>CM014270.1:28181143-28205151 GCA_004135705.1 Alloteropsis semialata
GTCGGAGAGGAACCTGAGGCGAAGAGAGTCGATGAAGAGGAGGCTGAAGAGTTTGCTGCTCCCGCCATTGTCGAGCTTGAGGCTGCCGCCATTGTCGAGGTCATGACGGCCGCCATTGTGGAAATCGCTGCCGCTGATAAACTTGCTGGAGCCGAAGCGGAGAAGGAGGCAGATGCGGAAGACTTGAGGGCACCCATGGAAGATGATTGAGCCATTTGAAGCAGTTTTGATGTAGGTTTGAGTGAATGTGAATGGCCGCTCGGGAGAAAGGAGGAAGAAGATGAGCGGTATAAGTTCTTGACAAGGAAGGAGAAGTGAACAGCGTGGCCGCCGGCGGTAATTTTATAAGGTGAAAACGGCTATGGCTCGAGAATCGAGGAACGGCACAGTACAGGGATGGGAAGTTTCGGCACGAAAATCGGTGGAGGAGTTATGATGACAGATACGAATTTTGGAATAAAATATATTTTATCCCAAAATTGGGGGGCATGTGTTGACACCAGATTTTCGCACCTGACATGCTGAGTCAGATGGTGGCATGGTAAGGTTGGGACTGCGCAGTGGGCCCGTTGAATGGTCAAACAGAAGATGACAGAAAAGGAAGCCGATGCTGAAGAGGAGTCCGATGAAACAAGAAGTCCGATCTGATGATGGAAGAAGGGCGCGTCGGCTGAGGAGGAAGCGTATCAGATGCACGGACTATTTCCTTTTTGAAGGCATATTGAGAGTCCCATTCTATATTAGATTTAATTTACTTTGTTCGCAAGTTAGTCTGGTCCGATCAGGACTCTCTATGACCAGGGTATAAATATGAACCCTCGTCCATTGTAAAAATTATTCTCACAATCAATACAACCCGGCTTCACGCCAAAAATCCTAGTAGTAGTTATCGACGAAGCTCATTGGTGGACGGGCTGCATCAGTTCTGATCTCCGGCTTACCAGTAAGTTAGTCAATTTATCGAACTAGTATAGACTTTGAATTGAGGCGCATCGCCCTTTCTCGTTTATACTGTTCAACCGATTTATCTCTGGATAAGCAAGATTGATATAGATTCCCTACGTCGGAGCTAGATCAATATTGATTATCCAACAGATTATCGTTTATCGGACTGCACTTTAAGTCTAGATTCCCTACGTCGGAGCTAGATATCAAGATTAGGCTAGATTCCCTACGTCGGAGCTAGACTCATCTTGGTTACTAAAGGCAGTTTTTGCGGTTTGTTTGGAGTTGCTAGATTGGTTTAGATCTACGCCATGTGAATCAATTCTACTTCTTCAATGGCTTTGAGCATTGGTCTTGGTCCGATTTAAGCAATATTTATCTTACAGCATCGTTCTAGGTCCGATCCTGCTTTGTGGTTTAATCTGGTTGTTCTTTGAGTCTTGCACTGGTGTAGATTCCCTACGTCGGAGCTGGATCTTTGCAATACGATTAATCTTTGATTGTCATGCTTGGTTTAGATTCCCTACGTCGGAGCTAGATTCATCTTGATTAGTCAAAGGAAGCTTTGGTTATGCCATATTGTTATTTGAATGTTAAGTGTGGTTTAGATTCCCTACGTCGGAGCTAGGTCTCGCTTGATTATTTGGTAACATATCTTAGAATCAGAACGATCCTGTTAATGTTTTATCTGCTTATTTGCTTAATCTGGTCAACACCTGTGCGAGCATCTTGTTTAATTAACAGGTTGATGAGTTGAGTTTGACTGTCTAGCTATCCGATCTGATCATAGTTGGAGAAATCTAGATTCCCTACGTCGGAGCTAGATTTCTCTGAAAAGGCTATAGTCCGATCGGTTGGTTAGATGGTCCGACAAGATGAGTCAAACTGGCAACTAGGCAAGGTGGACAATGTATCGGCTTACACTTTGATTATTTGATATCTTGTCTAAAGACACAGCTGATCCATTACTTTACATATTGGCCTTGTTTTATGCTTTACTTTATTATTCAAAGGCTGATCTGTTATATCAATCAAGGTCCGATCCTGATTGGTCCGATTCTGAGGACCGATTCGGTGTCTGATTGAGGTCCGATTACTCGGTCCGATTGACGTCATCAATGAAGTCCGATTTTGAGGTCCGATTGGTATCGGCCGACACGTGCCTGATTGGGTCTTGGCTAAAATTCGACGTTACTCCATCGTCTGAAATAAAGCCGGCACAATCAAAGAGTAATTTAACTATTTATTCTCCTTGTCAATTTCAGGTCAAATTGACTGGCACGCTGCGAACCTAAACTGGAGTGTGGGCTGGCACTGGAGCGAAGCAGATCTCCCTGGTCTTCGTGTGCTGCACGCGGAGGATACGACCGCCGATTTTCCGCGTCAACAACGAGGTCACCAATGTTGAAGTCCCGTTGCTGGACGTTCTTGTCGTGGTAGCGTCGGAGTTGTTGCTGGTAACGCGCGTGCTGTATGAGCGCGTTGACTCGGTGTTCTTCGATGGAGTCGAGGTCCACCTCACGGGCTGCTTCTGCTTCGCCTTCCTCGTAGTTGTCAATGCGCGGTGATCCGAAAGCTATGTCGGTGGCGAGGATCGCCTCGGAGCCGTAGACCAGGAAGAAAGGAGTATGACCTGTTGCTCGACTCGACTGAGTCCTGAGTCCCCAGATGACTTGTGGTAGCTCTTGGTGCCATTTTCCAACGAACTTCTTCAAAGGGTCAAAGATTCTTGCTTTGAGTCCTTGGAGTATCATGGCGTTGGCTTGTTCCACCTGTCCATTACATCTGGGATGGGCGACAGAGGCGTAGTATACATCGATGCAGCTGTTCTCGCAAAAGTCCCAGAAGGCGGATCCGGTGAACTGTGTCCCCAAGTCGGTGATGATCCTGTTAGGGACTCCGAACCGGTGTGTGATTTCTTCGATAAAGGCGGCAGCTTGCTTTGACGTTGGAGTTTCGACGATGGCCTTGTACTCTATCCATTTGGAGAATTTATCGATGGCGACGAGGATGTGTGTGTAACCTCCCGGGGCTGCTCTGAATGGTCCCACCATGTCCAACCCCCAACAGGCGAATGGCCACAAGGGCGGGATGGTGCGTAGAGCTTGGGCCGGGAGGTGTTTCTGCTTGGCGAAGAATTGGCACCCCTGGCATCGGCGGACGAGTGCTTTGGCGTCGGAGACGGTGGTGGGCCAAAAGAACCCGGCTTGGTATGCTTTCCCGACTAGTGTCCCTGCAGCGGCGTGGCTTCCACAGACTCCTGAGTGGATGTCGTCAAGGATCTGGAGGCCGACTTCTTTCGTGACGCATTTGATGAACACTTGATTTGTGGCGGCTCGTCTGTATAGGGCACCACCGACCACCACGTAGTTCCTGCTTCGGCGTTCCAGGATCTTTCGCTCCGTGGGGTCCTTTGGCACCTTGTTGTGGGCAAGGAAGTCTATGAACTCGGCCATCCAGTCTTCTTCTTCGGCGTTAATGGTCAGCACCTCGCAGAGCTCTGGGGCAGGCTCGGGTTCGTCCCCCACCTCTTTGACAGAGGGTTTGAGGAGACCTTGCACGAACACTCCCCCTGGTACTTCTGCGCGGGTTGACCCCAGCTTGGCGAGTGCATCAGCGGCGAGGTTGTTCTCCCGTGGAACATGGTGGTACTCAACTCCATAGAATTTTCCCTCCTGCTTGTGCACTGCCTCGCAGTAGGCGTTCATCCGCTCGCTGTGGCGATCCCAGTCTTTGTTCACCTGGTTAATAACGACAGCGGAGTCGCCATAAACCAGGAGCCTCTTTATGCCTAGTGAGGTGGCGATGCGGAGCCCGTGGAGGATTGCTTCGTACTCGGCGGCGTTATTGGTGACGGGGAAACGAATTTGGAGGATGTATCGGAGCTGTTCCCCTTTCGGCGAGATGAAGAGTAAACCGGTGCCTCCTCCGCCGATCATTAGGGAGCCGTCGAAATACATCTTCCAGTGTTCGCCGCTGGTGTCTTCTTTTGTGTCCTGGCTCTCGGTCCATTCGGCGACGAAGTTGGCGAGGATCTGTGATCTGATGGCGGTGCGCGGAACGAAGTCAATGATGAAGGAGGCGAGTTCGACTGACCACTTAATGATTCGCCCGGTAACGTCTCTGTTGTGGAGGATTTCACCGAGTGAAAATTGCGTGACCACCTTGATGCGATGTGCTTGGAAGTAATGGCGGAGTTTTCTTGACGCGATGAGCAGTGCGTAAAGTAACTTCTGCACCTGGGGATAGCGAGATTTGGACTCGCTGAGTACTTCGCTTACGTAGTAGACTGGTCGCTGCACTTTTTGCACCTTTCCTTCTTCTTCCCTTTCCACGACGATGACAGTGCTGACCACGTTGGTCGTGGCAGCAATGTATAGGAGTAGCGTTTCGTCGTTGTGCGGAGCGGCGAGTACTGGTGGATGGGAGAGATAGTTCTTGAGGTCGGTGAAAGCTTGCTGCGTCTCCTCGTTCCACTCGAACTTGTCGGTCTTCTTGAGGATCTTGAAGAACGGCAAGCCTTTATCCCCCAGCCGGGAGATGAACCTGCTCAAAGCCACCATGCAACCAGTCAGCTTCTGGATCTCTTTCTTCCCAGTCGGCGGTTTCATCCTCCGGATGGTGTCTATCTTCTCTGGATTAGCTTGGATGCCTCTGTTGCTGACGATGAAACCGAGTAGTTTCCCTTTTGGTACGCCAAAGACGCACTTAGTCGGGTTTAGCCTCCAGTTGAACCTGCGGAGATTACTGAACGTCTCGGAGAGGTCGGCGATGAACTCGGCTTCGATCTTCGTCTTGATGACTATGTCGTCAACGTAGGCCTCGGCGTTGCGACCGATCTGAGTGCCCAGGGTCAAGTTAATGGCCCTCTGGTAGGTGGCGCCAGCGTTGCGGAGTCCAAAGGTCATCTTGGTGTAGCAGTAGGCGCCGATCGGAGTAATGAAGGATGTCTTCTCTTGGTCTTCTTCTTTCAGGGCGATCTGGTGGTAGCCGGAGTAACAATCAAGGAAACATAGGAGTACGCATCCGGCGGTGGAGTCGACGACTTGGTCGATGTGGGGCAGGACGAAGGGGTCGTTAGGGCAGTGCCTATTGAGATCCGTGTAATCAACACACATTCTCCATTCATTATTCTTTTTTCTTACAAGGACTGGGTTAGCAAGCCAGTCGGGATAAAAGACTTCTCTAATGAACCCGGCCGCTAACAGCCTTGTAATCTCTACCCTAATGGCCTCCTTGCGGTCCTGCGCGAAGCGTTGGAGTTTTTGGCGAACTGGCTTGGCGTTCGCGTCAACCTTCAAGGAGTGCTCGACCACCTCCCTCGGAACACCCGGCATATCTGATGGAGTCCATGCAAATATGTCAGCGTTGTCCCGGAGGAAGGCGACGAGCGCGCTTTCCTATTTGGGGTCGAGCCCTGATCCGATCAGGGCAGTCTTTGAGGAGTCGGAGAGCCCAAGCGAGATGGGGCGCACTTCTTCAACTGGTTGCATGGTGGTCGGCGCGGCTCTTCGCTTGGAGGACTCGCGGATGGAGCCCGGGTCTCCTTGGAAGGTTCTTGCCTCGTGGACCACCTCCATCTGGAGTACGCTGCGTTCGATGCCGGTGCAGAGGTGGAGCCCTCCTTTGTCGCAGCCTTTTGCGATGTGGACGTCGCTGCGAATGGAGAGGACGCCGTTCGGTGCCGGCATCTTCATCAGTAGGTATGTGTAGTTGGGTATCGCCATGAACTTGGCGAGTGCTGGCCTCCCGAGTATAGCGTGGTAGGCGGTGGTGAAGTCGGCGACTTGGAAGTTGAGGTACTCGGTCCTGAAGTTCTCCTGATCGCCGAAGGTGACGGGCAGAGCTATCTGCCCGAGTGGTTTGGAGCCTTTGCCTGGGATCAGCCCGTAGAACGGGTGGAGGGAAGGAGTCAGAGCGTCAAGGCCGATGCCCATGTCCTTCAGCGTTTGGGCGAAGATGATGTTGAGCCCGCTCCCGCCGTCGACGAGTACTTTGGTGAGGCGGGCGTTGTGCACGATTGGGCTGAGCATGAGGGGGTACTCGCCCACGTCAGAGACTTGGAACCACTGGTCCTCCCTGGAGAAGGTGATCGGCTGCTCGGACCAGCGGAGTGCTTGGATCGGCGATGAGTAGCAGGAGAATATCTCCCGGTCGCGCACCTTTTCCTTGCGCTTGTCATCCACGGGCGGCGGTCCTCCGAGGATGAAGTTCACCTGCCTCTCGACGTTCGGGAAAGCGGGGTTTGCGGGGGCCCCTTTTCCCTTGTCGCCCTTGTCGTCGTCGCGTGGCGGCAGCTTCCCTTCCTTCTTCTTGTAGGCGTCGGTGAGTCCCATGCAGTCGATCATGCGATGCTTGGATTGCTTGTGGATGGGGCAGGGCCCTTGTAGCATCTTTTCGAAGTCGGTGCTGAAGTTGGACCGCGGGCGAGGGCCTCCGCGATCCATGGCGGCGATGGTGTAGTCTCCCAAGCGCTTTCGGTCACCAGTCCGGCTTGGCTCCGGTCTGGTTCAGCATTGGTCCTCCTTCTTCGGGCGGTCCTCTCGACGAGGTGGCCGATCGTCATCTCGAGTGCTTTTCTTGCTGTAATGGAGGCGAGCGGCTTCCTTGGCGTTCGCCATCTTGTTCACCCGACCAAAGAACTCGCCGGAGGTCTTTGGCAGGTCCTCGCAGAGGCGCTCGAAGACGATGGAGTCGGCGAGGCCGTCGAGGAAGTAGCTGATGATCTCGGACTCGGAGCAGCCGGGAACTAGGTTCCGGTTCTCCATGTACCGGTCGGTGTAGTCGCGAAGGCTTTCTCCGCGGTTCTGCTTCACCTTGCCCAGGTCCCATGCTGTGCCGGGTCGGATGGAGCTGCCTTGGAAGTAGCTCTTGAACTGGCTGCAGAGGGTGTCCCAATTGTCAATGGAGCCGGGCTCCAGGCTGTGGAGCCAGCTCAGCCCCACCTTGGTCATGGCGACGGGGAAGTAAGCGCACATGGAGTCGTGGTCGCCATTCACTGCGCGGATGGCGATGCTGTACGTGCGTAGCCACATCGTCGGGTCCGTCTTCCCATCGTATCTTTCTATGCCTGTGGGTTTGAAATTAGCAGGCATTCGAATAGATCTTACTCGGGTAGTGAACGCCGGGAAGCCGTCGCAGTCGTTGAGGTTTTCCAGGTCCACGTGTCCCGAGTTGGCAGAGTAGTCTTCCGGGGTGCGAGCCCGGGGCGGTCTGTCTTGTCCGAGTGGAGGGCCATACTCGCGGTCGAATTCGCGGCGGCGCGCGGCCTCGTTGGCCTCGAGCTCTCGGCGTAGGCGGGTGTCGCGGTCCAGTCCCGGGGCGCCGTGGTCCCGATTGTACTCGGCACGCCGTCGGAGCTCCTCTTCGTCCCTTCGCCGGTGGCGGTCGTCGAGGTTCCTGTGGAGGTCGCGGTTGCGGAGTTGTTCGCGGAGGTCTGGCTGGTCGACCACGTCGTGATCGGCTTCTCGGCGGCTGGCCGACTTGGAGTGGCGAGATGAGGAGGCAGGAGCCTTCTGGGCATTGATCATGCCCGCGGCTGCAGTCAGCCTAGTCTTGATCCGGTTGAGCTCCGGGGTTTCCGGGATCCCTTCCAGCTCCAGGTGTGCGGCGGCGAGGTTGGCTGATGGGGTGGCGTAGACACCCACGCCGCCGATTTCTTGGATGAAGTCGTCTTGGAGGTTATGCGTGACCCTGGGGTTTTGGAGTTCTCACCGCGCGTCGCGGCGTCGTTGCTTCTCACCGTTGCGCCCGATCCTGGCGTCACGGTACGCTTGATCCTCGCCTTGGACCGTTGGCTCGTCAGCGGATATGTCGGAGACGAACGTCTCCCGCTTGGCAGGCGTGATCCTCTTATTGGGAGGGAGGACACGTGTCACCCGCGGGAAAGTCAGAGTTGGTTCTGGTTCAGGCAGAGTCGGTGCATCGTGAGGATGAGGGTGTTGTGTTGCCGCAACGTCCGGAGCAGATCCGATCTGGGTGGCCGTGATGGGATCGACCGCCCTGATCGCATCTGGGGAGTAGTCGGCGTTCAGCCGTTCGCCGAGTGCTTCTTGGTAGATGGTTCCGCTGTTGCTGAGTCCCAGCGGGAACCGTGTCGGCGAGGCGATGCCCTGGCGAGCAGATTCGGCGAGGTCGATGCATTCGCCGATGGAGGCGATGGCGTGGTCCATGTCCATCTCGAATTGGCGTTGGCGTGCGGCCCATCGGCGCCTTTGGTCCTCGGGCGTCTGCTGCACCCTGCGCGGCGGAGGCGGAGTGGATGAAGCAGTCGGCGGTGTAGGAGGAAGCGTGTTCTCCTCGGATGGCGGGAGAGCGATGCTGGCCGTCGCGGTCGCCGAGTTGTTGGCGATGGTTGGCGACGGAGCGGTGATGGTGACGCTGTCTCCTCCGGGGTGGCGTCACGGGTGAAGGAGAGCTCTCCCTCGGGTCCGGCGGTGAAGACCATGGATCCGAAGAAGAACATAGCCCCCTCAGCGATGGAAATCTTCACGGATGCCGGCGCGATGACGGCGGAAGTGGATGCCATCGAGCTTGCAGATTGATCTCGTCGATCAACCCCTACCTGGCGTGCCAACTGTCGGATTTATGGACCCGGCAGTCCACACAGGGTTGTCCGCGTGGTTGATTTGTTGAGGGATAGATCGAGGATCAGAAGTCGATGGTAACACAAGACGCAAGGATTGAACAGGTTCGGGCCGTCAGGATGACGTAATACCCTACGTCCTGTGTTGGGTGTATGGATTGCTGTGTATGAAGTTCCTGAAGGATCTCCGTAGTTGGGTTCTGTCCTAGGTTTCGTATCGTGGGTTGTAATCTCGTGTTCTGGAGGGGGGTCTCAAGGCACCTTATATAGTCCGGCTGCCTTGAGTTACAAGTCGGCTAGAGATCATAACCTACCCGAAATACAAGGATGCGATCCTATAACGATTACAGATATCTTTCCCTAGAATTTCGGCTAGTTTATCTTGATCTCCGAGCTTCTTGCGAGATACACCGCCTGCTTCCTTACCGCGCGCGCCGTCGTAATCGCCCGGTTCACCCGACTGGTGGGCCTCCCGAGTGGCGGGCCACCCAATCCGACAAACCGGCCCGATAGCACTCGGATTGGGCCGCCTCTCGCTGGTTGGGCAAATCCGCCTTCTGGGTACCCCTGGGGGTCTACCCCCGACACGTCCCCACAATAGTCCTCAGCACCATACCACCCTCTTGGCCCTTCGCATGCTGGGGGTTTGATATGGTTGGACCACTCAAGACTGCGCCAGGAGGTTTCAGATATCTCTACGTGGCGATCGACATGTTCACCAAGTGGATTGAAGTCAAGCCGCTTGTCAACGCTGCAGCGTCAAAGGCGGCCGAGTTCATCCAAGATATTGCTCATCGTTTCGGCGTCCCGAATCGCATTATCACTGATCTTGGCTCCGAATTCACAGGGAGCGAGTTCTTTGATTTCTGCGATAGCCTGGGAATTGAAGTCCGCTACGCATCGGTGGCGCACCCACGTGCCAATGGACAAGTTGAGAGAGCTAACAGCCTCATACTCCAAGGACTCAAGCCAAGGCTCTATGAACCGCTCAAAAAGTACGGTGGCAAGTGGGTGCAAGAATTGCCAGTCGTGGTATGGGGGCTCAGAACTAAGCCCAGCTGTGCGACAGGGCAATCACCTTTCTTTCTGGTCTACGGCTCAAAACTCCCGGTGGACATCGAGTACAATGCTCCAAGAATCCAAAACTACTCAGAGGAAGCAGCAGAATAGAGTAGAGCAGAAGACATGGACATGCTAGAGGAAGTAAGGCTAGTCGCGTTAATCAGGACAACCAAGTACCAGCAAGAGCTTAGGAGATATCACGACCAAAATGTCCAAGCAAGGTGGTTCAACATCGGTGATCTGGTCCTCCGGAGAATTCATAGTACAAAAGATCAACACAAGTTATCTTCGCCTTGGGAAGGTCTGTTCATAGTATAAAGGGTCATCGGCCCGGGTACTTATCAGCTACAGCGGGAAGACGGAACAGAGGTGCCCAATGCCTGGAACATTGAGCACTTGCGGCGTTTTTACCCTTAAAAGTTTTTCGGAGTTGTTAAGAGTCAATAAAAGTCAGTCCTTTCAATGTACTGATGTCGGCTTTTCAGTCAAATGATAATAAAGTATCTATATTCCATTGTCATCAAGCTTGAAATTCGGATACACGTATCATGCTACGCTTGCTCGCCAAGTAACGCATATACAAAACAATTTGGATCATGCCGAGTTGTTTAAAAACAACCCAGACAGGCTACATTCAAACATAGGCCATCTATTTTCTGTTCCACACAGAAGGATCGGGCAAACCAAAATACAGATAACAAGTACTTTTGTTGACGAAACATTTGTATTTACATCTAACAAGTTCATTACACGGGTTTTTCTTACATAACAAGAAAACCTAGAACTTAAGGCGGAAAACTATCTTCTCCGCCGTGTCCTTCTCTTGCTCCATGTAGACGTCGTACATGTCGCGTGTGCATGCCGGGTTGATCCTCCCATGAATGATGCTTAAGGGCTAGGCAGGGAACCAGGACCGGACCAGCCCGTGTACTTGCCTAGTACAAGATCGGGCAATCCGCTGGCAATACGCTCGTACTTGCCCAGGAGTTGCCCGGAGACGATCAATGAGAGGAGGAGCAGAACTACCTGCGGGTACCTTGGCGTAAACATCGACCAACGGAAGGTCAGCCTCCTTAAAGGATTCAAGCTCTGCACCTCGATGATTAATTTCCATGTGGAGAGCCTGGATTTCATCATCTTGGTCGTGGATCTTTGTCATGTCTTTAATGAGCTGTGCATCGGTGTCCTCACGCATTTTCTTCTCCTTTGCGAGCTCCACCATGCGCCCGCTCCCGCTGCTCGGCCTGGTTGGCGCGTTCCTAATGCCAGTAGAATAGATTCTTCATATCAACTACTTCAACCTTCAGGGATTCGATCCTCTTCTCATCCTCTGCATCAAACAAGTCTTATTATTTTTGATATATTATGATTTGTGCTAACTATGGGGAGAAGAGGTTGCCAACATACCTGCTAGCTTTAGTTTTAGGGACTTGGTCTTCTCACTGATCCTGGTACATGTTTATCTTTTTGTAAGCAGCGTCCAGTTCCAGGTGAAGCTTCATCTTCTCTTTGTCCCAGGAGGTTTGGCCCTTGGCCAAGTCTGCCTCTGCTTTCTCCGCTCGAGTAAAGCACGCACTGGCCCTGCGGAGCATCTCCAACTTCTGGTGCGAGCGGTGCACAATACTCTGTTTCCAAAACAAGGCAGCAGAGTTGTTAGCAAACCATGTAAGTGGAGATAAGTATTATTACAGTATTGATTTACTTAAAACTAACCTCTGTGAGCTTTGACAATTGTTTCTGGAGCTCAGCAGCCTTCTCGAGATCTTCCTGATCAACTCGAGAGTTGAACAGGAAGGCGTTATCATCATCAAGACCAGCGCCCAGAGTTCCAGTGTAAATCTAGAACGGCTCCGGTGTTGGCTCTCAGATTTTCGTCTTCTCCTGGACGATCTCTTCAATAGTAGTGGCCTTCACAAGTCCGACGGCCGCATCAAGTTCTTCAGTACGCAGACTCGCCATCCGGGTACTTTCTACGGACTTAGGCCACGCGGCTTGAGCAGAAGTACCTGGAGCGGCTTGTTCTGGTACTTTAGAAGATGATGCATCTGCGGTGCTTGACTCTTGTGGGCGGGGCTGCGGTGATGCTCGGGGCCTTGGCTCTTGCTCTACTCCCGCCGCCCTGGCATGGGTTTCCACGGAAGGATTCACCTCTGGGATTTCTGGCGATTGAGTGGGAGGAGGAGTAGGCGGCCAGCTGAACAAGACAGGAGATTGGGAGAATCAATTTACTGAACATAGTACTCAAACAGACGGTGCTGAGCAACAGAGCATGATAAGGGGCTGGCCGATCTTCCGAGAGGTAGATGATAAGTTCGATTGGTAGAGAACTTGACGTTGGCGATCCGACTTCAAATCAACATGATTCGAACACTGCAACCATTACACCACTGCTCCGTTGGTTATCAACCAAGCACAACTTGATTGACCTCACCGAGAAGGCTTTTCCCTGCAAGCGAATCGAAGAACACAAGTAAGAAAGTGAAACACGCAATCTGAAATTGCAGATCTATCACAGTTTCGACTTTGAAAACTTGACTAACAAAACCCAAACCTAAAGTGGCGGTGGCTACTGAGTTTAATACCCTCAAGGGGTGAGCTAGGGTTCAGGGCGGCCAGGGGGGCACCCACAACCTGGTCTTAAGGCCCGACACAATACAAAGGCCCGACATGGCCCAAAAAGGTGACGCAGCACATTGTCGTGGTCACACAGAATGATCCACGAATGATCTAGAGCTCATACCAGAACCAAAATGACAGTGTCATCGTCCCCTTTCCAACGCATCAAAGATCGCCTCATTTTGATGTCATATGAAGGAGATATCGCCAAAACTGTGTAGGGGTGTCGGCTGAATCCGAGACGAACGTGGCAGCTAAGTTGGGGACGAATAGCAACTTGGAGAAGACTATGACGCTTGTATGTTCAGTATGGCGATGTCCTCATCATCCTCCCCTTCTTGAATTGGAGTCGTCCTCGACTCCTTCCCATCAACAAGCTCCTGCAAAAAGTTAGTGACAGGCGGACGCAACGCACAAGATATAGTATCATGGTAAACACTAACATCTTGACAAAGCATAGTGTAACAAGGTGCATCATGATTATCACATAACTCAGCAGTAGCAAACGTTGTAGCAAGAAAAGCACCACCTTTTAATTTAATTCCATTATTTTTAGCAAGGTCTAATGGAGGTTTATTCTTAATTGCATTAGCATGGTTCCTAATATCCGCAGGAGATAAAGGAAGCAACGTAAATTTCTTGGCCTTATGCATGAAAGTGTATGTATTAGTTCTACCAGGGTGTGAAGCATCAGTATCAAATTCCCATGGATGGCCTAATAAAATAGAACAAGCTTGCATTGGAACAACATCAAAATCAGCAGAATCATGATATAAACCCAAGGAAAAGTTGATGCGTGCTGATCTAGTTACCTTTGTCTTACCACTATTGTTGAACCATTGGAGCTTGTATGGATGCGGATGTTGTCGTGTGGTCAAGCCAAGCTTCTCGACCAGATCTGAACTAACCAAGTTGTTGCAGCTCCCACCATCAATTATGGTGAGGACACGGCAGTCCTTGACGATGAGAAACATGTGGAACAAATTGTGGCGTTGAAGCTTCGTCTCGTCCTCTTGTCCCACACATGAACTCAATACACGCTGCACAAGAATACTTTTAAATCCCGCAGTTGCAGCTGCAGAATCAATTTGAATGGTCTCTCCTTCACCATCTATATCTGCATCAATGTTAGCAGCAAGAGCCAATTCATCTTCAACATCACTAGAACTTACATATCCACCATCAGTAGTTGCAATGTAGGCACGTTTACTGGGGCAATCCTTCATGACATGTCACATTCCCTTGCAGCGATGGCACACGATTTTGAAGAGCGACTTGTAGTAGCACTAGGTGAATCACCTTTCCTCTGTGCCTTAAACTACAAAGGAGGCAAAGACGACAAACTACTCACATCGAAAGCTGGTGTAGTGGTGAATCACCTTTCCTCTGTGCCTGAAACTGCAAAGGAGGCAAAGGCGACAAACTACTCACATCGAAAGCAGGTGTAGTGGCAGTCGATGTTGGTGGTAGCTTAGCAACAGGGGTCTTGGACTTGTCGTTTGCTGGACGTGGTGAAAAGGTCCGAACAGTGTTGGAAAGAATGCTGTTGGCTTCGTCCCTGTACTTCTCTTTTAGCTTTAAGAGCAAGATGATACAATTGTCCAAAATGAGTCCAGTCTTTATAATCAAGAATATCCTAAATTTCATGATTTAAACCACCAAAGAATCTAGCACAAGTATCTATATCATGTTCATGAATATCACAACATGCTAAACTAATGGTAAGCTCCTGATAATATTCCTTTATGCTTTTAGTACCTTGAGTCAAAGTTTGCAATTTTAATCTCAAGTCACGCTGGTAATAAGGAGGAACAAAACGAGATTTCATGCGTCATTTTAAAGCATTCCAATTCTGAGGTATCGTATTTGGTTGATTAGCAGTGTAAAGATCATTCCACCAGAATAAAGCAAAACTAGTAAACTCACTAGTAGCAAGTCTAACTCTATGCTCTTCAGGAACTAAATGAGAATTAAATTTCTGTTCAACAGCAAGTTCCCAATCTAAATATGCTTCAGGATCAGCATTACCAGCAAAAGGAATCATGGTAAATTTAGCTTATTACCACGATTGTTACCTCCCATGCCGTGACGGTTGCGATGAAGGCGATCTCTGTCACGGTCATCCCTAGGAATTTCCTCGTCATCTTCCTCGTCTTCATGTGCATCCTCAGGAGGAGGAGGAGGACGGCGGTGCTCAGGAGGGGGACGTCGTTCAACATGTTCCACCCGAGTGACTAGATTTGTAATGTTGCGCATCATCTCATCAAACCTTCCGGTCATGTAAGTGCGCTCATCAGCAAGAAGCCTCGTGAGCTCGTCCTTGCCCACACAATCCTTGAAACTAATTGGAGACTCTGCCCCTGACATGGTTAGAAGACAGGAAAAGACAACACAAAAGTATTATCCCTATCATCTAACAGCGACTATGTGGTGCTGGGAAGTGGAAATCAATATCTCAAGCGGCTTACCACCGTCTTGCAAGTGTTCTTACCAAAGCCAACAGGGCAGAACAATCTGTTGTCAAGCTTAGGTGTAACAGCTGCAAGGAGAAACCTGTGCTGACAGAAGTATATGTGGAGTTCTGGGCAGGCACAATATGTAGCAAGGATTAGCAAATGTCGAATGCAGAGTAGGAAAGTTCAATAAGTATCCAAAGCACAAGTCATAATTGCTGGCTAAGACGTGTCCCTAGACATAGCACAAGTTAGAACAAAGAACGATGGATAAAGCTCAAAGAACAAGCACACAACAACTTCTGCAATCGTTTTTAATCTTTTCACTGATAGAGACCTCTAAGAAACAGGAGCAAACAACCTTATCTTTTTATGAATTTTTTTCTCTGAACAAGGAAAACAAAAGATAGAAGCACACCAAATTTCACCTGAAACAGAGGTGTATTGCGGTCTAGGGAAATTCAGGAACGTTCACTAAAAACCCACAATCAACTTAAATAAATTTTTTTAATTATCTTCCCAATTTTTTTTGAATTTTTGAGAATGCCAAACCGACGTTGTCGGCTTGGGGTATGGCCCAAATGTTGTCACGAATCTATTGTAAACAATTGAGCCAAAACGGAGCACAGAGCGAAAAGTTATGCCTATTTTACTGAAGGTATCTCAAGTTACGGTTTTGAGAAGGCAAAACTCGGCAGAAAACACAGCGGCGGCTAGGGCAAAGCTTCCCTATCCGATCACGGCTGAGCAAAGCTTCTCAGCAATGAAAACCAAGGGCAATGTCTTCCCTGATATGCAGCAAGCAATAGGTATTCGCCAGATGAAACAAGATCAGGTATGCGATGCAAAGGCGATCAAAGCGGCTTGCAAACTATCTAGGGTTTACGCGGCGAGAGTTCACACAAGGCGGCTAGCGGGGGCAAGTCGATTATTGTGGGTGGATCGATTTGTGATCTGGGTAAAGGTGGAGTAGGACAGCGGCGGAAACAAACACACAGCGATGGGCGATTGAACTACGACGACGAACACAATCTAAACCAGCAACAAGACTCGACCACGGACACAAACTCAACAAAGCAAATCTGAAAATGAAATTGCAAGGCTAAACAGGGCCATAGAACAATGGAAAGTAAATATTTTAGGGCTTTCTGTGGACTATAGGGATGAACACGAATGAATCTAAAGGGCACACGATACTACCTCACGGGCAACCTGAATCCTGATACCACTTGATAAGGGGCTGGCCGATCTTCCGAGAGGTAGATGATAAGTTCGATTGGTGGAAAACTCGACGTTGGCGATCTGGCTTCAAATCAACACGATTTGAACCCTGCAACCGTTACACCACTGCTCCGTTGGTTATCAACCAAGCACAACTTGATTGACCTCGTCGAGAAGGCTTTTCCCTGCAAGCGAATCGAAGAACACAAGCAAAAAAGTGGAACGCTCAATCTAAAATTGCAGATCTGTATGAAGCAAAAAACAATGGTGTTCAAGCTCTGATCAACAAAAAATTAATCGCCACAGGGTTGTAGAACAAGAACCGAGGCCTTGGATCACTGTAAACAGACTTGTCACCACAGTTACAATGAATCTATCATAGTTTCGACTTTGAAAACTTGACTAAACAAAACCCAAACCTAAAGTGGTGGCAGCTGCTGAGTTTAATACCCTCAAGGGGTGAGTTAGGGTCGGGGGCGGCCAAGGGGGGCGCCCACAACCTAGGCTTAAGGCCCGACATGGCCCAAAAAGGTGATGCAGCAACTTGTCATGGTCACACAGAATGATCCACGAACGATCTGTAGCTGGGAATAGACCCAAAATGACGGCGTCGTCATCCCCTTTTCAACGCATCAAAGATCGCCTCATTTCGATGTCGTATGAAGGAGATATCGCCGAAACCGTGCAAGGGTGTCGGCTGAATCCGAGACGAACGTGGCAGCTGAGTTGGGGACGAATTGCAACTTGGAGAAGACCATGACGCTTGTATGTTCAGCATGACAATGTCCTCATCAGAGCAGAGGACTTATCTGGTGAAATCCATATCAAATTCTAGCTCGTCTAGGTCAAAGTTGAATCCTCTACACAAAATGTCTTGAAGCTCATGCGTTTCTTCCTGGCGAGCGGGTTCTTCTTCCTGTGTTTGCTGCATAAAAGAATTTGGATCAGGAAAAGAACTCGAAATAGGTCAAGATTAAGGATTTTCAAGAGTTATTCGACATACCTTGGGCAGGGATGCATGCAGTGGAACACCTATTGGAATTCTGCATCCTTCTCTGTCTCTGTGCCAATTTCTTCTGCTATGGGTAGGCCTGCGTTAGCAGGCTTCTTAGCGGCGGATTGGGTTTTCTTCCGCACAGCCCATTTCTTCTTGGGAATCTGGGGACCTGGTGCATCGTCGAGGCAAGGCCTTTTTAGGCCTGACCCACCCTGACCAAGAATTTTGGGAGGGGGTTGACGCGGAAAATCGGCGGTCGTATTCCCCGCGGTCAGCACACGAAGACCAGGGAGATCAGCTTCGCTCCAGTGCCAGTCTACACTCCAGTTCAGGTTCGCGGCGTGCCAGTCAATTTGACCTTAAATTGACAAGGGAATAAAACAGTTAAATTGCTCTTTGATTGTGCCGGCTTTATTTCAGACGATGGAGTAACATCGAATTTTAGCCAAGACCCAATCAGACACGTATCGGCCGATACCGATCGGACCTCAGAATCGGACCTCATTGATGACGTCAATCGGACCGAGTGATCGGACCTCAATCAGACACTAAATCAGACCTCAGAATCGGACCAATCAGGATCGGACCTTGATTGATATGACAGATTAGCCTTTGAATAATGAAATAAAGCATAAAACAAGGCCAATATGTAAAATAATGGATCAGCTATGTCTTGAAACAAGATATTAAATAATCAAAGTGTAAGCCGATACATTGTCCACCTTGTCTAATTACCAGTTTGACTCGTCTTATCGGACCATCTAGCCAACCAATCGGACTATAGCCTTTTCAGAGAAATCTAGCTCCGACGTAGGGAATCTAGATTTCTCCAACTATGATCAGATCAGATAGCTAGATAATCAGACTCGATTCATCAACCTGTCAATTAAACAAGATGCTCGCACGGGTGTTGATCAGATTAAGCAAAATAAGCATGTAAAACATTAACAGATTCGTTCTGATTCTAAGATATGCTACCAAACAATTAAGCGAGATCCAGCTCCGACGTAGGGAATCTACACCACACTTAACATTCAAATAGCAATAAGGCGTAACCAAAGCTTCCTTTAACTAATCAAGATGAACCTAGCTCCGACGTAGGGAATCTAGACCAAGCATGATAATCAAAGATTAATCTAATCGTATTGTAAAGATCCAGCTCCGACGTAGGGAATCTACACCAGTACAATACTCAAAGAACAACCAGATTAAACCACAAAGCAGGATCGGACATAGAACGATGCTGTAAGATAAATATTGCTTAAATCGGACCAAGACCAATGCTCAAAGCCGTTGAAGAAGTAGAATTGATTCACATGGCGTAGATCTAAACCAATCTAGCAACTCCAACAAACCGCAAAGACTACCTTTAGTAACCAAGATTACTCTAGCTCCGACGTAGGGAATCTAGACTAATCTTGATACCTAGCTCCGATGTAGGGAATCTAGGCTTAAAGTGAAGTCCGATAAACGATAATCTGTTGAATAATCAATATTGATCTAGCTCCGACGTAGGGAATCTATATCAATCTTGATTATCCAGAGATAAATCGGTTGAACAGTATAAACGAGAAAGGGCGATGCGCCTCAATTCAAAGCCTATACTAGTTCGATAAATTGACTAACTTACTGGTAAGCCGGAGATCAGAACTGATGCAGCCCGTCCACCAATGAGCTTCGTCGGTAACTACTACTAGGGTTTTGGCGTGAAGCCGGGTTGTATTGATTGTGAGAATAGTTCTTTACAATGGACGAGGGTTCAAATTTATACCCTGGTCATGGAGAGTCCTGATCGGACCAGACTAACTAAATAAGATAAACTAAGCTTAAGATAGAACGGGACTCTCATACGCCTTCTGAAAAGGAAATAGTCCCTGAATCTGATACGCTTCCTTCTTAGCCGACGCGCCTTTCCTCTTGAACTCGTCATCGGATCGGACTTCCGCTTCATCGGACCCCTCTTCAGCGTCGGCTTCCTTCTCTGTCACCTTCGGCCTTGACCAGTCAGCGGGCCCACTGCGCAGTCTTAACCTCACCACGTCATCATCTGACTCAGCATGTCAGGTGCGAAAATCCGGTGTCAACACATGCCCCCCAATTTTGGAATAAAATATCATTTTGTTCCAAAATTCGTATCTGCCATCATAACTCCTCCACCGATTTTCGTGCCGAAACTTTCCATCCCTGTACTGCGCGACTCCTCAATCTTCGGACCACGACCGTTTTCACCTTATAAAATTACTGCCGGCGGCCACACTGTACACTTCTCCTTCCTCGCCAAGAACCCGTACTGCTCATCTTCTTCCTCCTCTCTCCCGAGTGGCCATTCACATTCACTCGAACTTACACCAAAACTGTTTCAAATGGCGCAATCATCCTCTATGGGCGCCCTCCATTCTTCTATATCCGCTTCCACCTCCGCATCTGCTCCAGCGGGTTCTCCATCTGCCATGCCTCCCACTATGGCTGCGGTCACGAGCTCAACAATAGCGGCGGTCATGTCCTCGACAATGGCGGCAGCAACAAGCTCTTCAACCCCTTCTTCATCAACTTTCTTTGCCTCAAGTTCTTCCTCGGCACACGCAGGTTCAGCAGGAGAAACGCCTCATCCAATCCCGGAGGTACTTCACTGAATCTGAATCCATCTTAAGTTCCGCATTAGATTCGGCTTTTCCAAACTCGTTTTCATTTCGCATCTCCTTTTTAGGCCGCTCGCGCTCAAACCCTAATCCCCGTAGGCAACATCCAAGGGGCCTACCTCCTTGGTCCAATGGGAGACCCAGATCCCACTGAATTCATTAATCTGGAAACCCACCGGATCCCATTCAAGACCTCGGGTTTTGATTTGGATGATTGGAAGAACGCTTTTCGATCTTGGCCGACAGTTCTACCTGGATGGAAGAATTGGTACTTGAGAGTGTCGGCCTCCAAGTCTGCAATCTGGGATAGATTAGATATCGCCCAGTGTATTGGCCTTAGCATCGGACCCATTGCTAAGAACGAGAATCTCTTGATCGCCGCATCACACTTTTGGTCCGATGCATTGAATGCCTTCCTCTTTGGACATGGTCCGATGACCCCAACACTACTTGATGTAGTCATGCTTCTCGGCCTCAATGTCACTGGCGACAAACGTCCCTTCCGGCTCAGCATCAAACTCAAACACCATTTTAAGACCAAGAGCTGTGGCGGCTGGACAGGATATATGGAGAAAAATCATCGGACCGGACCTATGACTGACCGTGAGCATGCAGCCTTTCTGAACATGTGGTTAGACAGATTCTTCTTTTGCGGCACCACCCTCGGTCCAACGGCCAACTTCCAACATCTGGCCGAATTGCTGGTAAATGACCATGTCATCAACCTTGGTCAATTTCTCCTGGGAGCAGTATACAATCTGCTTCATCAAGTCGCCAAACGCCTGAGGACCGGATCACTCATCACCAACCTTGGCGGGCCGTGGTGGTTCATTCAGATGTGGTTAATGCTACATCTGAGCAAGGCCGTCAAAGTAGATCTCCGAAAGATCAAATTCCCAGAGAGCAAGCCTGAATCGGAAGAAATCACCTGGCGCCGATGTACCTCGCTTGGTGAAGCTGCTATGGGTTTCCCTGCCGAGAAGTTATCAGGCAAAGAATCTTCCAAGTACTTTGCACTCCTTTATAGAGGTATTACTGATGACAAAATGCTCTGGTTCCTGTATCATCACACCGATGAATACGAGCTGCCCTACAAATTCAAATTCAACATGATTGTAGAGGCAGATTCAGAAGCCCTGACAATTTTCTGAACTTGCATCAATGCTCAATTTCTTCCGATCGGCCTCAGTCAGAGCAAGCCAGGGCAATCAACCTATGAATATTATCATCCAAATCTGGCCGCTCGTCAATTTGGTATCGGACAGCTTCCACCTTACCTAATCTTGACCGATCGAGTTTTTCCAAGGGGAAAAGTTGATACAGGCTTGGAATGGAATCGTCTTCTGAGACTTGAGCCTCCCATTGATAAAACCAATCTGGATACCTTTGCAATCGGCCTTGTAACTCATCGGACCTTCAACACATGGTGGGCCGAATGGCGTCAACACCTATTCTGTATCGCCTGCAAAACTTATGTTCGGAAGTTGCAGCCTACATTCAAGGGCAAACCAGAGGTAATATTTGTGAACTTGCTTCCCTCCTTTTTCATAATTTTATTTTGTTAAACAATTCTTTACCAGGATGTCGATCGTACCCCTCCAACGATGACTCGATCGGGGAAACAAGTCGTCTACAGCAATATCTCGCCAGATCCGTGGATCGGCTGTGACTCTCCCACCATCGGCAAGCTTCTGTCGGCATACGGCGACAGCAGAAAAAGAAGAAGCGGGCGTCCTCTAAAATTCCAAAACGCCCGAAGACTGCTCTGGCAAGTTCAAGAACTTCATAAACTTGATTTCTCTCTTTATTGAAATTAACCCTCTCTGTAAATTCAGGTCATCGGAGAATCTTCTGCACGCCAGCCCAGTCCAACCGAGTCTTCAAGCCCATCGGCCGAGGAATTACCAGAATCGAACCCAGAAAGATCACCAAGCCCAGCTCAGATGCAACCATGCCCGGCACAGGCCCGCTCGTCTCACTCGTCCTCATCCGAGAGAACCATAACTGGCTCGCCTCGTCAACCAAGCCCACTACACCAAGAAGAACAAGCACAATCAAGCCAGGGCCTTCAAAGAGATCAACCAGCAACTTCTCCACAGATCCAACTCCCTGATCCAGAAGCAACGGTAATTATCAGCCGACTTATTCAATAATTGATATCCAACTTGTTCTTATTTTCTTTCTTCTAGCAAATCATCCAGAATGTCTTGACGGATCTTGAGATTGCCCAAGCAAACATCCAGGGCAGTAATAACCCTTTGATTGGACCCGAGCAAGAACTAGCCTGGAAACAAGTAAACTTTCTAGCCTGATATAATCATATCAGCTTTTTGACGTTATATCTAATTATTTCTTTTGCAGGCTCAAGATACTCCTCAAACCAGCCAGACCATATCAGTCGATTTTGATCGGCTGCAAGCTGAAGAGGAAGAGATTAGCTCTGGGCAAAGCTTGCTATCTGATGAAGTGAAGGCAAAATTGCTTGACATATCTGCTCTCCTTCACCAAGATATCATCGATCTTGTTCAAGATGCAGAGCCGATTCGTCAGATTATCAAAATTCTAAGAGGCCAACTTCCGTCGGACCTGGAGGAAGCATTGATTCCGGCGGCATACATAGAAGGCCACTCCTTTCCAGTGTTGCAGGCCAATCGCCGAATCAACAATCGGACCTCCCAGCAGGATCTAATCAAGGCCAGGGATGAAAAACGTGCCCAAGCTGATGAATCAACAAAACTGACAAAGATTTATCGGCACTTCCTGTCTCCATCCAATCAGAACTTGAGAATCTGCGAGCCAGAGAACAGCAGCTAGAACAGGAACTCATCCAAGTTCGATCAAGCATCCAAGCTAAAGCAAAAGAGCTTGATGACATCCCGGCTTTGAAGGTAAAGGCTGAAGAGGACTACAAGATCCATATCAAAGCGGCCAAAGAGATTCATAAATTAATCAAGCCTGTAGAGGGAAATGCTGAAGCTGATGCCAAGATCATTGCTGATGTTGACAAGATCCGTCAGACTGCTCTTGACTCGATAGTTAAATACCTACAGCCTTGAACACTGAGACTTGTCTGTCTTACCAAGCAATCTGATACATTGATAGCCTGCTCCGCCATCGAGCGGCTTAGCGATATAATACACTCTTCTTTTGTTGTATATAATCCTTAAGGCGATGCATATCGCATCGGCTCTTATCCTTTTGTTCTTGAGGCGATTTTTCATCGGCTTTCAAGCNATCGACATGGCCTGATAAACTTAGCTTCAAATAGCTTCATTATTTCGGCCTTAATTGGCTCATGCATCTCAGTCTTGAACCTCCTTGGGTACTGCTTGTGTGGTCGATATCCTGGTTTGATAGGTAGCCGATGTTCAACAATGTCACGGCTTAAACCTGGCATTTCATAATATTCCCAAGCAAAACAATCAGAATACTCTTTCAAAAGTTTTATTAACTCCTGTTTATACTCGGGATCCAACTTAGCACTGATATACGTCGGCCTTGGTCTATCACCAGATCCTATATCTATTTCTTCTAATTCATCGGCCGACGTAAATCCAAATCCTAATTTACCGAACTCACTTCGGTCTTCAAGATCTTCTATATAATCATCCATTTAAAACAAAGTCTCAGAGCCGACTGCTTGGATCGGCTGTAGTCCTTGATCGGACACCTTGAGGAAGTCACCATCCCATACTTTTCCTGACAGGCATTCAACTCCTTCAAACTCCCAAATTGTTGACTCAGCTGTAGCAATGCTAACCGAATCATCAGCTGGGACAATCTCCACTTTATTGCCTTGCCATTGGATCAAACACTGATGCATTGTGGATGGTATGCAGCAATTGGCATGGATCCAATCACGTCCGAGGAGCATGCTGTAAGAACCTTGGCCATCAATCACAAAGAAAGTAGTCGGCAATGTCTTGCTGCCGATGGTCAATTCCACATGAATTGCCCCCCGAGGCTCTGAAACATTTCCGCCAAAGTCCTTGAGTGTCATATTGGTCTTAATCAGATCATCAATCCCTTTACCCAGCTTGCGGAATGTGGAATAGGGCATGAGATTGACAGCAGCTCCTCCATCAACCAGCATCTTGGTCATCGGCTTCCCATCAACGTATCCTTGATGTACAGAGGCTTCAGGTGCCGATACCCATTTGCATTTGGCTTCTCAAAGACTGCTTTCTCTGAATCAAGAACCAAGCATGCAGCGGCTTCTTCCAGTTCATAATCGACCTCATGGTCGTCTTGTTCATCAGGAGCAGCGAAATCAGAAGGCAACATCAAAACCATATTTATTGCGGCCGATGTACTTGCTTCATCATCATTGGCCATCTTGATGCGCCATTTCCTTTCTTTTGCCAATTCTCGCTCCTGAATCTGCTCATTATAACGCAAGCGTTGTACACGTCTCTTCTTGGACTTAGAAATCCCTGATGGGCACCACTGTCCAGGCCTCATTGGAGGTTCTTTAGTCTGATTCTGAACTG
>CM014270.1:28206151-28220406 GCA_004135705.1 Alloteropsis semialata
AAGTCCAAAAAGCCAGTATCATTACCATGGAGCAAACAGAACCCTGAGAAGTTTGGTTTTGATATAACAAAGGCCGATAAGATTTTTGATTTGCTGCTCAGTGAAAAGCTTATCCAACTCTCTGCAAATCACTCAATTCCGTCGGCCGATGAGTTGAAGAAACGCAAATATTGCAAATGGCACAACTCAACTTCTCACGAGACGAATGAATGCAAGATGTTCAGGAGGGAGATCCAATTGGCTATTGAATCTGGCAAGATCAAGTTTGAAGATAACAAGAAAGCCATGAAGATCGACGGTCATCCTTTTCCTAATAACTTTGCTGATTTCTCCTTTTCCATTAATATGGTTGGTGTTGATGAGAAGGGGAAGTTTAAGGTGCTTACATCGGACCACGCCAAGAGTTCTGGTGCCGTTGATCCTGCAGTTCAAGTCACTGTTGAAGAGCTGCGGAGGAATCATCAGGCATTTGGGCGTGAATCTAATGCTCCTGGTGGATATCGGCCACGTGTGACTTCCCAGATGCTGATTAACAAGTACAAAAGGCAGCAGGCAGCGGCTCGAGCATGGGAAGAACGCGAGGAACGATGGCGTCAGAGGCGCGAATGTCAGGCGAGGCGGTTTGATGATGAGTTTGATGATCGGTGCCGATACGATGATAGGTCCGATGGCCGACGCCAATTTGATGATAGGACCGATGGCTGACGCCGATATGATGACAGGACCGATGGTCGACGCCGATATGATGATAGGTCCGATTGGTATATGGACAGATGTCAGACCTATGAGCAGTACGATCAAGATGATGGTCACTGGAGATGTCCTTTCTTCGTGTTCTGCTGGAACGAGAAACTCAGATTACCATCCAAAGCAGATTGTCCTGAATGCAGTCTCCAGTATGAAGAATACAGAGCTTTCAAGAGAAGTCGACGATCAGTTCATGAACGGATCGGCGTCAGGATTGATGATCATCATCAAGGAGATGAAGGCCGAGTTGATGCTCATGGCCATAAAAATATCGAAGGCCAGGTTGATGCTCTTGGCCCTGAAAAAATTGAAGAAAAGGCTCCAGTTCGGAATCGGATTAAAGAACCTCAAATGAAGCCTGGACAGTGGTGCCCATCAGGGATTTCTAGGTCCAAAAAGAGACGTGTTCAGAGGTTGCGCTATCATGAGCAGATTCAGGAGCAAGAGTTAGCCAAAGAAAAGAAGACTTGGCGTGTTAAGATGGCCAATGACGATGAAGCAAGCACATCGGCCCCGGTAAACATGGTTTTAATGTTGCCTTTTGATTTTGCTGCTCCTGATGAACAGGGCGATGATGAGACCGATTATGAGTTAGAAGAAGCCGCCGCATGCTTAGTTCTTGATTCAGAAAAGGCGATATTTGAGAAGCCAAATGCGAATGGCTATCGGCACCTGAAGCCTCTGTACATCAAAGGATATGTTGATGGGAAGCCGATGACCAAGATGCTTGTTGATGGAGGAGCTGCCGTCAATCTCATGCCTTATTCCACATTCCGCAAATTGGGCAAGGGGATTGATGATTTGATCAAGACAAATATGACGCTCAAAGATTTTGGCGGCAACGTCTCAGAACCTCGGGGGGCAATCCATGTGGAATTGACTATCGGCAGCAAGACATTGCCGACTACTTTCTTTGTGATTGATGGGCAAGGTTCCTACAGCATGCTCCTCGGGCGAGATTGGATTCATGCCAACTGCTGTATCCCATCCACAATGCATCAGTGTTGGATTCAGTGGCAAGGCAATAATGTAGAGATTGTCCCAGCTGATGATTCGGTTAGCATTGCAACAGCCGAGTCAACGATTTGGGAGTTTGAAGGGATTGAATGCCTATCAGGAAAAACATGGGATGGTGACTTCCTCAAGGTGTCCGATCAAGGATTACAGCCGATCCAAGCAGTCGGCTCTGAGACTTTGTTTTAAATGGCCGATTGTATAGAAGATTTTGAAGACCGAAGTGAATTCGGTAAGTTAGGATTTGGATTTACGTCGGCCGATGAATTAGAAGAGATAGACATAGGATCTGGTGATAGACCAAGGCCGACGTATATCAGTGCTAAATTGGATCCCGAGTATAAGCAAGAGTTAATAAAACTTTTGAAAGAATATTCTGATTGTTTTGCTTGGGAATATTATGAGATGCCAGGTTTAAGCCGTAATATTGTTGAACATCGGCTGCCCATCAAATCAGGGTATCGGCCATGCGAACAATAAGATTGTTGATCATTATGGATCTGGTGTTGATGATGTTGAAAACAAATCATGGAAATTGACGCGGCTGGTCCGACGAAAACAAAGGCCGATATGGTTGATCAGTTCTTTCAAATATGTCTTTGATAGTTCTTCTTATAAATTGAATCGGCCTGATTATTATTTCGCCTTGGGGGGCAAGATTCGAGTTTGCTTATCCAATTGTACTACCCTAGCATTTGGGTAAATTTGTAAAGCCGATGCTACGCGTCAGGCTTGGAAGCCGATGAAAAATCGCCTCAAGGAAAAATAAGAGCCGGTGTAACATTCATCGCCTTAAGGATTATATACAGCAAAAGAAGAGTATATTATATCACTAAGCCGCTCGATGGCGGAGCAGGCTATCAATGTATCAGACCACTTGGTGAGACAGGCAAGTATCAATGTTCAAGGCTGCAGGTATTTAACTATCAAATGAAGAGCAGTCTGACGGATCTTGTCAACATCGGCGATGATCTTGGCATCAGCTTCAGCGTTCCCTTCTATAGGCTTGATTGATTTATGAATTTCTTTGGCGGCCTTGATGTGGATCTTGTAGTCCTCTTCAGCCTTTGACTTCAAAGCCGGAATGTCGTCAAGCTCTTTTGCCTTGGCCTGGATGCTTGATCGGACTTGGATAAGTTCCTGCTCCAATTGTTGTTCTCTGGCTCGAAGATTCTCAAGCTCTGATTAGATGGAAGCAGGACGAGCCGATAGTTCTTCGATCAGTTTTGTTGACTCGTCAGCTTGGGCACGTTTTTCATCCCTGGCCTTAATCAGATCCTACTGGGAGGTCCGATTCTCGATCCGGCGATTAGCTTGCATCACTGGGAAGGAATGGACTTCTATGTATGCCGCCGGAATCAATGCTTCCTCCAAGTCTAATGGGAGCTGACCTCGCAAAGTCTTGACGATTTCACGAATCGGCTCTGCATCCTGGATGAGGTTGACGTTGTTTTGATGAAGGAGTGCAGATATATCAAGCAACTTTGCCTTCACTTCGTCAGACAGCAAGCCTTGCCCAGAACTGATTTCTTCCTCTTCAGTTTGCAGCCGATCAAAATCGACTGATATGGTCTGGCTGGTTTGAGGAGTATCTTGAGCCTGCAAAAGAAAATAATTAGATAATATCAAAAGGCTGATATGATTATGTCGGGCTAGAAAGCTTACTTGTTTCCAGGCTAGTTCTTGCTCGGGTCCGATTGAAGGGTTGATATTACCGCTCTGGATGTTTACTTGAGCAATCTCAAGATCCGTCAAGACGTTCTGAATGATTTGCTAGAAAAGAAAGAATAAGAATAAGTTGGCTATCAATTATTAAAGAAATTGATCAATGATTACCATTACTTCTGTAGAATCAGGTGATCGGACCTGTGGAGGAGTTACTGGTTGATCTTCTTGAAGGCCCTGATCTATTTGTGCTTGCTCTACTTGAGGTGGCGGGCTTGATTGACGAGGCGACCCAGTTATAGTCCTCTCAGATGAAGACGAATGGCCTGAGTGTTCCTGGACCGGACCCGATTGCATCTGAATTGGGCTTGATGATTTTTGTGGGTCCGATTCTGGGGCTTCGTCGGCCGATAAGCTTGGAGACTTGGTAGGATTGGGCTGATTTGCAGAAGATTGTCTGATGATCTAATTTTGCAAGAAAATTAATTTCAATAAAGAGAGTAATCGGACTTGATGAATTTTTAAACAAGATTACCAGAGTAGTCTTCGGACGCTTGGCAGTCTTGGAAGACGTCTGCTTCTTCCTTTTCCTACTATCACTGAGAGCCGACAGCAGGTTGCCAATAGTTGGGGAATCACAGCCGATCCACGGATCTGGTGAAACGTTGCTGTAGACGACTGGCTTCCAAGATTGAGTCACCATTGGGGGAGAACGATCAATGTCCTAACAAAGGGGAAGAGATTTAACCAATTAAAATGATGTAAAGAAAAGGGGCAAGTTTGTGGATGTTACCTCTGATCTACCCTTGAAAGTAGGGTGCATTTTCCGAACATAATTCTTGCAGGCGATGCAGAATAGATGCTGACGCCATTCAGCCCACCACATGTTGAAGGTCCGATGAGCCATGAGGCTGATTGCCCAGGTGTCCAGATTGGTTTGATCAAGGGGAGGCTCGAACTCCAAGAGGCGATCCCATTCTACACTGGTATCAACTTTTCCCCTTGGGAAGATTCGATCGGTTAAAACTAGATGAGGCGGGAGCTGTCCAATGCCAAACTGACGAGCGACCAGATTTGGATGGTAGTACTCGTAAGTTGATTGTCCTGGTTTGCTCAGACTGAGGCCGATCGGGAGGAATTGAGCGTTGATACAAGTTCGGAAGATAGCAAGGGCTTCTGTATCAGTCTCCACGATCATGCCGAATTTGAATTTGTAGGGCAGCTCATATTCATCAGCATGATCATACAAGAACCAAAGCATTTTGTCATCAGCAATACCTCTATAAAGAAGTGCAAAGTACTTGGAAGATTCCTTGCCTGATAATTTCTCAGCAGGGAAACCCATGGCAGCTTCACCAAGCGAAGTACATCGGCGCCAGGTGATCTCTTCCGATTCAGGCTTACTTTCTGGGAATTTGTTCTTTCGAAAATCTACTTTGACGGCCTTGCTTAGATGTAGCATCAACCACATCTGAATGAACCACCATGGCCCGCCAAGATTGGTGATAGGCGATCCGGTCCTTAGGCGCTTGGCGACTTGATGAAGCAAATTGTATACTGCTCCTAGGAGATACTGGCCGAGGTTGATGACGTGATTACTTGCCAGCGATTCGGCCAAATGTTGAAAATTGGCCGTCGGACCGAGAGTGGTACCACAGAAGAAGAATCTGTCCAACCACATGTTCAGAAAGGCCGCATGCTCGCGGTCAGTCACAGGTCCGGTCCGATGATGACTCTCCATATATCCTTTCCAGCCGCCACAGTTTTTAGTCTTGAAATGGTGAACTAATTTGACATTGAGTCTGAGAGGACGCTTGTTACTGGTGACGTTGAGGCCAAGGAGCATGACCACATCGAGCAATGTTGGGGTCACCGGACCATGACCAAAGATGAAGGCTTTCATTGCATCAGACCAAAAATGTGATGCAGCAATCAGGAGATTCTCATTCTTGGCAATAGGTCCGATACTAAGGCCGATACATTGGGCGATGTCTGATCTGTCCCAGATTGCAGATTTGGAGGCCGATACTCTTAGATACCAGTCTTTCCATCCGGGGAGAACTGTCGGCCAGGAACGGAATGCATTCTTCCAATCTTCGATGTCGAATCCGGAAGTTTTGAACGGAATACGCCGGGTTTCCAGATTAATAATCTCGGTGGGGTCCGGATCTCCCATTGGACCAAGAAAATAAACCCCATGAACATCGCCTACAGGGATTAGGGTTTGGGCACGAATGGCCTAGAAGAAGATTGCGAAATGAGGACAAGTTTTAAAAGCTGAATTTCAGAAGATGCAGAAAATAAAATCGGATTCAGTAGATTACCTCTGGGATCGGATGACGTACTTCTCCTACTGATGGCCCTGCGGGCGTCGAAGAGGAACCTGAGGCAAAGAAGGTCGATGAAGAGGAGGCTGAGGAGTTTGATGCTGCCGCCATTGTCGAGCTTGAGGCTGCCGCCATTGTCGATGTCATGACGTCCGCCATGGTGGAAAACACTGCCGCTGATGAACTTGCTGGAGCCGAAGCGGAGAGGGAAGCGGATGCGGAAGACTTGAGGATGCCCATGGAAGATGATTCGGCCATTTGAGTGGATTTTGATTAGGGGCTTGAGTAGATGCAAATGGTCGTTCGGGAGAAAGGAGGAAGAAGATGAGCAGTGCGGGTTCTTGGCGAGGAAGGAGGAGTGTACAGTGTGGCCGCCGGTGAAGGTTTTTATAAAGAGAAAACGGTCATGGCCCGCAGATCGAGGAGCCGCACAGTGCAAGGATGGGAAGTTTCGGCATGAAAATCGGTGAAGGAGTTATGATGACAGATACGAATTTTGGAACAAAATGATATTTTATTCCAAAATTGGGGGGCATGTGTTGACACCAGATTTTCGCACCTGACATGTTGAATCAGATGATGACGTGGTGAGGCTGGTACTGTGCAGTGGACCCATTGAATGGTCAAACAAATGGTGCCGGAGTAGGAAGCCGATGCAGGGGAAGAGTCCGATGAAGCAGGGAGTCCGATCTGATGATGAATGAGAAAATATACATCGGCTAAGAAGGAAGCGTGGCATGAACAGGGACTATTTCCTTTTCAGAAGGCTTATTAAAAGTCCCATTCTATGTTAAATATTAGATTACTTTATCTGCAAGTTAGTCTGGTCCGATCAGGACTCTCATGACCAGGGTATAAATATAAACCCTCGTCCATTGTAAAGAATATTCTCACAATCAATACAACCCGGCTTCACGCCAAAAACCCTAGTAGTAGTTATCGACGAAGCTCATTGGTGGACGGGCTGCATCAGTTCTGATCTCCGGCTTACCAGTAAGTTGGTCAATTTATCGAACTAGTATAGGCTTTGAATTGAGGCGCATCGCCCTTTCTCGTTTATACTGTTCAACCGATTTATCTCTGGATAATCAAGATTGATATAGATTCCCTACGTCGGAGCTAGATTAATATTGATTATTCAACAGTTGATCGTTTATCGGGTTGCACTTTATGTCTAGATTCCCTACGTCGGAGCTAGATCATCAAGATTAGGCTAGATTCCCTACGTCGGAGCTAGACTCATCTTGGTTATTTAAAGGCAGCTTTTGCGGTTTGTTTGGAGTTGCTAGATTAATTTAGATCTACGCCATGTGAATTAATCTACTTCTTCAACGGCTTTGAGCACCGGTCTTGGTCCGATTTAAGCAATATTTATCTTACAGTATCGTTCTAGGTTCGATCCATGCTTTGTGGTTTAATCTGGTTGTTCTTTGAGTATTGTGTTTGTTTAGATTCCCTACGTCGGAGCTAGATGTTCATAATATGATAAGATTGATCTTTGATTGTCATGCTTGGTTTAGATTCCCTACGTCGGAGCTAGATTCATCTTGATTAGTCGAAGGAAGCTTAGATTATACCTGATTGTTATTCGAGTGTCAAGTGTGATTTAGATTCCCTACGTCGGAGCTAGGTCTTGCTTGATTATTTCAATGGCATACTTTAGAATCAGAATGATCCTGTTAATGTTTTATCTGCTTATTTGCTTAATCTAATTAACACTTGTGCGAGCATCTTGTTTAGTTGACAGGTTGGTGAGTTGAGTTTGATTGTTTAGCTATCTGATCTGATCATAGCTGGAGAAATCTAGATTCCCTACGTCGGAGCTAGATTTCTCTGAAAAGGTTCTGGTCCGATTGGCTGGTTAGATGGTCCGATAAGATAAATCAAACTGGTAACTAGGCAAGATGGACAATGTATCGGCTTACACTTTGATTATTTAATATCTTGCTTAAAGGCATAGCTGACCCATTATTTACATATCGGCCATGTTTTACTCTTTATTTCATTATTTAAAGGCTGATCTGTTACAAGGTCCGATCCTGATTGGTCCGATTCTGAGGTCCGATTAGATGACTGATTGAGGTCCGATTACATTGGTCCGATTGAGGTTGTCTATGAAGTCCGATTTTGAGGTCCGATTGGCATCGGCTGACACAAGTCTGATTGGGTCTTGGCTGAAATCCAATGTGCCTATGCGTTTGAAATAGAGCCGGCACAATCATAGAGCAATTTAACTGTTTATTTTCCTTGTCAATTTCAGGTCAAATTGACTGGCACGCCGCGAACCTGAACTGGAGTGTAGACTGGCACTGGAGCGAAGCTGATCTCCCTGGTCTTCTTGTGTTGACCGCTGAGGATACGACCGCCGATTTTCCGCGTCAACACATGCCCTATGTTCCGAGGGAGGTGGTTGAGCACTCCTTGAGGGTCGCTGCGAACGCCAAACCAGATTGCTAGAAACTACGCCGATTCGCGCAGGACCGCAAGGAGGCCATTAGGTTAGAAATTATAAGGCTGTTAGCAGCCGAGTTCATTAGAGAAGTCTTTTATCCCGACTGTCTTGCTAACCCAGTCCTTGTAAGAAAAAAGAATATTGTCTGGAGGATATGTGTTGACTACATTGATCTCAACAGGCACTGCCCTAAGGACCCCTTTGTGCTCCCATGCATCGACCAAGTCATCGATTCCCACACCGGATGCCTTCTCCTATGTTTCCTCGGTTGCTACTTCAGCTATCACCAGATCGGGCTCACGGAAGAAGACCATGAGAAGGCATCATTTATCACACCGATAGGAGCCTACTACTACACCACTATGACCTTTGATCTGAAGAATGCAGGCGCCACCTACCAAAGAGCCATCAACCTCACTCTTAGCGACTAGATTGGGAGAAACGCCGAGGCTTATGTCGACGACATAGTCATCAAGACTCGCCACGCTAATGAATTCATCGCTGACATGTCTGAAACCTTTGACTATCTCCGCAAGTTTTGTTGGAAGCTTAATCCGACTAAGTGCGTCTTTGGGGTCCCTGTTGACGCCTTTTACGGTCAACACACTGAGTTGTGCTAGCTCACGCGGATCCGCAATGGATCAGTCACCAGCAGCACGCCTAGCAAAACCGGTACCACCAGTTTTGGGATTTCGGTTCCATCGGTTTCCTAGGGCTTGCTGCGTAAACCTACGAACGCCGGCCCGGGAGGGACCTCGTCAGGGCAGGCACGCCTAGGGTTGCTCTGAGGTCGGCAGGCCACTCAGAATGCCATCAATGCCGTAGAGACGAAGTACGAATAGCAATTAGGGTTGGAAAAGCTAGGGTTTGGAGATGACAAAAAGTAAAGGTATTTTGATTTGATCGATTGGATAAAAACCTCAATCGGCCGTGGCCCTTTATATTTATAGGGTGGGGAGGTCTTGCCTGCAAGAAAAATTCTATTACAACTCGGACCCACAAAAAGAGTCCAATTCTACCAGGACTTGGGGAAAACCGGTTCCACAGGTTTCCAAATCCGGTTCCATCGGTTTCTATTGCCAGACCGGCTACAGAAGGAAATCGGTGTCTCCGGTTTCAGAATTCGGTGCCATCGGTTTCTGATGCCCAATTAGCCCTGTGCCAATTTTGATCGTCAACATATGCCCCCTGTTTTTCTGGTAAAGCTTGCGTACCAGAAAACATTTTAGCACAAGAAAATACTCCTGAGGGTGATGTTTAAACAAAATCCATCGGCCTTTTCATTCTAAGGGTGATATTCAAAACTATCGGCCATGTAAACTAAGCTTCCTGCCAAATACTCAGATAATACTTTTTTAAATACCTCCCATTGAGAGCTCTTAGCAGCCGCTGACCTTGCAAAGTTTCCACCATATAAGAATTGTCGAAGATCACCTTGATTACCTTGTATGGCCCTTCCCAACTTGGTGACCATTTACCAAACTTGTTGCTCTTCGATCCTATAGGCAGAGTTGTTTTCCAACCAGATCACCAACCTGAAAAGATTTCTATTTTACCTTCTTGTTGTAAGCCTTAGCAACCCGAATCTTGTCCTTCTCAATTTCCTTCAAGGCCTTTAATCCCTTGTCGGTCACCTCATCAATATTATCCATCATCAAGTCATGATAGTCAACAGCATTGAGATCATTTTGCTTAGCTAACCGATAAGCACTCAAATTCACTTTAATAGGCAAAACAGCTTCTTGACCATACACAAGCTCAAAAGGAGTAACCTTAGTAGCACCATGTCTAGATATACGATGAGCCCACAAAGCCTCAGATAAAAACTCATGCCACCTCCTAGGATTCTCCTCTATTTTTTTTAATGGGCTTAATCAAAATCTTATTACTAGACTCGGCTTGACCATTAGCCTGAGCATAGCATGGGGATGAATTGAGTAGTTTAATTCCATAAATCTCAATAAACTCACAAACTTCTTTTGAAATGAATGAAGTACCTTGATCAGTAGTCAAAGTTTGTGGAATACCAAATCTATGGATAATATGTTCAGTAATAAACTTCCGATGTGTCATATTCTTCAAAGGTACTGCTTCGATCCACTTTGTAAAATAATCAGTAGCCATTAACACGAAGCGGTGTCCCTTTGATGAAGAAGGATGAATCTGTCCAACAAAGTCCAATCCCCATCCTCGAAAAGGCCAAGGCTTGATAATATAATGCAACAATGCTGCAAGAACCATCTGAATATTCCTAAACCTTTGGCACTCTTCACAACCTTTGTAGTACTGAAAACAATCAGCTATCATATTTGGCCAATAAAAACAAGCTCTCCTCAAAAGCCATTTCATTTTAGGAGCCGATTGATGTGTACCAAAAATTCCTTCATAAACTTCACCCATTGCAATCTTAGCTTGATCAGAATCCAGACATTTCAACAATAAATTCTCAGCTGTCCGATGATACAATTCACCATCAACTGAAGTAAATTTAAATGCCCACCGTCGAACTTTTCTATCAAATTTGTGACTAGGATTCAGCAAATATTCAATAATGGGTATTCTCCAATCAACAACTTCGTCCTTACTAATTTTAGACTGCTCAATGGCTGAAGTGTTGCTGTCAGCAGATAAACCGGTATTACCAGTTCTGGAATCGGTTCCACCTAAAAATCCGGTTCCACTGGTTTTGGAATCCGGTGCCACTGGTTTTTCCTGGGCAGAGAACTCGGCTATGCAAAGCGTCGGCTTTCTTTCATGAAAATTTCTTTTCGGAATATCATAGCCAGATGCTTGCTGAGCTAGAGCATTTTTCTTTGGATTCTCATCTCTTAAAACATGATATATAGAGAATTCATCAAATTGAGCAATCATATCCAAGCACTTATCAAGATATGCATTTAACAATCCATCAAAGCGTTTGTACACCTTATTAACTTGCTGTATGACCAGCAAAGAATCACAAAATGCTTTCACATGTCTTACTCCCATGTCATACAAAATTTTTAGCCTGAATAATAAAGCTTCATATTCAGCTTGATTATTAGTACAATCTTTTTCTAATCGGTTAAGAGCCTCAAATTCAGCACCATTTGGTGATATAAAAACAACACCAACTCCACAACCGCTCTTACAAACCGATCCATCAAAATACAATTTCCATGGTGTAAAAGTAATACAACCGATATCTAAATCATTATCATTAATGCTATGCTCAACAATAAAATTAGCAACAATTTGGCCTTTCATAGATTTCAAAGGTTCACAAGCCAAATCATATTCAATGAGAGCATAAGCCCATTTACCAATTCTACCACTCAAAATTGGTCTATGCAACATATATTTAATAATATCGGTTTGACAAGCCACTATGCAAGTATTGGATAATAAATAATGCCTCATCTTGGTACAAGCATAATATAATGATAAGCAAAACTTCTCCATAAATATATACCTCGTTTCGGTATCCAACAATCGATGACTTGCATAAGTAATAATATGTTCCTTTCCTTTGGTTTCTTGAGTCAAAACAGCTCCAATCACTTGATCTTCAGCAGCCATATATAATTTAAATGGAAATCCTTTTCTAGGAGCTTTCATGACCGGCGGCGAAGACAAGTAATATTGAATTTTCTTAAAGGTTTCTTGTTGTTTTGCCCCCCAAGTGAATTCGGCTTCATCTTTTAACCGAAGAATAGGAGTAAAAGCATTGACCTTCCCCTACAAGTTACAAATAAATCTCCTCAAATAATTCACCTTGCCCAAGAATTTCTGCAAATCTTTCTTACATGTAGGAGCTTTGATCTTCTTGATAATATCAATTTTCTTAGGATCTATCTCTATGCCATTTTCATGTAAATCCTAGAAACTTCCCAGCCGACACACCAAATGCACATTTAAGTGGGTTCATCTTTAATCCATATCGACACATTATTTCAAAAGCAAATCTTAAATCAGCCAAATGGGGTTTTAAACCAGCCGATTTAACAATAATATCATCGATGTAAACCTCTATGATCAAGCCAAGCAAATCATGAAAAATTAAATTCATAGCCCGTTGGTAAGTAGCACCAGCATTTTTTAAACCAAAGTTCATAACCACCCACTCAAATAAACCAACAAAACCTGGACATACAAAGGCCGTTTTGGATATATCCTCTTCAGCCATGAATATCTGATTATAACCAGCATTACCATCAAGAAAACTAATAACTTTATATCCAGAAGCATTATTAATATGCATGTCGGCTATAGGCATAGGATATTCATCTTTAGGAGTAGCTCTATTAAGGTTTCTAAAATCAATGCAAACTCTGAGCTTACCAAAATCCTTTTTCTCAACTGGCACAATATTTGATAGCCATCAGCATAACGACAAGGCCTAATAAAATTTGCATCCAACAACTGAGTAATTTCTTCTTTAATCCGGTCATACATATTAGGAATAAAACACCTAGCAGTTTGCTTAAAAGGCCTAAAACCAGGTTTAATAGGCAGCCGAAGCTCAACTAACTCGCAGCTTAAACCAGGCATCTCTTGATAATTCCATGCAAAACAATCTACATATTCCTTCAACAGCTCGATTAATTCAGCTTTATAATCAGCTTTTAAATTTTTGTTTACAAACATCGGCCTAGGTGTAGAACCATCACCAATATCAACCTCCTCTAAAGGATCAGCCGGCGTAAAACCTTGTCCCAATTTACTCATATCATCAAAATCTTCAATGGCTTCACACATACCGTTCTTTTGTGCCCGATAGTGCTCAAGTCTCTGCCGTAACCATTCTGAACTATTCATTAATTTATAACGAATGCTTTAGCCGATACTCAACCGGCTTTAGAACAGCAGGCATGAAGCCATCTCTAGTACAGCTGATCATCTCATAATCAGAAATATCTAAACCTGACAAGCACTTGACATGATCATGCATAGACATAGTAGAACAATCAGCCATAGCAACACAAGCCGATGTATCCCCATGTACAACCTCAATGTTGTCGTCAACCCATTGAATAAGAAATTGGTGCAAACTAGAATGTACGCATCTATTTGCATGAATCCAATGATGACCCAATATTAAACTGAAATTACCTTGGGCCTCAGCGACGAAGAAAGTAGTAGCCAACGTCTTGCTCCCGATGGTGAGCTCCATAGAAGTGACGCCCTTAGCACTCATAGGCTCGCCTCCTCCCACACCACTGACAGTCATGTTGGTCTTGATTAGCTCATCATCCAAACCACCAAGTTTCTTGAACATAGAATAGGGCATCAAATTAACAATTGCCCCAGTATCAACAAGAATCCTAGAAACTGGCCTTCCATTGATATGTCCCTTCATGTACAGCGCCTTTAGATGATTTTCAGAATCCTTTGGCCTTTTAAATATAGCTTCTTTTGGGCCAAAGTTTAGATAAGTCATCTCCTCCTCCAGAATGACGTAATAATCCGAAGAAAGGTGCACCACATTAACATCAACATTCATATGTTCAGGTGACGACCCATAATCAACAAGCTGTTCATCATCCATATTCTGGGAATCCGATGACAACTTCTGATCAAACGAAGAAGTAACAGAAATTTCAGAAGCAATACGAGATGGCCCTGGATCAGCAGAAACCGGTGCCATCGGATCCAAAATCGGTGCAACAGTAGGCATCAAGGTAGGCAAAACCGGTTCCACCGGATTTGGTACTGGAGCTTCATTGATCTTCAATTTTCACCCCTTGCCTGGAGGAATCATGGGCCTGTACTTGTTGAAGTGCTCCTCCCTTTGCTTCTCCAATTCCTTCTCCTTCTGTTCCTGAAAGCGAAGTCGCTGCAACTTCCTCTTTTGCATGCGTGTCAAACCTAGAGGACACCATCTTGGCAAGAAATATTTGGAATAATCAATTTCAACTTTCTTACTATCACCAAGATCTGCACCAACATCTTCTTGGACTGATGGTTTAGCCTCATCACCAATCACAATTGGCATCTTGTCATCGTCCTCTGGAATTACCTTGATGTCACCAATCTGAATTATATCTGCAGCAGTAGTCCTCTCCTGGTCG
>CM014270.1:28221406-28246346 GCA_004135705.1 Alloteropsis semialata
GAGCAGGAGTGCGTCACCCGACCCCAGGGGGCCGCGTGCCTTTGGACCCCACGTCCTCGGCGCTCAGGTTCCTCCGCGCTTCCGAGCACCCACGACGGTGCCTAAGTACGACGGAGACACAAACCCTAGCGTCTGGCTGGAGGACTACCGGCTCGCGTGCCATGCGGGGGGAGCACAAGACGACTACTTCATCATCAAAAGCCTCCCCCTCTACCTCGCCGACTCGGCTCGAACATGGCTGGAGCATCTCCCTGCAGGAAAGATCGACAGCTGGGCGCAGTTGCGTGACGCCTTCATTGGCAACTTCCAGGGCACCTACACTCGTCCCGGGAATCCCTGGGACTTGCGCAACTGCCTCCAGGCAGAGGACGAGACCCTGCGTGACTACATCAAGCGCTTCTCCAAGCGCTGCACCGAGCTGCCAAACACTGCTGACACCGACGTCGTCTCCGTGTTCCGCTTCGGAACCACCTGCGCGACCCTCATCCATGAGTTGGGGCGCAGGAAGCCACGAACCATCCGGGAGCTCCTCGACATCGCCACCGACTACGCCGATGGGGAGGACGCCGTCGCTGCAACCCTTGAACGGCCTCAGGGCAAGGGCAAACAATCGGAGGCGGTTGACGAGGGCACCTCCGCCCGACCCGACAAGAAGAAAAGGAAGGACAAGCGGAGGCGCGATGGTCGCATGGTAGCAGCAGCCGAGCGGAAGGCCACAAAACCCAAAGGGAACCCGGCGCCAAAGGACCACTTCGAGAAGCTCCTCGAGGCGCCCTGTACCAACCACGAGGGCCCTGTCAAGCATGCCTTGAAGGATTGCAAGCTCATGAGAAGCTTCCTCGCCGGCACCCTGAAGAAGAAGCCCTACGAGAACCGGGACGGGGCCGGTGGCTCGAACAACGACGACGGCTACCCCAGGGAGGACGGAGCGATCCTAATGATCGTCGGGGGATCGGCGGCCTGCCCCTCGAAGCGCGACGAGAAGCTAATCCGGCGAGAAGTCTGCCGCACGGACCCCGCGGTGCCCTCCTACCTAAAATGGTCCGAGGCCCCGATCACCTTCGACCGCTCCGATCATCCCGACTACGTCCCACAACCCGGAAGGTATCCGCTCGTGGTTGCTCCTCTCTTCGGGACAAAACGCGTCCACAAGGTGTTGATGGACGGCGGGAGCGGCCTCAACATCCTCTACGTCGACACTCTTGATGAGATGGGGATCCCGCGTTCCCAGCTTCGGCCATCCGCGGCGCCATTCCACGGGATCGTCCCCGGGGTGGACGCAATACCGCTCGGGCAGATCGACCTGCCCGTCACGTTCGGGACCCCACGGAACTTCCGCAGAGAAACCCTCACTTTCGAAGTGGTGGGATTTCCCGGGGCGTATCATGCCATCCTCGGGAGGCCTGCATACGCAAAGTTCATGGCTGTCCCGAACTACACGTACCTCAAATTGAAGATCCCCGGACCCAAGGGTGTCATCACCGTGGGGACTTCATTTGAGCATGCGTTCGCCTGTGAAACCGAGTGCTTCCAGTTCGCGGAGGCGCTCGTCCAGTCCAAGAGGCTCGCCGCTGAGCCCTCACCCAGGGACCTGGATATCCCCGAGACCTCCAAGCGTGCCGCGTGCTCCTTTGAGCCGGCCAAGGACGTCAAGGAGGTTGCAGTGGCCGACGATGGCCGCACCCTCCGTATCGGGACGGCGCTCGATCCTAAATAGGAAAGCGCGCTCGTCGACTTTCTCCGCGCAAACCTCGACGTGTTTGCATGGAAACCCTCGGACATGCCGGGGATTCCAAGGGAAGTCGCCGAGCACAAACTTGACATCAAGCCGGGCGCTCGACCCGTCAAACAGAGGCTCCGACGCTACGACGACGAGAAGTACAAAGCCATCGGCGAAGAGCTCAAAAAGCTCCTCAGCGCCGGCTTCATTAGGGAGGTATATCACCCCGAGTGGTTGGCCAACCCTGTACTTGTAAAAAAGAAAAATGGGAAATGGAGGATGTGCGTTGACTATACTGGCCTTAACAAGGCATGTCCAAAAGACTCCTTCCCTCTTCCACGTATAGATCAGGTGGTCGACTCCACCGCGGGGTGCGAAACCCTCTGCTTTCTCGATGCGTACTCCGGGTACCATCAGATCGCGATGAGCCTGGCCGACCAGCTCGCAACCTCGTTCATCACGCCCTACGGCACCTACTGCTATTCGTCTATGCCATTCGGGCTGAAAAACGCGGGTGCCACGTTCCAGAGATGCATGCGACGCGTCTTTGGTGACTTAATCGGCCGACTGGTCGAGGCATACGTTGACGACATAGTAGTGAAGTCCAAACGCACCGGCGACTTGGTCTCTGACCTCACAGCTGTCTTTGAGAAGCTCCGGCTGAACAAAGTAAAGCTCAACCCCGAGAAATGCGTTTTCGGGGTCCCGAGAGGCATGCTCCTCGGCTTTATCGTATCAGANAAGTAAAGCTTAACCCCGAGAAATGCGTTTTCGGGGTCCCGAGAGGCATGCTCCTCGGCTTTATCGTATCGGAACGAGGCATCGAAGCCAATCCCGAGAAGATAACAGCCATCACCGACATGGGACCAATCCAGAACATAAAGGGTGTCCAACGCGTCACGGGATGCTTGGCCGCGCTCAGTCGCTTCATTGCCCGACTCGGGGAACGAAGCCTGCCCCTGTACCGACTACTCAAGAAGTCGGACCACTTCGTCTGGAACGCCGAGGCACAGCAGGCCCTCGACTCGCTCAAGGCAATGCTCAGAAACCCACCAATCCTGACCGCTCCGGCAGAAGGGGAACCCATGCTGCTCTACATTTCGGCAACCACCCATGTGGTAAGCACCGCCCTCGTCGTCGAGCGAAGCGAGCCCGAGAAGATCCAGAAGGTGCAACGCCCCGTTTACTTCATCAGCGAGGTCCTGTCCGACACCAAGGTACGATATCCCCAAATCCAAAAACTTGTCTACGCCGTCCTCATCACCAGGCGGAAGCTCCGGCACTACTTCGACGCTCACCCCATCACGGTGGTGTCGAGGTATCCACTCGGCGAGGTGATCCAGAACCCCGAGGCTGACGGGAGGATAGCCAAGTGGGCGCTCGAGTTGATGGGGAAGAACATCACCTACGCACCTCGGGACGCCATCAAGTCGCAAGCATTGGTCGACTTCATCGCCGAGTGGACTGAGGCCCAGACTCCCCCAACCTCCGTCGAGCACGAGACCTGGGTCATGTACTTCGACGGGTCGCTGATGAAGGAAGGGGCAGGTGTCGGCCTGGTCTTTGTCTCGCCTCTGGGCGTGCGCATGGAATACATGGTTCGGCTGCACTTCTCGGCCTCCAACAACGCCGCCGAGTACGAGGCCCTCATCAACGGACTCCGTATCGCCCTCAAGCTTGGCATACGGCGTCTCGAGATCCGAGGAGACTCGGAGTTGGTCGTCGATCAAGTGATGAAGGAGTCGAGCTGCGTCAGCCCCAAGATGGCCGCCTACTGCCGGGCGGTCCGCGAGCTGGAAGACAAGTTCCTTGGCCTCGAGCTCAAGCATGTCCAACGGCGATACAACGAGGCGGCCGACACCCTCGCCAAGGCGGCCTCCAACCGGAAGCCCGTCCCCCATGGAGTGTTCGCCAAGGACCAGCACGCCCCCTCCATCCGACTCGACGACGAGCCGCCCGAGCCTCCAGTGCAAGAGGAGGCGGAAGTGATGGAGGTAGACGCAGCTCCCCAGCCCAGCCTCGAGGACCCCGACTGGAGAATCCCGCTACTCGAGTGGATTGTGCAGGGTAAGCTCCCACCCGACCCGACCGAGGCTCGGCGGATCGCGCGCTGGGCTAAAACCTTTACGCTCATTGAGGGAGAGCTCTACCGGCGAGGCACCTTTGGCATCCTAATGCGCTGCATCCCGATCGACCAAGGCAAGGAATTGCTGAGGGACATCCATGCAGGAGCATGTGGACACCATGCCGCGCCGAAGACACTTGTCGGGAAAGCTTTCCGTCAAGGGTTCTACTGGCCAACCGCGGTGGCCAACGCCAAGGACATCGTGCGCAGATGCGAAGGCTGTCAGTTCTACGCAAGACAAACTCACCTCCCGGCGCAAGCCCTGCAGACCATCCCCATCACTTGGCCCTTTGCCGTATGGGGTTTGGATCTAGTCGGGCCACTGAAGAAGGCACCCGGGGGCTTCACGCATCTCCTCGTCGCCGTCGACAAGTTCTCCAAATGGATCGAGGCAAGGCCCATCCGGCGGGTTCGCTCGCAAGAAGCGGTCCAGTTCTTCACCGACATCATCTACCGCTTCGGGGTCCCGAACGTGATCATCACCGACAACGGCACTCAGTTCACGGGTAAAAAGTTCCTCAACTTCTGCGACGACAACAACATCCGAGTGGATTGGGCCGCCGTCAGCCACCCCAAGACCAACGGACAGGTGGAAAGAGCCAACGGCATGATCTTACAGGGACTAAAGCCGCGAATCTTGAAACGCCTCGAGAAGTTCAAAGCAAGGTGGGTTGCATAGCTCCCGTCGGTCCTCTGGAGCCTGCGAACCACTCCGAGTCGAGCCACGGGCTGCACGCCCTTCTTCATGGTGCACGGGTCCGAGGCAGTCCTCCCAACTGACCTCGACTACGGCAGCCCACGGGTCCGCGCCTACGACGACGAAGGGAACCAAGCCTCCTTGGAAGACGCCATCGACCAGCTGGATGAAGCGCGCAGCGTCGCACTGCTCCACTCGGCCAAGTACCAACAGGCCCTACGACGATACCACGATCGTAACATTCGAAGCCGGGCCTTTCAAGTCGGCGACCTCGTCCTCCGACGAGTTCAGGACAATCGCGGCCGTCACAAGCTGTCGCCGCCATGGGAAGGCCCCTACATCGTCGACCAAGTCCTCCGCCCGGGGACTTACAAGCTCAAGGACGAGGACGGCCAAGTCCTCACGAACGCTTGGAACATAGAGCAGCTACGTCGCTTTTACCCCTAGAAAGCATCTGTACTTTGCCATTCGCTTGCAATAATAAAAATGCTCTCCCGTTCCGAGTACTTTATGAGCTTGCAGTCGTTTCCCGGGGCACTCTCCGAGCCCTCTGACATAAGAGGCGAGTGACTCTTTCCCCGCGTAGGGTCGAATGCTCTCGACAACCGACACGGTAAGTACCTACTATGGCCTGTCGACCGCCAGGGGTTCGAAGGCTGGCCCGTCGAAGGGTTCAACAGCCGCCCCCGGGCACCTCGAGCGAGGGGCAGCAAGGGATGGGTCCCAGCGGCCAGTACCCGGGCGCACGAGCGTCATGGGCATCCCGAACTGCATTCGAGTCTTGATGGAAAGTACGATCATGGTTTTTCCTCCGAACGGAAAGGCAAAGAGCCGCCAGGCCCGGTCGAACGGACTCGGTAACTAGATGATCTCGCCACCAAGAATTTGAAGCTGGCCACCAGCTGGTCCGATCGGAACCCGTCGAGCGGGATGCCGTGGCTTCACTCGAATTAACCCGTTATCAGCTCACACGGACACCGCATTTTCGGCCAGCGAGGCAAAAATACGGCGCGGTCCGGCCCCTCCACCTTTTGCGGAAAAAGGTGCATGAGGGGTAACGACGCAAGGAGAAAAAGGCCTCTCCGTCAGCACCCTGCATCGCGTGGGGTCCCAGGTCACGAAACAAGGCCTGAAAGAGATCTCGCCACGACAAAACGAGGCCGAGGACGAGCCCGAGAAGTCCCCACCTCGCCCGACGAGTCCCCGCCTCTCCCGAAGAGCTTCACACTCCTCTGCGGGCTCGCACAGCTACGTCACTTTACCCTTAAAAGTACCTGTACTTTTCAATTCACGATAATAGTCAAAGTACTGTACTATTCCGAGTACTCTATTCGCATACGATCGAAATGTACCCTGCGAGTTCCCAAGGCTAAGCGGCGGGCGACCCCTTCCCTGTGCAGGATCGCCCACCGCTCGGGGGCTCCACCCGGGGCCCGGTGCCCCTCCGTTTTTTCGCAAAAACCCGACAAATGATCGCTCTCGCGCGCGATCAATCGGTATACTTTGGCGCTTGCGAGAAAGGAACGTCAGCTCAAAGGGCTTCGTGACCACGCTTGTCCAAGTTTCGAGTGCTCACGCCCCTGCGGCTACGGCGCTAACTTGCGGGCAAAGTCCAAGCCCTTGGGCCGACGTCTTTTTCCCGAGAAGCAATAAAGGAACCGCCTCGACTAGTTGTTGCTTTCAGCATTTTCGATCTGCTGCTTGTCATCGTTCGAATCTTCCGAAACCACTCGGGGGCTGCGAATCCGAGTGCCCAACCTCCCGAGTTCCTACGCCCCAGCGGCTACGGAATAGAGTCTGACGGGCAGGACTCCACGCCTTTCCATCTCGACCCACGACCCCCAAAGGCATTCGGAAGAAAACGAAAATGACAAACAACAGATAAAACACGAGCTTTTCTGAGTAGCAATGATTGGAGCTTTGTTCATTACATAACAAAATTCTTCATGTCTACTCTAGCCCAAGATCCTTCAGGGCGGCGGACAGCACTTGATCGGCAAACGAGGAGGATTCGGCATCAATCTCGTCGTATTCAGCATCCTCGTAGCCAGGGGCCCACCCGCCTTGCAGAGCCTCCCGATCCATGGTCGGGTAGTGCGACAAGAACATAGCAATGATCTTGCGCGCTACGCTCCGAGCAAGATCCGAGGCCTGCGCCCGAGTCCTCCCCGTGACAAGTGCGAGGCGATCCACCAAGGACGGGCCGCCGCCGACGTTGAGCTCCTCGAACAGGTGCTCGACCGCTCGGACCAAAGCCTGATGGACCTCGGACTTCTTCTCGAGGGCCCTCTGGCTCTGCTCGCCCGCTTCCCTGGACCTCCGAAGGTCCTCGACGACCCCTGCAGGCAGCTCCTCGTCACTATCATTCTGCAAGAAGAAGGGCAAGTGGACATACGATACTTACTGGTCAGCTCCGCCTTAAGCTCGTGACCAAGCTGCACCAGCTCTTGGTTGGCAGCAAAGGCCTTGGCCATCTCGCGCTTCCCGGCCTCGAGCTGGGCCTCCTGGTCAGCCTTCACCCTCCGCAGGGCTGCATTGACAGTCAAACCTAAGCAAACGCGCCGCCACGCGAGGAGAACGGAAAGAAACCGCCCGACAAGAAATGGGGAGGGATAACTTACCAAGGATCTCCTCCTCCCGTTTCCCGGCGATCTCCTTGAGGCGGGCCCCCTCCTCCTCCGCGGCCGTCAGCTTGCCGGCCAGCTCGACCAGCTGGTTGCCGACCGTCTTGAGGTCGAGGTCGCGGTGCTGGACGTCTATCTGAAGGTCCACCACCTTCGTCCTCAGCTCCTCGACCTCCCGCACGGCGGCAGCCTTTTCCCGATTGGAGGCGTCGGCGGCCGTCAACGCCTCCCTCACGGTCCTCTCGGCCTCGTCCACCTTTGCCTCGAGGGCGGCCTCCTTCTCCGCGGCGTCCACGATCGCCTCCTCCCTGGCCTCCCGGGCCTCGGCCAGCTGGGCCTCGAGCTGCTCCTTCTCGGCCTTCAGCTGCTGCACGGCGTGCCAAAGCCCGGACTCCCGGCGCAGGAACGCCGACTTCTCGGCGCTACGCTCCATGATTTTCTGAACGAAAATAAAAACAAGAGCGGTAAGACATACCCCAAAACGGCGCCGAGGACTAGAAGAACGAAGCCCGAGAACTTACCCGGGAAGGCCCGATAATCATCTTATTAAAGACCTCCTTCATGCTGTTGAGGCCCTCGGCGAGAAGTTGGCGCTGCTCCCTCTCCGCTGTGTCGTTCAGCTCGAAGATGGGATCCGCCGGGTTCTGACGGTCGTACCACAACAACCGACCCTCGCACGGAAGGTTCGGGTTGTTTTCGATGGGCACGACGGCGTCGAAACGACGATCCATCGTCATCATCCCCGGCGTCTCCCGGAGGAAGCCCAGGCCCTCGCTCGAAGGGCACGAAGGTCTCGGGGACTCCACGGTCGGCCTCCTGCTGCACTCCCCGGCAACCCTCCGCGAGCTACCCTCCGGCGAGTCCTCGAGCACGACGACCTCCGGGGGGATCACCCCGGAGGGCTCGGGGGCTGCAACGGCTGCCGGGATGGCGGCGTCCTGACGGGCGCCGGAGATCCCCGCCTCTGCTTCTTGGGGGCCAACCGCGGCCCCTGGAGAGGCAGCGATCCCGCGGCCATCTTCTCCGGCCGCGCCCCCGGACATGGCGATTTCCTCCACTTCGGGGCGGGCCGGCTCCTCCTGAGGAGTAGGCAGGGCCGCCTCCACCAGCTCCCCGGCCAGCTCCGCTTGGAGCGCCGCCACGGCCGCCTCTGAGGGGACGGTCTGTGCGAAGGCTAGGCCCGTGGGGAGTGCGTCTCCCGGGCTGTTGCCGTCCTCCTCCGGCACTTGTTCCTCCACGGAGGGCGCCACCCTCCGTGTCCCCTCCTCGGCCCGCTCCGCCGAGGGCTCCAACGTCACCTCCTCGGCCCGCTCCACCGCGGGCTCCACCGTCGCCTTCTCGGTCGGCCCCGCCGCGGGCTCCGGCGTCGCCTGCTCAGCCTGCTCCGTCGCAGGCCTCGGCAACGGCGCCGCCAAGCGCAGCGTCTTCTTCGGCGCCACCTCGAGCGGAGTATCGGCCCGACTGGTTCACCACAAGTCAGGGAATCCGGCTGAGAAAAATGGTAACTACGAGAAAAAACCGAAACCATTCGAGAGACACAGAACATCACTCACCTCGACGAGATGGGCCGTGTCCGCTTGAATCCCGTCGGCGCCAGGGCCTTCGGGGATGCGGGCCTCTTGGATCCCGCGTGCGCCGTCGGGACGGGGGCCACGGGCGCGGCTGCGGCGTCCCTGCCCGAGTGGGACACCGCCCGACCAGACGAGCCTCCTCCCTCGACCGGTGACGGCTCCGGCCGCCTCGTCGTAACCTTCACCGGGGCGGGAGGGGCCTGCGCATCCACCACGGGCGTCCGGGGCACCGTTTGGGGGGCCGACGGCGGCCGCCTATCGTCCCGTGGCGCGGGCCTCTTGGGGGAGCGCGACGCCCCCGAGGACGAACCCCCCTTATGGGTGCGCTCCGACAGGTCCCGGCTCCGGCTCCTCTCCCGACGAGGGACCGGCTCCCATCGGGAACTCCTCCCCTTCTCGGGCTCGTGATGGGAGGATGGAGGCGTGCGGCTGCGCCTCTCGCGCCGGCTTTCCTCGGAGGACCGCCGATGCCGGTCCGACCGAGAGCTTTCGCTCCTCCCCGAGTCCGGCGGTGGCGGCCCACCTCTCCCGCTTCGCCCCGAATGCTGCGCCGAGGACGAGGCGCCGGCGGTCATCGTCGCGACCGCCTTGAGCTTCTGAGGAGGCGCGTCGTCACTCTCCTCGTCATCACCACTCCCCGAGTCGTCCTCCACGAACTCCTCAGGGTCCTCGTCCTCGGAGACCTCATCTTCTCCTCTCCTCCTCCTCCTGGATCGCTCAGCGTTCCTCTCACGCTTGGCGACCTCTTTCTTCTTCCACGCCTCCCGGCGGTCTTTCCTTGCCTTGGCCCACTCGGCCTCGGCCCGGTTCTTCGCCTTGTCCTCGGGAAGAGGCGGCCAGGAGTAGGAGCAGTTGAGGCCCTTCATCTGAAAGAACTCGGGATCAGTCAACTAAAAATCACTCGGGGAATCAAGGCGAGTGAAAGACACCTTACCAGAGCCCGGGTGCGGGTGTTCGGGAGCATGGGGAGAAGCCCCGGGGGAGGATACGCGTCGTGGCCCTTCCCCATCGCCGCCGTCACTCGGCGCTCCACCTCGTCCCCCGATGGCAGGGGGTTCATCGTCACGGTCCCCACGAAGGGGGCATTCTCCGGAGTCATCCGCCAGATGGGGAGAGCGCGCCGCCTCAGCGGCACGATGCCTCTCGAGAGGTACCCCCCGAGGACTTCCGCCGTCGACACCCTCGCGTCGCGCAGTCGCGCGAGGGCCTTCCAGATGTCCCCGAGAAGCTTCTCCTGCCTATTCTTCTCGGGCCCGTACGCCCACTCGTCGGGCGCCTTCTCAAAGGTCTTCCCGGTGTACTCCGGCAGGGGGTTCTTGCTGTCGTTCTTCAGGTAGAACCACATCGGGTGCCAGCCCTTGTTCGAGCTGATCAGGGCCCCCGAGATGTAGTCCTTTGAACGCCCCTGCTTCGCCTTCAGTACGGCGCAACCAATCGTCGCGGGGGCTCCGCCCTCTGCGGAATGCAGCGAGAACTTAAAGAAATACCTGAAGAGGTCCCAGATGGGCCTCCATCTCCAAGTACCCCTCGCAGAGGGCCACGAACAGCGCCATCTGTTGAACCCCGTTGGGGTTGAGGTGGTGAAGCTCCAGCCCGTACTCGTTGAGCACGGCGCGGATGAATCTTCCGGCGGGGACGGAGAACCCGCGCTCGTGGAAGGCGACGAACGAGACGACATATCCCTGCGGCGGTTGGGGATAGTCTTCCACGCCCGGAACCTTCCACTCCACGGCCTCCATCAATGGCGGAAGCAGCCCTTCCGCCACGAGGCCCTCCAGCTGCCGGAGCGAGACACGGGAGCGCTCCCAGGTCGACATCCTGAAGCAATCCGAAGGAGAAGCGCCGGCGGGATGGGGGGCTCGGTCATTTGTTCGCCGGAACGGCGAAGCGACGGCGGCGGAGGACGCAAGGAAACAAGCGACAGCAACAAAGGAGACGAAGCGCGCGACGAAAGTTGGAAAGCTCGGGCTCGGGTAAAACCCGAGGCCGCCGCAGCACGCGGCTATAAATAGGGGCGAGACAGAACGGCCGCTACCTTAATTGCGCGGGCCCACCACTGGTCGCGGCGACGTGCGCACGTCGCTTCGCCTGACCTCCTCAAAAGGCGCGTCCACCTCCCCACGCGGCGGGGGAACGGGCCGACGCTTCTGTTCCCGGCCCATCAACGGTCGGGCAGCTGCGCGGCCCACCGACGAAGCGTCCCCGACAAGCTTCCCCTCCCCGACAAGTTCTTCGATCCCGACAACATCCAAGGCAAACCACCCGGGCACAAAACCTTAACAAGAGCACCAGCTCTTCTCAAGGCTCGGGGGCTACACCCGGCGGGTGCGCTCGCGCGCCCCCACCGGAAAAATCATAACTTACCATATCCACGCCGCCATCCAGCCTGGGCGCGAGCCTCCATCTCCCCCCCAGGCTCGGGGGCTACTGACGAAGGTCCGAATTAGGGGTACCCAATCAAACCCTTAATCCGGGAGCTTACGATAATCCACCCCTCAAAAAGCAAAACTAAAGGCTCAAACCAAAGCAGATTCTCCATGTCCTGGCGTCTCAGAAGAGTGGAGATGAATCGAATCAAGGCCGTTCCATTTCTCAACCCTCCAAGATGACATGATAGACACCTCAAAATTCACAAGTACAGGTATGTCTTGGAATAACTTATATGCTAGCATCATATAAAAAGGAGTCATGTTCCACCTTAGACTTTAAACTTTACTCGAGGATGAGTAAAGGCTAAGCATGAGGGAGCTTGTTGAGGGTCCTTAAGTACCACTTTTGACCGTCCATTCCTGCAGAAAACACATCAAATATATACACCAAACATAGTGATAGGGTCTAATACTAATGAATTCCACGAGTGTTGGTGTTTTGACTTGTCTTGCAGGAAATGCCCCAAAATGACACTGTCGGTTTGAGATGGATCTAAAATATCATTCTCATAAATTATCTCAACTGCCTAATTGGAGTTCACCATTGCGAAGAGCTCGTCGAGGCAATTGAAACGGATATATTTGACGAAGGTCCGAATTAGGGGTACCCAATCAAACCCTTAATCCGGGAGCTTACGATAATCCACCCCTCAAAAAGCAAAACTAAAGGCTCAAACCAAAGCAGATTCTCCATGTCCTGGCGTCTCGGAGGCGGCCCGACGAGTCCCCGATTCGCCCGAGGAGTTCTCCGCCTCCGAGAAGCTTCGCTGCTCGCCCGAGGAGTTCTCCGCCTCCGAGTAGCTTCGCTGCTCGCCCGAGGAGTTCTCCGCCTCCGAGTGGCTCCGCTGCTCGCCCGAGGAGTTCCCCGCCCTCGAAGGGCTCTCCGATTCGCCCGGGGAGTTCTCCGCCTCCGAGGAGTCTCCAGCTCCCCGGGTGAAACTACCCGGCCACGTCCTGGCCCATCCAGCGCCGTACCCACTTGGTACCCGCCGCGTCAGAACATGATGGGCGTCCGTCCTTCGCCACGACAGCCACAGTGGCACCCGTCACGTCCAAACAGGAACGCTACAGTCCTGAGAGGAACGCATGTGCTACACCAGGCACCCAAGTACGACCCCAGGCACCCATGGGTGACACCTGGAACCCGAGCAGGACACCTGGAGCACCCGAGGACCTCGAGCAAGTCAACCACGACCTGGGAACTACCCGGGAGCTTACCCGAGAAGACGTCTACACCAACCACCCGGGATGTACGATCCCGGGTCCGGCGGGGTGCCCACTCCGTCAACACCTGCTCCCTGTACGGCTCGACGCGCGGCACAAGCTAAAGGCCTCGGGGGCAGTAACTCCCCTTGTAATTTTCTTTCTTTCTTACCCCCGCTCCCTTCTCTCCTTGAGACTATAAAAGGGGATAAGGGGACACCTGAGGGGGGACAGGCCGACACCAGCCGAACATTCGGACACAGCACACTCGCTCGCACAACACCGGGACCTGGGACCCTCTCCCTCTCCCGACCAGTTTGTACCCCCTACTACAGACTTTGGACTTGAGAACATCGGCACATACTGGACGTAGGGTATTACTCTCCGGAGGCCCGAACCAGTCTAAAAACCCCCTGTCTCTCGAGTCACCATCCGGGCTCCGACGCGCGATCGTAGTAAATTTACTTGTCGGCGGTAGAGAACCCGGACAATATTATTTATATATTTTGGAGCTCAGAATAATAAATATGGAAATCAGAAAATTAATCAACAGTGCTGACGTCAACACTGCTGCTACTGACGCCAGCAGGCGGGCCAGGCCTGACAGCGGCCTAGGGCGGGGCCCAGCGCCGGCCCACGTGGTTTCCACGCGCACGCGCTCGCGGGAGGCGTCCCGCCCAGGACGCGTGGCGGGTTGCCACTGGCCCCGCGCGAACAGACGCGCGCGTCCGCAAAGGGAGGCGGGAGCCGGCCTGATGACAGGTGGCTCGCGGAGAGAGGCCAGCGGCCAGTTCCGCGTGGTTTTTCTCTTTGAGCCACCGGTTTATTATTTGGTTTTTTGGTTTTTGTTGGTTTTGCTCCCACCGACGTACAGGGACAAATAGGGGCGTGGTTCTTCTCCAGTATTTGACCCAGGACTGTCGGTTCTCCATGGTTTTTGCTGGGTCTTCACCCCACCACCCTCAGAAGCCTCCATGCGCGAGTCCTGGGGGGAAACCGACGTAGGAGGTCGGTTCCGTGGCCAGGTGGAAGGAGGGGAGAGATTGGAGGGGAATATTCCCTAGCATCAAGGGAAGGATCTCCACTCTCCCAAGTCTCCTCCACACTATAAATAGAGGGCTCCACCCTCTCATTCAATACGCAAGGAAGTGAAGCAAAGCTCCAATGCTAGATCTAATGTAGTGCCTGAAATAGTGAGAGGTGAGGCGAGAGTCCGGTAGAAGCTGGGGATGTCAGCTCCTCTCCTCTTCTTATACCTCGGCGGATGCAGCTCAGATTCGAGTATCATCTGGGTATTTCCTTTGTATTTTTGGATTAATACTTAATTAAGTTCAAGCTTTACTTTATTTACTTGTGGGCTCCTCGCTGTGATAAGTGTCTTAGTACTTACAAAGCTAAGATAGTATTCAATAGAATAGATGGATGTCTAATCATGTTGAATACCTTGGAGTGCGCCTAGTGCCACGGATTTGTAGTGGTAGCCCCAGGTGGTGACAGCCCTGACGGCCTACGTAGTCCACCACATGAGAAGCACTAGAGAGTAGAAGGATCATTGCTTAGCATGCCTTGCCCCCTTCTCATCCCTTTCCGGGCTTGGACGGTTAGGCGTCCCGAAGCAAGTAATAAAGTAAATGGCCTAATGGCCCCGGGATCTTAATCATGGAGTAAGCAAAGTGGGTGACCGCCATGAACTTCTTCAAGAATGGCCTGCCCAAGATGCAGTTATAGGCTGACGAAATGTCTGCCACCTCGAAGGTGAGGAACTCTGATCGGATGTTTTTCCCCTCCATGAGGGTCACTTGCAGATCGATCCTCCCCAATGGGACGGCTTGAATGCCTAGTATAACCCCGTAGAAGGGTTTGTCCACTAGGGACAATGACCTCCTCGAGATCCCGAGTTCATCAAAGGCATTGATGAACAACAGGTTGAGGGCGCTCCCACTGTCGATCAGGGTTCGCCCGACCTTGCTTGACCTGATCCAGGGCTTGATGCACAGTGGTAGTAGTGGCCCGTCGTACAACATGTTGGGGTGGTCCCTTTGATCGAAGGTGATCGGGACGACAGACCACCTCAACGGTTGCTTGCAGGGTTCAGTGCTCACTATTTGCCTCTCGACCAGCTTCAGCTGGGATTTGGAGGTTCGGGTTGAGCAACCACTGAATATAGTGGCGATCTCCAGGTCTTCGGGGAGTTGTGGTTTATCGTCGCAATCCATGTAGTTCACTTTTCAAGGGTGCTGAGCGGCTTGGTCGCGTAGACCCCCTTGTTGCTGGCTCTCCTCTTCCTACTTTTGTTTCTTGTACACCGTGCAATCCACAAAATGATGCTTTGTCGATTGGTGAATGCGGCAGTACATTGCGAGGTCCTCAGGTTTCCCTTGACGCCAATATGGGGGTTTCCTGTCCACTGCCATAACTTCCTCTCCCTCGGTCTTGGTCTTCTTGTTCTTATGTTTGTCTTTCTTCTTGCCTTCCCCGGGCGGCTTGCTCTATTCGGGCTTCGACTGGACCCGGGCTCGGGCGTCCGCCATCTTGGCGGTCTCCTCGAGGATCTTGTAGAGTTCGGCCACTGTCTTCGGGTTATTTTTGGCAAGCTCTTCTGCCGTCCGCTCGTCCCTGCAGCCCGGATTGAAGGCTACAATCACCCTATCATCCACCATGTCAGGGATGGTGTTCCGGGTGTTGCTCAATCGGCGGATGTAGTCCCAAAGTGATTCCCTGGGTTTCTGCACACAGTTGAGCAGATCTCCCTCATGTCCGGGGCGTTTATAGGTCCCTTGAAAATTGGCCTCAAACGTCTCCCGAAGATGGCCCCATGACTTGATACGAGCCTCGGGCAGGTTCATGAGCCACGTTCGGGCTGATCCCTGCAGGGCAGTTGGCAAGTAGTTGGCTTTGACGTAGTCATCTCCCCCGGTGGCGTCGATGATCGTGGAATAGATCTGGATCCACTCGCGGGGGTTGGTCGTTCCATCATACTTCTCGGTGTTAGTAGGACAGAACTTCTCTAGCCACCTGACCTTGCGTAGGCCTGGAGAGTACGCAAGGTATCCCCCAGTGCCCATTCAGGAGTCACGTGGTGGAAAGTCTGGATGAGACCGGTAGTAGCCCTCACGTGTTCGGTAATCTCGATTGTAGTTGAGAGTTTTCCGAGCATCGTGATTTCTACGATTACGTTTGAGCTGCGGCCTCATGTCACGCCCCTCCTGTGGGCGATACTAAGGATGTTCGTTAACAAATCGGGAGCGAACCGGCTGGGGTTTGCCGGGCCAATTGGACGGAGCTGGTGCTGCGGCAGCGGCGGCATCTAGCCGTTCCTTGGCCTTGTCCGCTGCTTCCCAAGCCTTCTTCGCAATGGTGGCCATCGGGGTTCCCTTAGCCATAGCTTCCATTGTCTCGAAAAGGGTTCGGATCTGTAGGTTGTCCTATTCAACTGCCCAAAGGTCGTTGTTAAGATTCTGGGGAGCCAACGAGGATGGAGCTATCACCGTACGGGACTTGGCAGTCTGAAGGGTTGGTGCACTGCTGAGACGAGGAATCGGAGGTCTGCACGAGCTGGACGACTCGGCGGCAGCACTTTTCGCATTCCCAGTGAGCACGTGGATGCGACGGTCTTCGGGCTGTTTCGACCCATTACTTGATCCACTGTCGTCGAGATCCAACTGCGTAGTGCGGTCAGCATTGTATTCGGAAGTTGGATCCCCGAAAGTGGCGAAAACTTCCTGACCAGCACCTGTGAGATCGGGATCATGGATCCCTGTCAGCTTGAGCTCATAATCCTCTTGGTGCTCGAACATGAGATCTCCAAACCGGATCAACCGTGCAAGCACTAGATGGCTTGGAGCGTAGAAATCGGAAGCGGAGGCGGAACTCCCGATGGCTTCCGACTTGACGGAACTGGGCATGTAGGGTATCGATAAACTCGACGTGTCAGCGAACCAGACCCCGTTGATGATCGGCATGATCTTTCTTCACGCAAGGGCCCCTACCTGGCGCGCCTCTGTCGAGGTTGTACTCGGCAGATATTTGTCTGGCAGGCACCCCGCTTCGTGCGAAGATTGATCACAGTAGATGAACAAAGAGACTTGGATTTTATACTGGTTCGGGCCCTCGAGATCGAGTAAAAACCCTACGTCCAGTTGCTTGCTTGTATTATCTCGGCGAGTACAGATTACAATGGTGTAACAAATACTCTCGGGTGAATTGGCTAAGATTTGGGATACCCTCTACGTGCAGGACCCCCCACTATTTATATCCAAGGAGACGTGCCTTACAAGACAAAACAGATCTAAACCTTGTAGGACTCTAACTATCATCAGGCTTCCCTTCTGCGATCGAGCTGTCGTGTCTTGTTCGGAGTCTTCTTCGTATGGAGTCGGTAGTCGGTAATCCTCGTGATCGGGCACCCGGGTATTATGGCCTCAACAATAACAGATAACTAACTGAACTCTGTTTCTTGCAGGCCCTGTTGCATTTGCTTCGGCGCTGCCCCCTCTGCGTAAAGATCTTTAACTTCTCTGCTCACATCATGTCAAAGATGCTAAGTGTCTTGTCTGAATGTTCACTGACAGATGCAGACCATATTAGAGATGCGAAATGCATTCTATAAATTAACGCAAATTTTTGCATTTGAAATCTTGAATACATTGACTGTCCAGCTTTTTACATATATACACATGCAGATGCAGGGCTTGGCTTCATACTTTTTGCAGCACTTTGATGATTTTTTTGCAAAAGTTTACTGCCTACATAATTTGGCCAATGGCCTGTATGAAGGAAAATTGAAGCAAGTCTTTGGAAGTTATGTTTTCATATGGTTCACAATTTGGCCAGTGGTCTATATAATTTGTTTCTATAGTTCACATAGAAGTGTCTTTACTGAAAATGGTGAATCAGTGTTCAGTTTAATGGCTACCACATCTCCATCACAGCGGCAATTTTGAAGGTATAATGCGAACTTTGACTATCACAATCTCATATGGATTGATTTGACTTATGTCTACCCAATATTGATTTAGGGCATACATGAATATATTATTTGTTAAGCCCTGATCTTGTTTTTATAATTGGCTGCCCTCTGAATGATGTTTCCTAATTAGCCTTTCGATGGGAGGCGGTTCCCTGGATCAGAGTGGGCGCCGTCGCCGATTGCATCCACCTCCATTTTTAGAAGGTCAGAGGTACACCTCAGGACCATCACAATCTCATATGTATCAATTTAGGGCATATGTATACCGTATACTAATGGATTGTCATGGAGCGCTCCAAGATGTCACAAACGGAGATGTATTGTCTTGTTTTTCAGTCTGTCTGTTATGTCAAACTTATGTCTTCTTATTTTCCGTAGTCTGTTATCAAAAAGAAGTATGGGAAGGATGCCACCAATATTGTGACCAGGGTCATTTTGCGCCCAACATTCAGGTTAGAACCTACTGTATTCAGGTGCTGATTATTTGTGATTTCCCATGCCAGGATGACAGGGAATCAAAGTGTCAAAAGAGGAAGCAATCAAATATGGAGTCTGCTAGACGATCAAGGCTGAGAAAACAGGTGTGCTGTCTTATACATGTTGTTAACTGTATGTTTGGCTTGAGACATAACTGCAATATATGCAATAACAATGAAGCTAAGGAAGAAATATACTTAAACATAAAAGTGAAACCTGATTTGGAATATTGTCGTTACGATGCCTATCACTTGTATGATATTTATGCTCTTTTGGGGTAGGCTGAGACAGAGGACCTGGCTACACAAGTAGTGTCTCTTACAGCAGAAAACACATCCCTTATATCTGAAATTGGCAGGCTAACAGAGAGTTCAGACAAGCTCAGACTAGAGAATTCTTCTCTAATGGTAATGAACCTGAATGTGTATGTTCCAATACAATCTCGGATTTCAATCTATTTCAAACTGAACTGCACACCATTTCCTCATGTGAAGCTGAAGGACAATGCAGCGCTGAAACCTGCAGAACTGTCTCTGAACAAAGCAGTCACACCCTTGTCCTCTCCCTGCCCGGCTGCTGAGAATTTCCTGTCGATGATCGACAGCATGAACGCGGCATGTGTGAGCAGGCACCCGGAGCACGGTGAACCCAAGCTCCGGCAGCTCCTCAACTCCAATCCGTCTGCAGATATTGCGGCTGTAAGCCAGAGAGGCCGGCTAATACAGCACATGCAAGTGGCCTGGGGATCTCGCAAGCTCACGCTGCTCACCGTAACATCAGCGTTGCAGTGTAGGAGAGGCATTGATTCCTATAAAGTATTTGGGAACACAGGCAATTTTTCTGGTCCAATGCTGTCACTAGAAGGGGTGCCTGGTGTGTTGTGTATTAGTTTTGCAAGCTATGATAAATAGGAACAATAAACTTGAGAGGAATATATGGTGACAGTTGTGGCTGCGGTATTCAGTGCCACAATTCCCACAAGCATTTTCTTGGTATTGTGGAAGCATGGTTGATAATTTAATTGGTATAATTGTGCTAACTTTACTTATTGATTAGTGTAACCCAAGGTCCTACAAAGTTGGGTTATAAATATAATAGGATGTCATATATACATCTTTTTTCTTATGGTATTTTTTATTCTATTTTTTATTCGGACTGCTAAGAGAATATGAATACCTGACAAGGGGATATCATTCATATGTTGCCGGATGATATGGCCTTGAAGAAGTGCACGAGGCGTCATGGATCAAAACTTAACTCATCTCAACTGATGGCTTGCTGTCGAGATTTAACAGTGGGGAGTTGCAATTACGTAAGGACACTTTTTCTTTCTTTGATTACATTTCTGGAGATCCGGATACATGCTTTTTGATAAATTTTATCGCGTTCAAAATTTGTTTTACTCCCATAGCAACGCACGGGCACGAACCTAGTTCATGATATAAATACGTACCCTCGGTCATTGTAAAGTTTTTTATCTCTCGATCAATACAACTCAGCACATCGCCACCTTTTTTACTTTTACTTTTTCAACGATGAAACTTGGCACCTGACATCAAGCTGCATCGCTTCAATCTTCGGCGAAGGGGTAAGTCCAAAGTTCCATCGGTTTATCGGATATCGTGGATCTTCTGACTTCCGGGCGCATTGCTGTCGTCACGATCTACGGTATTCACTAGCTATCGATTTTACCATGTCTCGTAAAGCTGCATCTTATGATCTCTTGCTAGACATGGTAGAATCACAATTATCCTGCCCTGTTTAAGATCTATCGGCTAATTTATCTTCTAGATCTGTTATGTTGCTTTAAGTTGCCACATTATCAGAGCATACTTTAATAGCCGGTAGTTTCTTATTCTTGGCTTTTATTGAGCCTTTGCCGACTTTATATCTTGATTGTGGCCTGGTCTGTTAGTTTATAGTCTTTAATCTGTCGCCCTGCTGCCAACGCTATCTCGGTTGGGCCCGATCCGATTGGTGGTGATGATAGACTAGCTTCTATTGACTAGCTGGCCTTTTCATGGTTTTGATATTGATTCGGCGCTCGCTCTAAGTGCTGCATCGGCTACTTGCATATTAAGATATTATAATTGTTTAAAGCTGATGCTCGCCCATGCTTTCATATATTATTTTCTTTAGCCCATATGCTTCAATTCATGGATGTTATGATATATTCAAATCATTTTGTATTGACTACCGGCTATTGGTTATAATTATCCTGGATATATTCACGGCTGATAGGCGCTTCAATGCTTAATTCTTGTATTGGCCATTGGTCGTTGGCTTCATGTTGCTTTTATTCTATTCTATTATGTAGCCGATTGATCTGTATATGTCTTACTTGCTTAAGTGTTGTATCAGCGCAGCATTGTGATTCTATTAACTGGCCGATACGACGTCACTATACACTTTGTCAGTTGAATGGTCAAACTGACTGGCACGCCCCGAACCTCAAGAAAATACTGGACTTGCACTAAAGTTAAACAGATCTCTCAGGCCTCAGTGTTGATCTCCAGATAATCATCACATGATTTTTTGGCGTCAACATATTTTGGCACACCTGGTGGGACAAATCGAACAACCATATAGCCGATTCAATCAGTCGGCTCATCTAAAGAATTTTAATGAAGGCTACTAGATCAGCATGACCCCAAGATGACGGAGATGGCCTCTTGTAAAAGTGAGATTAATCAACTCAGAGTCACAAGATATTTTTACTTGGGAAACTTCCTCCAATGCATGCAGGAGCAGCCAATTAAAGGAATATACGTGCAAGAAGTATCGGCTATTGGTATGTCTTTATTAACTGCTGTACGTGGTCATCAATACGGAAGGATTTCAAAATACTTCACCTTGAGTTACTAGTCTGGCTCTAACATGAAAACCGATGAGAGCACCAATGGAGCCGATGACTTCAAGTGCAATAATATCATTGAGCCGATACAAGCACTTCCAAAGCTACACTAGCATATTAAAGTTTTTCATGTCCGGTGGCTGTCCGACTAAGTGGCCAGTATTTTATTCCTCCAGGATTATCATGAAATGACCAATTATGTGGCCGGTAATAAAGTATATTTGTCTCAGTGTATCGGCTGCGGGATATACAACTATCTGCTAGTTCTTCTCAAGTACCGACAAAGCCGATATATATGAATATATTGGCAGCCAATCAGAGAGGTGCTGGCAGCTTACTATGCTCGAGCCTTCGCATCAGCAAGGGAATAAAATATACCTCTGCTGGATTTAGCAGTTCTCTCCATCCCTTCATCAGCTGCCTGGTTTCTGTCATTGCACTCTGGACATCCAATGGAGGTGATGAAAGAGGGGTGTGAGCCGATGTCTGCAAACTGTTTATTTGCGTGAGGGCAGCAAAAAGATTAATTCAAAATAAAATATTACATGTGACGGTCTTGCTGCCAGTGGATTTGTTGTCGATACCTTCCCAGCATGCTCTACATCGGCTGCCGCGTCATGATCGGCATCGGCACTGCCCACGCTGTCCGTCATGCTCGTGCTCATGATCACCAAGACGCCAAAGATGGCCGCGGAGCGCCTGGCTCACTACAGCACGGTAAGGCTTTAGAGGCGTTTTCATGGAGGCTTTTTCCTAAAACGCCTTCATATTTCTCCAATGAAGGCGTTTTATACGGAACGCCAGGAAACCAACCTCATCTGAGGCGTTTTGGAAAAATGTCGAGTGGTTATGAGACGATTTGCTCAAAACGCCTTCTAATCAGAGTAACATATGCGAAAACCCCCTATACTATCTAATAAGAACTAAAGAGCCCTTCCACCTGTGTTTCAGTGACATCATCGAAAAGCCCAAGGCAACTCTTCCAGAGTCCAAGCCTTGACTTCCTGGAAAATTTCCCCACCGCCGCCACCACCCCGCCCGCGTGTTTGTCATCATCATCGCTCTCCTCTTCCTCCTTGCCGATGAGATCCTCTTCCCAGGCGGCTCGAGCTCGACCCTCACCACCAAATCCCGCTATTATACTTGCTCGACGCTCCCACAACACTTGAATCAACCGCTCGGATGTGAGACCTCCTCAACTCCTTGTTGCGGATTCACGCCGCCAAGCTTCTCGCCGCCAAGCTCGTCCGCCCAACCGCAGCCGGCCGGTCGAGGGTGAGGCGGCGGTTGTGCATGGGCAAGTGCCAGATCTGGTAGCACACTGCGGTGGTGAGTGGTGACCATACGAGGTAACTGTCTGCAGCAGCGAGCAGTGCAGCCGCTCCGATGTGGAGCGCAGCGCGGAGGCTGGCCACAGAGCATTCTCTTCGTGACGAGGTAATCCTGTTCATGCACCTCCTCACCCAGTTAATCCCGTCCCGTCTCCTCTCCCAGCTTCTACTCAACTTCTCCCTTACCCTAGCTACTTGCATCCCCTGCTAAATCATCTTCGCGTGGGACTAGATTTGTGGCGAGTGGCATTGTGTGATTGCCTGTTTAATTCCAGTAGATTTTCTGTCAATTACATTTTTCATCACTCAATTGTATTTAATTTATTGCTCTCTTGCATGGCTGATCACTTAGTTATTGGTACGAAGGTACACATGGAAGGAGGAAGTGGTCGAGATAGCTTGTAGATCGCGCTCCTTAGTTTGAGCTGATTATCAGTCTTTTGAGTGGGGGTATAGTATGAAATTGCTGTACAAGATGAGGTAGTAATATTCGCCTGTTCCATTCTTTATTAGAAAGCATTGCACTCCCTGTCTTGATCTACCACAATGATGTTCAAAAATCCATATAAGTCAATAGCTCATTACTGGATATCTGATGAAAGGTGTATTGTACTGTCACCATGTATCAGTGCAAATAAAAACAAATTTTGTTTCAATGCCTTAAGGCCTTTATATGAGTCTATCCTTTTTAGCTTTGTTGGAGTTATTTTGTTGCCCCTTTTAATTGGCATTTTGGATTTCCTATATGTAGTGAAGCAACAAGCTTGGTGTTATTTAGTAAAAGTCTTAGTCTAACATGATATCTATGTGCTTGTAACAGCCATGTTAATCCCCACCTCATAAATCTCTCTTTACTGAATTCACTGTGCAAATAGGCAGATATTTTCATATGCACACATATGTAGCAGCCAGTATTTCTAATTACAGTAGAACTCCAATTAGTTAGCCTTTGATTATAAGTCTAGTAGTAGCTCCATTACATTCTTTTTATCATACCCATATTAGCATGGTGCAGCATAATTTATTGTGTTGGTGTTCATCCCAAATTCCTTAGGAAGCTTACCTGAATCAATACATGCTTATTGTAGTGCACTGCCTTATGCTACTATGTTTGTTTGCTATGGATACTGTTGTGCAAGCTATCCAGATTATTTTTGCTTTAACCACAAATTTCTAATGCTCTTAACCTTGCAAATTGAAATTCTTGATTGGACCTTTATTTTTGCAGGAATATATATGAGTCCTAAGAAGGAGCAGCAACTGCAAGACCATAGTAGAAGTGGGATATAGCTGGATCATGATGATGTCAAAAGTTCTCTTAAATTGCTGGTGCTATATTGTTCTTGGCTGCTTTGTGTGGGTCTCTGGACCTCTATACTTTATTTTGATCTGACTTGGATATGTATATATGCTGGGTGTGGCTCTGAATGAGTGTATCTGGCAGTTGGTTTCAAGTCAAGAGCGCATCTATCAAGTTTTCCTACAAAGCTAGTCACACGTTCATATCTAGTATTTAATTGACTGTAGGTAGTAGAAGAGAATATGTAAGTCACTGTTACAGCATGTTAGTTGACACATGTAAATTGTTTGATTTCATCCAATTCAATCCTCGGGTCTGGCTATTTGGTGTCTGTAGTAGTATAAGCTTTTGGATGTATATGCTAAAGGTGCATTATGAAAAGGTAACAGATAGGGGTGTTTTTATGAAATGTTCTGCTAATATAAGGCATTTTTTGAGTGCCTCCTAAATAGTATGAAGGCAAGTGTGAATTGCCGGTATATTGCTTACATGGAGTTTTGTAAAACGCCACAAGCAAACTTTGGAGGCAATTCTAAAACGCCTCGGGTACACTTTTTGAGGTGTTTCTGGAAAACGCCTGGGATGACATTTCCCTTCGCTAATTCTCTTAGCGTTTCTGAAAGCACCTTTTAAACTCTTTTGAGGCGGTCGCTAAAAACTCTTTTGAGGCATTTTTATGGTCTATAGAGGCGTTCTAAAACGCCCCTGGATGGCATACGTGCTGTAGTGGCTGAATTCATGGTTGCAGCCGGCATTCCCGAGGATGCTTACGGTGGGACATGATCGATACATATTTTGGCAATCACTGTGGGATCAGAAGATACTGATTGTTGGAAAGCAAGATCAAGACAATCTGAGCAAGATATCCTTCTTTGGTCAAAACGGCTACCGTTTGAGCATCTGACTCTTATCAAAAGTGGATGGTCAAATCTTTGGTTCTTCTTATAGTATATCATAAAGCCTTGAAACATGAGTGAATTCCTTGTATGCCACAAAAATTAGTATCAATCCCCTCAGTGCCACGAATTCTCACGAATTTTCCTCAGTGCCATGAGTTCTAAAACTTTTCCCCTCAGTGCCATTCCGTCCACTTATCCATCCATCAACCGTTAAGTGTGACTGGAAAAAGATGATTTTGCCCTCCTAGACGTGGACCCCACCTGTCAGCTCCTCTCAATCTTCACCCTTTTCTTTTCTTCTCCGCTCGGCGGCCGTCACCCCTCCGCCCTGCGCGGCCGCGTGCAGGTGTCCCGACCGGCGCTGCGAAGGGCCCGCGCCTCTCCCCCACCCTCACGCCTACGCCGCCGCCGATCTCCTCCTCTGCCCCAAGCTCTCTCTGCAAGCGCGCCCCAGCGAGCGGCCGATAGCAACAGCAGCAGCGACGTCGTGATATGGTGTCGAGGACGCCCATGAAGCCATCGCCGTCGTCCAGGCTCGGCGCCAGCACCGTCACCGGTACCGTCACCCAGGCAAAGCCATCGCCGCAGGCAGGCCACCGCCGCCACTCTTGCAAGGCAGGAAGGCAGCAGGCCGCCGCCACCCTTGCAAGGCAGGCTGGCTGGCCGCCGCCGTCGTTGCAGGCAGGCAGGCAGGCTGGCCGCCGCCGCCCGTGCTGGCTGCCTGGCCGCCGGATTGGGCTG
>CM014270.1:28250672-28284455 GCA_004135705.1 Alloteropsis semialata
GCCGTTCTGTCTCGCCCCTATTTATAGCCGCGTGCTGCGGCGGCCTCGGGTTTTACCCGAGCCCGAGCTTTCCAACTTTCGTCGCGCGCTTCGTCTCCTTTGTTGCTGTCGCTTGTTTCCTTGCGTCCTCCGCCGCCGTCGCTTCGCCGTTCCGGCGAACAAATGACCGAGCCCCCCATCCCGCCGGCGCTTCTCCTTCGGATTGCTTCAGGATGTCGACCTGGGAGCGCTCCCGTGTCTCGCTCCGGCAGCTGGAGGGCCTCGTGGCGGAAGGGCTGCTTCCGCCATTGATGGAGGCCGTGGAGTGGAAGGTTCCGGGCGTGGAAGACTATCCCCGACCGCCGCAGGGATATGTCGTCTCGTTCGTCGCCTTCCACGAGCGCGGGTTCTCCGTCCCCGCCGGAAGATTCATCCGCGCCGTGCTCAACGAGTACGGGCTGGAGCTTCACCACCTCAACCCCAACGGGGTTCAACAGATGGCGCTGTTCGTGGCCCTCTGCGAGGGGTACTTGGAGATGGAGGCCCACTGGGACCTCTTCAGGTATTTCTTTAAGTTCTCGCTGCATTCCGCAGAGGGCGGAGCCCCCGCGACGATTGGTTGCGCCGTACTGAAGGCGAAGCAGGGGCGTTCAAAGGACTACATCTCGGGGGCCCTGATCAGCTCGAACAAGGGCTGGCACCCGATGTGGTTCTATCTGAAGAACGACAGCAAGAATCCCTTGCCGGAGTACACCGGGAAGACCTTTGAGAAGGCGCCCGACGAGTGGGCGTACGGGCCCGAGAAGAATAGGCAGGAGAAGCTTCTCGGGGACATCTGGAAGGCCCTCGCGCGACTGCGCGACGCGAGGGTGTCGACGGCGGAAGTCCTCGGGGGGTACCTCTCGAGAGGCATCGTGCCGCTGAGGCGGCGCGCTCTCCCCATCTGGCGGATGACTCCGGAGAATGCCCCCTTCGTGGGGACCGTGACGATGAACCCCCTGCCATCGGGGGACGAGGTGGAGCGCTGAGTGACGGCGGCGATGGGGAAGGGCCACGACGCGTATCCTCCCCCGGGGCTTCTCCCCATGCTCCCGAACACCCGCACCCGGGCTCTGGTAAGGTGTCTTTCACTCGCCTTGATTCCCGAGTGATTTTTAGTTGACTGATCCCGAGTTCTTTCAGATGAAGGGCCTCAACTGCTCCTACTCCCGGCCGCCTCTTCCCGAGGACAAGGCGAAGAACCGGGCCGAGGCCGAGTGGGCCAAGGCAAGGAAAGACCGCCGGGAGGCGTGGAAGAAGAAAGAGGTCGCCAAGCGTGAGAGGAACGCTGAGCGATCCAGGAGGAGGAGGAGAGGAGAAGATGAGGTCTCCGAGGACGAGGACCCTGAGGAGTTCGTGGAGGACGACTCGGGGAGTGGTGATGACGAGGAGAGTGACGACGCGCCTCCTCAGAAGCTCAAGGCGGTCGCGACGATGACCGCCGGCGCCTCGTCCTCGGCGCAGCATTCGGGGCGAAGCGGGAGAGGTGGGCCGCCACCGCCGGACTCGGGGAGGAGCGAAAGCTCTCGGTCGGACCGGCATCGGCGGTCCTCCGAGGAAAGCCGGCGCGAGAGGCGCAGCCGCACGCCTCCATCCTCCCATCACGAGCCCGAGAAGGGGAGGAGTTCCCGATGGGAGCCGGTCCCTCGTCGGGAGAGGAGCCGGAGCCGGGACCTGTCGGAGCGCACCCATAAGGGGGGTTCGTCCTCGGGGGCGTCGCGCTCCCCCAAGAGGCCCGCGCCACGGGACGATAGGCGGCCGCCGTCGGCCCCCCAAACGGTGCCCCGGACGCCCGTGGTGGATGCGCAGGCCCCTCCCGCCCCGGTGAAGGTTACGACGAGGCGGCCGGAGCCGTCACCGGTCGAGGGAGGAGGCTCGTCTGGTCGGGCGGTGTCCCACTCGGGCAGGGACGCCGCAGCCGCGCCCGTGGCCCCCGTCCCGACGGCGCACGCGGGATCCAAGAGGCCCGCATCCCCGAAGGCCCTGGCGCCGACGGGATTCAAGCGGACACGGCCCATCTCGTCGAGGTGAGTGATGTTCTGTGTCTCTCGAATGGTTTCGGTTTTTTCTCGTAGTTACCATTTTTCTCAGCCGGATTCCCTGACTTGTGGTGAACCAGTCGGGCCGATACTCCGCTCGAGGTGGCGCCGAAGAAGACGCTGCGCTTGGCGGCGCCGTTGCCGAGGCCTGCGACGGAGCAGGCTGAGCAGGCGACGCCGGAGCCCGCGACGGGGCCGACCGAGAAGGCGACGGTGGAGCCCGCGGTGGAGCGGGCCGAGGAGGTGACGTTGGAGCCCTCGGCGGAGCGGGCCGAGGAGGGGACACGGAGGGTGGCGCCCTCCGTGGAGGAACAAGTGCCGGAGGAGGACGGCAACAGCCCGGGAGACGCACTCCCCACGGGCCTAGCCTTCGCACAGACCGTCCCCTCAGAGGCGGCCGTGGCGGCGCTCCAAGCGGAGCTGGCCGGGGAGCTGGTGGAGGCGGCCCTGCCTACTCCTCAGGAGGAGCCGGCCCGCCCCGAAGTGGAGGAAATCGCCATGTCCGGGGGCGCGGCCGGAGAAGATGGCCGCGGGATCGCTGCCTCTCCAGGGGCCGCGGTTGGCCCCCAAGAAGCAGAGGCGGGGATCTCCGGCGCCCGTCAGGACGCCGCCATCCCGGCAGCCGTTGCAGCCCCCGAGCCCTCCGGGGTGATCCCCCCGGAGGTCGTCGTGCTCGAGGACTCGCCGGAGGGTAGCTCGCGGAGGGTTGCCGGGGAGTGCAGCAGGAGGCCGACCGTGGAGTCCCCGAGACCTTCGTGCCCTTCGAGCGAGGGCCTGGGCTTCCTCCGGGAGACGCCGGGGATGATGACGATGGATCGTCGTTTCGACGCCGTCGTGCCCATCGAAAACAACCCGAACCTTCCATGCGAGGGTCGGTTGTTGTGGTACGACCGTCAGAACCCGGCGGATCCCATCTTCGAGCTGGACGACACAGCGGAGAGGGAGCAGCGCCAACTTCTCGCCGAGGGCCTCAACAGCATGAAGGAGGTCTTTAATAAGATGATTATCGGGCCTTCCCGGGTAAGTTCTCGGGCTTCGTTCTTCTAGTCCTCGGCGCCGTTTTGGGGTATGTCTTACCGCTCTTGTTTTTATTTTCGTTCAGAAAATCATGGAGCGTAGCGCCGAGAAGTCGGCGTTCTTGCGCCGGGAGTCCGGGCTTTGGCACGCCGTGCAGCAGCTGAAGGCCGAGAAGGAGCAGCTCGAGGCCCAGCTGGCCGAGGCCCGGGAGGCCAGGGAGGAGGCGATCCTGGACGCCGCGGAGAAGGAGGCCGCCCTCGAGGCAAAGGTGGACGAGGCCGAGAGGACCGTGAGGGAGGCGTTGACGGCCGCCGACGCCTCCAATCGGGAAAAGGCTGCCGCCGTGCGGGAGGTCGAGGAGCTGAGGACGAAGGTGGTGGACCTTCAGATAGACGTCCAGCACCGCGACCTCGACATCAAGACGGTCGGCAACCAGCTGGTCGAGCTGGCCGGCAAGCTGACGGCCGCGGAGGAGGAGGGGGCCCGCCTCAAGGAGATCGCCGGGAAACGGGAGGAGGAGATCCTTGGTAAGTTATCCCTCCCCATTTCTTGTCGGGCGGTTTCTTTCCGTTCTCCTCGCGTGGCGGCGCGTTTGCTTAGGTTTGAATGTCAATGCAGCCCTGCGGAGGGTGAAGGCTGACCAGGAGGCCCAGCTCGAGGCCGGGAAGCGCGAGATGGCCAAGGCCTTTGCTGCCAACCAAGAGCTGGTGCAGCTTGGTCACGAGCTTAAGGCGGAGCTGACCAGTAAGTATCGTATGTCCACTTGCCCTTCTTCTTGCAGAATGATAGTGACGAGGAGCTGCCTGCAGGGGTCGTCGAGGACCTTCGGAGGTCCAGGGAAGCGGGCGAGCAGAGCCAGAGGGCCCTCGAGAAGAAGTCCGAGGTCCATCAGGCTTTGGTCCGAGCGGTCGAGCACCTGTTCGAGGAGCTCAACGTCGGCGGCGGCCCGTCCTTGATGGATCGCCTCGCACTTGTCACGGGGAGGACTCGGGCGCAGGCCTCGGATCTTGCTCGGAGCGTAGCGCGCAAGATCATTGCTATGTTCTTGTCGCACTACCCGACCATGGATCGGGAGGCTCTGCAAGGCGGGTGGGCCCCTGGCTACGAGGATGCTGAATACGACGAGATTGAAGCCGAATCCTCCTCGTTTGCCGATCAAGTGCTGTCCGCCGCCCTGAAGGATCTTGGGCTAGAGTAGACATGAAGAATTTTGTTATGTAATGAACAAACTCCAATCATTGCTACTCAGAAAAGCTCGTGTTTTATCTGTTGTTTGTCATTTTCGTTTTCTTCCGAATGCCTTTGGGGGTCGTGGGTCGAGATGGAAAGGCGTGGAGTCCTGCCCGTCAGACTCTATTCCGTAGCCGCTGGGGCGTAGGAACTCGGGAGGTTGGGCACTCGGATTCGCAGCCCCCGAGTGGTTTCGGAAGATTCGAACGATGACAAGCAGCAGATCGAAAATGCTGAAAGCAACAACTAGTCGAGGCGGTTCCTTTATTGCTTCTCGGGAAAAAGACGTCGGCCCAAGGGCTTGGACTTTGCCCGCAAGTTAGCGCCGTAGCCGCAGGGGCGTGAGCACTCGAAACTTGGACAAGCGTGGTCACGAAGCCCTTTGAGCTGACGTTCCTTTCTCGCAAGCGCCAAAGTATACCGATTGATCGCGCGCGAGAGCGATCATTTGTCGGGTTTTTGCGAAAAAACGGAGGGGCACCGGGCCCCGGGTGGAGCCCCCGAGCGGTGGGCGATCCTGCACAGGGAAGGGGTCGCCCGCCGCTTAGCCTTGGGAACTCGCAGGGTACATTTCGATCGTATGCGAATAGAGTACTCGGAATAGTACAGTACTTTGACTATTATCGTGAATTGAAAAGTACAGGTACTTTTAAGGGTAAAGTGACGTAGCTGTGCGAGCCCGCAGAGGAGTGTGAAGCTCTTCGGGAGAGGCGGGGATTCGTCGGGCGAGGTGGGGACTTCTCGGGCTCGTCCTCGGCCTTGTTTTGTCGTGGCGAGATCTCTTTCAGGCCTTGTTTCGTGACCTGGGACCCCACACGATGCAGGGTGCTGACGGAGAGGCCTTTTTCTCCTTGCGTCGTTACCCCTCATGCACCTTTTTCCACAAAAGGTGGAGGGGCCGGACCGCGCCGTATTTTTGCCTCGCTGGCCGAAAATGCGGTGTCCGTGTGAGCTGATAACGGGTTAATTCGAGTGAAGCCACGGCATCCCGCTCGACGGGTTCCGATCGGACCAGCTGGTGGCCAGCTTCAAATTCTTGGTGGCGAGATCATCTAGTTACCGAGTCCGTTCGACCGGGCCTGGCGGCTCTTTGCCTTTCCGTTCGGAGGAAAAACCATGATCGTACTTTCCATCAACACTCGAATGCAGTTCGGGATGCCCATGACGCTCGTGCGCCCGGGTACTGGCCGCTGGGACCCATCCCTTGCTCCCCCTCGCTCGAGGTGCCCGGGGGCGGCTGTTGAACCCTTCGACGGGCCAGCCTTCGAACCCCTGGCGGTCGACAGGCCATAGTAGGTACTTACCGTGTCGGTTGTCGAGAGCATTCGACCCTACGCGGGGAAAGAGTCACTCGCCTCTTATGTCAGAGGGCTCGGAGAGTGCCCCGGGAAACGACTGCAAGCTCATAAAGTACTCGGAACGGGAGAGCATTTTTATTATTGCAAGCGAATGGCAAAGTACAGATGCTTTCTAGGGGTAAAAGCGACGTAGCTGCTCTATGTTCCAAGCGTTCGTGAGGACTTGGCCGTCCTCGTCCTTGAGCTTGTAAGTCCCCGGGCGGAGGACTTGGTCGACGATGTAGGGGCCTTCCCATGGCGGCGACAGCTTGTGACGGCCGCGATTGTCCTGAACTCGTCGGAGGACGAGGTCGCCGACTTGAAAGGCCCGGCTTCGAATGTTACGATCGTGGTATCGTCGTAGGGCCTGTTGGTACTTGGCCGAGTGGAGCAATGCGACGCTGCGCGCTTCATCCAGCTAGTCGATGGCGTCTTCCAAGGAGGCTTGGTTCCCTTCGTCGTCGTAGGCGCGGACCCGTGGGCTGCCGTAGTCGAGGTCAGTTGGGAGGACCGCCTCGGACCCGTGCACCATGAAGAAGGGCGTGCAGCCCGTGGCTCGACTCGGAGTGGTTCGCAGGCTCCAGAGGACCGACGGGAGCTCTGCAACCCACCTTGCTTTGAACTTCTCGAGGCGTTTGAAGATTCGCGGCTTTAGTCCCTGTAAGATCATGCCGTTGGCTCTTTCCACCTGTCCGTTGGTCTTGGGGTGGCTGACGGCGGCCCAATCCACTCGGATGTTGTTGTCGTCGCAGAAGTTGAGGAACTTTTTACCCGTGAACTGAGTGCCGTTGTCGGTGATGATCACGTTCGGGACCCCGAAGCGGTAGATGATGTCGGTGAAGAACTGGACCGCTTCTTGCGAGCGAACCCGCCGGATGGGCCTTGCCTCGATCCATTTGGAGAACTTGTCGACGGCGACGAGGAGATGCGTGAAGCCCCCGGGTGCTTCTTCAGTGGCCCGACTAGATCCAAACCCCATACGGCAAAGGGCCAAGTGATGGGGATGGTCTGCAGGGCTTGCGCCGGGAGGTGAGTTTGTCTTGCGTAGAACTGACAGCCTTCGCATCTGCGCACGATGTCCTTGGCGTTGGCCACCGCGGTTGGCCAGTAGAACCCTTGACGGAAAGCTTTCCCGACAAGTGTCTTCGGCGCGGCATGGTGTCCACATGCTCCTGCATGGATGTCCCTCAGCAATTCCTTGCCTTGGTCGATCGGGATGCAGCGCATTAGGATGCCAAAGGTGCCTCGCCGGTAGAGCTCTCCCTCAATGAGCGTAAAGGTTTTAGCCCAGCGCGCGATCCGCCGAGCCTCGGTCGGGTCGGGTGGGAGCTTACCCTGCACAATCCACTCGAGTAGCGGGATTCTCCAGTCGGGGTCCTCGAGGCTGGGCTGGGGAGCTGCGTCTACCTCCATCACTTCCGCCTCCTCTTGCACTGGAGGCTCGGGCGGCTCGTCGTCGAGTCGGATGGAGGGGGCGTGCTGGTCCTTGGCGAACACTCCATGGGGGACGGGCTTCCGGTTGGAGGCCGCCTTGGCGAGGGTGTCGGCCGCCTCGTTGTATCGCCGTTGGACATGCTTGAGCTCGAGGCCAAGGAACTTGTCTTCCAGCTCGCGGACCGCCCGGCAGTAGGCGGCCATCTTGGGGCTGACGCAGCTCGACTCCTTCATCACTTGATCGACGACCAACTCCGAGTCTCCTCGGATCTCGAGACGCCGTATGCCAAGCTCGAGGGCGATACGGAGTCCGTTGATGAGGGCCTCGTACTCGGCGGCGTTGTTGGAGGCCGAGAAGTGCAGCCGAACCATGTATTCCATGCGCACGCCCAGAGGCGAGACAAAGACCAGGCCGACACCTGCCCCTTCCTTCATCAGCGACCCGTCGAAGTACATGACCCAGGTCTCGTGCTCGACGGAGGTTGGGGGAGTCTGGGCCTCAGTCCACTCGGCGATGAAGTCGACCAATGCTTGCGACTTGATGGCGTCCCGAGGTGCGTAGGTGATGTTCTTCCCCATCAACTCGAGCGCCCACTTGGCTATCCTCCCGTCAGCCTCGGGGTTCTGGATCACCTCGCCGAGTGGATACCTCGACACCACCGTGATGGGGTGAGCGTCGAAGTAGTGCCGGAGCTTCCGCCTGGTGATGAGGACGGCGTAGACAAGTTTTTGGATTTGGGGATATCGTACCTTGGTGTCGGACAGGACCTCGCTGATGAAGTAAACGGGGCGTTGCACCTTCTGGATCTTCTCGGGCTCGCTTCGCTCGACGACGAGGGCGGTGCTTACCACATGGGTGGTTGCCGAAATGTAGAGCAGCATGGGTTCCCCTTCTGCCGGAGCGGTCAGGATTGGTGGGTTTCTGAGCATTGCCTTGAGCGAGTCGAGGGCCTGCTGTGCCTCGGCGTTCCAGACGAAGTGGTCCGACTTCTTGAGTAGTCGGTACAGGGGCAGGCTTCGTTCCCCGAGTCGGGCAATGAAGCGACTGAGCGCGGCCAAGCATCCCGTGACGCGTTGGACACCCTTTATGTTCTGGATTGGTCCCATGTCGGTGATGGCTGTTATCTTCTCGGGATTGGCTTCGATGCCTCGTTCCGATACGATAAAGCCGAGGAGCATGCCTCTCGGGACCCCGAAAACGCATTTCTCGGGGTTAAGCTTTACTTTGTTCAGCCAGAGCTTCTCAAAGACAGCTGTGAGGTCGGAGACCAAGTCGCCAGTGCGTTTGGACTTCACTACTATGTCGTCAACGTATGCTTCGACCAGTCGGCCGATTAAGTCACCAAAGACGCGTCGCATGCATCTCTGGAACGTGGCACCCGTGTTTTTTAGCCCGAATGGCACAGACGAATAGCAGTAGGTGCCGTAGGGCGTGATGAACGAGGTTGCGAGTTGGTCGGCCAGGCTCATCGCGATCTGATGGTACCCGGAGTACGCATCGAGAAAGCAGAGGGTTTCGCACCCCGCGGTGGAGTCGACCACCTGATCTATGCGCGGAAGAGGGAAGGAGTCTTTTGGACACGCCTTGTTAAGGCCAGTATAGTCAACACACATCCTCCATTTCCCATTTTTCTTTTTTACAAGGACGGGGTTGGCTAACCACTCGGGGTGGTACACTTCCCTAATGAAACCGGCGCTGAGGAGCTTTTTGAGCTCTTCGCCGATGGCCTTGTACTTCTCGTCGTCGTAGCGTCGGAGCCTCTGTTTGACGGGTCGAGCGCCAGTCTTGATGTCAAGTTTGTGCTCGGCGACTTCCCTTGGAATCCCTGGCATGTCCGAGGGTTTCCATGCAAACACATCGAGGTTTGCGCGGAGAAAGTCGACGAGCGCGCTTTCCTATTTAGGATCGAGCGCCGTCCCGATACGGAGGGTGCGGCCATCGTCGGCCACGGCAACCTCCTTGACGTCCTTGGCCGGCTCAAAGGAGCACGCGGCACGCTTGGAGGTCTCGGGGATATCCAGGTCCCTGGGTGAAGGCTCAGCGGCGAGCCTCTTGGACTGGACGAGCGCCTCCGCGAACTGGAAGCACTCGGTTTCACAGGCGAACGCATGCTCAAATGAAGTCCCCACGGTGATGACACCCTTGGGTCCGGGGATCTTCAATTTGAGGTACATGTAGTTCGGGACAGCCATGAACTTTGCGTATGCAGGCCTCCCGAGGATGGCATGATACGCCCCGGGAAATCCCACCACTTCGAAAGTGAGGGTTTCTCTGCGGAAGTTGCGTGGAGTCCCAAACATGACGGGCAGGTCGATCTGCCCGAGTGGTATTGCGTCCACTCCGGGGACGATCCCATGGAATGGCGCCGTGGATGGCCGAAGCTGGGAACGCGGGATCCCCATCTCATCGAGAGTGTCGACGTAGAGGATGTTGAGGCCGCTCCCGCCGTCCATCAACACCTTGTGGACGCGTTTCGTCCCGAAGAGAGGAGCAACCACGAGCGGGTACCTTCCGGGTTGTGGGACATAGTCGGGATGATCGGAGCGGTCGAAGGTGATCGGGGCCTCAGACCATTTTAGGTAGGAGGGCACCGCGGGGTCCGCGTGGCAGACTTCTCGCCGGATTAGCTTCTCGTCGTGCTTCGAGGGGCAGGCTGCCGATCCCCCGACGATCATTAGGATCGCTCCGTCCTCCCTGGGGTAACCGTCGTCGTTGTTCGAGCCACCGGCCCCGTCTCGGTTCTCGTAGGGTTTCTTCTTCAGGGTGCCGGTGAGGAAGCTTCTCATGAGTTTGCAGTCCTTCAGGGCGTGCTTGACGGGGCCCTCGTGGTTGGTGCAGGGCGCTTCGAGGAGCTTCTCGAAGTGGTCCCTTGGCGCCGGGTTCCCTTTGGGTTTCGTGGCCTTGCGCTCGGCCGCTGCCACCATACGTCCATCGCGCCTCCGCTTGTCCTTCCTTTTCTTCTTGTCGGGTCGGGCGGAGGTGCCCTCGGCAGCCGACTCCGACTGCTTGCCCTTGCCCTGGGGCCGATCAAGGGTTGCTGCGACGGCGTCCTCCCCATCGGCGTAGTCGGTGGCGATGTCGAGGAGCTCCCGGATGGTTCGTGGCTTCCTGCGCCCCAACTCATGGATGAGGGTCGCGCAGGTGGTCCCGAACCGGAACGCGGAGACAACATCGGTGTCGGCGGTGTTGGGCAGCTCGGTGCAGCGCTTGGAGAAGCGCTTGATGTAATCGCGCAGGGTCTCGTCCTCTGCCTGGAGGCAGTTGCGCAAGTCCCAGGGATTCCCGGGACGAGTGTAGGTGCCCTAGAAGTTGCCAATGAAGGCGTCACGCAACTGCGCCCAGCTGTCGATCTTTCCTGCAGGGAGATGCTCCAGCCATGTTCGAGCTGAGTCGGCGAGGTAGAGGGGGAGGCTTTTGATGATGAAGTAGTCGTCTTGCGCTCCCCCCGCATGGCACGCGAGCCGGTAGTCCTCCAGCCAGACGCTGCGGTTTGTGTCCCCGTCGTACTTGGGCACCGTCGTGGGAGCTCGGAAGCGCGGAGGGACCTGAGCGCCGAGGACGTGGGGTCCAAAGGCACGCGGCCCCCTGGGGTCGGGTGACGCACTCCTGCTCCGGTCTTCGCCGCTGTCGTAGCGGCCGCCGCGCCGTCTGTTATAGGCTCGGCGTGGTCGGTGCTGATGGTGCTCGTCCCGTCGTCTGGCACCTCCGTCGGCTGTGGCCCCGTGATGATGCACGGAACGCTCATGATCGGGTTCTCCAGGAGCGCGCTGGCATGAGGCGGAGCTTTCCACCTGTTGGACCGCTGCGGTTTCCAGGAGCGCGCGGAGCTGCTGATGGAACCTCCGGTCTTCGGGCGCTGCTAGCTCAGGGTGTTCACGGAGCAGGACAGCAGCCGCTGCGAGGTTCTGGGACGCCCGGTTGAAGACCGGCGCGTCGTTGGCGTTGCCACCGTCGTTGACGATGCGCTGTTGCACGTCCCGGGCCCGTGCGCGGGCGGCTCCTCCGTCCGCATTTCTCCCAAGCTCGCGGTTGAGCTGCTGCCGTTCTGCCTCGATCTGACGCCGGGCCTCGTCTAGCTCCTGCAGCCTGACCCGTCGAGCATCGTCCGCCGGGGCGTTCGGCGGTGGCGCCGCAGGAGCGTTGGCAGGCGGAGCTGCAGGGGCTCGGGCAGGCGGAGCCGCAGCGGCGTTGGCAGGTGGTGCTGCGGGGGCACCGTCCCTCGTCGAGCTGCTCGCGGACTGCACATCCCCGTCGGGGGTGTGACACATGAAGCATTCCCGAGAAGGGTCGAAGTTCGGCGGAGCCCACGTCAGCCGCGGGCGCGAGCTTTGCTTGCTCACCGCGCTTTTGGCGATCGGCGAGACGCGGGGGTCGATCTCCGTCGGTGTCGGGGTAGCCACCGGGTCGCTCGGCAGGCCTGGCTGTCCCTCCGGGTACATGGCGTTGTAGCAGTCGATGAACTCGTCCCAGGGGAGCTGCCCCTGCCCTCCAACCTGGAGAGCGAGATTGGTGATCATGTAGGAGACGTTGCGGAAGCGTTCCTGGGACGGGCTCCGTCCCAGGGCGGCCGCCAGGTCCCCTCCGAGTAGGTCGAGGACGTAGGCGGTAGCTCCCGCCGTGGCGTGGGAGGGCTTGGGCCCCTCGTCGTGGAGCGTCTTGCCGTCGTCGCGGGCAAGCTTGGGGCGCACGAAAGTCGCCCCGATGATGGGCTCCACCGACTTGTCGATGACGAAGTCGAGGGAGCCGAACCGCAGGTGATCGCCAGACGCCAGTGAGGCGCCGCTGTGGGCCATCCGGACCCTGGTGAAGTGTCGTGACACGCGAAAGGCCCCTACCTGGCGCGCCAACTGTCGGGGTTCTCTACCGCCGACAAGTAAATTTACTACGATCGCGCGTCGGAGCCCGGATGGTGACTCGAGAGACAGGGGGTTTTTAGACTGGTTCGGGCCTCCGGAGAGTAATACCCTACGTCCAGTATGTGCCGGTGTTCTCAAGTCCAAAGTCTGTAGTAGGGGGTACAAACTGGTCGGGAGAGGGAGAGGGTCCCAGGTCCCGGTGTTGTGCGAGCGAGTGTGCTGTGTCCGAATGTTCGGCTGGTGTCGGCCTGTCCCCCCTCAGGTGTCCCCTTATCCCCTTTTATAGTCTCAAGGAGAGAAGGGAGCGGGGGGTAAGAAAGAAAGAAAATTACAAGGGGAGTTACTGCCCCCGAGGCCTTCAGCTTGTGCTGCGCGTCGAGCCGTACAGGGAGCAGGTGTTGACGGAGTGGGCACCCCGCCGGACCCGGGATCGTACATCCCGGGTGGTTGGTGTAGACGTCTTCTCGGGTAATTTCCCGGGTAGTTCCCAGGTCGTGGTTGACTTGCTCGAGGTCCTCGGGTGCTCCAGGTGTCCTGCTCGGGTTCCAGGTGTCACCCATGGGTGCCTGGGGTCGTACTTGGGTGCCTGGTGTAGCACATGCGTTCCTCTCAGGACTGTAGCGTTCCTGTTTGGACGTGACGGGTGCCACTGTGGCTGTCGTGGCGAAGGACGGACGCCCATCATGTTCTGACGCGGCGGGTACCAAGTGGGTACGGCGCTGGATGGGCCAGGACGTGGCCGGGTAGTTTCACCCGGGGAGCTGGAGACTCCTCGGAGGCGGAGAACTCCCCGGGCGAATCGGAGAGCCCCTCGAGGGCGGGAAACTCCTCGGGCGAGCAGCGGAGCCACTCGGAGGCGGAGAACTCCTCGGGCGAGCAGCGAAGCTACTCGGAGGCGGAGAACTCCTCGGGCGAGCAGCGAAGCTTCTCGGAGGCGGAGAACTCCTCGGGCGAATCGGGGACTCGTCGGGCCGCCTCCGAGACGCCAGGACATGGAGAATCTGCTTTGGTTTGAGCCTTTAGTTTTGCTTTTTGAGGGGTGGATTATCGTAAGCTCCCGGATTAAGGGTTTGATTGGGTACCCCTAATTCGGACCTTCGTCAAATATATCCGTTTCAATTGCCTCAACGAGCTCTTCGCAATGGTGAACTCCAATTAGGCAGTTGAGATAATTTATGAGAATGATATTTTAGATCCATCTCAAACCGACAGTGTCATTTTGGGGCATTTCCTGCAAGACAAGTCAAAACACCAACACTCGTGGAATTCATTAGTATTAGACCCTATCACTATGTTTGGTGTATATATTTGATGTGTTTTCTGCTGGAATGGACGGTCAAAAGTGGTACTTAAGGACCCTCAACAAGCTCCCTCATGCTTAGCCTTTACTCATCCTCGAGTAAAGTTTAAAGTCTAAGGTGGAACATGACTCCTTTTTATATGATGCTAGCATATAAGTTATTCCAAGACATACCTGTACTTGTGAATTTTGAGGTGTCTATCATGTCATCTTGGAGGGTTGAGAAATGGAACGGCCTTGATTCGATTCATCTCCACTCTTCTGATAAGCAACTTGGGTTTTTAATAAATTTTCAAAACAAATCCTTACCTAGCTCCTCAATTGATTCTCTCGAATCTCTCAATGTGTATGATTCCTCACCAAGGCATCGTTTTTCCTCATTTCATTCTACTACTAAAAGGTTTATGTGGAGCTCCAGGTAGGGAATGAGATAAAGCATACTTGTATCACATATATTGCAAAATCAAAGAGTGGATCCAAAAAGAAAACTATTCATACAATCTGATCAAGATGTGCATGTGTGTGGGAAAATGAAAAGTGTATGAGAACTCCTTTTTGAATGATCTCTCTCCTTTGAATTTATTTTGAGAACATGGCTATCTCTCTTTCTTTTTCTTTTCTTTTCTTTTTCTTTTTTATGCCCAATGTTTCTATGAGCATGTATATATATATTTTTCTTTTTTTTTGGACCTTTGTGTGTCCAAAATATTTTTTCTATAGCACATGTCTCCTTTGCAAAGGATATTTGGAGAGAGATTCATAAAACATATGGAGCATTATTTTGTGGATGAATGAATATTGCTAACTTCCAGTGTAGAAGTTTAGCATATGTATGTGGATTGTACGTGATCTTGATCAAGAAAGCACGAAGAGCTTCTTACAAGGGTCACAACAATTTGACAAAGCTCAATGCAATAACATGCAGCATATGTATGAGGTTTTCAATATGAGCAACATATGGCTATGGTAGGTGACGGTCCAAGATCCATGGGAGTCCTCATGGGCTGTGGGCCCGTTAGGAAATTGGGCCGGCAATTCTGACAGATACAAGGAAGAGGCGTGCTGCTTAAGGAAACTAGTCGGCTACTGGGAAATAACCGGGCCTATTCATGTTAGGACTCTGTGTATTGTATCCGACTAGGAGTTTATGTTTCTTGCCTTGTAGACCCTGTCTCCCGAGTATATAAGGTGAGGCAGGGACCCTTTGTAAAATCATAACCATCAATACGAGAAGATCCACCATACAGGACGTAGGGTATTACGTTCTCTACTCGAGGCGGCCTGAACCTGTCCAAATCGTCTCATGTTCACCATCGTGCTTCTGGTTCCGGCGAGGCCCTCACGAACAACTCGACTACTCATGGACCCCCCATAGTAGGCTAGCCGGTATAAAAAACCGACAGCTGGCGCGCCAGGTAGGAGCTCTCGTCGAGAATCGTATAGCAAGCTCGATGGCACCAGTCATCATCAACTGCGGCGGCGACATGGCGTTCGAGAAAGGTGCCACCTTCGTCTTCAGCTCCTGGGTCTGCACGGCGGACGGCGCGGGCAACTTCGACCGTGTCCTCAAGTCGCTGACTTTGGAGAAACTCGCCGACAAGCTCGACGAGATCGCGCCCTCGGGTCCGAATTCAGTTCGGGCTCAGGGAACCTCGAGTTTGAACTCAACTTGAACTCAGGGAACTCCGACTCCTAGTTCGACTCCAACTCGGGCTGGGAAGATCCCAAAGCGGACCAGGCGATCCGAGTCGGTTTCTGAACCATCGGTTACACCAAAATCCGCCAAATCAGAAATCCAGAATAAAAGGAGTCCAGCCACTACTAAGCGCGAGGCCGACACCCCGAGCCAATTTCCCTTTGGACTCGTGGGCCCCACCTCTGTTTTTCAGGCGGCATCTTCAAAACAACTCCGATCTCTGGTCGAATTCGACGAACTCTCCCTAAACGGGAAACAAGTCGGACTCGTCATCACTTCAACCCCTGAAGGATGATTTGTTCATTGGCTGGGATGCAAACCAAAGCTGGGAGCAACACCACAGGAGGACTTGGACATATCTCGCATCATCGCGTGCATTGATCCACTCCCGTTTCAACACGGGCAACCTCTGAACTCTTCAAGCAGCCGCGGATCAACTGTCCCAGTAACTTTAAGCACAGGAAGCTACTGACCAGGGCGTCAAGCCATGGTGATCATTGGTCAAGAACCAGAAATCTCCAACGACGAGCCAACTGTGGAGAACGAAGCTGAAGCTAACCGCAACCGACGCAGGGAGCCAAACACTGCTCGGGCAGATCGTCACCGTCGCGCCTGTCGTAGACTTCCTCCACAGAACCTCAACCTCAAGTTCATACAAGTCACCGGGCAAGACGTCTACACCAGCGCCACAGCCAACATTATGGCTGTCATTACAGAACTGGGACAGATGGCCCAAACTCCAGAAATCCTGAGGATAAAAACAATGCTCGAGACAGCGGCCGTCAAGCACGACACAATCAACCCGGCGAAGACCATCACCAGAGCACCAAGCCACCAGGGAAGCAGCCGACTCCCTGAAGTTGGCAATCGCGGCAACCAGTCCCACCACCCGAGCAGAGACCAACGCGAACGTGACAATGAGGGAGGTATGGTACTCGCCGGCGGAGGTCGTAACCATGGAGCCGGACCTAGCCACCGCGATGTTCAACAAAGTCACAATGGTGGGCGCGATGGCAATAGGGACAGGGGCGTACGACCTGGCAACCGCGATAACGACAGGGATTTACGACAAGAATTGCCACCCAGAGATGCATGTACCGTCATCTCAGCACGGGCACGCGATCGCGAAGAACACGAACGTCGCCGGCGCCAGGAGTATGACCAGGTCTACGGACCACCAGGTCAGGGTTATCACAACCTTAACAAGTACGAAGGGTTCCCGGTCTTTTTAGACCACATCCGCGCTACTTCCTGGCCCGACAAGTTCAAACCAGCCCATATCGAAAGATATGATGGGAAGCGCGATCCTGAGCAGTGGATTCGTATCTACTACTCAGCAATCAAGGCGGCGAGGGGCAACACCGACACTATGTGCACCTATCTTTCAGTTGTCCTTGACCAGGCTCCCTGACCTGGTTAGAAGGGCTCAAGCTTGGCTCCATCGACTCCTGGGATGAGCTCTGCAAGGTTTTCATCAACAACTTCCAGGGTTCATGGCAAAAGCCGGGTACTCGTTTCAACCTAGCCCAGTGAAAACAAGGCCAGAACGAGTACCTGCAAAGCTACAACCGACGATTCTGGGAGTAGCGCTCAACTTGTGCAGGCCTATCCAACCAAGATGTCATTGACTGCTTCCATGGCGGCCTTGCAGACCCCATGTTACGCCTCGACTTCAGGAGGAACAGGCCAAAGACCCTGGAGCAGATGCGAGACCTTATTGGTCACTGGGCGGACGCTGAAGACCTGCAGCGCGAAAGATTCAACTAGAACAAGTCGGGAGGGGACCGCAACAACAACAATGACCGCAACGAGGGCAAGCAAGTTGAGAACAATAGAAAATGCGACTTCAACGACAAGAAGCGCAAGCCTGAGGATGTGGTCAACGTCGCTGAGAAGAACTCTTCCCACAGGAAGTTCGAAAAACTACTCGACAAGCAATGTCCTTTCCATCCAAAGGACAAGCACTCAAGCAGGGACTACTTCGACATCTCGCAAGTTGCGATACCCCCAGGTCGAGAAGCTATTATATGCTGTCTTGGTCACGTCTCGCAAGCTGCGCCACTACTTCGACGCTCACCGGGTTGTTGTAGTCACCTCTTTCCCAATTGGCGACATCCTCCGCAACCGGGACGCGACAGAGCGAATCTCCAAATGGGCGGTCGAGTTGGGCTCTCACGCCATCGACTTTGTCCCACGTGCTGCCATCAAATCGCAAGCCCTGGTGGAATTTGAAGCTGAATGGACAAAAATACAACATGCGGTGCCAGAAGAACCTCTTGAGTATTGGATCATATATTTCGACGGTTCATTGAAGCTTGAAGGGGCCGGCGCAGGAGTACTATTCATATCTCCAAAAGGCGATCAGCTCAAGTATGTGCTCCAGATCCTCTGGAAAGCCACCAATAATGAAGCTGAGTACGAAGCTCTACTGCACGAGCTATGCCTAGCTGTTTCCCTTGGCATCAAGCATATGGTGGTGTACGTCGACTCCTCAGTGGTGATCAATCAAGTCAACAAAGATTGGGACTGCACCAAGGAAAACATGAACGCATACTACATGGAGGTGCGCAAACTCGAGAAGCACTTTCATGGGCTCGAATTTCATCACGTCCTCAGAGACAACAATATGGCTGCTGATGCACTTTCGAAGCTGGGTTCTCACCGAGCACAAGTACCAGGTGGCGTTTTCGTTCATGAGCTGTTACAACCATCCATCAAGGAGCAGGAAGTACAGCCGACTACAACACCCCCTCATCAGCAAGTCATGGTGATTACACCCGAGTAGACAAAGCCCTTCATCGAGTACATACTACACCAGAGGGAGCCCGAAGATAAGGTGGAGGCTGAGCAAGTCATCAGGCGAAGCAAGCACTACGTAATAGTCGGCTCCACCCTCTTCCGACGCGGCGCATCATCCGGAGTCTTGATGAAGTGTGTTACTCCAGAAGTTGGACGAGAAATTCTTGAAGAAATCCATGGTGGAATCTGTGGCAACCACGCTGCTTACCGCACGATCGTAGGCAAGGCTTTCCGGTCCGGGTACTATTGGCCATCTGCTGTGGCTGATGCAGAAGAAATCGTGAAGACTTTCCAGGGCTGCCAATTCTTTGCCTGGCAAGCTCATGTCCCCGCAACAGTCCTCAACACCATACCGCCCTCTTGGCCCTTCGCATGCTGGGGGCTAGATATGGTTGGACCACTCAAGACTGCGCCAGGAGGTTTCAAATATCTCTATGTGGCGACTGACAAATTTACCAAGTGGATTGAAGTGAAGCTGCTAGTCAACGCTATAGCAGCAAAGGCGGCCGAGTACATCCAAGACATTGCTCATTGCTTCGGCATCCCGAACTGCATCATCACTGATCTTGGCTCCGAATTCACAGGGAGCGAGTTCTTTGATTTTTGCGACAGCCTGGGAATTGAAGTTCGCTATGCATCGGTGGCGCACTCACGTACCAATGGACAAGTTGAGAGAGCTAACGGCCTCATACTTCAAGGACTCAAGCCAAGGCTCTATGAACCACTCAAAAAGTATGGCGGCAAGTGGGTGCAAGAACTGCAAGCCGTGGTATGGGGGCTCAGAACCCAGCCCAGCCGCACGACGGGGCAATCACCCTTCTTTCTGGTCTACGGCTCAGAAGCAGTACTCTCGGTGGACATCGAGTACAATGCTCCAAGAATTCAAAACTACACGGAGGAAGCAGCAGAGCAAAGTAGGGCAGAAGATGTGGACATGCTAGAAGAGGCAAGGCTAGCCGCGTTGATCAGGACAACCAAGTACCAGCAAGAACTCAGGAGGTATCATGACCAAAAAGTCCAAATGCGGTCATTCAATATTAGTGATCTGGTCCTTCGGAGAATTCAGAGTACAAAAGATCAACATAAGCTATCCTCACCTTGGGAAGGTCCGTTCATAGTATCCAGGGTTATCGGCCCGGGTACTTATCAGCTACAACGGGAAGACGGAACATAGGTGCCCAATGCTTGGAACATTGAGCACTTGCGGCGTTTTTACCCTTAAAGAAGTTATTAGAGTTTGATTAAGTGTCAATAAAATGTTAGTCCTTTCTATGTACTGATGATGGCTTCTTAGCCAATCAATAATAAAGTGTCTATATTCCATTGTCTTCAAGCCTGGAATTCTGATACAATTCTACAATTTTGAATCATCCCGGGTTGTTTAAAAACAATCCAGAAAGGGCTGCATTCAAACAAGCCATCTACTTTCTGTTTCACACAGAAGGATCGAGCGCACCTATTTTGAATCTAGTCAGGTTGTTTAAAAATAATCTAGGAAGACTACATTTAAAAATGCCATCTACTCTTTGTTTCACATAGAGAGATCGGGCGCACACAATCAGATAAAAGCTACTTTTTGTTAATAAAACACTAAGTATTTACATATGAATCCAAGTTCATTACAAAGGTTTTCTTACAAGAATAAGGGATCCTAGAACTTAAGACGAGATACAATTTTCTCCACAGTGTCTTTCTCCTCCTCCATGTAGGTATCATACATGGCTCGGGTACAAGCCGGGTTGATTCTCCCTTCGGTAACACCCAGCGGCTGTGAAGGGAACCATGACCGGACTACCTCGAATACTTGTCTGGTACATGAACGGGCGATCCGTTGGCAATATACCTTCACCTGCCCAGGAGTTGCTCGAAGGCGATCGAGGAGAGGAGGAGCGACGCTACCTGTGGATACTTTCGCATAAACGTCAACCAGCGGAAGGGCAGTTCTTTCCAAGACTCAATTTCCGCACCACGGCGATTGATCTCTACGCGAAGCCCCTGGATTTCAGCCTCTTGGTCATGGATCTTGGTCAGGTCTTCAACAAGTTGCGCATCGGCATGCTGGCGCATCTTCTGCTTTTCAGCGAGTTTCGCCATGCAGTCCTTCTCCCGCTGCTCCGCTTGGTTTGCACGCTCTTGATGCCGATAAAAGTGGTTATTCGTATCGATGAAGTCGGCCTTCAGAGCTTCAATGCGCTTTTCACTCTCTGCAACCAAAAGAACACATTATATTCATTATATGATCAGTACAAACAACAGGGAAGAGGTACCTGGCTTACATACCTGAGAGTTTCTGTCGTAAAGACTTATTCTTCTCAACGACGTCCTCGCGCTGGTCCTGGTACAAGTTGATTTTCTTGTAAGCCTAATCCAGCTCGAGGTGCAATTTGGCGCGTTCTTGGTCCCAGGCTTCTTGCCCATTGGCCAAATCAGTGGTGGCTTTTTCGGCACGGGCGATGGACGCGCTGGCTCTCCGAAGCATCTCAGATTTCTGCTGAGATCGTACAAGAATACTCTGTATCCAAGATAAAAGCGGCAGAGTTGATTAAAGTACAAAGGAGATAAGTATATTTACAGTACTAGGTTATTTTGACTAACCTCTGTGAGCTTGGAGAGTTGTTTGTGCAGCTCGGCAGCCTTCTCCAGATCCTCGTGGTCAACTTCCGAGTTGAAAAGAAAGGCGTTTTCATCATCGCTTGCGTTGACGCCTGGTGTACCAGTGAAGATCTGGAATGGCTCTGGTGAAGGCTCACGGGGTTTCTTTTGTTCCGGATGATCTCTTCAATAGCCGCTTCCTTCACCAGGCCAGTGGTGGCGTCCAATTCCACATACTGGAGGCCTGCCATCCGGATACTTTCTGTCGCTTTGGGCCATGCCCCAGAGGAAGAAGTACCCAGAGCGGCTCGCTCTGGAACCTGGGGCGGCGGTGATGCTACTGCTTGATACTCGTGGTTACAAACCAGATGCATATTTGTGTGGCAATTTCCTAACGAGCTAGGTCATTTTAAGATGAATTTTCATCCTTGGGGGCTGATGCTTAATGGGATGATTTTTTCCACACCAAAGAATATACATATTTCTTCATAAGTCTTTAAGCTTATTGTTATCTGCTTTAAGCTTTGGGGCTGGGGGGAATAGTATATTTCTTTTGGACAGTTTTTTCATTAAAGACCCTGGAATTGTTTTTAATCCTTGAAAACATTTCTAGGCTCGGGGGCTAGACCCATAATGGGTCCATCTTTTTTCAAAAACTGGACACCATTATAGTAAATAGGGAAGTTTTTTGCATCATCTTTGGTTTACAAACCAAAGCCCGGGGGCTGGCTATTGACACCAGCGGTGGCAAATAGAAAGTCCGCAAGCGCACGACTGTCGTAGTAGCTTTCACCCGTGAGTAAACCAGGTATCGAATCCACGGGGAACGTAAAGGCTATCTAATCACTAAGAATGTCCGGATCAATCGAGTGTATATAAAGGCTGGGTAGAGAGGATAACTTAGCACTAAGGCTGTGAATATAGCTAAGGGAATTCTCCTATGCTTGCTTTGGGCACCGGGGTATCCTAGACCTCTAGGAAATTGCCGGCCAACAGCTCTACGCCGTACCCGTACATGGAGGATTACAAAGGACGGACAGGGCTGTCACCACCTGCCGCCTACCTCTACTAATCCGTGGGGCTACGAGGCAAACGAGGGCAGATATACACCTAAGCACCACGCCTAAGATAATATCAGCTATCCTAACCTTGATCAGAGATTAGAATACTTTACGAATAAAGCAACGAACCCACAAGCACAATAAAGAACTCAGCTTTCTATAACTCAGACTTAAGTACTAGTTGAATCCTGGATACTTACTGAGTAGCTCGCATCCGTCGAGGTACAGGTGGAGGGTCGCCGACACGCCGGGACTCCTCCAGACTCTCCCTTACTCTCTCCCTACTTCTACTCTAGATATGAGGAGGGCTTCGCCTTGGATCTTCACTTCATCTCGATGATGCTTAGCCCTGCCCTGAGTCCAGCTATTTATAGCTTGGAGAGGCGGTTTGGAGTCGGTATGCAGCGGTTGAGTCGGTCTGGAGGTGGGCCCAGGTCGGCCGACTAGGGGGATCGGCCGACCGTGGGATTCACCGACTTCGGTGATCCACGGCACAGATGGGCTCCTGGAGGTGGTTGACAGTTGTAGGAGAAGGCGGTGGCGAAATGGTCGCGCGGCTGGGTCGGCCGACCTAGCTAGGTCGGCCGACCCTGGGTCGTGGCCCCTCGGCCCCACTCTGTCAGAGTCACCCTCCTGTGGGCCCCATGGTTGGTTTCCATGGGTAATGTCGAAGATATGTTGGTTAAGTCAGGGATGTGGACCCATGAACCCTAGTCATTGCCACATGGCCCAATCCCATCTCTTCAACTTCACCGACTTGGTCTCAACGTCCCTGATCACTCTCAAGTGTGCTTCTCTTGATGGGCTAAGGTTGGACCTCCCTGGGCCTGGACCCAGGTCGGCCGACCAAGAGGGGTCGGGCGACCTGGCCCTGGGCCCACTTTTGTCCTTATTTTGCCACTTTGTTCCTATAAGCACATAAACTTATATGTTATTCCCAAACATTTAGACTTGGTGGAATTTATGAGTGGCTAACATGTCTTCTTGGGTTATTGCAGGAAGGAACAACTTTTTCTATGACATGATACACTTTACTCCCAAGTACTTGGGTTTTCAGAATTTTGCAAAAGAAAACCAATGCCTTGCTCCTCAAAGAGTTTCCTCTCTGAAAATTCATGGTAGTTGGACAACACTCATACTCTCAAAAATAGAACTTTATATGTGGAACTCTCAATATACATACCTTAATTCACTTGTGTTGTCATTCCAAGGATTGGATCCAAGTCAGAGACAAATCATGTAATCAAGTCAAGATGTGCTAGTGTGTGATATAAGGTGAAAGTGTAGTAGTACTCCTTTGTCTTGACTTCCTTCCCTTTTCTTTTCTTTTTGGACATGGGCTATTGCACTTTTCTTTTGCTTTGCTCTTCTCTTTTTTTCCACTCAATGTTTTTTAGCATGAGTCTCTTTCTTCTTTCTCTCTCTTTTTTTTAATGCATATAGTCCATATCTTATTTTCATCTTGATTCTTGGGAAGCAAGCCATTTTAGGAGTATTTATTCATGAACATGGAACAAAAGCATGTTTTGCTTCACCCTCAGTATAAGGGTTTAGCTTTTTATGGTGGAGTGTACGTGATCTTGACTTTAAAAACATGAAGTATCTCTAATAAGGGTCACAAGACTTGGAACAACTCAAAGCTCAAAAGAAATATTTGATTATAATTGTAAGTGGTTGTCTCTCAAACCCATGAGGAGCTTAGCATGGTTAAAAGTTTTTTAAAAACTTTTCATAAATTCCAAGCACTTGAGTAAGTAAAAGTATCTTTCATGTTAAAGCCATATCTCAAAATGCAATAACTTAGATGACATGAGTTCCTAAAAACATGAGGATTTTCCACAAGCAAAAACGTACAGGGAATAAAATATACATAGGTTAATATTCTCCATGTGATGGGGAGATGCAAAAAGGGTTAATTGAATTAAGCTCAGAATTCCATGATCAGGTTCTGCAAGTATTCAACTGAAACAGGGGTTAGGACGACCAAACCAGCGTGCAGGAAAAAGAAGAAGCCAGGTGGGACCCAGGCCAGGTCGGGCGACCTGGTGGGGTCGGGCGACCTGGTGGTGACTCCTCTGGTTCAGCCCTTTTGCATTCTGTTTTGTTGCGTTCTGATATGCTCTATTTAGCGTTGGATCACTCTGTTTCCCGTTGCGAATCTCCCCCACACTTGTACCTTTTATTCAAAAACAAGTGAAAACAAAAAGACACAATCCTAATACACTAAACAATTTATTTTATTCATAAACTCACAGGCACATTACATGATGAACAAATGAAATAAATGAAATGAATGAATGAAAAGATTAAAGTGCCTATCCTAAATCAAAGCCTAGGGTGCCTATGGTGCAATGTAGAGATTTTCATCTCCTGCGGCTTTGGCATAGCGCTTAAGCTTCACGACTGTTGATCTGTGTAGCATATCAAAGTCATCTTGAAGATTAATGCGCTCAAGTCGCTCTTCAGCGAACTTCTTCTCCAACTTTACATAGTCACGACCGAGTTGATTAATCAACTCAAGTAACTCAGCGTTGGAGGGAGCCTTGGGGCCTTTTCCTCATCACTCTCATAATGACCCCCAGGCCTGCGAATTGGAGGAGGCTTGATGTGCCTCTTGATCTTGCCGGCGGGTGAATTCACCGACTCCTCCAATTCCTTCCTCTCCTCAGGTGTGAGGGAAGGGAACAGCCCCTTTCCATAGCCACCCCCGGGTTTCCTTTCCCCAAAGACTCGAAAACGTGGCTCTGGGGTGCTAGCCGGAGAGTAGATGGACACATCGGACGTATAGTGATACGCCACGACGTCTTCCCACTTGTTCCTGACCACTTCCTTCAACTTCTCCCCTGGTTGAAGCTTGGGGAGTCCATCCCCCTTGATTGGAGTGGCTGCCAGTGTCTTCTTTGGAGTCAATTGCCCCGTCGTCGGCCTTCTGTATGGGCTTGATGCCCGTGCATCACGCGTCTGGGTCCTCTTCGGAGACTGGGACTGCGCTGCCGAGCGAGACCTCGAGGGGCCACCAGGGCCGGTCGGTCGACCAAGGCCGTCGACCGATCCCTTGGTGCGCCCTCTCGTGTCTTCCTCTGGCGGGAGGCTGGCCGAAGGGGATACAACCACCTCCATGGCCTGCTCCAGGTTGATGGGTACTAATTGGTTCGCCGGAGTGGGCTCTCCTTCCAAATCGAAGGTCGATCGGGATTTGGGGTGGCTTTCGCCGGCCATTGTTGGGGATTTGGAAGGTGTGGTTTGGTGTTTTCATAATGTGGGCGAGGAAGAACTCAGATGAGAGGGAAGAAGAGGATGAGTTGAATTTTAAAGAAGGAATGACCCTCTTCTCGGATCCATCAGAGATTGAATCGCTCGTCCACCGCGGAACGGCTTCAGAGACGTTGGTTCGGGATGTTGGCAAAGGATAGGGCTGATCGGGCTCAGTGGCACGTCGGCCGACCTGATGGGGTCGGCCGATCTGGCCTTGAGCCCGGTCACCTTCTCCTTTTTTGTGCACTATGTGACAGGTCCACTATACCCCAAAGTGTGTGCATATATGCTCTAGGGGTTAAGTACTTAGCACAAGGTGAAATTATAAATGGAAATTATTCATGACCAGATTGATCACATCAAATTCCTCATCTACTTTATCAGGTTCAAGGAAAACTTTTAAACGTTGACCATTTACCTTGAAGAGGTTACCTTCATCATCTTGGAGTGTGATTGCCCCGTGCGATGAAGTTTCCACCACAAGGAACGGTCCTTCCCATTTGCTCCGAAGTTTTCCATGCCCAAAGAGCTTCACCCTGGAATTAAAGAGTAATACCTTATCCCCGGGGTGGAACTCCTTCACCTTGATCCTTTTGTCATGCCATCTCTTGGTTCTATCCTTATAGATTCTGGCACTGTGGTATGCTTTGTCCCTCCACTCTTCTAGCTCTGACAGCTACATTCTCCTCATCTGCTGGGCTGCTGGCAAATCCATATTCCACTTTCTTATGGCCCAGTGTGCCCGATGCTCTAGCTCAACTGGTAGATGGCAAGTCTTGCCGTAAACCAGTTGATATGGAGACATCCCGATTGGCGTTTTGTATGCCGTTCGGTAGGCCCATAGAGCATCCGGTAGCTTGCTCTTCCATCCTTTGCCCATTTCTGTCACAGTCTTCTGCAGAATGTTCTTGATTTGCTTGTTTGAAGTTTCTGCTTGACCACTTGTCTGGGGGTGGTACGGTGTAGCTATGTTGTGCTTCGCCCCCAGTTCTGCCAGAAACTTTCGGAAGGTCTTGTCGATGAAATGTGACCCTCCATCACTGATCACCATTCTGGGGGGTTCCAAAATGTGGAAAGTTGATCTCATGGAACATCTTCCGCGCGTGTTTGGAGTCAGCGGCTCGACATGGCATTGCTTCAACCCACTTTGAGACGTAGTCCACTGCCACCAGAATGTACTTGCTGTCATAGGATTTGACAAAGGGCCCCATGAAATCAATGCCCCACACATCGAACAACTCAACTTGTAAGTCATTTGTGAGTGGCATTGCATCTCTTGCTATGATCCCTCCGTGTTTCTGGCATTGCTGGCATCGTTGAATGAATTCCTTTGTATCCTCATACATTGTGGGCCAGTAGAATCCACTCTGCCAAATCTTCGACCTTGTCCTAAATGTCCCGTAGTGACCTCCATATGGGGCTGCATGGCACTGCTCAAGGATCTTTCTTGCCTCGTTTGTTGGTACACATCGCCTGAGCATGCCATCTGAACATACCCTGTACAGGTATGGTTCATCCCATAGATGGAGTCTACTCTCGTAGATAAGCCTTCTCTTGTTCTCCCCTGGCGGTACATATCCTGCAACCATAAAGTTCACAATATTTGCATACCAGGGGTTGGAGGCAGTCACCTTGAGTAGGGTGTCGTCGCATAGGAAGTCATTTATCGGTAGATCCTGCATGTCAGTAAACTGCATACGCGACAAATGATCTGCCACTGAATTCTCTACTCCCTTTTTATCTTTAATTTCCAAGTCAAATTCTTGGAGTAAGAGAATCCAGCGGATAAGGCGTGGTTTAGCATCTTTCTTGGTGAGCAGATATTTCAAAGCAGCATGATCGGTGTAAACAATCACCTTAGCTCCTACCAAGTAAGATCTAAACTTGTCTATAGCAAAAACTACTGCCAAAAGCTCTTTTTCAGTGGTAGCATAGTTAAGTTGAGCTCCTGTTAAAGTTTTACTAGCATAAGAGATAGCATGATGATTCTTATTTTTGGTTTGTCCAAGGACAGCACCAACAGCATAATCACTAGCATCACACATGATCTCGAAAGGTAGCGTCCAGTCAGGGGGTTGAATGACTGGTGCTGAGATGAGAGCATTCTTTAAAATGGTGAAAGCATGTAAACACTCATCATCAAAGTCAAAGGGTACATCCTTTGCTAAAAGGCTAGTGAGGGGCCTGGCTATCTGAGAGAAATCTCTAATGAAACTCCGGTAAAATCACGCATGGCCTAGGAAACTAGGGATTCCCTTGACATTGGTAGGAGGCGGAAGCTTTTCTATGACTTCAATTTTCGCTCTATCCACCTCTATTCCCCTTTTGGACACCAAGTGTCCTAACACTATACCCTCTCGGACCATGAAATGGCACTTTTCCCAGTTTAGCACCAGGTCCTTGTCTCGGCGTCTTTGTAGTACCTTGTCTAGGTTCTGCAGACAATGGTCAAAAGTCTTTCCATAGACTGAAAAATCGTCCATGAAGACTTCCATGATCTCTTCAATCATGTCTGAGAAAATAGACATCATGCACCTTTGGAATGATGCTGGCGCATTGCATTACCCGAATGACATCCTACGGTATGCATACGTTCCATAGGGGCACGTGAAGGTGGTCTTTTCTTGATCATTGGGGTGGATGGGAATCTGGTGATAGCTGGAATACCCATCAAGAAAACAGAAAAAGGAGTGGTTTGCGAGTCTCTCCAACATCTCATCAATGAAGGGAAGCGAGAAGTGATCCTTCTTCGTTGCCTTGTTGAGTCGGCGGTAATCAATGCACATCTGCCACCCAGTAATGGTACGCTGAGGAATCAGCTCATTTTTCTCGTTACTTACGATGGTCATTCCTCCCTTCTAGGGTACTACTTGGACAGGGCTTACCCATTCACTATGAGGGACGGGATAAATGATCCCGGCGTGCAGAAGTTTTAGAACTTTCTTCTTTACGACTTCCCTCATCGCATTGTTTAGCCTACGCTGAAGCTCCCTAGAAGGTGTAGAATCTGGATCTATGGGAATGCAATGGGTACAGAGTGCTAGACTTACTCCCTTCAAGTCTTTGAAGGAGTATCCGAATGCCGAGCGGTGTTTCTCGAGCACCTTTAGGAGTCTGTCACTCTCGTCCTGCGTTAGCTTGTCACTAATGATAACAGGGGAGTCCCTATCTTCATTTAGAAAGACATAGAGAAGACCAGCAGGCAAGGGTTTTAGCTCTACGTGTGCCTTGGGTGGCTCCTCGGTTTCAAGTGGCTCAGAAGCGTCATCCTCTTCCTCTATAAAGTCGTGAACATGCTCTTCGAGGAACGACTCAAATGGGTCACTTGGCTGTAGGGATTTCACTTCCTCGGCTGGGTTGGGCTCTACCAATGGTTCAACTATGGAATTCTTGACCCTAGCTAGAGGTATAATGAGGAGATTTCTTCCTACTTTGGCTAGGAGGTTTCCTTCTGAGGTTACATCCTGTAGGAGGGCCTCTATAGGATGTCCAATCAAGAGGTCAAAATCTGATGTCTCAAAGACGTAAAAGTCTAGAGTGTTGACGGTCCTTATAACATAAAATCCATCCGTCAATAGGCTCAGAAACAAATAAAGATCAAAGCATAACTTAGGCATTTGTGTTCAAATAAGGTTGTACCATGCATATTTGGAATATATTTTAGTACAGGGACTACGATGCAAAAGATGGACGAAACTGGGCACAGGCCCAGGTCAGCCGACCTGGCTAGGTCGGGCGACCTGGACTGAACCCCGATGGAGCCCATTTCCTACACAGGTTAAGAAGCACACTAAGGAAGGATCATGAACGTTGATTCATGGTCGGTGGAAGTTAATGGTGTCCATGGATTGAAGGGCCCACAACCAGAGCTAAGTGTACCCAAATCGACAGAACCCACCAGGAACTGACCTCAGGACCCACATATCAGTCTCCCAGAGGAAGATGGGCCCTAAAGGCGGTTATAGGGGGTCGGCCGAGCCATCCAGGTCGGCCGATCTCCGCGTGCGCCCGACTCGGCCCTCCTTTGACCTGCAACTGTAAACCGCCATGGAGATTGCATCTGAGCCGTGAAGTGCTGAAGACGGTGGATCCAAGGGTCGGCCGACCTGGGGGATTCGGCCGACCTAGGCCCACCTCCCAACTGCCTCAACCGCCTCTGGCCGGCTCCAACCGCCTTTGTGATGTGTCGGATACCAATATTAGGGGTATCCAATGGCAGCGATTAAAACTAACCTGCAGCTTGATGTACACCTCCTATGTGCGATTACCAAAGAGCTAATAACCTCCTGGTAGCTTTCTTTGGGTGCATGTAACAGGTTCGCGGCATTTCTGTCTTTATTTCTGTAAAGGAAAACGGCCAAAAAACAAGGCCATGATGACTTACGACATCAGACCAAGAAGGCCCGAGTGGTTGGCCCCGGACGCAAGCTTGTCCGAGCAGACTCCCGACAGGTTTCCGTCTCGCCCGAGTGGTTTCTATCCCGCTCGCTCGACTGGTCTCCATCCCACCGCGCCGGAGTGGTTTCCGTCTCGCCCGAGGAGTTGCTCCTTCGCCCGGCAAGCTGCTCGCCCGACCGGTTTTCCGCAGCGCCCGAGTGCTCTCCGATTCGCCCGACAAGCTGCTCCATCACCCGACAGGACTCCGATTCGCCCGACAAGATCTCCGTCTCCGACTGGTTCGCTCCTTCGCAACGAAGCAACCACCGGGAAGACCGAAGCACCCGGAGTCAAGCTGCTACACTGTGCCAACCACTCCCTGACGCAACTGACACCAGCAGGACATGGCTACAGCGCTCGGAAGGACGACGGGCCCCACAGCATGGGCGGGCACTTCTCCTTCTTTCCCGTCTTACCCTTTGACTGTACTCTTTCTCTTATTCTTTACTGGCTCCCCTTGAGCTATAAAAGGGGAGGCCAGGCCTCCTGCGTGAGGCAAGATCGACTCTTTCCCTCCTCTCTCCTGGGCCTCCTACGGGAGGCAGGGAGCCTCTCTTCTCTCCCGAGGAGTTCTCTCCCTCGATTTTCTTCTTCCTCCAGCCAGTCGCCAGACTGAGCTCGACTCACGCACCAGAGACTTGGGAAACTCTCCCTCTCTCGCCCGCTTGTACCCCCTACTACAAACCAGTGCAAATAACACGAGCAGCACGAACTGGACGTAGGGTCTTACACCCCCTGGGTGGCCCGAACCAGTATAAACCCCCGTGTCCTTTTGCACTACCACCCGAGGCCCGACGCGCGCTCCACGATTCTATTATTTGCCGGCGGTAAAGAACCCCGACAGTTGGCGCCCACCGTGGGGCCTTTGCGCGTCACGTCTTTCTCCTTACGGGTCTCAGGTGGCCAACCGTGACGACGACGACGACGACGACGGCGGCGGCGGCGGCGCCGACGGCCGCGACGATGACTACAACGCCGTCAACCGCGGCGACGGCGGCGGCGGCGGCACCGACGGCCGCGACGACGACTACAACACCGTCAACCGCGGCGACGACGACGGCGGCGACACCGACGGCCGCGACGACGACCACAACGCCGTCAACCGCGGCGACGACGACGGCGGCGACACCGACGGCCGCGACGACGACCGTAGCGCCATCAACCACGGCGACGACGGCGGCGGCAACCCCAATGACCACAACAACGCTGAGGACGACAACAATGCTCCTGGCCTTCTGGATGGACCGAACAAGGCTCGGGGGCTCTGCCTACCAGGCACACCCAGGACTACTCTGTATGCAGATGCATGCATGCGTATGCATGTGCATGCAAGGATATCTTTTTTAACCAATGCATGCACGTCTTTTCCAAATATGTCGTGTCTCTTTGTTTTCTCTCTCGATTCAGCACAGCACAACAGAGGAGCAGGCAGTAGCATTTATCCTGAAGGCCTGCGTGTATGTCCGACCAACCGGAGTGGGGCGGAGCGAGCAGCAGCAGCAACCCAGTCACCCCCGAGAAGTTTTCCGACTCGCCCGACAAGGTCTTCGCTCGACAACTTCGACGGCGGCTGCGACTCCGCCCAACGGGCTGATGGCTCCGGAAGCACAAACGGCGGCCGCCACTCCGCCAACGACGGTCCCGAGCAGACGCATCGACCGAGCTGCAGCAGCCCCAACCAACTCCGCCAACGACGGCCACGGCATCACCAACAGCGACCGCGACCCCGCCAACGGCAGCATCGACACCACGCGGCCGCGCACCCGCGGCGCAGCAGCAGTGGGCGACCCTCGCGAGGAACACCGCGGCAGGACGACCGTGCCCAAAGTCCGCAAATGACCTCAACTAACCTGTACCAGCTTTTTGTTTTCATGATCTCGCGCAGGGCCACCACGGCGAGGTACGCCCCCGAACGAGCGTACGACACAACGACAGAGAGGGCTGCAGCGCCGACCGACGTAATCACGTTGGCTACCAGCTCCGCCCCGGCCAGCGCCCGCGCCACCGACCGACCCGACCTCGACTCCAAAGGAGTGCGCCGCCCAACCTCGACTCCGAACGACTCGGCCGCGTCTCCAAAGGAGTGCGCCGCCCCGACCTCGACTCCGACCGACCCGACCTCGACTCCAGGGGAGTGCGCCGCCCCGACCTCGACTCCGACCGACCCGACCTCGACTCCGACCGACCCGACCTCGACTCCGACCGACCCGACCTCGACTCCAAAGGAGTGCGCGCCGCCCCGACCTCGACTCCGACCGACCCGACCTCGACTCCGACCGACCCGACCTCGACTCCGACCGACCCGACCTCGACTCCAGGGGAGTGCGCCGCCCCGACCTCGACTCCGACCGACCCGACCTCGACTCCGACCGACCCGACCTCGACTCCAGGGGAGTGCGCCGCCCCGACCTCGACTCCGACCGCCCGACCTCGACTCCGAACGACTCGGCCGCGCCTCCAAAGGACTGCGCCGCCCCGACCTCGACTCCCGACTCGGCCGCGCCTCCAAAGGACTGCGCCGCCCGACCTCGACTCCGACCGACTCGGCCGCGCCTCCAAAGGAGTGCGCGCGCCCCGACCTCGACTCTCGGCCGCGCCTCCAAAGGACTGCGCCGCCCCGACCTCGACTCCGACCGACTCGGCCGCGCCTCCAAAGGACTGCGCCGCCCGACCTCGACTCCGACCGACTCGGCCGCGCCTCCAAAGGACTGCGCCGCCCCGACCTCGACTCTCGGCCGCGCCTCCAAAGGAGTGCGCGCGCCCCGACCTCGACTCCGAACGACCCCGAACGACCCGGCCGTGCCTCTGAAGGAGTGTGCGCGCCCCGACCTCGACTCTGAACGACTCGGCCGCGCCACCCGTAGAGTGGGCTGCCCCGACTCGGGTTGCTCGCTCGACTCAGCTTCAACGACGGAACGCTCGAACAGCTAAGCTTTACTACGATCCTTCGTATTTCCATGCATTTCCTTTTACAGTCCCGCATGCCTATTTTGGGTGCCGCTAAAGTACTCGGGTAGCGACGGCCTCATCCGTGAAACCTCGTCATGCGCGCCGCCTACACCTAAGCCTCCCCGCTGAGCAGTGTAGTCCGCGGTAAGCCGCCCTCTCTGCGAGCAGAGGTCAGTGGGGTTAGGAGTTTAAACGTGATAAGCCAACTACCCGAGGAAATACGTAGCCCAATAAAGGCAGGGCGTACGCGACTTTTCGTTGATAACGAGTAAATCCCGACTTCTCGCTTTACGCAACGTTTTTGCATTACGCTGTCTTTTGCAGCTCGGCATGGCAAGTTCAGGTAAGCTTGCAGCAACTCCTACATACAGGGAACGACACCTTTTGTCTCGCCCGACCTCGGCGCACGGGGTCAAGCATACGCACACGATCGATTTCCGAAACGCGCTCTTCGAACTCTCTAAACTAAGCGGCTCCCGCCGGCCCTAACGGCCCCTCGCAGCCCTGCGCTCGGGGGCTGGGCATCGGGACGGACGACTCCGACAGTCGACCTGACAGGTGATTCCAACGGGGGTTCGAAGGCTGGCCCGTCGAAGGGTTCGACAGCCGCCCCCGGTCACCTTGTCGAGCGAGGGGCAGTGAAGGATGGGTCCCAGCGGCCAGTACCCGGGCGCACGAGCGTCATGGGCATCCCGAACTGCGTTCGAGTCTTGATGGCAAGAATGGTCATGGTTTTTCCCCCGAACGGAAAGGCAACGAGCCGCCAAGTCCCATCGAACGGACTCGGTAACTAGATGATCTCGCCACCAAGAATCTGAAGCTGGCCACCAGCTGGTCCGATCGGAACCCCTCGACCGGGATGCCGTGGCTTCACTCGAACTGGCCCGTTATTAGCTCACACGGACACCGCATTTTCGGCCAACGAGGCAAAAATACGGCTCGGTCCGGCCCCTCCACCTCTTACGAAAAAAAGAGATGCATGAGGGGTTACGACGTAAGGAAAAACGCAAAAAGACGAAATGAATCCCCGTCCGGACCCCGGTCTCGGGACACACACGGGGTCGAAATCGCTAACGGAGACCAGCAGCGCGGTCGCATAATTTGCAACGAATCACCGCACAAATGCCATAAACCTGCGAGCAAGTGTACCACTCGCCCACAGGCTCGGGGGCTACACCCGGCGGGTGCGCTCGCGCGCCCCCACCCGAAATTTCACCGCTTTCTCGACATCTCAATGAATTCAGCCCGCGACCGAGTCTGCGACTCGCTCCCAGGCTCGGGGGCTACTGTCGGATACCAATATTAGGGGTATCCAATGGCAGCGATTAAAACTAACCTGCAGCTTGATGTACACCTCCTATGTGCGATTACCAAAGAGCTAATAACCTCCTGGTAGCTTTCTTTGGGTGCATGTAACAGGTTCGCGGCATTTCTGTCTTTATTTCTGTAAAGGAAAACGGCCAAAAAACAAGGCCATGATGACTTACGACATCAGACCAAGAAGGCCCGAGTGGTTGGCCCCGGACGCAAGCTTGTCCGAGCAGACTCCCGACAGGTTTCCGTCTCGCCCGAGTGGTTTCTATCCCGCTCGCTCGACTGGTCTCCATCCCACCGCGCCGGAGTGGTTTCCGTCTCGCCCGAGGAGTTGCTCCTTCGCCCGGCAAGCTGCTCGCCCGACCGGTTTTCCGCAGCGCCCGAGTGCTCTCCGATTCGCCCGACAAGCTGCTCCATCACCCGACAGGACTCCGATTCGCCCGACAAG
>CM014270.1:28289962-28392363 GCA_004135705.1 Alloteropsis semialata
AAGTACTCGGGTAGCGACGGCCTCATCCGTGAAACCTCGTCATGCGCGCCGCCTACACCTAAGCCTCCCCGCTGAGCAGTGTAGTCCGCGGTAAGCCGCCCTCTCTGCGAGCAGAGGTCAGTGGGGTTAGGAGCTTAAACGTGATAAGCCAACTACCCGAGGAAATACGTAGCCCAATAAAGGCAGGGCGTACGCGACTTTTCGTTGATAACGAGTAAATCCCGACTTCTCGCTTTACGCAACGTTTTTGCATTACGCTGTTTTTTGCAGCTCGGCATGGCAAGTTCAGGTAAGCTTGCAGCAACTCCTACATACAGGGAACGACACCTTTTGTCTCGCCCGACCTCGGCGCACGGGGTCAAGCATACGCACACGATCGATTTCCGAAACGCGCTCTTCGAACTCTCTAAACTAAGCGGCTCCCGCCGGCCCTAACGGCCCCTCGCAGCCCTGCGCTCGGGGGCTGGGCATCGGGACGGACGACTCCGACAGTCGACCTGACAGGTGATTCCAACGGGGGTTCGAAGGCTGGCCCGTCGAAGGGTTCGACAGCCGCCCCCGGTCACCTTGTCGAGCGAGGGGCAGTGAAGGATGGGTCCCAGCGGCCAGTACCCGGGCGCACGAGCGTCATGGGCATCCCGAACTGCGTTCGAGTCTTGATGGCAAGAATGGTCATGGTTTTTCCCCCGAACGGAAAGGCAACGAGCCGCCAAGTCCCATCGAACGGACTCGGTAACTAGATGATCTCGCCACCAAGAATCTGAAGCTGGCCACCAGCTGGTCCGATCGGAACCCCTCGACCGGGATGCCGTGGCTTCACTCGAACTGGCCCGTTATTAGCTCACACGGACACCGCATTTTCGGCCAACGAGGCAAAAATACGGCTCGGTCCGGCCCCTCCACCTCTTACGAAAAAAAGAGATGCATGAGGGGTTACGACGTAAGGAAAAACGCAAAAAGACGAAATGAATCCCCGTCCGGACCCCGGTCTCGGGACACACACGGGGTCGAAATCGCTAACGGAGACCAGCAGCGCGGTCGCATAATTTGCAACGAATCACCGCACAAATGCCATAAACCTGCGAGCAAGTGTACCACTCGCCCACAGGCTCGGGGGCTACACCCGGCGGGTGCGCTCGCGCGCCCCCACCCGAAATTTCACCGCTTTCTCGACATCTCAATGAATTCAGCCCGCGACCGAGTCTGCGACTCGCTCCCAGGCTCGGGGGCTACTGTCGGATACCAATATTAGGGGTATCCAATGGCAGCGATTAAAACTAACCTGCAGCTTGATGTACACCTCCTATGTGCGATTACCAAAGAGCTAATAACCTCCTGGTAGCTTTCTTTGGGTGCATGTAACAGGTTCGTGGCATTTCTGTCTTTATTTCTGTAAAGGAAAACGGCCAAAAAACAAGGCCATGATGACTTACGACATCAGACCAAGAAGGCCCGAGTGGTTGGCCCCGGACGCAAGCTTGTCCGAGCAGACTCCCGACAGGTTTCCGTCTCGCCCGAGTGGTTTCTATCCCGCTCGCTCGACTGGTCTCCATCCCACCGCGCCGGAGTGGTTTCCGTCTCGCCCGAGGAGTTGCTCCTTCGCCCGGCAAGCTGCTCGCCCGACCGGTTTTCCGCAGCGCCCGAGTGCTCTCCGATTCGCCCGACAAGCTGCTCCATCACCCGACAGGACTCCGATTCGCCCGACAAGATCTCCGTCTCCGACTGGTTCGCTCCTTCGCAACGAAGCAACCACCGGAAAGACCGAAGCACCCGGAGTCAAGCTGCTACACTGTGCCAACCACTCCCTGACGCAACTGACACCAGCAGGACATGGCTACAGCGCTCGGAAGGACGACGGGCCCCACAGCATGGGCGGGCACTTCTCCTTCTTTCCCGTCTTACCCTTTGACTGTACTCTTTCTCTTATTCTTTACTGGCTCCCCTTGAGCTATAAAAGGGGAGGCCAGGCCTCCTGCGTGAGGCAAGATCGACTCTTTCCCTCCTCTCTCCTGGGCCTCCTACGGGAGGCAGGGAGCCTCTCTTCTCTCCCGAGGAGTTCTCTCCCTCGATTTTCTTCTTCCTCCAGCCAGTCGCCAGACTGAGCTCGACTCACGCACCAGAGACTTGGGAAACTCTCCCTCTCTCGCCCGCTTGTACCCCCTACTACAAACCAGTGCAAATAACACGAGCAGCACGAACTGGACGTAGGGTCTTACACCCCCTGGGTGGCCCGAACCAGTATAAACCCCCGTGTCCTTTTGCACTACCACCCGAGGCCCGACGCGCGCTCCACGATTCTATTATTTGCCGGCGGTAAAGAACCCCGACATGATGCTATAAATACCTGCAAAGGGCGCCGTACTCAACACACACCAGAAGAAGAGCTCTCCTTTGCTACAAGCTTAGTCTTAGTCTTAGTAGTGATAGTCATAGTTTTAGATCTTCTTAAGGGCTTCCAGAGGAGTCTTGGTGAGTTCTAGAGTTCAGTTCTTGTATTCTCTTACTTACTTGTAGTACTCTGAGCTTAATGGAAATACCTTCATACTTATGCTGTATGCCTCAGTTATACCTTATCCACTTAGCATATACTACTTATGTCTTGCACCTTATTCTAGTGAATGTATGTTATGACATTGGCTCAATGTGCCTCTTGGTTGCTCTATTTATTAACGTGATAGATAGAGTTGTATTTCATATTGCAAGCATGGTGTTTGGGATATGGAATACTGTTGAGGATACCGCTGCCCCACGGATTAGAAGAGGTAGGCGGCAGGTGGTGACAGCCCTGTCCGTCCATTGTAATCCTCCACGTTCGGGAGTGGGTATTAGGCCTTTATGATACGACGTCCTACTGTCGTCCCTTGATGAGGCAACCACTGGATACCTCGATGTGTCCTCTTGCATATGATCATTGAATGAGCTTGTATAGGGTATTGTAGTATATCCAAGTCCCATATGTATGATGCTAATGAACCCTTATTAATCTTCACTAGTGTACTATACTAACTAAGACTACCATAATGATGAGCAATGAACTTCTGTGTGTCAACCTACCCATTCATTTCTATATCATTTACCCCTGCTTAGATTATGGTATATTAATATTGTTGTAAGTAAAAGTATTGGATGGCATATCTCTCTTTTAACTAATCGCTTTCCCTGCAGATAAACAAATAACGATACTCTGGAATACTCCCGGGTGAAATGCTACAACGTACTTCTGTGCGCTTGCAGAATATCTGTAATGTCTAGATTTATGACGAAGTATCTCTAGTACCATCACTACTCTAAGTGGTGATGCTAAGAAATACCAACATAGAGCCATCTCAATCCCATTGTGCATGAGGAGAAGGTCTCGTGCTAATCCGAGACTCTCGAGAATACGGCCTGAGGGTGTTCTAAGGAGTTTTGACATTAGGGCCAACTTCTTACGACGTCCAAGGACATGCGCGAAAGTGCTAGACATGATGTTCGCCCCAACAGTCGGGTTGTAGAGAATGTCTACAGCTACCTTGCTTACGAAACCTCGAATGGTCTGCGAAGGTGAGTCAATCCGAATAATTTCAGAAGAAAACTCAGCCTCGTTTGACCATTCCGTGTTTAGGATGGCAATAAGCTCCCTCACGGTTTTGTTTAGGAATTTTGTCTCCATATAAATGGAGGGGGTCTCTACCGTAGGCTTCTTCTATGTTGTGTAGTTCAAGGTATTCCCAAAATCTTCAAAAAGGTCTTCCTCGAACTCAAAGGGTAATCTGAGAGGTTGAGTTTCCTCTTCCTCAACGGATAAGGTCTCAGGAGCTTGACTGGGCAAGTCTATGGGTTCTACTTGGGAGTCTTCTTGCTCAGTGTCGGTCGCGTCAGTAGGAGAGTTTTCCCGGATCGCTGCTAGGACTTCTTTTGCTTTGGCCGGGGTTATATGTAGGAATGAGCCTCCGGCTGCTATGTATATGTACCGGGCGTCTTCACTATTCAACCCAGACCGGAAATGCCGCATGAGCATGTAGTCTGGGAAGCCTAGATCAGTCCCGGTTAGACATGAGTCCTGGAACCGGTCCCATGCTTTGGCGATCGTTTCCTTCTCTCTTTGTTGGAAGTTAATGATCTCCTTCCGAAGTGCACAGATCTGGTGAACAGGGAAGTATTCAAGACAAAACTTGTCCCGTAACTTTTCCCATTCACCGTTCGTTAGCCCAACGGTATGTTCATACCACTTCCTTGCTCTCTCTTTGAGAGAGAACGGGAAGAGCTTCCATCTAATCATTGCCTGTGTCATGCCTGATATAACCAGACACGAACAGAGCAACTCAAATTCATGTAAGTGATGGTACGGGTTTTCACCATCACCTCCAGAGAAGGATATGTCCTGGACCATAGCTATAATGGCAGGGCGAAGTTCATAACTATCGGTTAAAATAGGATTTGACGAGGGTTGCGGCTCCGATAATTCGCCCTTTGGAGCAGAGAACTCATGAATTTGAGTGGAATTCATGGTTGAAAACAAAAACAAAAGAAATATAAAATAAAAGATAAATGGGCCACCTTAGATCTTAGACAACAGCTACCATTCCCCGGCAACGGCGCCAGAAAGCTTGTTGACACCAGCGGTGGCAAACAGAAAGTCCGCAAGCACACGGCTGTCGTAGTAGCTTTCACCCGTGAGTAAACTAGGTATCGAATCCATGGGGAACGTAAAGGCTATCTAATCACTAAGAATGTCCGGATCAATCGAGTGCATATAAAGGCTTGGTAGAGAGGATAACTTAGCACTAAGGCTGTGAATATAGCTAAGGGAATTCTCCTATGCTTGCTTTGGGCACCGGGGTATCCTAGACCTCTAGGAAATTGCCGGCCAACAGCTCTATGCCGTACCCGTACGTGGAGGATTACAAAGCACGGACACGGCTGTCACCACCTGCCGCCTACCTCTACTAATCCATGGGGCTACAAGGCAAACGAGGGCAGATATACACCTAAGCACCACGCCTAAGATAATATCAGCTATCCTAACCTTGATCAGAGATTAGAATACTTTACGAATAAAGCAACGAACCCACAAGCACAATAAAGAACTCAGCTTTCTATAACTCAGACTTAAGTACTAGTTGAATCCCGGATACTTACTGAGTAGCTCGCATCCGTCGAGGTACAGGTGGAGGGTCGCCGACACGCCGGGACTCCTCCAGACTCTCCCTCACTCTCTCCCTACTTCTACTCTAGATATGAGGAGGGCTTCGCCTTGGATCTTCACTTCATCTCGATGATGCTTAGCCCTACCCCGAGTCCAGCTATTTATAGCTTGGAGAGGCGGTTTGGAGTCGGTATGCAGCGGTTGAGTCGGTCCGGAGGTGGGCCCAGGTCGGCCGACTAGGGGGGATCGGCCGACCATGGGATTCACCGACTTCGGTGATCCACGACACAGATGGGCTCCTGGAGGCGGTTGACAGTTGTAGGAGAAGGCGGTGGCAAAATGGTCACGCGGCTAGGTTGGTCGACCTAGCTAGGTCGGCCGACCCTGGGTCGTGGCCCCTTGGCCCCACTCTGTCAGAGTCACCCTCCTGGGGTCGCCATGGTCGGTTTCCGGTGGGTAATGTCGAAGATATGTCGGTTAAGTCAGGGATGTGGACCCATGGATCCAAGTGATTGCCACGTGGCCCAATCCCATCTCTTCAACTTCACCGACTTGGTCTCAACGTCCCTGATCACTCTCAAGTGTGCTTCTGTTGATGGGCTAAGGTTGGACCTCCCTGGGCCTGGACCCAGGTCGACCGACCAGGAGGGGTCAGGCGACCTGGCCCTGGGCCCACTTTAGTCCTTATTTTGCCACTTTGTTCCAGTAAGCACATATGCACTAAAACTTGTGGAATTCATTAGTAAATAACCCTATGTCCATTTGTTTTATCATCCTTTTGTATCTTTGTTGGCAATAATATTTTATCACTAGGAACCGCCAACACTGGCTGCAAAAGAAGTCGGTAAAGGAGCACTTCATGTTCACTTCTGGAGGTTTTCAACAAGCAAGACAACGAGGAAATAACTCGGCTGATGCTGAAACTATTGAGAAACAACCCGGCAGGCGTGAAGACATGAAGACGCTCAGGGGCTTGACGGTCTAAGATCCATGGGAGTCCTCATGGGCTGTGGGCCCGTTTGGAAATTGGACCGGCAACTCTGACAGATACAAGGAAGAGGCGTGCTGCTTAAGGAAACTAGTCGGCTACTGGGAAACAACCCGGCCAATTCATGCTAGGACTCTGTGTATTGTATTTGACTAGGAGTTTATGTTTCTTGCCTTGTAGACCCTGTCTCCCGAGTATATAAGGTGAGGCAGGGACCCCTTGTAAAATCATAACCATCAATACGAGAAGATCCACCATACAGGACGTAGGGTATTACGCTCTCTACTCGAGGCGGCCTGAACCTGTCTAAATCGTCTCGTGTTCACCATCGTGCTTTTGGTTCCGGCGAGGCCCTCACGAACAACTCGACTACTCAGGGAGCCCCATAGTAGGCTAGCTGGTATAAAAAACCGACAGTAGGAATGAAATATCATTGAGGAGCTTTGTAAGGCTAATGGTTTTAAACTTTTGCAATAAAAACATCCCAAGTACTTTATACAGAAAGAGCAAGATTCATCTCATCATACCATATCTCATTTGTCCACCATTTAGATAGACATGCTTTCCTAAAGATATATGTTCACAAGTGACAGGCCAATGTGCAAGGAATAAAGAATATGCAAGCCAATCAAGGATGAGCATAGGAACCAAGGAGCACTAGTTTCACTTGAGTTTAGTTTAAGCTCATGAGTGAGAGAGAGTGAGGGATTGGCATGCAAACCATTGCATTGGATGAAGTGGAAGACGAGGTGTGCCAGAGGGCCTTGGGTTAAAGGAATTCGTTCGAACCCCTCTGGTGCTCGGTCGTCGTGATCTTTTTAATGTCGATCGATGCGATGTTGTGCGGCGTAGTTGTGGGTGGTCTCGAATGTGTGAATTTGAAGAAGCCTGAGAGACCCCCACACTTGATCATGTACCTACATTTATTCGAAACAAGGTGGAAACAAAACAACGACTCTACTGGCCTTACAAACCAGGGAGTCTGATCTTTATTGAAATTCAAATATATATATTCTTTGGTGTTTTTTTATGTTATGCAAAATTTTTTATTGATTTGTCTTTTCATGGCAAGCAATTCTTTCAAGGTAACTTAGCAGGGAGATTAAGGGAGAATATAAACACAACAAATTTTGGATACTTCCTTGGTGAAATTCCCCCAAGCTTTGATATTGCAAATGAATGCAAGATCTGAGCTTAAGAGTGCCAAAGATTTCTCCATGTTCATGTTGCTTCAGTGTGCAAATTTCTTCCATGTGACTAAAGGTGTTGAATGTTGAAGTTATTCTCACCATCCTTATGTCAGCACTTCATCCCTGTAAAAAGTTAGTGGATAACAAATACCCGAAGGGTTATATTGAATAAATCATTGTTGCCATCGGGTTAGTTCACATCTACATTTAGAAAAGATTGGTCCTCAACATATTAAGCATAGATCTTGTTGTCGTTATTTTGTTATTTGTTTTCAAAGTTTTTTTAAATTTTATTTTCACCACGTAACTCAAACAAAGCTGAATTTAAATTGCATCAACATGATCACAAGGGGGTTCTACAATATACTCACAGTGGACCTTCAAAAGGTGATGTACCTCCTTGTATGTTGTGCAACATTGTTGCAGTGCATCCAATACCTTGGTTTACCCCTAATTTGAATCAAGCTTGATGACTTACCCATTTGAATTTGAAACCTTTCCTACAGGGGTTAGTCCATACATACAACCAATATCTACACATGCATTTACTCAAAAGTTCATTAATCAAACTTGACACCATGTCTGGTTTGATTAAAGAAGACCATTTTAACCTAAGCACTACGCTTAATTTAAAAGGTCTATGAATGTATTCCGGAGACATTCAAACTAGCGCATATGAGGATAGATAAATGAAGAATGAGAACAAGATTGAGCTATACTCAAAAGGAGATAAACATGAGTATATAAATGGTGAACTTCGGGTTACCTCCCGGAAGGACTTTGTTTTATGTCAAAAGCAAGACATGACACTTACCTTGGTATACTTACCGCTGGCGTTAGATGATGAGTTTAGAATTTCCATCGCGGTAGCTCCTTGGATCTTGATGACATTATTAACGGTGACGTGGTCGCGCGCGGATGGCATGTGTGTGCTAAATGTTGGGGTGTTTCCAACAAGTAGTTGACACAAATGCAGAACACGAGCATGCAACAAACACTTTTTTCATGAAAGCGTGCACAAGAACCAAGGATGCAAGGCAAGGTGGAGCCAGGAGGCATATGAGACTACCAAGGTGCAACGGCTCTGTGGCTTGCACATCAGATGTCTTAATCGCACCGAGCCTCACAAATTTTTTTCTTTTTAAATCCAATCATGGTTGGGAAATAAATATACCAACTAATTTAAAATGCATGATCAAAACAAATATGCTGGGCGATTGGAAAATCCAAATGAGGGAAATTCAAAACATGATATGCAATTTGTAAGAAACTCGAGGCCTGGCATTTCTCAAAGCATGAACTGATCAACCCTTTGATCTAAATGACGTGGTGGTAGCAGTTCCATTTAACCCTATTGATCGTTCTACCAACCACGTTCTGGCAATTAATCGACCCTGTAGGGGCTACATGAGTTGGACTAGGAACCCGAATAGTTAGGTGATGAAAGATTTCGTCACCCACCTAGACTAGGCACAGTGCCTGAATAACAGTTCAAAGCCGAGGAGCCATCCATTCAAAAAGAAGGCACAAGAGTTTTCTTGCAAATGATGTGCAACATGAATGCTTCGAAACAAATACAATGTGCAACATGAATGCTTCGAAATGCAAGGGATAATGCCTGATTACCTCCAGGCAAGCATTTGGGATTTTTTTAATTTTAAATTTTTTTAATAGCAAGAAAGGATACATGAACTAGTATCATCTATAAACAAAAGATAAAATTTGGCATTAATGAACTTGTCATGAGATACGTACAAACCTCCCCCATACTTGGATTTTTATGTCACGGGACAATAAAATCAAATGTGTGTGTTGCTTCCTTCGAATTTGTTCCATCACCAAAACTTACCAAGGTGTTGTAAACGATGTAGCTTTCATGTTCTTGAGCATCGTAGACCCATCGTTCTTTTCAGTTTCAACCGGTAATGGTTAGCGAGTAAAAATAATCGAGAGAGAACTTAACCGAAGAACATGCTCTTGCTAGGTTTTTTATGTGAAAGATGGATGCGTAGTGATGAAAATGAATGGTAAATATAAATGGAATGATGTGATGGTATGGATGGGGTTACATGGGCAAACTCGGTTCGACACTAGTACAACAATCGTCCCTCGGCAACGGCGCCAGAAAGCTTGTTGGTATTTTTAACGATCATAGATAAATCCGCAAGCGTACAGATACCGATGTAGCTTTCACCTGAGAGTATTTCAGGGTATTGAATCCACAAGGAACGCGTGTGTACTAGTGACGAGTTAAGAACGACCAAGGACAAAAGAAGTGATAAATGTGTAGAAGGTAGAGAGGGTTATTTCTAGGTATTCTGGATAATCAAAGGATAGCTCAAGTCATTTACTGTATTACTTGCTTCGAGACGCCCAACCGTCCAAGCCCGGAAAGGGATGAGAAGGGGGCAAGGCAAGCCAAGCAATGGTCCTACTACTCTAGTGCTTCTCATGTGGTGGACTACGTAGGCCGTCAGGGCTTTCACCACTTGGGGCTACCACTACAAATCTGTGGCACTGGACGCACTCCAAGGTATTCAACATGATTAGACATCCATCTATTCTATTGAATACTATCTTAGCTTTGCAAGTACTAAGACACTTATCACAGCGAGGAGCCCACAAGTAAATAAAGTAAAGCTTGAACTTAATTAAGTATTAATCCAGAAATACAAAGAAAATACCCGGATAATACTCGAACCTGAGCTGCATCCGTCGAGGTACAAGAAGAGGAGAGGAGCCGACATCCCCGGCTTCTCCCGGACTCTCGCCTCACCTCTCACTATTTCTAGCACTACATTGGATCTAGCATTGGAGCTTTGCTTCACTTCCTTGTGTGTTGAATGAGAGGGTGGAGCCCTCTATTTATAGTGTGGAGGAGACTTGGGGGAGTGGAGAACCTTCCCTTGATGCTAGGGAATATTCCCCTCCAATCTCTTCCCTCCTTCCACCTGGCCGCGGAACTGACCTCCTACATCGGTTCCCCCCTAGGACTCGCGCAGGGAGGCTTCTGAGGGCAGTGGGGTGAAGAACTAGCAAAAACCATGGAGAACCGACAGTCCTGGGTCAAAAACCAGAGAAGAATCGCGCCCCTGTTCGTCCCTGTATGTCGGTGGGAGCAAAACCAACGAAAACCAGAAGACCGAAGAATAAACCGATGGCTAAAATAGAAAAGCCACGTGGAACCAGCCGCTGGCCTCTCTCCGCGTGCCACCTGTCCTCAGGCTGGCTCCCGCCTCCCTTCGTGGACGCACGCGTTTGTTCGCGCGGGGCCAGCGGCAGCCCGCCACGCGTCCTGGGCAGGACGCCTCCCGCCGGTGCGTGCGCGCCGAAACCGCGTGGGCCGGCGCTGGGCCCCGCCCTAGGCCGCTGTTAGGCCTAGCCCGCCAGCTGGCGTCAATAGTAGCAGTGCTGATGTCAGCATGACGTCAGCACTGCTAATTAATGATTTCCATATTTATTTATTTCGAGCTCCAAAATATATAAATAATATATCCATTTCGATTGTCTCGATGAGCTCTTCGCAATGGTGAACTCCAATTGGGCAGTTGAGATAATTTATGAGAATGATATTTTAGATCCATCTCAAACTGACAGTGTCATTTTGGGGCATTTCCTGCAAGACAAGTGAAAACACCAACACTCATGGAATTCATTAGTATTAAACCCTATCACTATGTTTGGTGTATATATTTGATGTGTTTTCTGCAAGAATGGACGGTCAAAAGTGGTACTTAAGGACCGTCAACAACATCGCATGACCAGGAGCCTACATGATAGCGAAGATAGATGGAGACGTACTGCCAAACACCTGGAGTATGGATCAACTACGCAGATTTTATGCTTAAGTCAAGACAATGAAGCATGTTCAAGCCTATCCAACAATTTGGCAGGAGTAATCATCATCCGCGTCACATCCGGCACCAACCAAAACAAAAAGATAAGTTCTGCACACTCTACTCACCCTCGCAATGACGCCCGGGGGCTGGGTTCCATTTTTCTATTCTGTTTCTACTCTTTGTTACCATACTGCATATATTAACAAAGGGCTAGGGACTACTACGCTGAAAAGTTTTTAGACCTATTCCACGCACCCCAAGCGCACGCTTGGGGGCTCCCCAAACGATCGGGAAGTTCTTGTGGCGAGTACTTCTAGACTCTTTTATAGCATGACTACATGCTACAAAAGAGCCCGGGGGCTACTATGGTACTACTACCTCGCAATAATTGGGCTTTTTAATCAAAAGAGCCAAAACTACGCTAAAGTACCGAACATCATGACTACAAGAAATTACACAATTCAGAAGGCCGCTCGCATCTCAGCAACTAAACAATTTTGAAATAGCTCATGGTAATGGGGCATTTAGCTATGTCAAAGCTATCAGTTAAAAAGTTCCATATAAATCTAATTAGCTCTATGATTTACACAGAGACATGCAAGCATATGTTTCATGAATAAAATAAAGGTCACAAACTAAAACTACCAAGTTCTTGCTCTATTACAGGAATTCATCACAAAGTTCAGGACGAGCTTTCAGAGTTGCTCAAATGGAGGCCAAGCTTGTTGACAAAGGGTTCTACCAATGTAGCAAGATCGTCAAACAAAACCTGTGCCTCCCCAGCCGAACACTTGATGCCTTGAGAGAGCAACACAGTGTCAAGATCTGGAATATGGCTCTTCAAGGCTCCAACGGTGTGCATTGCTGCGAGACAAACACACCCTCCATGAGCTTGCCTTCCAGGGTTAGGCCGCGCCTCTTTGAAGCTTCAAGACAGGCGGAGAGGTCGGAAACTTTCGTATCCCAAGCAGCAAAGCTTTCTAGGTCCGAGCTCTTCTTCTCGAGCACTTCAATGCTCTTGGAGTTAGCTACAGGATCAAAGGCATTGTATTAACAACAGTTTGTGGGATAAGGAGCAAAAACAGACATATCCAACAAATCAAATACCTTCTTTGTTGGACTGAAGAATAGCTACTTGGGTCTCCAGCTTGGTCACTGATGCTTCCACGGTCGAGGAACGAGCGTCCAATGAACACCATTGCTCTTTCGCCACGGAAAGAGAAGCAATGATTGGGCCCAAGTGCGTCGGGACGGGTCCTATGACCTCTGCAGGTTTCTCTTCTTGATCGGGCCGGGCCGCCATGCCGAGATCGGGAGTTTTCTCCTTATCAGACGGCTTGATCAGAGGGGAAGCTGTAGGTTTGGAGGGCCTATTTTTTCCAAATAGAAAAATAACTCAAAAGTTCCCCCATCGGAGTCAACCAAACAAAGAAAACTGAACAGAACAAAGCCCTTACTCGGATGTCGGGAGAGTAACTCTAAACTTCTTCAAAGAAATAGAGGAAGGCTTTGACGGTGGTGGGGTTGGATGAATTTCCTGACGAGAAATCTCCCGAACACATTTAAGTTTGGTTACACAATCAAAAGCTGCAAATAAATGCCCGAATACGATCATGCTTGGTACCTAGTCTTCAGGGCGAGGCGGATCATGAGCGGCAGGCAGCTCGGTGGCATCCGGTGCCCTAGGGAACCGGATCCAGTGGTCACCTTCTCGACGCTAGCGTCTCGCGAACACTTACGGGTTTGAGGGAGGACGACTTTGGTGCTGCTCGGGGGCCTTCTTCTCCTTGGCAGGAGGCTGCTTAGGCATTTCAGCTGTTGGGGTCTCGGCACCCTGAACTGATGCTGGTTCAGCTTCATCCTCTAAGTTGATAGCTCCGCTTTGGATGGGAGCATCGACAACAAGAGGAGCCTGCTCGGGAAAAAGAAATCAGGACGATTGTACTTAATTAAGAAGGGATATTTTCTAAGAAAGAGTTTACCTCTGAAGCAGGGTTGTCGGCACTGTAGGGAGCTAGGACGCCTATCCAATTGGGGATATCAGCGTTCAGCATCTTCTTCAAGCAAGCAGCCACTTCAGAGTCTGGGACAACTGTTGGTTAAGAGTCATGACACTTCAAATGACCGAACACTCTTAGAAATATTACCGAACAGAAGAGAAATGGCTTACCATCAGGTTTCATTCTATTCGGGTCATTGTCACCCATGAATGTGTAGGCGTAGCGGTCATGGCCACGAGCGGGATAAATCTCCATCGGATGAAAATCTCCGCTACATGAATCGCTGTCAAACCCACTTCATGGAGTGCCAAAACCCGATCAATGTGCTTTTGCATCTTAGGGTGACTTTGGGCAGGGCATTGGTTTCTTCCTTGAGATAAGGCATCAAATGCTTCCCTTTTGCTAATGAGGCTTGGGGAAGGGTGATGTAGAACCAATGACATTGATAACCTTTCCAGGAATCTAGAAAGAGGATATAAATTTTCCGATCTCTCAGGGAAAACCCAATTGACCCGATCATAAGCTAGTCCTTGTAGAATGCAGGGGTATAGAAATACCTCCATAGGTTTAGCGATGGCTTAATTCCTAACTAGGCCTCACACAGGAAAGCGAAGACGCTAAGCATGGTTATAGCGCCTGTCTTGATGTGCACAAGCTCTATCTTATAGAAATTGCAGACACTGTGGAGGAAATCTGACGGATAGACCCCAAACCCATAGTGGAAGAACTCGATGAACACCACAAGCTCAAGAGTGTTGGGTGTCGGGTAAAGCTGACCTTTTACCGGCCTGCGAGGGAATGTGGTGGTGTCGAGGAGCAATCCGAGGTTCTCCAACTGCTGCAGCTGCTTTGCTCTAGTGGTATATTTCTTCCAGTATTTGTCGGTGGTGCAGATGCCAGATCCGCTGCGCAACTCCCTTCCGGGGGCGGCGGCACTGCTCTGATCTCCCGATGACTCATCTTCAGATGAGGACTGGTGGGAGGAAACCATGGCAGTGAGGGGATGACTGGAGGGTTGGAGAAGCAAGAAGATGAATGGCAGAAAGTGGATTTGGAATGGCAAGCTGTAGAAAATGCAAGCGAGGAAGACGAAGGCCTAAATGGTGACCAGGTGGCCGCACCTAGGGGCTTTATAGTTTCAAGAGGGAGCATGAACCCCGAGAAATCTGGCCTCGATCCGCGATATGCGCAGTCACTGTTAGGTCAAAAGATTCTTTCCTTTCTCTGCGGCAAGTGTCATTTCAAAAACCGTGCAGGTCAAATTCAATGCATTTAGGATAGCTAGCTCATTGGAGAAGCCGGCAGTTTTAAATGACTGAATATAATATGTTCCGAGGAAATATCCCGATCATCTTTGGCTGGGAGCAAATTTCCCGAACATGTTAAAAGTTGATTTGTTCAGGAGGAGTTTTGTTCGGGGGATCCTGTTCTATGAATAAACAATCAGAACTGCTAGCGCCCGGACGTCCGACGTCCGGGGCTGGCGTCGGACGGTCGTCATCCAGGAGAAATTTCCGCTGCAACATTAGATGCTTGTGTTTGATGTTGCACGCAACATTTCGCCGTCCGCGATGAAAATTCCCACCGCAACATCACGTAAATCTATTTATTGTTGCATGCAACATTCGCGCGGCATGCAACTCATTTGGTCCCTGGTGGCAGGAAACTCCCACCGCAACATTAACCCCATGTTGCATGAAACATTATCGCGAATCTAAAATTTTCTTCCTGTCTCTTCTTCCTGCTCGAGCACGAGCGCACGGGCGAGGTGGCCGCCCAGGTCTCCGCCGCCAGGATCCCATTATTCTTCCCCTTCCCCTCCCCGTAAGATCTGATGAATCCAATGCTTTGCATGGAAGCTTGGGGTCTGCATCAAGGGGTGGAAATCGCCATGTTGCAGGGCATGTTGGGGGAGCACATCCCTTGTCTATCCGCACATCTGAACCTCAGGTTAGATCTGCACCTCGAGTATTTGAATTTGGATGGATTTGTTCCCCACTGATGTGCATGATGAATATATGAGGCTTTTTTCAATCCTTTGGGCTTGCACAGTAGATGCAAATTGTGTTTGTACTATTGCAACATTCTGTTATATCACTTGCAACATCTGATTAATAATTTTGCAACATTGATTCAGCAGCTTCTTGGTTCCCTGCAAAAGCCACAGAGTGAAGCGAGCTCAAGCAATTACTTTATCAGCACACATGATGTTGCAAGACAACATAGAGTTCCAACACAAGTAAGTAATACTTGGCCCTTTCCTTGTGCTCTTTGCTTTATGTTTGCTTGATGTATAGGTACAGGAAGGTTCAGGTGGTGCTGCTGTAAGCTTGTCAGTAAATTCAAGTGAGTTTGTGCAAGTAGAGCTTGGGTCTGATCAAGAGGTGTACTTCGAAGATGAGAATGTTGTATGTTCACAGCCGGTGGTTCCATGTGTTGGGATGGAGTTCTTCACATTAGAAGAGGCAAATAAGGTGTACAATGACTATGCTTACAAGCTGGGATTTAGCATAAGAGTGGCATCATCAAGGACCAGCACTGTCAGTAAATAATTGATAAGAAAAGAGTGGGAATGTTCACATGCAAGGAAGGCACCTAATGTAGAGGAAGAGAATAAAGAGAACAACTCAGCCATCACTTCAACCAATGAAACCACAACACAGAAGATGTCGAAGAAGAGAAGTGCAACATCTGTAATGACAACGTCAACCAGGAAGCGCAACACATCAAAAAATTTGACTGCAAGGCTCACATGGCAGTTGGCAAGCGCGATGGAAAATGGAGGGTGATTGTAATGCAGCCTGAGCATAGCCATCCTTTGGTGAAAGCAATTGCACTGAGGAAGCACTTAAGATCTCATCGGAGCATCAATTGGGCTGATTGTGAGCTGTTGAAGACGCTCCACCATCGGAATATAAGCACCACCCAGATCATGGGTACAATTTCTGATTTCCACGGAGGGGTCGGAAACCTGACTTTCACTAGCAATGATGTCTCGAACATGAGGACGCACCTAAGAGGAGGGCTCAACTATATAGATATGGACGCGACACTTGAGTATTTCCAGTGGCAGTAGGTTGAGTGTCCTTCGTTCTACTATGCAACGATGATTGACCGCGGCAATGTGGTCAGGGACCTTTTCTGGGTGGACGGAAAGACGAGGGAACTGTACAAAAGCTTCTGCGACTGTGTATTCTTTGACACTACCTACTGTACAAACAGGTACGACATGCCGTCCGCGCCAATTTTCGGTATAAACAATCATCTTCAAAGCATACTCCTGGGATGTGCGATGCTGCCTGACGAGACAACAGAGACATTTGTTTGGGTGTTGCAAGGCTCAAGGAGGCCATGGGCGGCCATGAACCGATCAACATAATGACAGACCAGGATAAGGCCATGAAAGCGGCGATCGAGATAGTGTTCCCCAACGCAACTCATAGATGTTGCAAGTGGCATGTGACCAGTAAGGCAAAGGACAAGCTGGCCTGGCTAATCAGCAAAGAAGAGGAGTTTGCCTGTGAGTTTGACCATTTTGTGAACCGGACCGAAACACCGGAGGAGTTCGATATGGAGTGGGAGAACTTGGAGCAGAAGTACCACTTGCAAGGCAACAATGTTCCGGCAGGCCATATCCGCCTGACCTTCATCCAATGTTGCAAATATGCAGAAGATATTTTGTACGATCAACATGTTTGAAACATTTTGAATAATTCATATGTTTCAGGAAATCATTTCAATTGTTGCACTAATACAATAGGAATGTTGCAGTTGCCAAAGGACCAATAAAATGCCGAGTACGTTAATCAAACATTTGCACTGAAATAGCCGTAAGGACTTAATGCAAGCATGGATGTAACATAATAAAGAAAATCAACATTTGTACGTCAACAAGCAAACACCATGTTTCAACAGAAAGAACCCAATGCTGAAGTATGTTGGCGCCCACATTCTCCGTGTTGCGGATATGGCCTGCCAAAACTCGTTGCCTTGCAAGTGGTACTTCTGCTCCAAGTTCTCCCACTCCATCTCGAACTCCTTCGGTGTTTCGGTCCGGTTCACAAAATGGTCAAACTCACAGGCAAACTCCTCTTCTTTGCTGATTAGCCAGGCCAGCTTGTCCTTTGCCTTACTGGTCACATGCCACTTGCAACATCTATGAGTTGTGTTGGGGAACACTATCTCGATCGCCGCTTTCATGGCCTTATCCTGGTCTGTCATTATGTTGATCGGTTCATGGCCGCCCATGGCCTCCTTGAGCCTTGCAACACCCAAACAAATGTCTCTGTTGTCTCGTCAGGCAGCATCGCACATCCCAGGAGTATGCTTTGAAGATGATTGTTTATACCGAAAATTGGCGCGGACGGCATGTCGTACCTGTTGGTATAGTAGGTAGTGTCAAAGAATACACAGTCGCAGAAGCTTTTGTACAGTTCTCTCGTCTTTCCGTCCACCCAGAAAAAGTCCCTGACCGCATTGCCGCGGTCAATCATCGTTGCATAGTAGAATGAAGGACACTCAACCTACTGCCACTGGAAATACTCAAGTGTCGCGTCCATATCTATATAGTTGAGCCCTCCTCTTAGGTACGTCCTCATGTTCGAGACATCATTGCTAGTGAAAGTCAGGTTTCCGACCCCTCCGTGGAAATCAGAAATTGTACCCATGATCTGGGTGGTGCTTATATTCCGATGGTGGAGCGTCTTCAACAGCTCACAATCAGCCCTTTGTGTAGATGTTGCATTGCGTAGTTATTGATGTTTCAAAATGCTTGCAAGGATATTGATGTTTCAAAATGCTTGCAAGGATGTTGCAGGTATGGAAACAATGTCATTGTATTTGAAACATTGGAAGAAGGTGGATAAAACATTTGGTGAGAACATTTGAAACATTAAAGGGTTGTCGAGTAGCAGAGTAACGCATTCAGAGTATGATGTTGCAGTAGGTATTATTCAATGTTTCAAATGTAGTGCCAAAATGGTGCATGCATGTATACCTTGTCACTGAATTGAAACATGATCAGAAAGTGAATGAAACATTTGATGAAAACATATGAAACATATAGTTTTCAATCATAATTATAAGACCAATGTTGAGATGACACAATGCACCATAGACAACAGGTAGAAATGCGCTCAAAAGTTTTAGAACGCACACATTTGAGCACATGATATCGTAAACATGGTATTTATGGGATTGCAACATATCAGCACACTCTGTGAAACATTGTGAAATTACTAATGCAACATAAATCATTACATGGGGATGCTCTCTACAAACAACAGGTCTTTGCTCAAGCTATACAGACTCCATGAGCCAAATAGAAAGTAATCAGTCATTTCCTAGAGCTACAACATAGTTCTCATTCTTTGGCGTCCTCCTTGTAGCAATTGTTCTTCACAAACTCTACGGGATCGATCTCATTGCATTCAGAGAGCAGTAAAGACACTACAACCAGCTTCCTGTAATCCGAAATCATGTTCTGCAAAACACGGTAGGGTCAACATGCTTCAACATGTTCATCATCAGGGTGCCAAATCCAGGCTCACGGACCCACTCCTTCCGATCCTCATCCATAATGGTATAAAGCTCACGAATCCGGTGAACTGAAAACCTGGTCTTGAAATGTTCAGGCCCATCTTCTGCAAAAACAAGGGGGAAAATATCAGATTAAGGATTGGGACTTGCTGATCAAACGAAACATTTGCAACATAATGGAAAGGCAACAATAACTGCTGATTATATGAGTGAAACATTGTGCAATACATATGAGTGGTTCTTATATCCTAAAAATTTACATAGCCATATATGACACAAAAAAGGCATAGGATAAATAAAACACGGTAGGCAAGTGGTGGACAGAAACAAGTTCATCATAGCATTTGCTTGGACAGAAACAAAACAAGCTGGCAGAAATATACACATGTAAATAAAGTGTAGTATCTATCTGAGAACAACATCCAAACAAGAAAGATCACTACATTTGATTTGTAACTTGCAATATGAACTGTATTTAACATGCAACATGAGCAGTTCAAAAAGGCAACATGTAACTTGCAACATTAACAGTCCAAAATAACTGAAAAGGTTTAGTCACTAGAGACAGACAGGGAAGTAATCTCAGTTTAGCAACACAAAAAAAAAATTCAAAACACACAATAGGGACTAGTAGGACAACCTTGCAACATTGCAACCTTAGTTTACATTCACAACCTAGTAGTCTTATTCTTCCAGACGTTAGAACATGACAGCAAGCGCAGAAAACATGTCTCCAGCTTCAGCCAGGAAGGTACAAGTTGACTGGCTACTAGACTGTGCTGTATAGAATAGCAGAGCACTCCAGAAAAGATGCTAGTGTTCTAAAAGCAGCGGGTATAGCTCTCCATATGTATACAGCCCAAGTGATGCAGAATCCCAGACTGAACTGAACCAATCTGTATTTCTAGGAAAACAGAGCTGAACTGAGCCATATGTGATCACGGACCATTCACACCCAACCAATGTCCAGCCATATCGAACTCCAAACCAAAAAAACGGTTTAGGACCGAAGCACCCGCAGATTTAATCATGGGACAAAATCAGTACTCAAAAAACATTCATAATCAAGGCGCCGAATGCATGGAATGTCAAATTTTAGTACATAATTCTCAGAGATGAAACCCTAATCACTAAATCGACATTGATTTCCCTAAATAGTATGCTATATACATGACAGATCACTGCATTTGTAAGTTGTAACTTGCAACATTGCAACATTTCTATCAGAGAGCAAATCAGTGAACCACATCACTTAGCATCACTTAGCAAATCACCGACCACATCCCTAAATCGAACCACATGAACTGCATTTCTAACTTGCAACATTGCAGCATCAACAGTGCATCAAGGATGAAACCCAAAACCCTAAATCGAACCCAAATGAGTACTAAATCCCCACCCGAATCAGAGAGCAAGGAAGGCAAACTCACCACTTAGCATGTTTGAACCAGGCCGAAGCGCATCGGCGCCATGAATCGCTGCCGTACGAGGTGGCGCTCGCTGGGCCGCCGCGGCGGGAGATGACGGGCGTGCACGCCGTGCGCGTGTGCGCGAGGGCACCCCGAGCTTCTCCGGGTCGCTGGGCTCACCGCTAGTCTCTTCCGCTGCGTCGCTTCTCCTCCGGCCGCGCGAGCTTGCCAAGCCGTGGGGGTGCGCCACCGCATGCCTCGGCGTGAGGGTCTGCCCAGTGCTTCTCATGCAGCCGCGCGGCCTTGCCTCGCCGTGGCCGGACGCCGCCGCGGGCCTCCTTGCCCGGTCGGGAGGGCGCATCGCCGGGGAGGACGAGGACGAATCGCCTGGGGAGAGAGGAGAGAGATGGGCGGAGGAAATGGATGTGGCTGCGGTTGCCGTGAGGGGAAGTTGGGGCGAGCTCAGGAAGAGGATGGGGTTTACCGTAGCCGTTCGATCTGTTTGCGTAAACGGACGGCGGAGGTGGGCGTCCAATGGAAGTATCCGGCGTCGGACGCATGATAGTTAGCATTACCGATAAACAATTTCTATAAACTGATCAACGCAAAAAAGTTCCAAACACAAGAAAAGGATCATTGTCGCATCTTCTAAGTGAAATTACTTCATTAATTCAAAAGGAGTACATTTCACAGGAGATCGAAACCTATCCTAAAACTAAAAATTCAAAATAAAGATCCTTGCGCAAGCCGACTTCGTCGGCCAGGATCAAGGCGCCGCGGTGCCCGGCGATGGAGGTTCCAACGCGTTCTCCTCCTCGGAGTCGCTAACGAAGTCCATGAGCACGCCGTCTCCTGGGATCCCGATCAGCTCACGGTTTAGGGAGACGAAGAGGTGTCGGGCGAACTCCTCGTCGCCGCTGGTGTCGACCGGAGCAGAAGATGAAGATGCGCCTGAACGCAAGGACTCCGGCTTGAGTCGAGCCCCACTAATGCCTCGATCTGAATCATCATTAGAAGGGATGGAGATGGGGGATGCTGGGGCTGGAGACGATGATGCAGGCCTTTTCCCGGAAGTGATGCTTGTCGGCATGGCCTCGGGAAGCGGAGGCGCCACCGCCAGGGCTTCTCCTCGCAGATCAGTTTCAACTCATTCATCCCCATGCCAAGGGAGAGCTAGGAGAGGAGCTTGAGGGGTAGCAGAGGGTGGTGTGACTACTGGCGGACTCTCTGGCATGCTGGGCGGTGGTTTGGCGGAGCTGCGAGGGGAGTCTCCAAAGAGGAGACGAGGCAGCTTGAACTTCCGGCTAATTTTCTTCTTTCCCATGGCGCTAGGAGGGGGCAAGCTTAGTAGAGAAGGTTTAAGTGAGGATCTATCCAAGGGATTCGATATTTAAAGATCCTGTGTCGACGCTTCGTGCGTGGATCGAGGAACCAAAACAGTGCCGCAATTTATGGCTCGTGCGCTGCTAGAGTTTCGGGAGGCGTGCGTAGTGGAGTTTAATAATTAAATTATGGCCGATATTTTCTCTAACCTTATTATTCACATGCAGGTTTCTCCATTCAGAGTTCGGGATCTTTTTCCAACTCTCGCATTAAAGTGATTATCGAGATATTTACATACCCTAAAATCACCCAAACAGTAAAAAGATCCGAAGGCTATTCAAGGAACAACCTTTTCTGAGCAAGATAAGCTCAGGGGCTACTGTTAAGGCCATAATACCCAGGTGCCCGATCACAAGGATTGCCGACTACCGACTCCATACGAAGAAGACTCCGAACAAGACACGACAGCTCGATCGCAGAAGGAAAGCCTGATGATAGTTAGAGTCCTACTAGGTTTAGGTCTGTTTTTTCTTGTAAGACACGTCTCCCTGGATATAAATAGTGGGGGGTCCTGCACGTAGAGGATATCCCAATCTTAGCCAATCCACCTGAGAGTATTTGTTACACCATTGTAATCTGTACTCGTCGAGATAATACAAGCAAGCAACCGGACGTAGGGTTTTTACTCGATGTCAAGGGCCCGAACCAGTATAAAATCCTGAGTCTCTTTGTACATCTACTATGATCAATCTTCACACGAAGCGGGGTGCCTGCCAGACAAATATTTGCCGAGTACAACCTCGATAGTTATCTTCAGTAATCTACAGTGTTTTGAGTTAAATTTGTCCATTCAGGTAAGGTGAGTAAATTGTAATTACCTGGAGCTAGGATTTGTGTTGATGTATCTGCAATCACCGAAATCAAATAGATAATTTTTAGTGACAAATCTTGATCGTGAAAGAATGATAAGATTGTTTATGCATGAGGTGAATCAGGTGATGAGTCTGCGATAACCAACCTCTGCGCACTGTAGCGGGATGGACATGGAGCCGCAGAGCTTGGGGAGGGAGATGGCGAGCGAGCGGTTGATGTGGAAGCTGAAGGGCCCCTTCCCGGTGAGGATGAGGCAGGCGCAGTCGGCGCCGGTGCGGACCATCTCCGCCAGCGAGCCATAGCACTCCTTCCGATGGCGGTGCGGGGCTGTTCACTGGTGGATGAAGATTAATTAAAAGAGTAAAAGAAGAAAAGAGAAATAAAATGTGAAAGAAATTGTATAAACTCCAAATGAGCCTTTGGCAACTCAGGACGAGGAAAACTTTCAACTTGAACTTTTAAAACAAGAATTCCAGTTTGAATTCAATTTTGAGTTCAAATTTGAGCTGAATTCATGAAACCACCTTTATCTCCAAAACCTTTGAGAATTTGAAGATGTCAAATAACAAAAGTTGGAGATATTTTAATTTCCTTCATGTTTGTCAATTTGACCTCAGGCTAGTTTTGCTCAGTTTTCAACCACAATTTCAAAAACAGAGAGTTTTCCCCTTCATCTTCCCCTCTGTTTTCTCTCTCCTCTCGCGAGCCCAATGGCCGGCGTGCCACCTAGCCACCGCTGGCCGACCGCACCAAGCCCAGCTGACCCACACTCGGCACACGGGATCCCCGCCCCGATCGTGCATCACATCCCGGCCTAACCCGTTGCGCCTCCTGCGCTCTCTCGCGTCCAACCGGAGCCGCTCGTCACTGGCCACGCAGCCGCCGATCCCTGTCCGGTGAGCCGCGCCAAGCCAATGCACACGCGCGTTGCTGCCACGCCGAGGACCGCCCTATCCTGTGCCTGACAACGCCGTTCTGTCGCCCGCCCTACTCTCAACCTACATCCGATAGAATCGGGAGCTGCCGATCGCCGGCAGCCACGCGGCAACTCCGCCTGGCCGCGTGATCACGCGGAGCTCCCCTGCCGGCCACTCCCTTCACGAGGAAGCCTCCGAGCTCTCTCCTCGACGCCTATAAACGCCTCACCAACCCCACCTCACTCGCTCACTCCCAGCTCCATTCCACCCAGAGCCGCTGAGCTCCGCCTCCGCTCAAATTCCGGCCAACACCCTCCACCCCACCTCAATCAAGCTGCGTACAAGCTTCTCCACCTTCCCCACCATCGTTTGGAGCCACCCCGAGCCTGCGGCGACCCTCGCTCCACCACCATCCCCGCGTTGTCAACCCGCGCCACCGCACCATTTCGACGACCACGCCACCCACGGTGAGCCTCCCCATCTCTCCCTGGTGCTCACCGAGCTTTCCCTTGCCTTCGCCGTTGCCCGAGACCGCCGAAAAGTGGCTGCGCCGCCACTCACGGCCGTGAGCAGTACATTTGCGTGTTTCCACGCCACCTAGCACCCAAAACCCTGAACCTTAGCTCCCCAGACCCGTCCCAACACCGACCCCGGGCCTCGTCGCGGCCGGACCGCCGGCCGAGCGCCACCGTTCGCCGTGCCAAGCCGAGCAAAGTTCGCTCTGGCGCGAGGAGGAAGAAGGACCCGGGCGTGAACCTTTTAAAAACCCAGGGGGTTATCTGCAAAATTGTTAATAAAAAAATAAATAAAAGGTTGAAACTCATAAAATCTTATAAAATCGCAGAAAAGTGCTAAAAATGCCATTCAAATTTTGTTAGAACCCTTGTGTCTAGATCTACACAATGGAGTAGCTTGAACTCTTAAAAACAGAGCAGAACCTTTTCTATTATTTTCTCTAAAGAAAAGGCTAATAAAACTTAAGAAATGTCTAATAAATCACATGCACCAGAGAAATATATGAAACCTCTTATAATGCTTTCTTTTAGTACCTAGATGTTTATGCTCCTATTGTTCATTACCTTTTTCATGCTTTTTGTATTAGTTTCCTTTTTGTTATGTATAATCATGCTTAATTTTTGGGAATAGTTCTAGGGCTCAATAAATGCTATCCTTTTTTTGGGCTTATCTTTTTAGCCGTACGAGCTCTCAGAAACATTTATGCAACCAGAACCTGCTTCTAGAATTAGTTATGGTTTTATTTATATTCTAGCTTATCCCTGGTGTTTAATTCTTTATTTATTCTACATAGCTGAGAAAAATCTGAGAAATTTCTATTAAATGCCTCTGTTTATGCACCATCTCTGGTAAAAAAATCCTAGATTTATTGAATGCTTGTGGTGTTAGTTATGATTTTCTAGCTGTTTTTACCTAAGAGTTGTCCTTTAATTAATTAGTTAATTGGTTAAAAGGTGTTATAGCTTGAATTGCCTGTTTTCATGTTATATTTAAGTTTTGTTTGCTTGCTATAATTTTTTTGTACCTGCGTAATTAGGATGGCCACCTGTGAATAAAAAGAATAACTTTAACTTTAAGTTTTACCTTTTAACAGCATGGAAGGCTGGATATTCAGATTCAGCCTTAGGACCATAAAATAACTAACCTAACAACACCACCCCACCTTTCTTAATGAGTTGCTAAGAACTTAATAACTACTCTGTAAATGATTGCCCAGATCTATAAGTGAGTTGCTGCACTCACATAACCCCAACCCCGCTTTCTTTGTGGAGTTGCTTAAAGATTTAGAATATGTATAATTGAGTTGGTGCAAATATAAACCTAAGGGTTATCAAGCAAAGAGCACATTAACTCAACTCATATGCATGCGTGTAGATCAACCGTTAGACGACGGAACGTACGAGTTGGTGGCCCGTGAAGTGAACAAGTCCCCGGACAACGTCACGGCCTCCGCTTCCTAGCCTGACCAAGATCATGAGAGTGCTTCCTGGCCTGACCAAGATGCTGAGAGTGCGGAGCGTTTCGCTGAAGGCATGCACCGGAGCATGATCCTTATTTCAAAATGTCCTTATATTCATATGTTTACCGTTGATTGCACCTTTAAGTGTTAGGAGTTGTTTGAAACCATAGATGCATGATCATAGGTACCTAAGTTCCTTTTTAGCAATGGCTACGTCGATAGATGCTATGCTTAAAATATGATTTGGTAGAAGTCGAGTGATTTCTCGTGACTCACGAGATATAGGTTTCCCCTTTATGTTGGAATTATGAAGAAATCTTGGTGGACAGGTTTTATGCGATGACCCTTAGTGGTTGATCGTCCCATCTACCTATCGATTAATCTGGCTAAGGATGAACGTGTGATGAGCTGGTCGTATGCTGTGAAAAATGGAAAGCGGTAAACCGATGTACCAACTGGAATTGACATTTGACTTTTCCTCACTCCTTTGGGTGAGTGCGAAGATGGCGGGTGTAGTAGTGGTCACAAGCCAACTCTGCCTAGGGCATCTAGGGTTGTGGAGCTGTGCACCCGATTGGATTGGGCTCTGCGCAAATGGCAGGAAAAGGCGGGAAAGGTTGTTACATGAGGACCGGGGTGTCGCTTATGTGCTGTACGATTAGATTGTCCCATGCATGGTGTAAAACCGACTTAATTTTTCCGTCCTTCGTGGTTATTGAAGCCGCTTGAACTCTTCTTACACAATACTAAGAATAGGCATGATGGCTTTGCAATGAAAGAAGTTGCTTGGTGGTTATATAATTGTTTGCTCCCACATGATTGCTACAGTTAGGTGCAAACCTAGTTAATGGTTACGCCTACTCAAATGGATGCTAAAAACTTGAAAGTAACGACCCACTCTTAGTCGCTTTTGGCAAAACAATCCCCTCAGCCAAAGCCTTGCATACTTAGGAGTCGAAATATTTTTCGGTTAAGTCTTGATGAATATTAGCATACTCAGCCTTGCTTGTGACTCAACTTTCAAATGTGGATGGTGATGCCTCCAATTCTGCTGCTGATGTGTCTTGGCCAAGTAGCCTACCTCCTGGTTAGACCGTGGAATAGGAGTTATTCTCCCGGCGCCGGGAGAATGAAGAGATGTCATGTACAGGCTTCATCATGGCACCACTGTATCGACGCCTTAGTTATCACCTTTAATTTCCGCTGCAATAACTCTGGTCTGTAATAAAGTACTAAAACTTGTTTTATATTATCCATGTGAACTCTGGCAATGTAATAAATGGTGACTTGTATCCTCTGATCTTACCATCGAGTAAGGTGCCTATGAAATCTGGTTCTCAATCAAAGTGTTCTTACCGGTAGTTCAATCAGGTTACCCGACAGATTTCGCACATTTAGTTCAACTAAAGTGTCATGCAGATCTCAGAGGAGAGGTTCCTTACGCTTAAACTCAGAATAATTGGAGCGAGTCTGGTACAGCTGGTATTAGAGCTGAGATTCCATAACGGGTGATGATACAAGTCTTAAAAAGAGTTTTCCAAAAAGAAAAACTTAATATGACCTTAGGAAAAGGTGTTAAGGGATGAAAAAGTACATAAAGCCCTAAGGGAAAGGGGGTTTGCCTTAGGTGGCATTAGTGTAGACTAACCTTTGACTCCATGTCAGGGTGCTATTCTGAACGTTGTCCCCAAGCAGTGGCTTACTTGGTAGTGCGGCTAATATAACTCCTCGCAGCATTATAATAGCTATTAAGCTCGTGAGTGCTAAACGCGGTAACATCTAAGCTTCGATCCGTTAGCAAACAATTAGATAGAGGCATGTTGTTGCCATCATGCTAACCACATAAGGCCTAAGTATGTGTCGGGTTGTGAGGACGAATAGGATGTTTTCGTGCATGCATCTTAAAACTCACCAAGTAAACCAAGCACCTTGTGGGAAAAGAAGAAATTGTACCCTAAGGAACTAATAAATCATCGCAGCTTAATAAATCACCAAAATAGGTACCTCTAACCTAAGAACTTGGCAAACCACCTCCTTCAGCCCTAAAAGCCTTAGGAATCCTTCTAGCCTTGCCTACCACCAAAAACCCCACAATAAGGACTTTTAGTTGCAATTTCTTAGAAATAACAAGTCTTGTTTGTGCACTTCTTAGACCTGTTTTGTTATCGATCGCTGTGCTTGTTGGCTGACACTCTGGTTTTCTTTTCTAGATGGCTGACCTTTTTCACGCAGTGGTTGATGCTGAGGGTCGGTCCACTCAGATTGTCTGAACTGGGAGGGCTTTCCCTCATTGCTTTGCGACGTTCTGAGTAGTGCTGGCTACCTCACACCGCCTCGCTATGTGGGGGAGGAGTTTGAGGAGCACCGTGTGCCGAGGTGACGTGTGCATTTGTCACTGTTGCCCCACCTGCTCCACCCAGAGCGGCCACCATTGGAGGTCGAGGCGATATGCTACCTCCTTACTGACACGTGGGAGGTGACCGCGATGCGGGCCTTGACCACGTTCTGTGAGCAGCACCCTCTAAAGATAGCTTTGACACCTATTGGTTTTTTTCCCAGCAGCACAGGGAGACGACCCCATGTGGATCGTCAGGGTTGGACACTCGGACACTTTGGCTCTCGTCTGCTCCAGGGAGGCGATCTTCGTTTCAGTACGGTGCATGAATGCATTGTACCATCTGCAGGACTTACTAGTACAGGTGGTGACCTTCCTGACAGGTTCCACCCAGGCCACGCACATGACCGTGGATTTGTGTGAGAGTGCCATCATAGAGATGGCAACAGAGCTTACAGAGCAAGACACGAGAATCCACATTTTGGAGGCCTGCATGGACGAGCTTCACGAGGTGTCGGATGTTTGGACCCGGCAGTCCACACAGGGTAGCCTACGTGGTTGATTTGATGAGGGACAGATCGAGGATCACAAGACGATGGTAACACAAGACGCAAGGATTGAACAGGTTCGGGCCGTCGAGATGACGTAATACCCTACGTCCTGTGTTGGGGGTGATTGTATTGCTATGTATGAAGTTCCTGAAGGATCTCCGTAGTTGGGTTCTGTCCTAGGTTGGATGATTGCGTGGGTTGTATCGTGCTCTGAGGGGGTCTCAAGGCGCCTTATATAGTCCGGCTGCCTTGAGTTACAAGTCGGCTAGAGATCGTAACCTACCCGAAATACAAGGATTCGATCCTATAATGATTACAGATATCTTTCCCTATAATTCTGGCTAGTTTATCTTGATCTCCGAGCTTCTTGCGGGATACGCCGTCTTCTTTCCTTGCCGCGCGCGCCGTCGCGCCCATCCGGTTCGCCCGACTGGTGGGCCTCCCGACTGGTGGGCCACCCAGTCTGACAAACCAGCCCAGTTGCACTCGGATTGGGCCGCCCCTTGCTGGTTGGGCCAATCCGCCTGCTGGGTACCCCTGGGGGTCTACCCCGACAAGCCCCCGAGTAGTACGTGGTTGAGAGACAAGTCGGCGAGGTCGTGCTGTCTGATGAGCGTCGAGCCTGCTGCAGTTGGAAGCGAAACCGCGTGATACTGGAGAGAAGAGAGCCGTTTCCCAACGGATGCGCCGCGAGGTGCGTCCGTTGGCCGTAGCCCCCGAGCCTTGAAGCGATTCCGAAGGAATCGGTCCAAGGGTTAGTAGTCTTCTTCTGAGGTCGTCAGACAATCAACGGATGCGCCGCGAGGTGCGTCCGTTGGCCGTAGCCCCCGAGCCTTGAAGCGATTCCGTAGGAATCGGTCCAAGGGTTAGTCAAGGAGCATCTGGCTAGATCATCCGACGTTAATTTTGGCGCCCAGCCCCCGAGCGTGAGGGCCGGGTCGAGCTGTCCGAGGCACGCCGAATAGTCGCCCAGCGCCCAGCCCCCGAGCGTGAGGGCCGAGCACGCCGAGTGGTCGTCCCGGCGCCAGCCCCCGAGCGTGAGGGCTGAGCACGCCGAGTGGTCGTCCCGGCGCCAGCCCCCGAGCGTGAGGGCTGAGCACGCCGAGTGGTCGTCCCGGCGCCAGCCCCCGAGCGTGAGGGCTGAGCACGCCGAGTGGTCTCCCATACCCTGCAACAAAATAGAAATTCGAGAGGAGAAGGCATTCGGCGATATAAATATTAATGAACTCCGCTTCCTGCTTTTAAGTCTTTTAATTTCCCCGGGGAGTTAGCCTGTTACGTTTATGCACCTGATCCCTGATAGCCGTAGTCCATAGCGCAGGGAGCTGGGCCGCGTGCACGCGTAGGAGCGTAGGCGTACGGAAGAGTCGAGGTTTCATGGATTAAGGCGTGTGCTCCCGAGTACTTTAGCGACTTGTGTTAAAGCTCGCGGAATTGATGAAGTTATTCAATTGATACTTATCTTGGCGAAGGGTTCAAGTCCCGGAGGATTCCTTCTTTGTCAGATATGCCAAAGAGGAGGCAGGCGGAGAAGTGTCGCTTTTGATATACGGCGTCAGGAACAGTGTTCCCGTGATCGCACAGGACGCTCCCGTGGTCGAATGGAGCCGAAGGCGATAAGGGTGACCTGTGCATCTCTGGTTCGAAGAGGAGACGCGTGGCTCGGAGTCCGCGCTCGTCGTTGTGGAGGAAATTTCCCGTCCTTCGGTGATCAGGGGCTATAAATACCCGCCAGGGAGCCTGAGCTGCTACCCAAGAGCGAATAGATATAGGATCCTTGCTGTCGATATGCCGGAGGCTCATTGTTGGGTTCATCCACCGGGGAGAGTTTGTGGAGTCATCATGGTATGGTGCTAGAAGAGTGCTTGCGAAGAACCTGAGGCGTTGATCAGCGTCTGAGCGTTGTCCCATTCACCCCCGCATTCCCATGTGATGAGGGCCATGTGGGGTGAAATGCTTTGTAGAGCAAGGGATAGCCGAAGGCATTCGCTATCAACCCTCCACCGGTGCTGTCCCGTCGACGGCTGCAGTGGTGCTACAAGAGAGCTTGCGAGGAGCTCAGGTGAACCGAGCTTGCTCCGGATGTAGCACTAGGCGCAGGGACGAGTGCCCCAGGCCGTCATCTTGGCGGTTGATGTGTTTGATGTTTGTAACCGGCGCAAGTCCGGCTCCGTTGTAACTGTATTTCTTGCAAAAAGATTGCATTGTCTGTCGCAATTTGTTCGCAGCGTCAGTTCCCGAGCGTTTCGGGGCTGATCGAGCCCGAATGGCACGCTGCCTCTGATATGGCGCCAGCCCCCGAGTCCGAGTGCTGGTCGAACCTTAGCGGTACGCCTTCAGTTCTGCAGTGTTGGCCTCCAAGTGGTTCGGAGCCAATCGAGCCCGAGAGGCACACTGGCTTAATCGCGGCGCCAGCCCCCGAGCGTGAGAGCTGTTCGAGCCTTAGTGGCACGCCACTTGGTTTGCAGTGTTGGCTCCCGAGTGGTTCGGGGCCAATCGAGCCCGTGAGGCACACTGGCTTGATCGTGGCGCCAGCCCCCGAGCGTGGGAGCTGTTCGAGCCTTAGCGGCACACCACTGAGTTTGCAGTGTTGGCTCCCGAGTGGTTCGGGGCCAATCGAGCCCGTGAGGCACACTGGCTTGATCGTGGCGCCAGCCCCCGAGCGTGAGAGCTGTTCGAGCCTTAGCGGCACACCACTGAGTTTGTAGTGTTGGCTCCCGAGTGGTTCGGGGCCAATCGAGCCCGTGAGGCACACTGGCTTGATCGTGGCGCCAGCCCCCGAGCGTGGGAGCTGTTCGAGCCTTAGCGGCACACCACTGAGTTTGCAGTGTTGGCTCCCGAGTGGTTCGGGGCCAATCGAGCCCGTGAGGCACACTGGCTTGATCGTGGCGCCAGCCCCCGAGCGTGGGAGCTGTTCGAGCCTTAGCGGCACGCCGACTTCTCCGTTTTGCTCGAGTGCTTTGGAGTCGTTTTTTACCGTTGACGCCCGGCGTGTAACGGAAGGCGAAGCGCCCAACGGCTCTTTTTACCGTAACGCCCGCCCCCGCTAATCGCGTTATCTCGCGGTAATTTCGGGCATCAAGGCGCGCTATAAAAGGCGAGGGTTTGACCCGGAGGGAAATCCTCCCATTCCCAGATCCGTCTTCCCCGTTCTTCGCTTTTCATCCCGCCGCCACCAAAGCTCCCATTGCTCGCCAGTCTGTTGTGCGATCTCAGTCACCACGGGGAGCGCAATCTCGCTGATGCGATCGAAGACCCCTGCTGTTAGATCCATGGCGGGGAATAAGATGCTCACTGGCGTCCCCAAGTCTGACAAGATCCCCTCCCCTATCCTCGCGTGGGTGCGGGGGAAGGTAACCACAGAAATGCTGGAGGAGATGGTGGAGCGGAGCATCCTGCCGTCTCAGGCCGTGGCGGAGTGGCGGCCGAGCGCAGGGGAGGTGTTCCCGTCGGAGAACTCCGGCGAGCTGGTCCTGTTCAAGCCTTTCTTCGAGGCGGGACTCGGCTTGCCCACGGGGGCGTTCTTCCGAGGGCTGCTGCACTACTACAGGATCGAGGCCATCAACCTCAACCCCAACTCGATTATGGCGATCTCGGTCTTCATCCACCTCTGCGAGGCGTATCTGGGGATCTCTCCCCATTTCAACTTGTGGAGGTACCTGTACTGGCTGAAGCCTCAGCCAAGCGAGGAGAAGATGGTGGTGGTTGGAGGCGCTGGGTTCATGCTGCGTCAAGGGCGGAAGGACGAGTACTTCGACATCGCCCTCAACACCTCCAACAAGGGATGGAAAGCCGAGTGGTTCTACGTCGGGAACCACGAGCCGGCGATCCCCTGCCATACCGGAGAGCGGCCGAAGGTCAAGGATTGCTGGAATGAGCTTCCTGACGCCTCCGAGATGGACGAGGTTGACGAGCTCCTTGTGCTGATCAAGGAGCTGAAAGATCAAGGTTTGACGGCGATTGGCATCGCCTGCAACTTCAGCAGGCGGCTGATCCAGCCGATCCAGGAGCGGAAGCACCCGTGCTACGAGTACTCGGGCCGAGATGATCCCACTCGGGCTGCTAACCGCATCGTGGGAAAGGAGGAGACGAAGGCGCGCGTCGGCGGGTTCTTCCTCGGCCGCGTGTCGGAGAAGGACCAGCCACGCCCTTTTTCTCTGAAGAGGCCTCCACCACCGGTAAGTTGCATTTTCGAGTGCTTTTGAATGTTCTTTCTTGAGTAATTTCTGGTAGCGTCCGTTGGCCGTCTGATTTTGCGTCTTCTCTTGCGCAGGATCGGGCCTTCGAATACTTCTCTGCTGCCCCACTTTCGGAGGACTTCCCGAGGAAGGTGATTCTCGAGGACGCGCCTCCGGCTTCTCAGGGCGGCACTCGGGCAGAGGGGGCGGTCGAGCCGCCTGCTCCCCGTATATGGGCGCCGAGTGACACGGAGGGCTCTCTGAGTCCTTCGGATGAGGAGGTGGTGGAGGACCGTCCGCGGAAGCGCCGGGCGGCTGTGGCGAAGAGGAACAACCGTGGGGGCGGCGTTTCCAGCGGGCGGCGGTTACTGACGACGGGGCGGCCGACGACTCGGCCGCGTTGTCGGACGAAGCGCCCTCCGTCCGGGACGCGGTGTATGGCACGGCGCCGCCGCCTCCCAAGCGGAGGCGTACAAAGAAGGTGTTGGCGAAGAAGGTGGCGGCGAAGAAATCGGACGCGCAGCCGGCTCAGCGGCTGTCTGCGGGTTCGGACGCCGATGTTGACGAGCCGGGACGTCGTTCCCCGGCCGTCATGGAGGAAGAGGAGAAGGACGAGGCGGTGCCCGATGCCTTGTTCCAGGAGCAGGAGCATGCCCGGGCCATGGGCGTCTCGGTGGAGGAGAGGCGGCGCATGATGGCGGAGACGCTTGTGCAGGCCACGGCGGATGCAAGGCCAGTCTCCGATTTGGGGACCAGGCCAATCCTCGTGGCGGCTTCGGCGCAGCGGCGTCCCAAGCTCCCCGTCTTTCGGCCCCGAGTTGCGGTGGTGAAGAGTACTCGGTGAGCTATCGGTCTTCACATTTCTTCTTGTTATCATTTGTCTTCGAGTTCTTGGTTTAACTTCCGAGTGCTTTTTTCAGTAATGCCTCCGATGTGGACGGTGAGGCGGCGAGCGGGAGGGCTCCTTCAGCTGATGTCCCGCAAGGCCCGAGTGCTCCCTCGACCGCACCCGCGGGCCAGTCATCCTCGGGTGCTACGCCCGAGGTGACGAACTCGGCCGATGGACCGGGAGCGGCGCAGACGGCGGAGGTCCCGGTCGGGCTTGACCCGGAGGTGGTAGTGGAGGTGCCGGCGGCCGACGATGATACGGCGATTATCCCAAGTGTCACTGGGGATCCTGTCGTGGACACGGTGATCCAGTCTTCGCCCGTAGGTGCGGGCGATGTTACTCGGGGAGAAGCCCTGGAGGAGGATCTGCCGAAGCAGTCGGACACCTCGGGGACAGTCACTGTCCCCAGGGTGGACGCCATGGCGGAGAAGGAAGGCTCGGTGATCGCCGAGCTTCAGATTGCTGTCGACCACGCCCAGCGCCTTGCAGCGGTTAGATTCCTCCCCAGTCTTGATGACCTTTTCTTTTTCTTTATTGGTTTTCTGAGTTCTTCGCCTTTTCGGATGGTTGTAGAAATTGGCTACGCTCCGGCAGTCGCGCCTTGCGCAGGCTCAGGACGCGGAGTCGGCGCTCCGTCGTGCGGCGAAGGCGGAAGCAGAGCTCAAACGGGTCAAGCGTCAACGTGACGCTGCCAAGAAGAGCTTGAACGACGCCATCGTGGAGCATCGGCATATTCTTCATCGTAAGGCCCTGTCCTTGTAATTCCCGAGTAGTTGCTGGACTGTAGGACTTGACCGTATTGTTTTCGTCCTGACCGAGTGCTTCTTTGCCTTTCCAGAGAAGGAGATGGAGAGGGAGCGTCACGTCACCGAGCTGAAGGAGCTGCGATTTGCGAACGCAACTCTGCAGCAGTCGGAGGAGGTGATGGCGGGCAAACTGAAGCAGGAGCAGGACTTCCGGAAAGCTGCGGACATGACGATGCTCCAAGCCATGTATACAATTCAGAATAACTCTCAAATCATAACAGGCCTGGAGCAAGATCTGTCATCGGCGCATCTGGCGCTGACGGAGGTTAACGAGGCGGCGAGGGAGCTGCTAGACTCCGTGGCTCCGGAGGAGGGTGAGCCGACTGCCTTAGTCCCGCGTCTTCAAGCCGCGCCAGTCCGCATCGCCGAGTTGATCAAGGAATCGGCCGTTGTGTGCGCGAACAACGCCTTGGCGCGTGTTCGGACACTATACCCGCGGATTGATCTTGCGCCGGTCGGAGATGGGGTGGCGGCGGACGCCACGGCGGAGCAGGTCGATGCGGCGATGGCTGAAACTCGCCTGATCGCCGAGAAAGTTGGCGAGGCTCTCAAGTTTGAGTAGAGTCCTGTATTCTGTAGCAGAGTAGTGTAGACTTTTTGTATATACAAGTGGTTAGAAACAAATAAAACAAGAGTGTTGGATACTTTGTTTTATGTTTTAACGTTGCCCGAGTAGCTTTAAGCTAAAATGTGCTTTTCCCTTTGCTTCACTTATCCTAAGTTCATAACGTCGAGAGCGGATCCCGTGCACGTGTAGAAGGCTTAGGCGTCGTTCCAGGCCCGGTTACACAGCATTTAGTTAAGAACTACTCGGGAATAGAGTGATTCCGAGAAGTTTTGCAAGGAGAACAAATATACGGAGGAAAAAAGTATATACTATTATTGAACTTTGTGATACATAGCTTTTCATGGGTAGAATCGGCGTAAATGCTCTATGTTCCACGGGTGTGGGACCTCGGTGCCATCCTCGTATTGGAGACGAAAAGTACCCGGACATATGACCTGAGTCACGATGAACGGGCCTTCCCATGGGGCGGAGAGTTTGTGAACCCCTGCAGTGGATTGCACTCGGCGTAAGACGAGGTCACCAATGTTGAAGTCCCGTTCCTGGACGTTCTTGTCGTGGTAGCGTCGGAGTTGTTGCTGATAGCGCGCGTGCTGTATGAGCGTGTTAACTCGGTGTTCTTCGATGGAGACTAGGTCCACCTCGCGAGCTTCCTCTGCTTCACCTTCGTCGTTGTTGTCGATGCGCGGAGATCCGAAAGCAATGTCGGTGGGGAGGATCGCCTCGGAGCCGTAGACGAGGAAGAATGGAGTATGACCTGTTGCACGACTCGGCTGAGTCCTGAGTCCCCAAATGACTTGTGGTAGCTCTTGGTGCCACCGTCCGGCGAATTTCTTCAATGGGTCGAAGACTCTTGCTTTTAGTCCTTGGAGTATCATGGCGTTGGCTCGTTCCACCTGTCCGTTGCATCTGGGATGGGCGACGGAGGCATAGTATACACCGATGCAGCTGTTCTCGCAAAAGTCCCAGAAGGCGGACCCGGTGAACTGTGTCCCCAAGTCGGTGATGATCTTGTTAGGGACTCCGAACCGGTGTGTGATTTCTTCGACGAAGGCGGCGGCTTGCTTTGATGTTGGAGTTCCGACGATGGCCTTGTACTCTATCCATTTGGAGAATTTATCGATGGCCACGAGGATGTGTGTGTAACCTCCCGGGGCAGCTTTGAATGGTCCCACCATGTCCAACCCCCAACAGGCGAATGGCCACGAAGGCGGGATGGTGCGTAGAGCTTGGGCCGGGAGGTGTTTCTGCTTGGCGAAAAATTGGCATCCCTGGCATCGGCGGACGAGTGCTTTGGCGTCGGAGACAGCGGTGGGCCAAAAGAACCCTGCTCTGTATGCTTTCCCGACTAGTGTCCCTGCGGCGGCGTGGCTTCCACAACTTCCCGAGTGGATGTCATCAAGGATCTGGAGGCCGACTTCTTTCGTGACGCATTTGATGAATACTTGATTTGTGGCGGCTCGTCTGTACAGGGCGCCACCGACCACCACGTAGTTTTTGCTTCGGCGCTCCAAGATCTTTCGCTCCGTGCGGTCTTTTGGCACTTTGTAGTAGGCGAGGAAATCTATGAACTCGGCCATCCAGTCTTCTTCTTCGGCGTTAATAGCCAGCACCTCGCAGAGTTCCGGGGCAGGCTCTGGCTCGTCGCTCAACTCTTTAACCGAGGGTTTGAGGAGGCCTTGCACGAACACTCCCCCTGGAACTTCCGCGCGGGTGTATCCCAACTTGGCGAGTGCATCAGCGGCGAGGTTGTCTTCTCGCGGGACGTGGTGGTACTCAACTCCGTAGAATTTCCCCTCCTGCTTATGCACTGCCTCGCAATAGGCGTTCATCCGCTCACTGTGGCGATCCCACTCTTTGTTCACCTGGTTTATAACAACAGCAGAGTCGCCATAGACCAGGAGCCTCTTTATGCCTAGTGAGGTGGCGATGCGGAGTCCGTGGAGAATTGCTTCATACTCGGCGGCGTTGTTGGTGACGGGGAAACGAATTTGGAGGACGTATCGGAGCTGTTCCCCTTTCGGCGAGATGAAGAGTACCCCAGCCCCTCCTCCGTCGATCATGAGGGAGCCGTCAAAGTACATCTTCCAGTGTTCGCTGCTGGTGTCTTCTTTCGCGTCCTGGCTCTCGGTCCATTCGGCGACGAAGTCGGCGAGGATCTGTGACCTGATGGCGGTGCGCGGGACGAAGTCTATGATGAAGGAGGCGAGCTCGACGGACCACTTGATGATTCGCCCGTGACGTCTCTGTTGTGGAGGATTTCGCCGAGTGGAAATTGCGTGACCACCTTGATGCGATGCGCTTGGAAGTAATGCCGGAGTTTTCTTGATGTGATCAGCAGTGCGTAGAGTAGCTTCTGCACCTGGGGATAGCGAGACTTGGATTCGCTGAGTACTTCACTCACGTAGTAGACTGGTCGCTGTACTCGTTGCACCTTTCCTTCTTCCTCCCTTTCCACGACGATGACAGTGCTCACCACATTGGTCGTGGCAGCGATGTACAGGAGTAGCGTTTCGTCGTTATGCGGGGCGACGAGTACTGGTGGATTGGAGAGGTAGTTCTTGAGGTCGGTGAAAGCTTGCTGTGCCTCTTGGTTCCACTCGAACCTGTCGGTTTTCTTGAGGATTTTGAAGAACGGCAGGCCCTTATCCCCGAGCCGAGAGATGAATCTGCTCAAGGCCGCCATGCAACCAGTCAGCTTCTGGATCTCTTTCTTCCCAGTCGGCGGTTTCATCCTCCGGATGGTGTCTATCTTCTCTGGGTTGGCTTGAATGCCTCTGTTGCTGACGATGAAACCGAGTAGTTTCCCTTTGGGTACGCCGAAGACGCACTTAGTCGGGTTCAGCCTCCAGTTGAGCCTGTGGAGATTGTTAAACGTTTTGGAGAGGTCGGCGATGAACTCGGCTTCGACCTTCGTCTTGATGACTATGTCGTCGACGTAGGCCTCGGCGTTGCGGCCGATCTGAGTGCCCAGGGTCAAGTTAATGGCCCTCTGGTAGGTGGCTCCGGTGTTGCGGAGGCCAAACGTCATCTTGGTGTAGCAGTAGGCGCCGATCGGAGTTATGAAGGACGTCTTCTCCTGGTCTTCTTCTTTCAGGGCGATCTGGTGGTAGCCGGAGTAGCAATCAAGGAAGCATAGGAGTACGCATCCGGCGGTGGAGTCAACGACTTGGTCGATGCGGGGTAGGACGAAGGGGTCCTTAGGGCAGTGCCTGTTGAGATCCGTGTAGTCAACACACATTCTCCATTCATTATTCTTTTTTCTTACAAGGACTGGGTTAGCAAGCCAGTCAGGGTAAAAAACTTCTCTAATGAACCCGGCAGCNGCGAGGAAATCTATGAACTCGGCCATCCAGTCTTCTTCTTCGGCGTTAATAGCCAGCACCTCGCAGAGTTCCGGGGCAGGCTCTGGCTCGTCGCTCAACTCTTTAACCGAGGGTTTGAGGAGGCCTTGCACGAACACTCCCCCTGGAACTTCCGCGCGGGTGTATCCCAACTTGGCGAGTGCATCAGCGGCGAGGTTGTCTTCTCGCGGGACGTGGTGGTACTCAACTCCGTAGAATTTCCCCTCCTGCTTATGCACTGCCTCGCAATAGGCGTTCATCCGCTCACTGTGGCGATCCCACTCTTTGTTCACCTGGTTTATAACAACAGCAGAGTCGCCATAGACCAGGAGCCTCTTTATGCCTAGTGAGGTGGCGATGCGGAGTCCGTGGAGAATTGCTTCATACTCGGCAGCGTTGTTGGTGACGGGGAAACGAATTTGGAGGACGTATCGGAGCTGTTCCCCTTTCGGCGAGATGAAGAGTACCCCAGCCCCTCCTCCGTCGATCATGAGGGAGCCGTCAAAGTACATCTTCCAGTGTTCGCTGCTGGTGTCTTCTTTCGCGTCCTGGCTCTCGGTCCATTCGGCGACGAAGTCGGCGAGGATCTGTGACCTGATGGCGGTGCGCGGGATGAAGTCAATGATGAAGGAGGCGAGCTCGACGGACCACTTGATGATTCGCCCCGTGACGTCTCTGTTGTGGAGGATCTCCGCGAGTGGAAATTGCGTGACCACCTTGATGCGATGCGCTTGGAAGTAATGCCGGAGTTTTCTTGATGTGATCAGCAGTGCGTAGAGTAGCTTCTGCACCTGGGGATAGCGAGACTTGGATTCGCTGAGTACTTCGCTCATGTAGTAGACTGGTCGCTGTACTCGTTGCACCTTTCCTTCTTCCTCCCTTTCCACGACGATGACAGTGCTCACCACATTGGTCGTGGCAGCGATGTACAGGAGTAGCGTTTCGTTGTTATGTGGGGCGACGAGTACTGGTGGATTGGAGAGGTAGTTCTTGAGGTCGGTGAAAGCTTGCTGTGCCTCTTGGTTCCACTCGAACCTGTCGGTTTTCTTGAGGATTTTGAAGAACGGCAGGCCCTTATCCCCGAGCCGAGAGATGAATCTGCTCAAGGCCGCCATGCAACCAGTCAGCTTCTGGATCTCTTTCTTCCCAGTCGGCGGTTTCATCCTCCGGATGGTGTCTATCTTCTCTGGGTTGGCTTGAATGCCTCTGTTGCTGACGATGAAACCGAGTAGTTTCCCTTTGGGTACGCCGAAGACGCACTTAGTCGGGTTCAGCCTCCAGTTGAGCCTGTGGAGATTGTTAAACGTTTTGGAGAGGTCGGCGATGAACTCGGCTTCGACCTTCGTCTTGATGACTATGTCGTCGACGTAGGCCTCGGCGTTGCGGCCGATCTGAGTGCCCAGGGTCAAGTTAATGGCCCTCTGGTAGGTGGCTCCGGTGTTGCGGAGGCCAAACGTCATCTTGGTGTAGCAGTAGGCGCCGATCGGAGTTATGAAGGACGTCTTCTCCTGGTCTTCTTCTTTCAGGGCGATCTGGTGGTAGCCGGAGTAGCAATCAAGGAAGCATAGGAGTACGCATCCGGCGGTGGAGTCAACGACTTGGTCGATGCGGGGTAGGACGAAGGGGTCCTTAGGGCAGTGCCTGTTGAGATCCGTGTAGTCAACACACATTCTCCATTCATTATTCTTTTTTCTTACAAGGACTGGGTTAGCAAGCCAGTCAGGGTAAAAGACTTCTCTAATGAACCCGGCGGCTAACAGCCTTGTAATTTCTGCCCTAATGGCCTCCTTGCGGTCCTGCGCGAAGCGTCGGAGCTTTTGGCGAACTGGCTTGGCGTTCGCGTCAACCTTCAAGGAGTGCTCGACCACCTCCCTTGGAACACCCGGCATATCTGATGGATTCCATGCAAATATATCGGCGTTGTTTCGGAGGAAGGTGACGAGCGCGCTTTCCTATTTGGGGTCGAGCCCTGATCCGATCAGGGCGGTTTTGGATGAGTCGGAGAGCCCAAGTGATATGGCGTGCACTTCTTCAGCCGGCTGCATTGTGGTCGGTGCGGCTCTTCGCTTGGAGGACTCGGGGATGGAGCCCGGGTCTCCTTGGAAGGTTCTTGCCTCGTGGACCACCTCCATCTGCAGTACGCTGCGTTCGACGCCGGTGCAGAGGTGGAGCCCTTCTTTGTCGCATTTCTTGGAGGTGTGGACGTCGCTGCGGATGGAGAGGACGCCGTTTGGTGCCGGCATCTTCATCAGCAGATACGTGTAGTTGGGGATCGCCATGAACTTGGCGAGCGCTGGTCTCCCCAATATGGCGTGGTAGGCGGTGGTGAAGTCGGCGACCTGGAAGTTGAGGTACTCGGTCCTGAAGTTGTCTTGATCGCCGAAGGTGACGGGCAAAGCAATCTGCCCGAGTGGTTTGGAGCCCTTCCCCGGGATCAGCCCGTAGAACGGGTGGAGAGAAGGAGTCAGGGCATCAAGGCCGATGCCCATGTCCCTCAGCGTCTCGGCGAAGATGATGTTGAGCCCGCTCCCACCGTCGATAAGTACTTTGGTGAGGCGAGCGTTGTGCACGATCGGGCTGAGTACCAGCGGGTACTCGCCCACGTCGGAGACCTGGAACCACTGGTCCTCCCTGGAGAAGGTGATTGGCTTCTCGGACCAGCGGAGTGGTTGGATCGGCGATGTGTAGCAGGAGAATATCTCCCGATCACGTACTTTCTCCCGGCGCTTGTCATCTACGGGCGGCGGTCCTCCGAGGATGAAGTTCACCTACCTGTCGACATTTGGGAAAGCAGGGTTCGCGGGAGCCCCTTTTCCCTTGTCGCCTTTGTCGTCGTCTTGCGGCGGCAGCTTCCCCTCCTTCTTCTTGTAGGCCTCGGCGAGCCCCATGCAGTCGATCATGCGATGTTTGGACTGCTTGTGGATGGGGCAGGGTCCTTGGAGCATCTTCTCGAAGTCAGCGCTAAAGTTGGACCGCGGGCGAGGGCCGCTACGGTCCATGGCGGCGACGGTGAAGTCTCTTGAGCGCTTTCGGTCATCCCTCCTGCTTGGTTCAGGGCGGGAGCGGCGTGTGTCCTCCTTCTTCGGGCGGTCTTCTCGGCGAGGGGGACGATCATCGTCCCGAGTGCTTTTCTTGCCGTAGTGGAGACGGACGGCCTCCTTGGCGTTCGCCATCTTGTTTACCCGGGCAAAGAACTCGCCAGAGGTCTTTGGCATGTCCTCGCAGAGGCGCTCGAAGACGGCGGAATCGGCGAGGCCATCGAGGAAGTAGCTGATGATCTCGGACTCGGAGCAGCCGGGAACTAGGTTCCGGTTCTCCATGTACCGGTCGGTGTAGTCGCGGAGGCTCTCCCCGCGGTTTTGCTTCACTTTGCCCAGGTCCCAGGCGGTGCCTGGTCGGATGGAACTCCCCTGGAAATAGCTTTTGAACTTGTCGCAGAGAGTGCCCCAGCTGTCGATGGAGCCGGGCTCGAGGCTGTGAAGCCAGGTCAGCCCCACCTTGGTCATGGCGATGGGGAAGTAGGCGCACATGGAGTCGTGGTCGCCGTTCACCGCGCGGATGGCGATGCTGTAAGTCCGGAGCCACATCGTCGGGTCCGCCTTCCCGTCATATTTCTCTATGCCTGTAGGTTTGAAGTTAGCAGGCATTCTAATCGATCTTACCCGGGCAGTGAATGCCGGGAAGCCGTCGCAGTCGTTGAGGTTTCCGGCGTCCGCGTGTCCTGAGTCGGCGGAGTAGTCTTCCGGGGTGTTAGCCCGGGGCGGCCTGTCTTGTCCGAGTGGAGGCCCGTACTTGCGGTCGAACTCTCGGCGGCGTGCGGCCTCAGCGACCTCAAGCTCTCGGCGTTGGCGCGCGTCGCGATCCAGCCCTGGGGGGCCGTGTTCACGGTTGTACTCAGCGCGCCGTCGGAGTTCTTCCTCGTCCCTTCGCCGATGATGGTCGTCAAGGTTCCTTCGGAGATCGCGGTTGCGGAGTTGTTCACGGAGATCTGGCTGCTCGACCACGTCGCGATCAGCTTCTCGGCGGCTGGCCGACTTGGAGTGGCGAGACGAGGAAGCAGGAGCCCTGTGGGCATTGATCATGCCTGCGGCTGCAATCAGCCTAACCTTGATCCGGTTGAGCTCCGGGGTTTCCGGAATTCCTTCTAGCTCTTGGTGCGCGGCGGCAAGGTTAGCTGACGGGGTGGCGTAAACACCCACACCGCCAATTTCTTGGATGAAATCGTCTTGGAGGTTACGCGTGACCCTAGGGTTCCGGCGTTCTCGCCGCGTGTCGCGGCGTCGTTGCTTCTCACCGTTGCGCCCGATCCTGGCGTCGCGGTGCGCTTGATCCTCGCCTTGGACTGTTGGCTCGTCGGCGGATATGTCGGAGACGAACGTCTCCCGCTTGGCAGGCGTGATCCTCTTATTCGGAGGGAGGACACGTGTCACCTGCGGGAAAGTTGGAGTTGGTTCTGGTTCAGGCGGATTCGGCGCAACGTCCGGAGTAGATCCGATCTGGGCGGCCGCGACGGGATCGACCGCCCTGATCGCATGTGGAGAGTAGTCAGCGTTCATGCGTTCGCCGAGTGCTTGTTGGTAGACGGCCCCGCTGTTCCCGAGTCCCAGCGGGAATCGTGTCGGTGAGGCGATGCTTTGACGAGCGGATTCGGTGAGTTCGATGCATTCACCGATGGAAGCAATGGCGTGGTCCATGTCCGCCTCAAACTGGCGTTGGCGTGCAGCCCATCGGCGCCTTCGCTCTTCGGGCGTCTCCGGCGCCCTGCATGGCGGAGGCGGAGTGGACGAAGCAGTCGGCGGTGCAAGAGGAGACGTGTTCCCCCCGGATGGCGGGAGGACAACGCTGGCCGTCGCAGTTGCCAAGTTGTTGGCGATGGCTGGTGACGGAGCGGTGATGGTGACGATCCCGTCTGGCGTGGCGTCAAGTCGAGGCGCCGTCTCCTCCGGGGTGGCGTCACGGGTCCGGCGGTGAAGACCATGGATCCGAAGAAGAACATAGCCCCCTCAGCGATGGAAATCTTCATGGATGCCGGCGTGATGACGGCGGAAGCGGATGCCATCGAGCTTGTAGATTGATCTCGTCGATCAACCCCTACCTGGCGCGCCAACTGTCGGATGTTTGGACCCGGCAGTCCACACAGGGTAGCCTACGTGGTTGATTTGATGAGGGACAGATCGAGGATCACAAGACGATGGTAACACAAGACGCAAGGATTGAACAGGTTCGGGCCGTCGAGATGACGTAATACCCTACGTCCTGTGATGGGGGTGATTGTATTGCTGTGTATGAAGTTCCTGAAGGATCTCCGTAGTTGGGTTCTGTCCTAGGTTGGATGATTGCGTGGGTTGTATCGTGCTCTGAGGGGGTCTCAAGGCGCCTTATATAGTCCGGCTGCCTTGAGTTACAAGTCGGCTAGAGATCGTAACCTACCCGAAATACAAGGATTCGATCCTATAACGATTACAGATATCCTTCCCTATAATTCCGGCTAGTTTATCTTGATCTCCGAGCTTCTTGCGGGATACGCCGTCTTCTTTCCTTGCCGCGCGCGCCGTCGCGCCCATCCGGTTCGCCCGACTGGTGGGCCTCCCGACTGGTGGGCCACCCAGTCTGACAAACCAGCCCAGTTGCACTCGGATTGGGCCGCCCCTTGCTGGTTGGGCCAATCCGCCTGCTGGGTACCCCTGGGGGTCTACCCCCGACACGAGGAGACCACTAACCGAGCTGCTACCATAGACTACTTAGAGGGCTAGGTCCAGGAATTGCATATGGCACTTGACGATGCCAATGTGCACTTGGACTTTCACCACCAGCAGCAGGCTATTGACACCAGCGGTGGCAAACAGAAAGTCCGCAAGCGCTCGGCTGTCGAAGTAACTTTCACCCAAGAGTAACTAGGTATCGAATCCACGGGGAACGTGAGGGCACTATCTAATAGCTAAGGTTGACCGGATCGATCGAGTTTATATGAAGGTTGGATAGAGAGGATAACTTAGCACTAAGCTGGAAATGTAGCGAAGGGAGTTCTCCTATGCTTGCTTCGGTCACCAGGGTATCCTGGGCCTCTAGGAAATTGCCGACATACAGCTCTATGCCATACCCGAACGTGGAGGATTACAATGGACGGATAGGGCTGTCACCACCTGCTGCCTACCTTTACTAATCTGTGGGGTCACGAGGCAAACGAGGGCAGATATATGCCTAAGCACCATGCTTAAGATAATATCAGCTATCCTAACCTTAATCAGAGATTAAGATACTTTATAAATAAAGCAACAAACCCACAAGCAAAATAAAGAACTCAGCTTTCTATAACTCAGACTTAAATACTTAGCTGAAATCTCGGATACTTAATAGGAAGCTCGCATCCACCAAGGTACAGGTGGAGGGTCGCCGACATGTCGGAACTCCTCCAGACTCTCCCTCACTCTCTCCCTATTTCTACTCTAAGATACGAGGAGGGCTTCGCCTTGAATCTTCACTCCAGCTCGATGACGATTTGCCCTGCCCTGGATTCAGGTATTTATAGCTTGTAGAGGCGGTTTGGAGTCGGTACGAGGAGGTTGAGGCAGTTAGCTGGTGGGACCAGGTCAGCCGATCCCAAGGAGTTGGCCGACCCTTGAATCCACCGTCCTAAGGTGTGCATGGCCTAGATGTCCTCCTGAAGGCGGTTGGAAGGTACTGGTCAAGGGAGGACCGATTTGGGCGTGTGCCCAAGTCGGCCGACCTGGAGTTGCCACATTTCGGGCCCAGTATTCTCTGAGTGGCTGCACTATTGGCCCTGAGGTCGGTTCTAGGTGGGTATGCCTCAATTCCATGAGTTCGGGTTGAGATGTGGGCCCTTCAATCCGTGGGTGGCTCATCTCTTACCTGGATGTAAACCGTCATTGAATCAATGGGTTGGATCTCCTCCAGGTGTGCTTCTTCAGCATGGGAGGAAAGTGAGCTCGGTTGGGCCTGGGCCCAGGTCGGCCGACCTGGTGGGGTCGGGGGACCGAGCCCAGGGCCCAATTTTCCTCCCCTTTTGCCACATTGTTCCAGCAGGCACATATACACCAAAACTAGTGGAATTCGTTAGTAAATAACCTATGTCTATTCTCTTTATCATTCTTTTATATTCATATTGATGGTGGAAATTTATCATAAAGAGCCGCCAACAAACTCCCCCACACTTAACCTTTGCTCGTCCTCAAGTACTAAGGTTTATCACAAGAATGATGATGAACAAACATATAGGTTATTCCCAAACATTCAGGCTAAGAGGATTTATACTAGGTAGCTAACATGTCTTCTTGGGTTATTGCAGGAAGGAACAGCTTATTCCAAGACATGATAATTCTCACCTCCAAGTACCTGGATTTTTCAAGGTTTTGCAAACAAGAACATTGCCATGCTCCTCAAAGAGTTTCTCTCTAGATCTCTCATTTAGTGGTTGGAGACAACACTCATTTCCTCTCCATAATAGAACCTTGTCTGTGGAGCTATTGGATGCATACCTTATGTTGAGGCCATAATACCCGGGTGCCCGATCACGAGGATTGCTGACTACCAACTCCAAGCGAAGAAGACTCCGAACAAGACACGACAGCTGGATTGCAGAAGGAAAGCCCGATGATAGTTAGAATCCTACTAGGTTTAGGTCTGTTTTATCTTGTAAGGCACGTCTCCCTGGATATAAATAGTTGGGGTCCTGCACGTAGAGGGGGTATCCTAATATTAGACCATCCACCCGAGAGTATTTGTTTAATCATTGTAATCTGTACTCGCCGAGATAATACAAGCAAGCAACTGGACGTAGGGTTATTACTCGATCTCGAGGGCCTGGACCAGTATAAAATCCCGAGTCTCTTTGTTCATCCACTATGATCAATCTTTGCATGAAGCGGGGTGCCTGCCGGACAAATATCTGCCAGGTACAATCTCGACAGAGGCACGCCAGGTAGGAGCCCTTGCGTGAAGAAAGATCATGCCAATCGTCAACTGAGTCTGGTTCGCCGATGCGTCGAGTTCATCGATGCCCTACATGACCAGTTCCGTCAAGTCGGAAGCCATTGGGAGTTCTGCCTCTGCTTCCGATCTCTACGCTCCAAGCCATCTAGTGCCTGCACGGGAGATCCGATTTGGGGACCTCGTGTTCGAGCACCAAGGCGATTACAAGCTCAAGCTGACAGGGATCCATGATCCCAATCTCACATGCGCCGGTTGGGAAGTTTTCACCACTTTCGGGTAACAAACTCCCGAAGACATTGCTGATCGCACTGCGCAGTTGGATCTCGACTATAGTGGATCGAGCAATGGATTGGAACAGCCCGAAGACCATCACATCCACGTGCTCACTGGGAACGCGGGAAGCGCTGCCGCCGAGTCGTCCAGCTCGCGCAGACCTTCGATTCCTCGTCTCAGCAATGCACCAACCCTTCAGACGGCCAAGTCCCGTACATTGATAATTCCATCCTCATTGGCTCCCTGGAATCTCAACAATGACTTCTAGGTAGTCGAATAGGACAACCTGCAGATTCGAACCCTCTTGGAGACAATGGAAGCAATGGCTGAGCGAACCCCGATGGCCACCATTGCCAAGAAGGCTCGGGAAGCAGCGGACAAAGCCAAGGAACGGCTTGAGGCCGTCGTTGCCGCACCACCAGCTCCGTCCAACAGGCACGGCGAACCCCAGCTGGTTCGCTCCTGATCTGTTAACGGACATCCTCGGTACCGCCCACAAGAGGGGCGTGACATGACGGCGCAGCTCGAACGTAATCGTAGAAATCGCGATGCTCAAGAAACTCTCAACCATAACCGAGATTACCGAGCACGTGAGGGCTACTGGTCCCATCCAGATTCTCCACCGCATGACTCCCAAACAGGTACTGGGGCGTGCCTTGCGTACTCTCCAGGCTTGTGCAAGGTCAGGTGGCCGGATAAGTTCCATCCTACTAACATCGAGAAGTATGATGCAATGACCAACCCCCGCGATTGGATCCAAATCTATTCCACGATCAATGATGCCACAGGGGGGGAACGACTACGTCAAAGCCAACTACTTACCAACTGCCCTGTAGGGATCAGCCTGAACGTGGCTCATGAACCTACCCGAGGCTAGTGTCAAGTCGTGGGCTCATCTTCGGGAGACGTTCGAGGCCAATTTTCAAGGCACCTACAGACGCCCTGGACACAAAGGAGATCTGCTCAACTGTGTGCAGAAGCCCAGGGAATCCCTCCAAGACTACATCCACCGATTCTGCGACACCCGTAATACCATCCCTGACATGGTGGATGATCGAGTGATTGTAGCCTTTAATCAGGGCTGCAGAGACGAGCGGATGGCGGAAGAACTTGCCAAAAAGAACCCGAAGATGGTGGCTGAACTCTACAGGATCGTCGAGGAGACCACCAAGATGGCGGACGCCCGAGCCCGGGTTCAATCGAAGCCCGAACAGAGCAAGCCACCCGGGGAAGGCAAGAAGAAAGACAAACATAAGAACAAGAAGAGCAAGACAGAGGGAGAAGAAGTCATGGTGGTGGATAGGAAGCCCCCGTATCAGTGCCAAAGGAAACCTGAGGACCTCCCAATGTACTTTCCTATTCATCGGTCGACAAAGCATCACATTGTGGACTACACGGTGTACAAGAAACAAAAGTAGGAAGAGGAGAGCCAACAACAAGGGGGTCCACATGACCAGGCCGCTCAACACCCTTGGCAAGCGAACTACATGGATTGTGACGATGAGCCACAACTCCCCGAGGACCTAGAAATCACCACTATATTCGGTGGTTGCTCAACTCGAACCTCCAAATCCTAGCTGAAGTTGGTCGAGAGGCAAATAGCGAGCACCGAACTCTACAAGCAGCCGTTGAGGTGGTTCGAAGTCCCGATCACCTTCGATCAAAGGGACCACCCCGACACGTTGTATGACGGGCCACTACTACCACTGTGCATCAAGCCTTGGATCGGGTCAGGTCGGGCGAACCCTGATCGATAGTTGGAGCGCCCTCAACCTATTGTTCCTCAATGCCTTTGACGAACTCGGGATCCCGAGGAGGTCATTATCCCAAGTGGAGAAGCCCTTCTACGGGGTTATACCAGGCATTCAAACCCTTCCATTGGAGAGGATCGATCTACAAGTGACCCTCATGGAAGGGAAAAACATCCGATCAGAGTTTCTCACCTTCGAGGTGGCTGACATAACGTCAGCCTACAACTATATCTTGGGCAGGCCATTCTTGAAGAAATTCATGGCGGTCGCCCACTTTGCCTACTCCATGATCAAGATCCCAGGGCCGTTAGGCCCGCTCACCGTCTGTGGAGATCGCAAGGGTGCGGTCTAGTGTGACATGAAAACCCTGGACATGATCAAGGGAGGAGAGCAGGAGCCAGCCAAAGCTGCCGAACCTGCTGTTGACGGTCCTTAAATGCCAGTTTTGACCGTCAACTCCTGCAGAGAATATGTCAAATATAATCACCAAACATAGTGATAGTTTATATCTAATCAATTCCACAAGTTTTGGTGAATATGTGAATGCAGGGACTAATTAGCAAAAGAGGAAGAGATTTGGGCTCAGGGCCAGGTCGCCCGACCCACCTAGGTCGGCCGACCTGGGCCCAAGCCCAATGGAGCCCATATTTGGCCACAACAAAGAAGCACACTTTAGGACCATCATAGTCGTTGATTCCATGATGGTTGGATCCAAGAGATGGGAATCACTACAAGGTTTCCTGGCTAATGCCACGCTACACATTTGCAACACCACTATTTTGGTTGCCAATGGGGGGCCAAATTGCAACCTTTGCCCAAAATGGTAGCAATATGTGCCTCTAATGCAACGGACAAAAATGGTTGCTTGAGCTATGATTTTGGGTTGCAATAGGGGTGTGCTATGGCAACTATCCTATGCTATGGTTGCAATCGCTTCGTGTTGTTGCTATGCTATTTTGGAGTTGCATTAGCACTGATTTTTGTTGCAATAATGCGATGATACTGCAACTATATTTATAGTGGTTGCTTTTGTTTGGTGCTTTTACAACGATTTTTTTGGGTTGCAATAGTTTCGTGTGGTGTTGCAATTGACAGATGGTTATTGCAACAGGCATTTCGATGTAGATGCAATAGCTTGAACCTATGGCAACAACTTTTTAGGGTTGCAAAAACCTTCTTTGGCATTGCAATTGTAAATTGTCTATTCCAACAAAACAACTAAATGGATGCAATATGGCGTTCTTATTGCAACGGTTTGTGAGTGTTGCTACAAACTACTACCATGTTAGATGGGCCCTCTTGATTCTCCTGGTGTAGATCGGCATTGGTTTTTCATGTGATTTTGGTCTTAGCTGCCCCAGGTTCGAATCCCTGGCAGGGTTCTTTTTTAAAAAAAAAATTAGAAAAATGGCAAGAAAAACAATGCTGAAGGGGGATTCGAACACAGTACCTCATAAAATGAGTGGACAAGCTATACCACTAAGGCACTGCTTCATTTGTGTTAATATGTCATTGGTTTTATGTATATATGAGGATAGTTCAGGGATGAATGCCCTAACACGTAGGTCCGGGTTGGCAGCGAGACAGCTAAACCAGAGGAGAAAACGCATGGTTTGCAAAACTAAACCAGGGGATTCGAACCCAGCACAAATGACTTAGAGTGGAGCACTCTGACCACTAGACCAATACCTTGTTCGTGCCATAGTTTGTTGTATATAATAGAAAAGCATGTTTTTGTATAACAATTGGTAATGTAACTTCATATTTTCTAATATTATACTAAATATAAGGTTGTGTCCAAATTTTCTAGATATATATGTTCCTTGCATACATATGTTCCATACATAGATATAACATCTCCATACTTAGATATATATATTTATAACTGCCACTCATAGATGGCCTGATTCCTTGCATACATATGTTCCCTACATAGATATATATTCTCCATACATAGATATTTATATTTATAACTGCCACTCATAGATGGCCTGATTCCTTGCATACATATGTTCCATACATAGATATAACATCTCCATACATAGATATATATATATATTTATAACTGCCACACACTAATAGCCTCCATAGTTAGTGTTAACAGGTCTTCATTTCATTCCAGCTTAGTGCTGCCTCCCCTTCTTCTGGCTTCCCTTCTCCTTACACACCCCCTTCAAAAACCAAGTAAAAAATTATTAATTCAAAAACTGCAGCTATAGAAATGAGCAAGGTCTATCGCTTTAAATTGAGAAAAGTCACCTTATGCGGAGTCGAGGTGCTGCCATGGCCGTGAGGAACCTGCACCTTTTGATAACACAATGCTTCTACAAGAGCTGCTTTGATGACATCTTTGTTGTTTTGGACTTTCTGGAGCTTCCTGGCCAATGCCTTCCTTGCTGTCTTCTCTGCGCAATACTTGCCGTAGGCTGTGGTTCTCGCCTCCTTTGCTTCCTCCAACTCCGCAGCAGCCTTTTTCTTGTATTGTTCGAATGTTTCCTTCAAAGTGTCAACATCGGTCTGCAAGCCGACATGAACAGAAAACAAAATGTCAGAATATTTAAAAACTGTGTGTATATAGAAGGCTCCAGCACAATCCAATCTGGAATAGCAGAAGATGCAGCAATTCAGTACTGGCCAGGCATGATGCAAATAAAATAGTCTCATCTGTGCAGCAAGAGAAGTTTAAAATATGACATCTGTGCATTCAACTGGTGAAATCAAGAAATTCTGTACGAAGTTCAGCTATAAGTATATATAGATGGCTACAATTAAATGGCAACAAGTACCCCTGAATCCATAATTAAGCATCTGTTTATGATTCAAAGTAATCCAGTTTCAGTCCAGACAGCACAAGAAATCCTGAACCTGTAGACTTTCAGAAGATTCAAAGTTTAGACTTTTGCATATTTTAGTTGACCTAAAAACTTCCGTGGGAATACGATATTGACAATTAGACATTGATCACCTCGCAGTGGTGCACCTATTGAAAATTTATATTATAGTTAACGAGCAATTTGCACTGTCACATGGAGTCTAGAAATCATTGGTCTCATCAGGCAGGTAACATACTAACATCAGATCAACTTGAATAATTCAAAGTCACTGTTAATCCATTGTCGACCATGCTAAGCACCTAATGATGGATCTAGGATTAAAATGCAACATAGAACTAATATTAGCTAGCTTTTAAAAGCTCTGTAACTGAAGCTCCAGCTGTGAGGCAAAATGTGGCATGGAAACAAACTTTCCTCAGCAGAACTCAAAAGGCTCTACTCTATTTTACCAATTATAATGACCAAATTTTACCATTAGGGCCCCCACTCAGCCTGCTAATGTGCCCTCACTCCTTTGTTATTTTCATGGCTTTGGAGCCCATGCGTTCAGCAGTTTGGAAGCCCAGCCTAGCTTTCTAGGTGATTATTTGATTGGCCCAACAATCATCTCTCTGTCCACTAAAGAGAAGGAGCAATTGCAATTTGTTTTAGGGTTATGCAAAATTAGTACCAATTTTTTTCTTGTTGATGTGCAAACATATTTTGCCACAAGATTATAATGACATCTATTCCCAGAATGTAGAAAGAAATTGTGATCCTAATTCTTAGTTGTTCTTATCCATCCCTAAGCCTATAGAATCAAGAAATAAGCAATTACGAGTGAAATTGTAGTTCTAGTTTCTTTTTTAGTATGTTCCACTTTTTTTTATGAAAGGATTCCAATCCCAATTACTTTGCAGGGCTTACCATGGAGAGATATTACAAAAGAGTATCAGTGACATCAGACACTAATTTGGGAAGTTCAAATGAAATGCCTTGTGTGAATGTTAGGACTACTAGGCTGCCTAAACATAATTTCTCAGTACTAAAGTTAATTGATTTGGATAATCTACCTAGAGATCCAGCTAAAAGGAAGAGAATGTGAGTGTGCCATCCCTCGAATTTTATCCTAGATCCGCCCCTGCATATAGATGGCTCTCCAAAAGAAAATTACATCTAGGAGTTTAAATAAGTCACAGGAATTCGACTCTATATACATCTAGAACACGCAAAAAGTACCAAAAGGGGTAAGACAGTGCCGATGTAGCTTACAATGGACTTCTAGGCGCTAGACTCGGAGTCCGATTCGAGAGTATATGCGACGTAGGAATCCCAGCTTGAGCCGCTTGAGCCATCGTCGGAATCCGCCCCTGTGAAGTCGCTTGAGCTCTCCTCGAATTGCATCATCGACGAATCCTCGAGAAATCCCTTCTTCGCGCCCCGCGTCAAAGGCCGGCGAACAGCGGTGCCCTCCTGGCGACGAGGCGCCGACGAGGACCCACACCCGGTCTGCCTTGGGTCACGGCGGGGGCGGCGCGCGTGAACATCCGGCGCCGCAGTCTTGCCGACCACCTCCTTCGCCGTGGTGGCAGACATCCACCGTCCGTCATCGCCGCGCAGCTACTTGAGGGCTTTATTTGCCCGCTGCCCCCGCATCATGGATGCCGGTGCGAGAGCGGGGAAGTGGAGCGGGGGGAGTGGAGGGAGGGATGGGGCGAGCGACCGGCGGCGGCGGGGGGAGTGGATGCGGGAGCGGGGGCGGAGGGAATATTCTTTCGCTGCCTAGGTTTTGTGGATCGGGGGGTCTGGGGGAGGGGGGAGGGCCAGAGGGGGTCTGTTTCCGTATCCAGGGCCGGCATCATCTATTCGTCTTTTTTACGCTCTGGCCGGCGGCGGCTTGCGCGCTTGCTGCATCAGCAGAAGGCACTTCAGCACGGCAAACTGCGGCCACAGTTCGCGAAGGGCTTCCACCTACTGGTGACTCGCGCAAACTGCTTCATATGACTATTTTTTTATATCCCTCGAGTGTTTGGTAATATGTATATAAATTGCTTCATATGACTATTTATGTTTGATTGATTTGATCTGATCATCATGCAGAGTTGATAATGTCAGACGAAGGTCGAAGTTGGATGCGCTTGCCTCGTTCTTCTTTAGTCTGGCAGAATAAACTTCGAGATTTTCTGGACATCAAATTTGGTGGCACATCAAGAGGTGGAACTGCTGTGTGTCCATGTCCTAGATGTGCATGCATGGTATACAAATCCAGGTCTGTGGTTCAGATTCATTTGCTTTCTAGAGGGTTTGATGAAAGCTTTATTGATGAACCGGACCTTCGAGCTCGTGTGTTCAATAGATGCCACATCAATAATTGGCTATTTCGAACGATTGGAATTGAGAAAAATCTTGTCACACAAAACAGTGGTGTGGTTGTGAGGGGTGATGGTACTACTGGCAACATGAGCTGCTATGGAGTGATAAGAAGAATTATCTCGCTTGAATTCCCTACACAAAAAGAAGTGGTACTATTTCAATGTGATTGGTATGATGTGCCGGCTTCCAGTACCAACAGAAGTAGAGGATACATTAAGGATAAATATGGTATTATCGATATCGATACTTCCAGGTTCCGATATTCAAATGAGCCCTACATTTTGGCGATACAGGCGGAACCAGTGTTTTTTGTCAAACTTGTGAACAAGCCAGGATGGTCTAGTGTTGTTGGAGTGAGTCTAAGAAATTTGTTTGCCATGCCAGAAACAGAAAATGAGGATGATATCGACGCCAATCAACTTGAAGTGGGAATCGAAGACATGAATTTAATAGCCCCAGTTGACAATGTTTCAAGTTGGACAAGACCAGATAGGGAAGGAACTACTGGTGCAGCCTCTTTTATTGAAAAGGTGCGTCAAGAAGCAGTTCCCGAACCAGATGATATAGTACTAGGTGATGAGGTTGACGACGAAGATGACACGTACATTGAAGACGGAGTTGTTGCACCAATTGTGGCAGAAAACCTGGATGAAGACGATTTCTTTGTTTGAAAACTTAAATCTTCATTTTTCATTATATGCAATTGTTCAAGTTTTCTTTCATCAGCACAAACTGTAATAAAGTTGCAGATTCCATGTGTTAGATATGTAATGCACAGCTCAGGTTCTGGAATCAATGATTGGCTTGCATTGTTGACATGGTCATGAATGGATATTTTAATTAACCATGCTCCTTCTTGATTGATGAAATCATCTGAGTCACAAAAAATGCTGACAAGCAATAGGTAATTGAAATAGACGCATCATATCAACTACCGCATGTAGCATATATATAAACTGGTTCGACACACCGCACATCCACAAAGTAACACACAAGTATTTCGATTGCCTAAATTTCAAAGTAACAGATAGAAGGCACCAGCACATATAGTGTTTCCATGCCTATATTGCAAACTACCAGACGAATGGCACCATGGCCGACAGGGTTTGCATGCAAAAGTTGACCACCAAATTTATTGTACCACTTCAACGGATGCGATGCTCATGCAGCTTGTCGAGGTCTTTGTCCAGGTCCTCCCAAATCTCTTCCTGCACGCGATCCAACCTTTGACTAACATATTTCATCATCTTTTTCGACATATCCTTGATATGGTCATGAATGTCCATGTACGCCATATCCAGCCTCCAGCGAACTGGATCAGGTTCAGGCGAGCCCTCTGACTCCGTCTCAGAGTCCTCTTCATCATGCTCATCACTGGAGTGTTGCTAAACAAGGAAAAATGCCAGTTAGAAAAATTGTTATACAGAAAGCACAGGATCACATTCCAACTAGAAACATGGAAAAAACCAGAGAACATGTGGAAACTTTGATAAATTTTGCAACGCTAAACAAAGTTAATGCTCAAGCAAATATTCTAGTACTATATGATAAACATTCATAATTAGGAGCTCAGCAGAAAGTAAATGTTATAGCACACCATGGGAATCACTTGGTCCTGGGTAATTCTTTTATCAAAAACTTGGATTGGCAAATCTAAAGTTAATATAAACAGATATGTGAGACCTAAGAGAATATTAAACATCTGTACTTGTTGAGGAATTCCAACAAAAGCATTAGTAGCTGACTTTGACAACAGGAACTATAGAAACTAATGAGCTAGGAGGCGGCATTGGAACTCTGAAAGCAGATAGCTTGTAAACAAATTATTCAGTAAAACTCGCTACTGATATTTTGTTGAACCAGCACACTTTTGACATGAACAAATCATTTAAAATTAAGTTGTGACTGCTGCAGTATGACACCTACAAATAATACTTAGCATGGAACTGGTGAAATTGATACTGAAACAACGAACATTAGAAAATCTATGACCATTAAACAATTGCATTTGAGACGTTGTGGGAAAATGCTAAAGGGCTCAATGTAATAAAATCTACGACCATTAGGAGCTCAGCAGAAAGTGAGTAGTTATAAAATTCTAAACATAAGTTAATATCTGTAATAAAATCAACAATTGAACTATGTGAATTGATTTTTTTTCCACAGTGCTTCCAAGTCGAGTCAAAAAATAAATGAAGCGATTTAGTGGAGGAAATAATAAGGTACAGTTGGACCATAGGCCAATCAGAAGATCATCTTAGTGCATGGGTCTAGTTTGGCTACAACCCTAACTAAAACCGTAGCAGAAAATCATCAATGAAATCTCACCTTCTTCTTCGCCTTAGTGGATGAAGACCCTTTGGCCCGCTTGCCGCCGCCCACCGGGGTCTTCACCTTGGCCGCGGAGGTGCCTGCCGGCGATTTCCTCTTCTTCTTGGCCGCCGATGAACTTTCCCCCATCGTCACGGACTTCATCTTCGCCGACCTCGTCACGCACACCTCCGTGGACTTCTCGAACTGACCGCGGTCGTTGCGCGCCTGCATCGACGCGCGATTGCTTCGCTCGGTCGACATCTCCGACTCCGCCTTCGCCGCCGTACGCAGGGATGTGGAGAGGTCGGGGGAAATAAGATAGAAAGAAATCGCTGTGCGAAGATTTTATCCCCTCCCCCACACCACCGAGTCGTTTCAGATTCTGAGTAGTTTTCCTTGTACAAGTAAAACAGCTTGCAGTGTTTCACAAAAACGATTGTGTAGCCTAGTGGTATGTGAGTCTTTGTGTCATCCCTCCGTGCAGGGTTCGATTCTTGGCCCTAGAGCCATTTTTTTGTTTTTTCATAATTGTGTTATTTTTGCCAAAACTTCATTCTGACTTTTGTTGCTTTTTGGTACTTGAGAAAAAAATATTTTGCCAGTTTTCAATAATACTTAGTACTACTACTCCCTCCATTTTTTTTACATGTCGTATTAGTTTTGTTCTAAGTCAAAGTTATCCAACTTTAACCAAGTTTATACAAAAATATAAAAATATCTACAATATCAAATTTATTTCGTTGAGTTCAACATAGAGTATATGTTAATAGTACATATGATTGATATTATAAATATTACTATATTTTTCTATAAATTTGGTCAAAGTTTTATAACTTTGACTTAGGACAAAGCTAATACGACATCTATTAAAAACCGGAGGGAGTAATAACTACTCCATAGCATACCTCTAGAGTTGGATATGATAGCTTCTCCAAGAGCTTCTCCAAATCGCACTAGTCAAGAGATTGGGGAACCAACAACCTAGTCAAATCTCACTCTCCATATCCAACTCTCCTCTCTCCTCTCCTCTATCCAACTTGTTAATCTTACAAACTTGATAATCTTACAAACTTCATAATCTTACAAACTTGATAATCTTACAAACTTGTTAGCCTAGCGGGGAGCCTTGTATTTTTGGCTCGCGAGCTTCCAGATCAAACAACTACACCTCCTGCTCGTACTACACCTCCTCCAACAATACCTCATCCTCCTACTACTAGTACACCTCCTCGTACTCATGTTCGTACTCCAATTACAACTACAGTAGTACTGCTATTACTATAACAAAAAATTAAATCATCAAATACAGTCTTAAAAATATACTACTATGAACTTTCTGTTTTTAAAAGTTTGAAATTTCAAACTTGTTAATCTTGAATTTTAAAATTATAAACGTAGTAGTATAAGGTTTGTGAGTAATAAAACGTGGTAATACAATCTTTAAAACTGCGTTCGATCATTCACCGAAAAGAAAAAATTAAATTGGCAAGGTTTATTTTATTTACAATGACCAAGTTTTTCCAAAGCTACCAAGGTTTACCCTAGTTAAAATTTTGTTAATATTAGCCAATTAGCCAAATCTACGTGGCCGCCAAAACCACCCGCGGGGGCGCCCACGACTTCTCCCACGCCGTTTTTCCCTCCCACACAGTTTTTCCCTCCCACTCCATCGCTAATCCAATCGACAGACCGTCACCGCCGCCACTTAGGGTTTTAGGTTTGACCAGGGCGAGGAAGATGGCGGCGCAGGCAGGAGCGCCAACTGGGACACCGTCGTCGTCATCGCAGCGCACGGATTCAATGGCACCCGCATCCGCGTCAGCTCCTACACCAGCGTCGCCTACACCTGGGACGGTGCGCGCACCTCCGTCCACTTCGTCAACATGGCCCAGGGCAACGCTGTCGCTTTTCCAGACCCCTTCTTCCAGGGCGACGGACGAAGATGGAGGTCAAGAACACGGCAGCCTAGAACGTGAAAGCCGCCTACGTTCATCTCAGAACCAAGAAAGGTAATAGATCGATCTCTCGTCTTGCTGTCTGTTCTTTAGTTCTTGTTACCATTGCATGTGTGAATCTACTTTTCATCCTTGTGTGGCTTCCTGTGTCCATGTTTCTATCAATGAGAAGTGACTATCACAGCTATTTTGTCTTGCCTCTGTTGATGCACAATGATTGTGAACTGACCTGATTATATGTTAAACCTAGCAGGTGTATGTAATGTAATTTTAGGTCATATTGAAAAACACACTTAGTACCACTACAGTGCAATAATGTATGAACTAGGAAGCACATCTTGCTGACATGGTGGGCAGTAGGGCCAGTAGTTTTTGTGCCTAAGTATCCTACTAAAAATCTTGATCATGCCTATTGTATGTGAGTGTTGTATGGTTTTTGTGCCTAAGTATCCTCCTGAAAATTGCAGCTCATGGAAGTGACCATACTGATAGCTTTCAAAAATAAATAGACTTATCTTCTTTAAATTTTGGCGTGGGTGCAACTGCCATTACCAAGTTGTTGTTTCTTTAAATATTGATTCATCACCTGGTCATATGTGTCAAATTTGTTTTGTGACAGTTCGGAACAAACATGGAATCTCTCTTTCACTTGCAAGGGGGCAGATGGGGCTCAAGAATTTGTCAATTATTCAATAGGCAGGGATGATATCACGTTCGGTAAATTAATAACAATAAAATCAAATTTGGGGTATGCTGCCAGGGACTACCTTTACTATAAAAGGAGATGTGGTACTAGGGTAGCAACACTACAGGAGATCGAATTTGATGGCGATGCAAATGCAATGTTAGCAAGTAATGCGGAGGAGAGGGAGGTTAGATTAGTACTATCAACGGAACAAATACAAGAGCGAAATGTGGAGATAACTCCCATAAAATTGCCAAGAATGAGATCAATTAGTGAAGACTCCACAGATGAGTCAATTGATGAGTACAAGCAATGGCTAGAGAATATGCATAGACAGAAAAGGGGAGCTGGTAAGTTATGTAGCTGAATGGTTATATTATATTATATTGCAATGACCACATGACTAATTTGAACATGGTTTTCCCAGAATTTAAAGATATATACAGGGAAGACACAATCAAGACTTACACAGAATGGTTGAGGGTGGAGGGACGACTTGATGATATTAGTAATATGACACCTTTCCCATAATGTCAACTCAATCACTATCACTTATATACAAATGTTTATGTCTTACACATATTGGCTGCAGGTGCATATGACAACCCTAGGCCTCAGCTAGATCTACTTTCAAGTCAGGATAGCAACCCAACACCACCTCCGCAGCTACCATCTCATGCTCGGTGTCAGAAATCACAAGGAAATGGTAAGTACTTGTAATTGTGCTTTAATTTTGAGGTACAGTTGAAACAAATAAGCAAACCGAAGCTAAAAATAAAAAGACAAGTTATATTTAACCTCCAGAAGAGGGCACAACAACTGCAACGGAAGCCGCAAGACGAACTTCCTTATGCGCGGCGGTGGTAGGCACTTCCATAGCCGAAGCAATAGGACGAGGAGGAGCGCTAGAAAGCGGAGCGATGGGAAGAGCTTTCGCAAGCTTTTGACGCTTGGAAGTCTCCAGCGAAGAAGTACGCTTGGAAGTCTCCAAGGAAGAGGCAACCCAGTTTTTAGAGGCAGCTACCTTTGAGGTGTGTCCTTGACTTTGGCCACCGCCACGGCTCGAAGGGGCTCCGGCTTTGCTGCCCCCAGCTTCGTCACCACCATCGTCTGATTGACCGCTCCCACGGCCTCTAGCACACCTTTTCTTCCCACGACCACGACCTGGCTTCGGGGCTGGTAGCACGCTAGGGTGATCTTGAGCGGCGAACTTCTTCAATGGCTTGGATGGGGCCGTACGCTGAGGATAGCTAACGCCCATCTCATCAAACACCCTGTTAAGCCGGACTCCATCCACCAAAGCCAAACAGCTTTCATGCTCTTTGGAAGTATACTTCCCACAAATAATTTCAGCCATCAACTCGATGGACTGAACAAAAGCAAAATCAGACATGTTCTCTGGCTTCTTCACTCCAAACTTAGGGAAACAAACGTGAGGAATCCCTCGGTAAAGCCTCGTCTCAACTGCAAATGGCTTCCAAGCCGCAGACAGAATGTTGACACCAACAGCAAGTCCCTCTTCAATCAAGTCTCGGCTGCTGGAGACTCGACTGGCTTTGAAAAAAGCACTTTCGCAACGGGCGAAGCCGGGAGCATTTTTGTCGAACGGAGGGCAAGCCAAAAAATCACAAGGCCCAATAGAACTACGCAAAGGAAAAGATATCTGCTTCTTTCCATCATCCAACACACTCTCCAGCGCGGGCACCTTGACATAAAGCCAATAGCTTTTCCATTTCTTGTCCCAGGTGTTTTTCTGGCAAAAGGTAAGTTCTACCTTTTGCGAATCAGTCTGCCTCCACCGTGCGCAGAAGGTAACACTGCCATAGTCCGGCTCGTACTCGAAGCCGTCAAGCTTAACACTTTTTGTCTGGTGATGCCCTTCAAAGTAACGGACGAAGCAGTCCACATTAACATCTGAGGCATTTGTCTTCACCGCCCAAATGAAGCGAAGCAAATGAGTGATAGCATTGGGGGTAAGGTGATGGAACTGCAATCCGAACCTCCCAAGAATATCATCAAGTATATTATCAATGGGCATCCGAAGCCCAGCACAGAAAAACTCCTTGAACACAACGGCTTCGTCCTCAAGAGGTGTCGGTGTAATTTCTGTGCCCGGGGCTCGTCCATGACCGGCTGGGAAATATCCTTTCGACTCATAAAAATGGATCAGCTCTGGGGTAACGAAGGATTTACCAAAGATAGTGGTCTTTGGCTTCTTCCGATAATCCAAAAGATCTGAGGCATCGGCTTCTACGTCCTCAAGGGCATCTAAGGCCGTAGATTCAGCATCCTCTGTGTCGTCGCCCCCTGCAGCCTCATCCTCCTCGGCAGGCCCCTTGCCCCGATCATCAATGACCATAGCAACTCCAGCTTTGTGGGCTACGGCCACATTGCCTTCAATCTCCTGAGCAAAAGTTGCAGCTTCGGCAGAATCCATATCAACAGCGTCCGAATTGTCTTCGTCAGAGACGTAGCCAATCAGACGAGCGGTTTGCTTCATGCGAGCCGCTACAACAAACAGAAAAAAACAATAAGTAAATGAAACAGCAAAAAGACAAAGGAAAAAATGAAGAATAGTAGAGCACAAAAAGCAAAACTTACTTGTGTTCAGAAAGAAAAGCCAAAGCTTGAGTTCAAAAGCTTCCAAAGCCAGAGAAAGCATCAAGCTCAAGCTAAGTGAAAAAACAGCCAAGCGAAGCAAGCAAAAATCGACCCCCCTTCGGTCCTATTTATAGGCCAGTAAAATCTGACCATTAAAATCTCGAAAAACAAGCCAGCGTTTCAAATTCGAACAAACCGAAGCAAAATTTACAACAACGGTTAGAATAATTTAACCAGTTTCAAACAACCGAAGCCGAATGACATCACATAAGTTAGACAAATGAAGCAAAAATAGAATAATCACAACAAAACACTAAGGGGCTTTCTCCAACAAGGAGGAGGCGTTTCTCGGGCTGGCAAGCAATCCAAAATTCGTGGAGCTCGGCCTGTTGAAGAAAGCCCTCGTCCTCGAGGGGCTACTGTTGGGGATTTGGCCCACCGATAAACGCCCTCTACTTGTTTTGCTCTATCTCATGCGTAAGGGCAGCAATGAACAAAGGAGATGAAGCCAATTTAGCTTCATCTGCTTTACAGATCTCTAATCTGGCTTCGGTCAGGCGAGTTAGACCAAAGACAATCGGCTTCGGTGGTCACGTCTCGTTGTATACTAAAGCCAATCGGCTTCGGTGATCACGTCTCGCTGTATACTAAAGACAATCGGCTTCGGTCATCGCCTTACAGTATACCAAAGTGACGTTATCTGAACCGAGTTAGAAGCCAATTTGGTGAAGTATTGATACTATTGAGTGCCAAAAGCTATGAATGAGTTAATGGCAAGCTTCGGCTCACTCTATATTGCAGGTTCTTGGAGGAGCCGTCGGCTTTCTGGACGCTGGGAGATGGCTTTGGGTCGTCTCAGTTCGAAAGAAGCCGAATCCAGGGGCTACTTAGCTTTTTCCAGCTGGCGAAGCAGGGGTGGACCAAGTCCAAGAAGACCAAGTCTAAGCCGAGTCAAACACGGAATCACAAGTCTACGCATTCACATTGGGAGGAGAAAATGTACCAAAGTGTCCCTAGGCTATTTGTATTGTATAGTCTAGAGGATGATGCTTGATCCCAGGGGTATAATGGGAATGTAAAGACCTTTGGTCTCCCTATAAAAGGAGGCCCCTCTCCCACATGTAAAGGTTGTTGATTCCAAGAATACTGTTGATAAGTAATATATTGTTGCTTGTCCCAATCGTTCAGTTTCAACCGTTGTCTGGGTTCATTGGCTTCGGCTACTAACCCAACAATGACGCTCTTCGGCTTGTCGATGTTCGGGACCGGGACCTGGCCGGCGTCCACGCGGCTTTGGAGGTTGACAGGATTGCCCGGATTGAAGCCGAGGGCGTTACCTTTGATCTGGCGACCGTGGCGGTGGGAGACCAAGTAGAGATCGCCGGACTCCAAACCAAACTAAGGCAACTTGAGGCTACACTGAAGCTGGAAGTCGATGAGCATGATGCCCTTTGTGTCGCTGCCAACACCACGCTCGGTGACCTCGGGATGAGGACGGAGGTGGGGTCGAGCTCGCTGCCGACCCAAGTTTCACGGATCCCGACCTGAGTGCGAGCTCTGGCAGCAGACGGGTTGTACCTTGGGGTGCAGCGGGCCTTCATCGTGGCCCGCTCGCATTATGCCAAGATCGAGTTTGAGTTCTTCGTGGAAGGCTTCACGCCAGGCTGCATCCTTGAGGAGGTGCGAGAGTTGGAGGATGACGTGCCTTCCTTGGCGGCGACCCTGGCTGCATCGACACAAAGGGAGAATGGGCTGTGGGCCCCTTAGTTATTTTATTCTTGTTCATAGTACTTTGTGCCTTCGGCCTTATTTTTCAACTTGAACTTGTCATTGAGCAGGAGGTGTTCCTGGGTCAGCCATTTTATGCTTCATCGTTTTAGTTTTATATGCGTGGTTTGCGTTAGCCCCCGAACCCCTTTTCTTGCCATGTGCCCAGGGTCGGGGCTTGCCTCGTAATGGAGTGAGCCATGGTGCGATTGGTGAGCATCTGGCCGCTGCCTTCGAGGCCTTTGGCTTTTTGCTTTCCGACCAATGTGTCCGAGCCCATGTCGCTACGTGCTGCCTTTCTCCTAGCCCATGATGGGAAAAGGAACCAGGTGTTGGCCGAGGCCTGTGCCTCCAGGGAGGGAACCTGGCTAGCCCCCGAGCGACGCCCGACCCCAAGTCTTGGGGTCGGGGGTCACTCAGATAATGCGAGAAGTATGTACGTAATTTGAATGGAGTTTAAGGGTAGAAACGACGTAGCTGTTCGATGTTCCAAGCGTTGGTCTATTCCTCGTCGTCGGCGTTCTGCAGCTTATACGAGCCGGGTTGAAGAACTTTAGAGATGATGTATGGACCTTCCCAGGGGGGCAAAATTTTGTGGTGGTCTTTGTTGCTCTGGACTAGGCGTAGGACTAAGTCACCGACTTGGAACGCCCGCTCGCGCACTCGGCGACTATGGTATCGCTGTGGTGCCTGTTGGTACATAGTCGAGTGGGCCAGTGCAACCTCGGGCCTCCTCTAACTTGTCAGCTGCTTCCTCCAAAGCGGTTTGGTTACCAGCCTCATTGTAGGCGCGGACTCGCGGTGATTCATAGTCGAGGTCGGTTGGGAGGATGGCCTCGGAATCGTACACCATGAAAAACGGGGTAAACCCTGTTGCCCGACTGGTTGTGGTCCTTAAACTCTAGACCACCGCGGGGAGTTCCTCGACCCATCGGCTGCCGAATTTCTTCAGTCGTTCGAAGAGTCGGGGTTTGAGGTCTTGGAGGATCATGCCGTTCGTGCGTTCGACTTGTCCGTTCGTGCGGGGGTGCGCTACGGCCGCCCAATCCACGCGGATCTGGTACTTGTCACAGAATCGTAGGAATTTCTTCCCAGTGAATTGTGTACCATTGTTCATGATGATGGAGTTTGGGACCCCAAAGCGATGGACGATGTTTAAGAAAAATTTAACCGCTTCCTCGAAGCGTATTGTTGTGATGGGCCGGACCTCGATCCACTTACTGAATTTGTCAATGGCGATGAGCAAGTGGGTGAAGCCCCCGGGCACCTTCTTGAGGGGCCCAACCATGTCAAGCCCCAGACCGCGAATGGCCATGTAATGGGGATAGTCTGAAGGGCCTGAGCCAGCAAGTGAGTTTGTCTTGCGTAGAATTGGCACCCTTCGCAGGTGCGTACAATTTCTACGGCGTCTTTTACTGCCGTTGGCCAATAGAAACCATGGCAGAATGCGTTTTCGACGAGGTTCCGGGGGGCGGCGTGGTGACCACATGTGCCACCATGTATGTCCCTCAACAGCTGTTGTCCCTGCTCGATGGGGATGCAGAGTTGGAGGACTTTGGTGGGACTCTTTTGGTAGAGCTCCTCTCCTACAATAACGTAGGATTTGGCATGGCGCGCAATGTGCCGAGCCTCGACCTTGTTTTCAGGGAGCTTTTCCCTGATGAGGCAATCAAGGAAGGGTTGGTGCCAGTCTATGGGGTCAACCTTGGCGTCTTTGCCCTGGGTCAGCGTGGCCATGGCCAGGGCTAGGAGGTTTGTCAGGGCTTGGTCAGTCGGGTCGGCGTCAACCGCGGAGTCCTTGATTCCCATGATGTCGGTCGTGGTCGGGGTCGGGGTGCCTGCGCCTATCGGCTCTGGGCTCGGGATGCTGATCGACGGGCTTTGTTGATCGCTGGCGAAGATGCCGATCGGGACTGGTTCCCAGCCGGATGCTTTCCTGGCCAGCTCGTTGGCGGCATCGTTAAACTGTCGTTTGATGTATTTGAGATCGAGGCCATCGAATTTGTCCTCGAGCTTCCGGGCCTCTTGACAGTACGCGGCCATGATCTCGCTTTTGCAGCTTGACTCTTTCATGATTTGGTCGACCACTAGCTAGGAATCGCCTCTGATTTCAAGGCATCAGATCCCCAACTCAATCGCGATCTTCAGGCCATTGATGAGGGCTTCATACTCGGCCGCATTGTTCAAGGCCAGGAAGTGTAGCTGAACTATGTACTTTATCCGCACCCCTAGAGGGGAGTCGAAGACCAATCTGACCCCTGCGCCAGTTCTAACCAGTGACCCATTGAAGTACATGATCCAATACTCCTGGTCAGCCGGTACTGGTGGCTTTTGGGTTTCGGTCCACTCGGCAATGAAGTCGACGAGGACTTGGGATTTGATCACTGCTCAAGGAGCGTATGTGATCCCTTGACCCATTAGCTCGAGCGCCCATTTTGCGATCCGACCCGTGGAGTCGGGGTTGTTGATGATCTCGCCAAGGGGGAATGAGCTCACCATGGTGACTGGGTGTAAGTCAAAGTAGTGGCGCAGCTTCCTTTTGGCGATTAAGACTGCGTACAACAGCTTTTGAATCTGTGGGTACCGCGTCTTCGTATCGCTGAGTACTTCACTTGTGAAATACACTGGGCGTTGAACCTTGAGAGCGTTGCCCTCTTCCTGCATCGTGGCTGCGATGTAGAGCAGGAGTGGTTCGCCCAGGGTCGGCGGGACCAGGACCGATGCCTTTGTTAGGACAACCTTGATCTGTGTGAGAGCCTCTTGGGCCCCTTGAGTCCAAGTGAATCGCTCAGACTTTTTTAGGAGGCGATACAGGGGGAGGCCTCACTCTCCGAGCCTTGAAATGAATTGGCTCAAAGCGGCGAGGCACCCTGTGCTATCGATGGACTCGATTTTCTCTGGATTGGCCTCGATCCCTCATTGGGGCACAATGAAGCCGAGCAGCATCCCCCTCGGCACCCCAAATATGCACTTTTTGGGGTTGAGTTTGACACCGTTCGCCCGGAGTTTATCGAACGTTTTTTAGAGGTCGGCCACGAGTTGGTTGGCCTGCTTGGACTTTACTATGATGTCGTCCACATACGCCTCAATGGTTTGCCCGACGAGGTCATCGAAAAACCTAAGCATACATCGTTGGTATCTAGCTCCCATGTTTTTAAGTCCGAACGGCATCGTCACGTAGCAGTACGAGCTGAATGGGATGATGAAAGAGGTCGCGAGCTGGTCAGATTCTTTCATCGCGATCTGATGGTATCCAGAGTATGCATCGAGGAAGTAGAGGGTTTCGCACCCTGAGGTCGAGTCGACTATTTGGTCTATGTGTGGTAAGAAAAATGAATCCTTCGGGCACGCCTTATTGAGACTCGTATAGTCAGCACACATTCTCCATTTACCATTCTTTTTTCGTACAATAATAGGATTGGCTAACCACTCGGGATGATACACCTCCTTGATGAATCCGGCCACCAAAATCTTTGCGGTCTCCTCACCGATGTCCTTGCGCTTCTCGTCGTCGAAGCGGCGTAGGCATTGTTTTACTGGTTTGGAGCCAGGCTGAATGTCCAGGGAGTGCTCGGCGACTTCCCTCGGGATGCCAGGCATGTCCGATGGTTTCCACGTGAAGACGTCGATGTTCGTGCGGAGTAAGTCGACAAGCGCGCTTTCCTATTAGGGGACAACTTGGTCCCGGTCCGAGCCACCTTCTCCTTGGCGTTGTCCGGGTCGAGCTGCACCTCCTTCGTGTCCTCCGTTGGCTGGAAGGAGACTGTACCGTGATTGGATTTCGGAGCCTCTTCCATCAGTCGGGCTCGGATCGGTGCGAGCTCCTCCGTGGAGGCGATGGTCGCCGAGGCCACTTTGCAACTCTCGGCTTCGCACTGATAGGCGCGTTGGAAAGACGAGCCCACAGTGATCACCCCCTTAGGCCCAGGCATCTTGAGCTTCAGGTAGGTGTAGTTGGGGACGGCCATGAACTTCGCGTAGCATGGCCGACCCAAGATGGCGTGGTAGGACCCGTGGAATCCTACCACCTCGAATGTGAGGGTCCCTGTCCTGAAATTGGACGGGGTCCCGAATGTAATGGGTAGGTTGGTCTACCCAAGGGGTATGGCCTGTTTCCTCGGGACGACCCTGGGGAAGGGCGCCCTGGTCGGGCGAATACGCACCCGATCGATGCCCATAGCGTCGAGTGTGTCGGCGTAGAGGATGTTGAGCCCGCTCCTGCCATCCATGAGCACCTTGGTGAGCTTCTTGCGACCGATAATTGGATCGACCAGAAGTGGGTACTTGCCTGGCCTGGGAACGAACTGCAGATGGTCGTCATTGTCAAAGGTTATGGCCGCCTCAGACCACCAGAGGAAGACTGGCGTGGCCGGCTCGGCAGTGAACACCTCTCAGCGTTCCATCTTGGCCCGACCATTGCTAATTGAGGCCTCAGTGCCGCCAAAGATCATCAGACATCCATCGGGCTTCGAGTAAGGTTCGGTCGCCATGTCTTCCCCCACCTCGGGGCCCTTGGGGGTCAGATCGGGTTTCCGCTTCTGAGGCTCCCCTTTTCGGGTCTCCCCAGACATGAATTTTTTCATGAGGGAACAATCCTTGTAGAGGTGCTTCTCAGTGTACTCGTGGTTGGGGCAAGGGCCGTTCCACATCTTCTCAAAGTAGTTGGGCACTTCCCCCACCGGAGGTTTGGCGCCGGGCTTTCGTTCCGCTGCGGCAACCATGGCGGAGTCGCTGTCCTAGCGCCGCGCCTTATTCTTCCTCTTCTTTTTACTCGGGCGGTCGGAGGGGCCCTCATCGGCCTCTTCGTCCTGCTTGCCCCTTCCCTCGATGGGATGGTGAAAGAAGGCCCTGACTGCCTCCTCGCCGGAGGCGTGGCTCGTTGTGATGTCGAGGAGATCCTTTGTCGTGCGGGGGCTTTTCTGCCCAAGCTTATGGACGAGGGATTTGCAAGTTGTCCTGGATAGGAACATGTTGACGGCCCTTAGACGCGTCAATCGTGAACCGCAAGCGCACGGATCAGTTGTAGTCTTTCCCTTAGAGTACTCCCCCAAGGTTTATCAATCCGTGGAACTAAAGATATAAGAAACAATCCAACTAGCATAGAAATCCTTTGAGCTTGAAAGAGAGTTGCAAAATGGAACTAATCTACTAAAACCAAACACCGGAGGTAGCAAGAGAGAGTTAGAGATAACCAATCTAGATCGCCTAGATCATGCATATGTTGTAGCTCTGAGCCAAATAGAGTGAAGTAAGATAGATGTGAATCTTAATAAAAAGCATCTTTAAATCACGACCTCCAGTCAAACTCCCAAAAGCCCCACCGTACACGAGATCACACCCTATCACAATGCTGCATATTGGTGTGGGTAACTTAAGGGCACGTTCACAAGTGAACGTGCTGAACCACTTGGTAGATCCGGTATGAACCCCTAGCCACCATGGCTACAAGAACACCCCAAGCAATCTATCTCAAGAATAGATTGGAGAAGAAACAAAACCAAGATAGAATGAAATCAAAGAAAGAGGCACTTTGATTGCTAAAGATTCGAAAACGCATACAACTTCACCATGAATGAAAGTACATCACAAGATCTCCACCGGGATCCTACCTTGATCTTGATGATCCTAGCTCCAGAACTCCGACGTGGTCTTCCTCGCAGGGTTCCCACGTCAGCTAGGGTGGAACCCTAGACAACTAGGACGACCCTCAGCTCTACGAAAGGTGTCCCTCTAGCTCCTTTGTTCCTCGGCGTCGAACGATGGATCAATTCTGCGTGGCACAGGGACACATGGGCTATTTATACCCTGAGGAAACCTAGGTCGAAGGGGAGGGTGAGGCGGCACCGGGGGGCCTAGGTCGGCCGACCTAGAGAGGCCCAGGCCGGCCGGCCTGGCCTCTTTCCTAGCCGCCTCGTCCTCTTCTTTCTTCCCAAGTCTTTCGGAAGCTTCAGTAGTTGTTCCACCTATGCATGTGGGCGTTTGGACGTCGTTTGCTTCGGGATATCGTCGAGATAAGAATGGGAAGTGATAACCTTCCAAATTCTCCAATTGATTTGCCTTGACCACGAAGTTTCTTGACCTTATCTTAAAGCACTTGCCTTCAAATATTCTTGGAGGTCGGTTCACCAAAGATGAGCACGAAGGGGGCTTGGAATGACGTAGGCCGGCCGGCCTAGGCCGTGTGGGGCTGGCCGGCCTAGCCTCTTCTTCAGGCTTCTGGCCTTCATCTTTTATCGTGTTGTCCTTGGTCACAAGCCTTATCCATTTGTGCTCCAATTTAGCACAAAAACCTGCATAAACAGAAATCCTCCTAAAACACATGTTATGGAGTATGATCAATAGTTTAGATATCAAATTCATGCCATTATTGAAGATAAACAAGGGTAAAAATGTGTCACTAAGAAGCGTCAACAATCCCCCCGATGCTTAAACCTTGCTCATCCTCGAGTTAGTCTTCAATAAAAATCAACGTTGCCTTTCGGAGTCCAATCCCTGCACTTGATCATACACAAGAAAACATAATGCCCTCAAAATATTTTGCAATTAATTCTTCAAGTTTAACTAGCTCTTTCTAGTATGGTGGGTAGATATGAATTAAGTGTTCCCCACAAAGAATTTAAACACATGCTCTCTAATTTAAACAAGTCTTAGAAATTAAGAAGTAAGTTTCAAAAGAATTGCTAAACCAAGATCAATATTTTAAACCTCATTGCAATTGCTCATGGAAACTCTCAGCTCATCTTGTCTCTCTAACTAGCTAGAACTCTCATTACCTTCCTTTCTCTCATGTATGTGTAAGGCTTTATCTGGATCTATGGGAAAGGTTAGTCCTAACAAAAGATATTATAATCAAGATATTATCGAAAAAAAGAAATACTTCTCATGGGTTTACCGAGACTCGTCATAAAGACCATGGAAAATAATCGATTTTGTGGAGAGGGGAAAATGGAACACACGCTTTTAGATAGTGGACATGTGCAAATGGCAAAGGTTGATCCCGAGGCACAAATGAAGTCCTCGTTATTATATTGCACATGGTTGGAATATTTGAGTATGGAATAATCTTTAAGGCACTATGGGATTTAATGAAACAAAAAAACTAATGAGTGTTTATTTTCACACTTTTTTCTTTTCTTTCTTCCTTTTCAACATATATATTTTTTCTTTTATATTTTTTTCTTTATGCTCCTTAGAACTTCTAGCAACATTAATACTTACTCAGTACCTCCCCCCCCATGCTTAAATGATTGCTCGTCCTCAAGCATAGAAGTGGTGGCTAATGCTAGAGTAAGTATCCATCTCAATCTTTTGGAAAATGGTTTGAATCTTCAAGGAGTATCTTCTCTTCGAATTTTGAAGCCATTGGAGGAGGATAGGGGGTAGACCGGTCGGCTCATGGTGTTGAGGCCGGCCGGTCCACTTGTTGTGGACCTCCGTTTCTTCTAATTTTTCTTCAATGCACTCTTTGATGCCTCCCAAATATATGTTCCTTGTATCAAGCTCTTGATTCTCGAGATTTTCCTCGAGATAATGATCCATACTCAAATTGGGTTGTGGTCAAGGATGTATTTCACAAAAAGATAATTTGGGTTTAGGGTGGATATCCAGTGAAGTTTGTGAAGTTTCCGATGTAGAAACTCACAATGCATGGATAGATAGGCTAGCAAAGAGAAGATATGCAAAAAGGAATGGTCAGCTTCTTTGTCTCGAACCAGAGAAGATAAGTCCTGAATCAACTCACTTAAAAATAATTCTTATACTACGGTTCGTCATGATATATCATTTAGAATTTGGATAGGTAGAGCAATTGCAAAAGATATTAATGACAAGGCTAGCTCAATTAAATTCAGCAATTAAACATCCCTTGACAAGTTTAAAAGAGAGAGCAAGAATAATAAATATGGGTATTAAATTATCATAACCTCCACAAAAGATTGAGCCGGTATTTAGATAATTTTCAGATCATGTTGAGGAGAGCATTAGTCTAATCATGCATAAGCCAAGCACAAAAATAGACAAAGCGGCAACGATCATCATATTTTAACATGGCATAAACCTTCTGTCATCACTAGTGATCATATCACGAAAGCATAGGTGATATATATAGTGATCATGGTGATGATAAACAAAAGGATACACTAACACACATGCTGAAAATAGATAAAACAGAAAATTGCTACGCATATACAAGCTTGCACACACGCTGAAAATAAATAAAAGAAAGGAGAAAAACTCAAACCACACGTGCGAGCAATTTATTCTTGATCCTTCGTTGGTCACTCCTCTTGGCTTGGCGGATGTCTTGCGTTATACCCTTGGTCATAATACACTTGCGAGGCTCCTCCTTCAAATTGTTCCGGTGGCGTCAATGCTAGAAGTCTCATTTGATATGCAATCCCCACAGTTCCATCTTCTAGTCGGTCCGTATGCCTCCAGATGGCATTAATGTCCTCCAAGTTTCTATCAGTGTAGGCTCCAATCATTCTTGTGCTTCTTTCCGATTGTTGGAGATGTGCAAATTGAGCTCCAAACGATGGATCCGGGAACACTCCTTGATGTGGCGGTGGTGGGTAGCCATAACTGCTATATATAGGTGGCGGTGGATACATCGGTGGTGGCACCGGTGCTCCATACCCCCACTTGAGCTGATGCATGTCCCCATTGTTGCCCCCATCCTTCCGAAGGTCCTTGTCCACTTGGTACATTTTGAAATTCCGTTGTCCAATAAGAGGAACTAGCCGGTGGCAATTCCTCTCCCACCTCTTCTTCAACTGGTGCCGATGACTCTCCAATATGCTTCCCTCTTTTATTCTTCTTAGCCTTAACCAAAATCTTCTCATCACGCCAATCAACTCTTCCTCTTGCAAAAAACTTCAATCTTGCATCGGGGAGATAAATATTTGTATTTGTAATTTTTAAACCATTCTTCTCATCTTCTCCAATGTAGTGCCCTTGCCTCATAGCTTCAATTCCAAAATCGATTCCCTTCATGTAGAATGCCGAGTTTGTCTCCAATCTTGGGTTCAATGCAATTGCTGTCATGGTAAGATAACAACCCAAGCCAATCTCTTCAGAGCCGGATGTTGCTTCACATACCCACCTATCAATCATGATGTAGAAAGGATCAATTGCTTGCTTTTTGACCAATGCGGCATATACATAATTTAACTCCATATCGGTTACTTTGGACTCTCTCATCCTTCCGAAGTTTCTTCTGCTCATCCAGGAATGAAATATTTGAAGTATAACATTGCTCATGCTCTTTCTTTGGCGGTTGTCATCCCTTGCAATTTTCTTCCAAAATTTATCTATCCCCCCTTCTTCAACTTCGGCTCTTTCCAGTGCATCACCCTTGAAACCAAGTAAATTTCCAATATCCTCAAAGGTGATGGGCCTTTCTTCATCCTTCAACCTAAATTCGAGGCATGACACTTCTCACTCATCAACTTTTCTTGTCACCACTCTCATGGTCATCATTATCTCCAAGGCGATTTCTCCATGCACGTGCACCAGAACACCATCGGAAAATTGCCTCCATCCGAGGTTGTCCAGTAGCCCATAAATGTCACCATAGAATCCCAATCTTTGCAGTGCATCATCATCAAAATCGGTGTTTGCCTTCAACCTTCCTCTTAAATTCTTGAGCCTTGCTTCTTCTTCCTCCGACAAGATGACAAACCCATATTCTGAAATTCTTGGCTTGTATGGCGGTGGTGCGGTTGATCTTGTGGCACGTCGAGGTGCAAGAGGTGGTGGTGCGCCGGTACGCCCACAAGGTTCAGTGAACCGCATGGAGGTACTTCTTGGGTCTTGCATCCCACCAAGGAGCAGCATGTCGCTCCTTGATGCGGGGTTGTCTTCCTCCATGCTTCGCGGTGACTCGGCAATTAAGTGCCTCCGTGAAGAGCTCGCCGATGGCACGTCGGACACCGACGACCTTGTCATCTTTCTGGTGATGAAGTTCATGACACTCCTCCTCATGGTGCCTTGCTGCACAAACACAAAAACCAACACACCCAGGGTTTCTCACCAGTGGAAAAACAATATATCAAAGGGGAGAGCAAGCTAGGAATTGTAGTGAATTTTTGGAGATTTTTGGGGCGATTTTGATTCTCAAAATTTTCAGAGCTCTTGCTGGTGTTCAAGGTGGAAGAACTAAGGAACAAGAACTAAGAATTGTATGAGCTACTTACCTGTGAAAGGGGGGCACCAGGGCCCTTAAGAAGGCACCAGGCCGGCCGGCCTAGGGTGCTTGGGGCCGGCCGGCCTAGGGTCCTCCCTGGCCTCCTTCATGTGTCCATGCTCCCATGTTCTCCTGAGATGAATGTTGATCATTGTCTAGCAGCTCCACATGCTTTGCACCGCCCAAATGTTGTGAACCACTCATTCTTTGGAAAAGTTTTTAACTTGCATATTGTTTTCTCCACCTTGATCCATGCTTTTGTCCTTTGCTTCAACTCCACTCAAAATGTTGCTTTCAATCTTGCAAAAAATGAGTGTACCACCATGCATGGCTGCCCCCTCTTGCATGTGGTGGTAGGTGGAGAGCACAAAATTTTTTCCGTGAACTCAATCTTGGTCATTAGTAGTGATCATGATCATAAACCCTTCCAAAGTGTGTTTAGATGCTTAACCCTTCCTCTAATCTTGACAAATAAAAACCAACTCAAAGCAAGCAATGAGTTTGAACAAATAATTAGAGGGCAATTTGGGCATCATAAACAATTGTAAGTTAAGAAAATTTTTTCAACTAGGTTAATTTTGATTGCACCGGTATTGCTCACTTTCATGAATTGATAGCGAACTTTCCCAAGTTCAACCGTGGGTCATAGGTTTAGGTTCTAAATTTTGGCCAAAAGAGAGAGATATTTTGAATAAAATAAAATAAATGGGGCTTAGAAAAATCCTAATCCTTGGGAAACAAAACTGAAAATTAGTAAGGTTGCGTGAGCCTAGCATGCGTCAAAGAATTTAAAGAATTAAGATCAACACTTGGCTCTACTCATGTCTTTGCAATGATCAACTTGGTCCGGCTGTCATGGAGAGGACGGTCGTCAAAATGGGTGTGGGAATTTGGTTTTGGGTTTCTCAAGATAAATCATGGGAAGGCTCAAGTCATTGGTTTAGAATAAGAAATAAAATCAAAATGACCGAGCAACTCTAAATTAAATGTTCGACCGAACGACCAATTTAACAAATGTTTATCAAGTCTTGCGTAGCAAAATTCATGACTCACTTACTCAAATGTCTTCAGGGTTGTCCTCCCAGTAGCTTGTTCTTGACTTGACGAACAGTTGCCTCCCACAAAGTGCTTCATTTATAATCTATAGCTAGACTTCTTCCTTTCTTCAGTTTGGACCAACGCTTGGTGGTGGCGTTGCAGTCTTGGGTACCCACTTCTGCATGATCCTTGGCTTGGGTGCAGGATTATTCTTCGGCTTAGTCATCGTTTTGGTATCCACAAGCGGCTGTTGAGCTTTTGTCTCGACGGATGCAACAACTTCTTTGTTCTCCTTCGCTTCCTTCTTCTTTGGCTCCTCCTTGGTGTCACGTCGATGAGGTGGAATATATTTAACATTGATCATATTGCATACCTCGAGGCGTGGACGAAACTTGAATTCGCTCATGGTGCTATTGATGTCGAACTTGATCTCCCCCTTGCCAACGTCGATGTTCGCGCTTGCGGTCTTGAGGAACGGCCTCCAAAGGATGAGTAGCGATTTTGTCCCTTCTCCCATATCAAGAATCACCAAGTCAATGGGGACTAGGTGTTCTCCAATCTTCATAGGTACGTCTTCGGTGATGCCCAAAGGACAGCAAACGGAGTTGTCCGCTAGCTTTAGGCACATGGCGGTAGGTTCCCGCTTTGGTAAGCATAGCTTCTCGTACACGGCCTTCGACATGACGCTCACACTTGCGCCAAGGTCACACAATGCCCTCCCGAACATGTATGATCCAATGGAACACGGGATGGTTGGACACCCCGGGTCCCTCTTCTTCTCCAGAGCTTGATCGGTGATAGCCGCGCTGCATTCTTCGGTCATGTTGATGGTGCTCAGCGGCAGCATCTCACGCTTGTTTGAAAGGATGTCTTTGAAGTAGCGAGAGTATGTTGGAACTTGTAGAGCATCCAAGAATGGTATTTTGATGTTCAACCTGCGAACCACTTCAACAAATTTTTCGAAATGCTCATCAATTTTACATTTGTGGTAACGTGGCCTCGAAGGAGGAATCTTAGTATCTTCATCGATCATCTCAAACTCAGGCTCTTGGGTGACTATTTCCAGTGCGGGAGTAGGCGCCTTCTCATTTGATGTCATCTCGGCTTCAACACTTGGCATAGGCTTCCTTGCTCCGGCTGGGTGTTCAGGATCTTCGGTCTCCTTCCCAGAGCGAGTTTGAATTGCTTTTGCCGTCTCCGGGTTTTGAGGTTGCCCCGGTAATCTTCCTTCATTACTAGGTAGGCGTCCGGCTAGCTGGGTCACTTGTGTCTCTAGCATCTTCACCATGTTGAGCACCTGATGGTTAGAGCTTCCGACTTCCGTCACCTTGCCATCAATGTTCTCCAATATCTTGTCCATAGCCTTGAACTTAGTGACGATGTCCTTGTTGATCTTGCCTTGCTCCTCCATGAACTCCTTCAATTGTATACGAAGAGGCACCGAGTTTTGAATGGACGAGCTTGCATTAAATTGAGGTCTACCTTGCCCATAGCGGAAGTTGGATGGAGGGAACAAATCCCCCTTCCTCATGTACTCGAGCACCTTAGCTTCCTCTAGACAATTCTTCTGGATATGGCCGTACTCTCCACAATCTTCACATGTGGACCTTGCTTTGGCTGCCTTCAAATCAATAGCACGGGCTTCCTTCTTGTCCACCTCCATCTTCTCCAACCTTCTCATGAGCGAATCGATCTTCCCTTCTAGTAATTCTTCATGCTCCACCTGCAAAACACTTTTAGCAACGCCCGTGGATGGTGTAGGATGCAGCCGTCCCAATGATGCCCATGCATCATTGTCCGCCACCTTCTTGAATAGCTTGAGAGCTTGAGTCAGGGTGAGCTCAATGATGGATCCTCCAACCGATGCGTCGATGATTGCCCTTGATGCCGTTGTGAGGCCTTGGTAGAACTTCTGGACTATATCCTCCTTTGGAAACTTGTGATGTGGCACAGCTCAGATGTAGTCGTTGAAGCGCTCATAGGCTTCTACAATGGTCTCCATTGGGGTTTGCGCGAAGGTTGCAATCTCGTTGCACAAAATCTGAGTCTTGCCCGACGAGTAGAACTCCGTCATGAAAGCTTTCATCAAGGTATCCCAATTTTGCACCGTTTGCGCCAGTAGAGAATGAAATCATTGGAGAGCTCTCCCAAGTAGAGAGAACGGAAAGAGCCTTGCTCTCACTTGATCTTGCATAATTGGATGAATGCTTGAAGGTGAAGGTTGTCATCTTCTTTTTTGGTGAAGGGCGAGCTTTGCACCATATGAATGGTTGAAGTCTTCATCTCGAAGGGCCCTCCAACATCATTGAGGTCTTGGATAGGCAAATCCTTGATGTCAGGGATGCATAGCTCTCCGATCGTACATTCTGCCATATCGGGTTGCGGTGGCAGCTTTCTTGGACTTGGTGGTGGAGTTTCTCGAGGTGTAGACGATGAACTTCCGGTCTTGCCTTTTGGATCTACTAATTCCAGCTTCTCAGCTTGTGCTTCGTGTCTCCTTCGCCTGTAAAGTTTTTCTGGATCATCCACAAAATTTTTTGGTTTGTTGGAGAGGTAGCCATCCATCTCCTGTTAGGGTTAGTGAAAGCAAAATATATACAAGATCTAAAAGAAAGAGATAGAATGAAATAAAAATAAAATAAAACTAGATTAGATTGATTTTTGTGGATTAGATCTATTTTTGATAAAGAAGAAAATAAGAGATCTAAAAAAAGAGAAATCAAAAGAAAATCAAGAAAAAAATATTTACGAATGCTAGTCAAATCAGATCTTAATCGATAGTTCCCCGGCAACGGCGCCAGAAAGACTTGTTGACAGCCCTTAGACGCGTCAATCGTGAGTTGTAGCTTTTCCCTTAGAGTACTCCCCCAAGGTTTATCAATCCATGGAACTAAAGATATAAGAAACAATCCAACTAGCATAGAAATCCTTTGAGCTTGAAAGAGAGTTGCAAAATGGATCTAATCTACTAAAACCAAACACTGAAGGTAGCAAGAGAGAGTTAGAGATAACCAATCTAGATCGTCTAGATCATGCATATGTTGTAGCTCCGAGCCAAATAGAATGAAGTAAGATAGACGTGAATCTTAATAAAAAGCATCTTTAAATCATGACCTCCGGTCAAACTCCTGAAAGCCCCACTGTGCACAAGATCACACCCTATCACGATGCTCCCTTTTGGTGTGGGTAACTTAAGGGCACGTTCACAAGTGAACGTGTCGAACCACTTGGTAGATCTGGTATGAACCCCTAGCCACCATGGCTACAAGAACATCCCAAGCAATCTATCTTGAGAATAGATTGAAGAAGAAGCAAAACCAATCAAGAACGAAATCGGTAACGAGAGGCACTTGATCGCTAAGATTTGAAAACATATACAACTTCACCATGAATGTATGTATATCACAAGATCACCATCGGGATCCTACCTTGATCTTGATGATCTTAGCTCTAGAACTCCGATGTGGTCTTCCTCGCAGGATTCCCACATCTGCTATGGTGAAACCCTAGACAACTAACACGACCCTCAGCTCTCCGAAAGGTGTCCCTCTAGCTCCTCTGCTCCTCGGCGTCGATCGATGGAACAATTCTGCATGGCACAGGGATACAGGGGCTATTTATACCCTGAGCAAACCCTAGGTTGAAGGGGAGGGTGAGGCGGCGCCAAGAGGGCCTAGGCCGGCCGGCCTAGAGAGGCCCAGGCTGGCCGGCCTGGCCTCTTTCCTGGCCGCCTCGTCCTCTTCTTTCTTCCCAAGTCTCCTAGAAGCTTCAGTAGTTGTTCCACCTATGCATGTGGGCCTTTGGATGTCGTTTGCTTCGGGATATCTTTGAGATAAGAATGGGAAGTGATAACCTTCCAAATTCTCCAATTAATTTGCCTTGACCCCGAAGTTTCTTGACCTTATCTTGAAACACTTGCCTTTCAAATATTCTTGGAGGTCGGTTCACCAAAGATGAGCACGAACGGGGCTTGGAATGACGTAGGCCGGCCGGCCTAGGCCTCTTCTTCGGACTTCTGGCCTTCATCTTTCATCATGTTGTCCTTGGTCACAAGCCTTATCCATTTGTGCTCCAATTTAGTCCAAAAACCTGCGTAAACAGAAATCCTCCAAAAACACATGCATATGCAAAAACGTCCCGATTATGGGGTCTGATCAATAGTTTAGATATCAAATTCATGCCATTATTGAAGATAAACAAGAGTAAAAAGATGTCGCTAAGGAGCGTCAATAGAACGCACTGATGACGTCGGCATCGGCGATATTGGGCAGCTCGTTGCACTGCCGGGAGAAGCGTCGGATGTACTCTCAGAGAGTCTCTCCCTGCTTCTGGTGGCAGTTCTTGAGGTCCCATGGATTTCCCCGGGCGAGTGTAGGTTGCCTGGAAGTTCCCTACGAAGATCTGCCGAAGGTCAGCCCAGCTCCGGATCTGACCCGCCAGTAGGTGTTCGAGCCACGCTCTGGCTGAGTTAGCGCCTGAAGGTGTTCAGTCCTGCTCCAGGCGGCGTCGCGCTTCCTGTAACTCCTCGCGCCGTGCTCGCGCCTGATCATGGCGCAGCCGTGGGGGCGGCGCGGTCGCAGCCCTTCCACCGTTCACCGATGCAGCGGCGGCGGGATCTGCTCCCACGGTTGGTGGCGGTTCGAGGTCGTCCTCATGCACCTCTTCCACGGCCCCCTCAGGAGTGTCAGACATGAAACACTCGTGGGAGACGTGGTGGCTGTTGACAGTCCTTAAGTACCACTTTCGACCATCAATTCCTGCAAAAAATCATTGAATATAATCACCAAACATAGTAATAGGGTTTAATACTAATGATTTCCACGAGTGTTGGTGCTTTATCTCGTTCTGTAGGAAATGCCCAAAATGACATTACAGGTTTGAGATATATCCAAAAATATCAATGTCACAAATTATCCCAAATGCCAAGTATCAGTGCACCATTGCATAGGGCTCGACCAGACGATTCAAATGGATATATTATTCATATACTTTGGAGTTCAGGTGCAAAAGATGGAGATATTACAAATTATTAAAAAGCATTGGCGTCATCGCTGAGGTCGCTGACGTCAGTGCCGACATACGGGAGTCAGGCGAGCCCACTCTGGCCGAGCCCACTCCGGCCGGACCCAGTTACCAGTAGCGCTGCACTGCTCACGCGGGCACGCACGCTAGAGCACAGGTCAACGACCGGAGCAGGCCACACCGCGGAAGCAGCCAGGGGCCCACAGCCATGGCCCAGAACCAAACCATGCGGGGCACAGGCCACCATAGATAGCAGCAGTGCTCTGCACAGCAGGCCTGCACGGCACGGGAGGGGGCAGGCCCTCTGCGCAGGAGTGCTGCATGCAGATGCTGGACCCACGGGGCCCATGCGTGTGCCCACTGCCCACAGGCCATGCAGCCGGACCAGACCAGAAGCAGCTAAGCGCCGCATATGTGGGAGCGGGCCAAAGGGCAGGTGGCATGCGGCCGTTGGCCGAGCGGCCTATATGCTCGAACACGTGGCAGGCCGAGCAGCAAAAAGCAAGCCCAGCCGGCTAGGGACACGTGGCTGGCACCCAGTGTCCCGACCCCGTCGCCGCCTGTACGCTGCGAGCGTAGGAGCGGGAGAAGCAGGACACGTGGCAAGTTTTGGTTCGCTGCTTAAGCCATCACACGGATCAAGGCAGAAAGCACACGGCAGAAGAAGTCCTCGCACTATTTTTAGAAGGGAACCGACGTTTCCCACATCGGTTCGTGGACAGATGGCAAGAGAGGTGGAATTGGGGGAGAATATTCCCTAAAATCCATGGAGCATCTCCACTCCCCCAAGTCATTCCTCCACTATAAATAGAGGGTCCCTCTCCCTCATTCAACACACAAGGAAGTGAAGGCTCAAGGCAAATATCCAATGTAGTGATAGGTGAGAGGTGAGGCGAGAGTCTGGGAGAAGCCGGGGATGTCAGCTCCTCTCCTCTTCTTGTACCTCGGCGGATGCGGCTCAGGTTCGAGTATCATCCGGGTATTTTCTTTGCATTTCTGGATTAATATTTAATTAAGTTCAAGCTTTACTTTGTTTACTTGCGGGCTCCACGCTGTGATAAGTGTCTTAGTACTTGCAAACCTAAGATAGTATTTAATTGAGTAGGTAGATGTCTAGTCTTTTGAATACCTTGGAGTGCGTCTAGTGCCATGGATTTGTAGTGGTAGCCCCAGGTGGTGGCAGCATTGACGGCCTACGTAGTCCACCATGTGAGAAGCACTAGAGAGTAGTTGGACCATTGCTTGACTTGCCTAGCCCCCTTCTCATCCCTTTTCGGGATAGGATGGTTGGGCGTCCCAAAGCAAGTAATACAGTAAATGACTTTGCGCTCTCCTTTGATTATCTAGAATTACCTAGAAATAACCCTCTCTACCTTCTACACATTTATCACTTCTGTTGTCCTTGGTCATTCTTAACTCCGCACTAGTACACACACGTTCCCTATGGATTCGATACCCTGGAATACTCTCGGGTGAAAGCTACATCAGTATCCGTATGCTTGCGGACTTATCTGTGATCGTTAAAAATACCAACAAGCTTTCTGGCGCCGTTGCCAGGGAACAGTTGCTGTACTAGTGTCGAACCATGTTCGCCCATGTATCCCCATTCCATACTATCACATCATTTCATTTATATTTACGATTCATTTTCATCACTACCCATCCATTGTTCACATTAAAAAAACTAGCAAGAGCATGTTCTTCGGTAAAGTTGTCCCTCGGGTATTTTTGGTCGCTAACCATTACAGGTTGAAACTAAAAAGAACGACGGATGTACGGTTCTTAAGAACATGAGAGCTACATCATCTGCAACACCATGGTAAGTTTTGGTACTGGATCAAAACTTGAAGGAGGCCGACACACACTTGATTTTGTTGTCTAGTGACACAAAAATCCAAGTGTGGGGGAGGTTTGTACGTATCTCATGACAAGTTCCATTAATGCCAAATTTTGATCTTTGGTTTATAGATGATGCTAGTTCATGTATCCATTTCTTGCGATATAAAAAAATTAAAATTAAAAAACAAATGCCTGCCTGGAGGTAACCAGGCATTATCCCTTGCATTTATTTTGAAGCATTCACATTGCACATCATATTTGTTTCAAAGCATTCATGTTGCACTTCATTTGCAAGCAAACTCTTGTGCCTTCTTGTTGAATGGGTGGCTTCTCGGCTTTGAACTGTATTCGGGCACTGTGCCTAGTCTAGGTGGGTGGCGAAATCTTTCATCACCTATCTATTCGGGTTCCTAGTCCAACTCATGCAGCCCCCTACAGGGTCGGTTAATTGCCAGAACGTGGTTGGTAGACCGACCAGTAGGGTTAACTAGAACTGACTCCCACCACGTCATTTAGATCAAAAGGGTGATCAGTTTGCGCTTTGAGAAACGCCAGGCCTCGAATTTCTTACAAATTGCATATCATGTTTGGTTTGCCCTCTTTTGGATTTCCAATCTCGCATCATATTTGTTTTATTCATGCATTTTAAATTAGTTACATATTTATTTCCCAGCCATGGTTGCATATAAAAAAATAAAAGAATATAGCCGGCGAGGCTCAGTGGGATTAAGACATCTGGGTGTGCAAGCCACAGAGCCGTTGCACCTCGGTGGTCCCCATATGCCTCCTGGTTTCACCTTGCCATGCATCCTTGGTTCCTGTGTGCGCTTTCAAGAGAAAAGACGATTGTTGCATTCTCATGCTTTGCATATGTGTGAGCTACTTGTTGGAAACACCCCAACATTTAGCACTCACATGCTATCCACGTGCAACCACGTCACCGTTCACGACGTTACCAAGAACCAAGGAACTACCGCGATGGTAATTCTAAACTCATCATCCAATGCCAGTGGTAAGTACACTAAGGTAAGTAGAATGTCTTGCTTTTGACTTTAAACAAAGCTCTTCCAGGAGGTAACCCAAAGTTCACCATTTATGTACCGACTCATGTTATCTCCTCTTGAAAATATCTTGATCATGTTTTCATGCTTCCTTTATATATCCTCGCTTGCTCTGGTTTGAATGTATACGGAATACATTCATAGATCTTTTAAATTAAGCATGGTGCTTAGGTTAAATAGTCTTCTTTAATCAAATTAGACATGGTGTCACGTTTGATTAATGAACCTTGGAGCAATGCTTTTATAGATATTGGAGGTATGTATGGACTAACCCCTGCAGGAAAATTTTCAAATTTGAGCGCGTAAGTCATCAAGCTTGATTCAAATTGGAGACAAAGCAAGGCATTGGATACACTGCAACAAATTCTACACAATATACAAGGAGGTATATCACCTTTCAAAGGTTCACTGTGAATATTTCGCAAAATCCCCTTGTGATCATGTTGACGCATTTCGGCCTTGTTTGAGTTGTGCTTAAAAGAAAATAGTGAAAATAAAATTTGAAAAAAAGGGAAACTTTGAAAAGAAATACTAAAATAATGGCAAACATGATCTACGCTTAACGATGTCAAGGACCAATTTGTTTTTAAGCGTGGATGTGAACAACTATCCGGATGGCAGTAATGATTTATTCAATATAGTCCTTCGGGTATTTGTTGTCCGCTAACTTTTTGCAGGGATGAAGTGATGACTAAAGGACAGTGAGCATAACTTCAACAATCAACACCTTTAGTCACATAAGAAATTTTCACAATAAAGCAAGATAAAGAATGAAAAAATCTTCTGGCACTCTTAAGCTGAAATCTTGCATTCATTTGCAAGATCAAAGCTTGGGGTAATTTCGCTAGGGAAGTATCCAAAACACTCCGTGCATTTATTTCCCTTAATCTCCCTGCTAAGTTACCTTGCAAGATTTGTTTGCCATGAAAAAAACAAAATGCATAAAAATTTGTAAAACATAAAAACTCCAAAAATATTTGAATTCAAATAAAGATCAGACTCCTGGTTCATAACGCCAGTAGAGTCGTTGTTTTATTTCCACCTTGTTTTGAATAACTGCAGGTACACGATCAAGTGTGGGGGTCTCTCAGGTTTCTCCAGGTTCATACATTCAAGACCACCCACAACTACGTCGCACAAGATCGCATGGACTGACATGAAAAAGATCACGATGGCTGGGCACCAGAGGGGCTCGAACGAATTCCTTCAACCCACGGCCCTCTGGCACACCTCGTCTTCCACTTCGTCCAATGCGATGGTTTGCATGCCAATCCCTCACTCCCTCTCATTCTTCAGTTAAAAATAATCTTGAGATGATCATTAAAATTAAACTCAAATGAAACTTGATGCTCCTTAGGCTTATATGCTTATCCTTGATTGGCTTGCATATTCTTTATTCCTTGCACATACACCTGTCACTTGTGAACATATATCTTTAGGAAAGCATGCTACCTAAATGGTTGATGAATGAGATATGGTATGATAAGAGAAATCTTGCTCTTTCTGTATAAAGTACTTGGGATGTTTTTCTTGCAAAAGTTTAAAATTAGTAGCCTTGCAAAGCTCCTCAATGATATTCCATTCCTACCAAAGCCATATGTTGCTCACATTGAAAACCGAACATATGCTGCTTGTTATTGCATTGAGCTTTGTCAAATTGTTGTGACCTTTGTAAGATGCTCTTCATGCTTTCTTGATCAAGATCACGTACACTCCACATACACATGCTAAACTTCTACACTGGAAGTTAGCAATATCCATTCACCCACAAAATAAATGCTCCATATGTTTTATGAATCCCTCTCCAAATATTCTTTGCAAAAGAGACATGGGCTATAGAAAAATATTTTGGACACATGAAGGTCCAAGAAAAAAAAGAAGAGAAAAAAATATACATGCTCATAAAAGCATTGAGCGTGAAAAAAAGAGAAAGAGAAAAGAAAAAAAGAGAGATAGCCATGTTCTCAAAATAAATTCAAAGCAGAGAGATCATAAAAAAGGGAGTTCCCATACACCTTCCACTTTACCACACACATGCACATCTTAATCAGATTGTATGAATAGTTTTCTTCTTGGATCCACTCTTTGACTTTGCAATTTATGCGATACAAGTATGCTTTATCCTTACCCCAACCATGAGCTCCACATAAGCCTTTTTAGAAGTAGGGTGAAAGGAGGAAAGAAATGCCTTGGTGAGGAATATACACATTGAGCGATCTGAGAGAATCATTCGAGGAGCTAGGTTAGGTTTTGTTTTGAAAATTTATCAAAAACCCAAGTTACTTGACAGAGGAGTGGAGATGACTTGAATCAAGGCCGTTCCATTTTTCAACCATCCAAGATGACATGATAGACACTTTAAAAATTTACAAGTACAGGTATGTCTTGGAATAACTTATATGCTTGCACCATATCAAAAGGAGTCATGTTGTACCACCTTAGTAATTAAACTTTACTCGAGGACGAGTAAAGGCTAAGTGTGGGGGAGCTTGTTGACGGTCCTTAAGTACCACTTTGGACCGTCAATTCCTGTAGAAAATAAATTGAATATAAACACCAAACATAGTAATAGGGTTTAATACTAATGATTTCCACGAGTGTTGGTGCTTTATCTCGTTCTGTAGGAAATGCCCAAAATGACATTACAGGTTTGAGATATATCCACAAATATCAATGTCACAAATTATCCAAAATGCCAAGTATCAGTGCGCCATTGCATAGGGCTTGACCAGACGATTCAAATGGATATATTATTCATATACTTTGGAGTTTGGGTGCAAAAGATGGAGATATTACAAATTAGTACAAAGCGTTGGCGTCATCGCTAATGTCGCTGACGTCAGTGCCTGCGTACGGGAGTCAGGCGAGCCCACTCTGGCAGAGCTCACTCTGGCCTGACCCAGCTTCCAGCAGCGCTGCACCGCTCATGCGGGCATGCACGCTAGAGCACAGATCAATGGCTGGAGCAGGCCACACCGGGGAAGCAGCCAGGGGCCCACAGCCACGGCCTAGAGTCAAACCATGCGGGGCACAGGCCACCATAGACAGCACCAGTGCTCTACACACCAGGCCTGCACGGCGTGGGAGGGCGCAGGCCCTCTACGCAAGAGTGCTGCATGCAGATGCTGGACCCACAGGGCCCATACGTGTGCCCACTGCCCACAGGCCATGCAGTCGGACTAGACCAGAAGCAGCTAAGCGCCGCAAGCGTGGGAGCGGGCCAAAGTGCAGGTGGCACGCGGCCATTGGCCTAGCGGCCTATATGCCCCGGACACGTGGCAGGCCGAGCAACGAAGACCAAGCCAGGCCGGCCAGGGACACGTGGCTGGCGCCCAGTGGCCCGACCCCGTCGCCGCCTGTACGCTGCGAGTGCAGGAGCGGGGGAAGCAGGACACGTGGCAAGTTTTGGTTCGCTGCTTAAGCCATCACGCGGATCAAGGCAGAAAACACACAGCAGAAGAAGTCCTCATGCTATTTTTAGGAGGGAACCGACGTTTCCCACGTCGGTTCGTGGACAGATGGCAAGAGAGGAGGAATTGGGGGAGAATATTCCCTAAAATCCATGGAGCATATCCACTCCCCCAAGTCACTCCTCCACTATAAATAGAGGGTCCCTCTCCCTCATTATTCAACACTCAAGGAAGTGAAGGCTCAAGGCAAATATCCAGTGTAGTGATAGGTGAGAGGTGCAGCGAGATTCTGGGAGAAGCCGGGGATGTCAGCTCCTCTCCTCTTCTTGTACCTCGGCGGATGCGGCTCAGGTTCGAGTATCATCTGGATATTTTCTTTGTATTTTTGGATTAATATTTAATTAAGTTCAAGAATTACTTTATTTAACTGTGGGCTCCTCACTGTGATAAGTGTCTTAGTATTTGCAAAGCTAAGATAGTATTTAATTGAGTAGATGGATGTCTAGTCTTTTGAATACCTTGGAGTGTGCCTAGTGCCACAAATTTGTAGTTGTAGCCCCAAGTGGTGACAGCCTTGACAGCCTACGTAGTCCACCACGTGAGAAGCACTAGAGAGTAGTAGGACCATTGCTTGGCTTGCCTAGCCCCCTTCTCATCCCTTTCCGGGCTAGGACGGTTGGGCGTCTCAAAGCAAGTAATACAGTAAACGACTTGAGCTATCCTTTGATTATCCAGAATTACCTAGAAATAACCCTCTCTACCTTCTTCACATTTATCACTTCTGTTGTCCTTGGTCGTTCTTAACTCCGCACTAGTACACACACGTTCCCTATGGATTCGATACCCCGGAATACTCTTGGGTGAAAGCTACATTGGTATCCGTATGCTTGCGGATTTATCTGTGATCATTAAAAATACCAACAGTGGCTTTCCGCGGCGAGCTCCGTTTCAGAGTCCCTCCATGACCCCTCGCCGAGGAGGTCGAAGACGGACTCTGAAACGTTGTCGATGACCCCTACGAACTCATCGCTCGTAAGCGATCGATGCATGCGTTGCGCCAGCAAGAGTGACACCGTTTCGTCCACATTTTGCAGTCCGAATGGCATTACACAAGGCGAGGGGGGACACAGCGCCTCTGGCGTGAGTGGAGCACCTCCCGCGAGCTGTGTCATGACGTTCTCTAGCGCGAAAGCGACACAACGCGTGTCTTCCCGGGATGGCTGCGGTCCTAGGAACGTGTCGAGCTGTCGCCGAGAACTCTCCCACTGGAGTCCGTGGAGGGCTCGTGGGACTCTGGGGCAGCGAGTCGAATATTCGCGAGGGTCTCGGTGATTGCCGCGACGTTGGCGTCGACTCCGATGGTCGGGCTGGTAGCGGCAACCCGCTCCAGCCCCCCGTCGTTGGTGGTGACGAAGTCTAGATTCCCGAGACGTACGTGCGTCCCGGGAACCTAGCTCAGAGCATTGTTGGCCATCTGAAACCTGAAGGTGACCGTCGAACACACAAAAGGCCCCCTACCTGGCGCGCCAATTGTAGGTGCAAGAAATCACCGACGAGTGAATTTAGTGGATTGCATGCTAAGGCCCGGATGGTTCGCGAGAGGACACAAGGATTATACTTTTTCAGGCACGAACGCCCTACGTCTAGTTCGAGGTTCTCGAGTTACTCATGTTGCTCGTAGTAGGGGTTACAAGCAATCGAGAGAGGGAAGGGCTCCCAAGTCTCTGTGGGCGTGTGTGTGAGTGTGATGATTTTGAACCTCCGCTAAGGAAGGCCCTCCTTCCCTTTTATATTCCAAGGGAAAGGGTCGAGCCATTTACACAGGAGAGAGAGAGAAAGCTTTGAGCAAAAAAAACTGCCTGGTCTCGGTCTTCACCTGCTCCGTGGGCCCCTCTTGGGGCACTGTGGATGACGCTCAAGAAGGGTACCTGCAAACATGCCGAACAGGGCCATTCGACCCTCCATGTGTTAGCGCTCCGTCTTTCACCAGGACGGAGTGGTTGAAGACGTGGTGATGAACGATCATTCCTTAAGGATGGGACGGCCATTGCATTAGGTGTACCACCTCTACTCCGCCTGTCCGAGGTAATAAATGCCCATTCTGTCTTGTCTACGTCGCGTACCATGCTCGTCTGACCGATCCGACCCCTCTGGGCCCCCCTTTGCGGGTCCGGCTTTTAGCCTGGACGGGGGAGGTCGGTCGAGGCGGAGGGGAAGATGTGGGTTCCGTCTTGACTCAGGGGCAAGGGTCAGGCGAGGTGGAGATTCCTGCCCTACAGCGGCCTCTCGCCCGACTCCTCCTCGGGGTCGGGTGAGGCGGAGTGGCTTGGCCGAGGTACGCCCCGATCCCGACCCTTCTCCGAGGGTCGGGCAATTCAGAGTGAGGCGTGCCAGGCTGTGACCGGGCCCAAGTTGGGCCGTGTCAGCGAAAGGTTGTATCGAGAGGTGTCTTATCTCATGATTTTGTTTTGGGTTTAATCACCCCATCGATGTACGTCTTGATCTCCCGGGTTTAATAACCTCGGATATTTATATCCGACAAGAGTGATTGCCCAAAGATGTGTGTGTCTCATTTGGAGCCTCTCCACTCATATTTATAGGCTCCAAGAGACAACATCTCTGAAGGAATATTCTAGTGTCCACCCGCAACCGACCTTCAGGACAGCACGAGAGAGTGACACGTGGAGGGCCAGAAGAATAGAGCCAAGGTCGGTTCAGCCGAACCAAGGGTTCGGCCGACCCCTGGCTGGCTCCCCTCGCTGTGTGCTTCTTCAGGGTCGCTGTCATGTGGGTCGCAAAGGGTAGTTGCACGTGTCCACGGTGAATTGAGGCAGTTTGGGTGTGTTGTGGGCTCTTCAGTCCATGTGATCCATTAAGGTGGATTCTCCTTTGTTTCTGCAACAAGTCACCTGCAACAAAATATTCTCCAAAGACATGTGGAATTACATTATTCGAAGGGAAATATGTGTGTGAGTAATGCCAATCCTTCACTTTGTTAGAGAATATTGATGGCTATTTTTTGTGCTTAACAGCCGTCGACAACTCCCCCAAGCTAGCCTCTTGCTCGTCCTGAGCAAGCATTTGGACTTAGGTTTGTGGCTGATCAGGAGTTGCTACAATGTTGTATTCCTAACCTATGCCATATATACATCAAAGTACTCTACCAAGAATTGAATAAGTTGGCATTAATCTCACCTCATACTTTACTTCTGTGGGGCATGTAGCTTCACCTGCCTTGGGTTGTTATAAGGAAGAATAAGTTATGTAAAGCACCATTCACTCATTCATGATCAACTGTCAATCCAGAGGTTTTGTAAAAATTTTGAAAAGAAATCAAAGTTCCTCAAATGATTCTCTCGGATCGCTCAATGTGTATGATTCCTCACCAAAACATAGGTTTGCCTTTCTTTTATTTTTCACATCCTACCCCTAATAAGTTTTTTTTGTGGAGCTGAGGGTGAGAAAAATGAAAGCATACCTGTCTCTCATATGTTGCTAAGTCAAATACCGGATCCTTTGGAGAAGCAAGTCATACACCTTGATCAAGAATGTGCAAGTGTGTGGATGGTGAATATGGTGGATATGAATATAATGGACTCCTTTTCACATGATTCTTCTCTTTCTTTTTTTCTTCTTTCGAGGACTCGAGCTATCTTTCTCTTTTTTTTCATGTCATGCCTTTTGAGCTTGTGGCATACCTTCTTTGGGTATGCATCTTTTTATTTCTTTTTGCATAGGCCCAAGTCCTTTCATGCAATTAACTTTAGAGAGAGAGGTCATGAAACAATATGGAGTGTTTATTTTGGCGGTGGATGGATGGATGAAATGATGGGTGCTCAACTTCTAGGATAGAAGTTTAGCATGTAGTGGTGTGTGTACGTGATTCTTGATCATGGGAGTATGACAAATTCTCACTAAGGGTCACAAAAATTTGATGAAGCTCAATGAGAGAACAAGCTGCATATGTGGAGGCTATAACAAGATAGGATCAACATATGGCCCTGGATCAGAATTTCTCATCATTGAGGAACTTGTCATTTTTGCATTTTTGAAAATAAAACTCCGGATATCAAGCATCACATAAAACAAGATCATAGCTACTCTATTAAACCATATCATACCTCACAACAACCTAGGCATGGATCATGCTATCGCTACCCACAAGTTTCAAGCTAAGGTTTGATCATGCAAGCCAACAAACTCAAGACTTAGGCAGGATACTAAGTTGTATAAAGGCAGATGAGAAGAATAAATAGAGCAACTATTCATTATTTCAGCCATGAAAGATTAAAGCATTCTCACCGCGCATAAGAAAGCAGTAAATATTTTTGTTCCTTTTAGTTTTTTTTATCATGCATAATTCTGAAAATGGTAAAAGATACAAGTTACCTCTCTTGATGTCCTCCCCCAAGCTAGAATCAAGCTACTGCTGCTGATCAGGTTTGTACCCCAAGCTGCGCCAGTAAGCCATCATTTGCTCGTGGTATTGCTGCTGCGCTAGCTGCACGGTGAGGATTCGCTCGCCGGTCGTCTGCTGCCAGTCCTGGGTAGACTGAGCGTGCTGGTGCACGGCCTCCTCCAAATTGCCGGTACGAACGGTGAGCTCACCCAACTGCTAGGTGAGAGCACCATAACCCCAGCGATGAAGTCGATTGGTGTGCACCCCATGTTGGTGGTGCACCAGAACTAGAGCTGGTGGACCGCTCCCTGCGTCTCGTCCGTCTCCACACCTCGTCCGGAGCGCTCTGCCATGATGAACTCCCAGCCTCGTGCTAGTGAGGGAGCTAGTCCCATCCAGATGTGTACTCAGGAGCAACTCCAGGTACTAACCCAGGTGTGATCCAACCCTCCTGAAACATTTGCTGCACGATGGGCGAAGTCTGCGACTGATGTTGTGGCTGAGGTGCTAGTGTCGGCTGCTGTGCGGCTGCGGCTCTCCTCAATGCACTCCTGGTAGCCCTGCCACCTGAAACACTATGCCTATGAGCTTCCTCTTGTGGTACAAGAGGTATGGTTAGAGGGCCACCACCATACAAGCGAAACTCTGGGTTAGGTAACGGAATTTCGTTTGTATAACCGAGGTAAAAGAAAACCAAAGACTCATTCGAACCTGCGTTGAGTGTATGGCCATGAACCAGATATGCCAAGTTAATGAGAGATCGAGGCGTCTCAATGTAGGGGATGTTCACCCCTGCTAGAGCCCCGACCCTCAAAGCAAGGCCAGTACGGAGAAGTACAATCAATGGGACCCATCATCCTAAAATTCTCCGACCATTGTTTAACCATAGCTTTGGCGGGAGAGATCTTAATCTTGTGGATCATGGCATATAAAATCATCAACTGCGCGTTGGCCTTACATCCACCCTTGGGAAGAGAGTAATGGCTAGCCACTTGTTCATCAAATGAAGGGTCGGATGGTGAATATCGTTACACCGAGGTGCAAACTTGCCAGTGACCTCAAGACCAGAAATTTCACCCAAAAACCATGTCGAGAAAAATCACGGCAAGCTTTGTCAAGATCAAGAGCACAGCGGGAATTAAAACCAAGGGTTTGGCTCAAATCTCTCCATGTAAGACGGTGATCCGTCCTGAAAAGTCAGAACGTGATATCATCCGAAACCACATGAAGAATGCAAAGAAACTGGATGGTGAGGGGCCTAGAGCCAAACTCGGAAACGGGTGCAAAGTCACTCCATCCAATAGCATGCCAAACAATGATGAAATCAGAGTCCATACCTATTATCTCCAGAAGATCCGAGTCGAAGTCCTTGGTGTGGTCGAAGACATGGTCCTTCAGGAGGGCGTAGGATTGTTTCTTTCAATCATCTTGCAAGTCGATGTAAGGGACGTCAACCTCGTCAACCTCCATCTCTTTGGCTTGCGGTTCAACTTGCTCTTCTTGCTCTTCCTCGTAGTCCATGGCCGTTGGCTCCAGGGTGTGTTCGGTGGTGCGAGAGGAGCTAGCGCTAGCCCGTGAACAGGATGAGCTAGAACCTGTCATCCGCCTAGATAACCTGATAGCCCTCCGGCCTATCCTAGTCATGCCTACCAACAACGAAATGAAACACAAGAGTAACTCATGACGGGTTAGTGAAACCGAATGAAATACGTACCCGAAGTTGCTCCTCCAAGCGTAGCACTTTCTTGCAGCAAAGAAATAGAGAGAGAGGGCGAGAGCTTCCTTGCACTTGAACTTGAGCAAAAATTCAATCAAAACCCGAGAGCAAAGAGTGGAGAGGGAGTGAGTGAGTGAAATGTGTGGATGGATGAACCACACCCCTCTTGGCCTCTATTTATAGAGCAAATGTGTCAGCACCCAAGGGAGAGACAAGGCACAACGGCTACTACCCACTGGGGGAAGGTGGGGCCCAGCGGCCAACGGTCGTGTTGGACCGAACTCGTGGGTCGGCCGACCCCCTGGCCAGGCCCACCGACCTCCCCTTTGGCCCACAGCCCCTTGACGGCTACATGAATGTCATGCCGTGGTGCATGGTCCAAAATTTGCTCCAGAAATGCTCAAAAGGATTTTTCTTTGAAATTCAAACCCAGAAATTATTTTTAGAATTTTTAGAAAAAAGGGAAAAAAGGCTTGGAAAATTCCAGCATGCAAATGGTGGTTTGGAAAATTCAAATATGCATTGGAGAAATCCAAATGTTGGGAAAATCAAATTTGGAATGGGAAATATGAGATAACTACCGAATTTACCTTCCCGCGAAGGGCTTACCCTTTTAAGTCTGACAAGTGGGACTCTCCTCCGGCGCTTAATTCCATTCAACACCCCACTCTGGAGAAGTGGATGGGGTTGTTTGATTTTCTTCCGCCACACCTTCTTATTTTTCATTTTCTTACCTGGTGTAGTCGGTAGTCTCGTAGACGGGGGTTGTGGCTCCGTCCACTCCCCTGTCCATTCATCATCCAGGTTGATCACATAACTTTGCTCTTCTCGAGGCTGGAACTTGAATGTCATGTTCTTTCTTCCAATATGGAATCGGATTATTCCGGTCCCAACATCAATCCTTGCATTGGCATCATATAAGAATGTTCGCCCAAAAATGAGCAGCATATCACTTTCCATACCTAGGACCATGAAGTCCATAAAGATATAAGAATTCCTGACTTTCACCAGGAGATTCTTAACTATCTCCTCCGGATATCGGATCATTGAATCGGCAAGCTGAAGCCTCACCAAGGTAGGGGAAAGAGCAGGATAACCCAACTTCTCAAATATTTCCTTGGGCATAATGTTGACACTAGCTCCAACTCACATAAGGCCTGTTTGAAATGGCAATCATAAATAGAACACTTGATCACTGGATAGCCTGGGTCTTCTATGCTTTTAATCACTGGCTCATCCCATAGCTGATGAATGGGCCTGCCTGCCTTGGTGGGAGGATAGGATTTTCCCCACCGTGCTGACACAGCACAAACATTCTCTTGAGAAGCCTCGGGCTGCCCCGGGATCTTCCCAATTTCAGCAGAAGGAACAACAGCAGCCAGCTGGGCCACTTGAGTTTCCAACATCTTGTTAAAGCTTAGCTGACTTTTAAGAGCAGAAGAGAGACCATCAAGCTTGACATTGAGACTCTCTAAGTATTTCTCGTTGGCAGTCAGTTTCTTGTTGAAGCCTTCTTTTATCTTGGCTTGCCCAAGAATGAGATCCTTGAAGGATGACTGATTAGGATTGAAATAATTACCATAGTTGCCTCCTTGATAAGGGTGTTGATGATTCCACCCTTGTCCTCCTTGTGGATGATAGTTGTTGTTGCCGTTCATGTACAACGCCTCTTCCTGGGTTGCAGGACAATAATTTTCTGAACACCCAGTTGTTGAGGCCATATTACCAGGGTGCTCGATCACAAGGATTACCAACTACTGACTCCTTGCGAAGAAGACTCTAAACAGGACACGACGACTGGACCAAAGGAGGAAAGCTTAAGATTAGATAGAGTCCTACTAGGTTTAAGTCTATTTTGTCTTGTAATGCAAGTCTCCTTGGACATAAATAGTGGGGGGTCTTGTACATAGAGGGTATCCCAGGTTTCACCAAACCACCCGAGGGTACTTGTTACGCAATTGTAATCTGTACTCGCTGAGATAATACAAGCAAGCAACTAGACGTAGGGTTATTACTCGATCTCGAGGGCCCGAACCAGTATAAAATCCCGAGTCTCTTTGTTCACCTACTGTGATCATTCTTTGCAAGAAGCGGGGTGCCTGCTGGACAAATATCTGCCGAGTATAACCTCGACAGAGGCATGCAAGGTACGGGGAAATTGCGTGAAGATCAGATCATGCCGATCGTCAATGGAGTCTGGTGAGCCAACGTGTCGAGTTCATCGATCCCCTACATGTCGAGCTCCGTCAAGTTAGAAGCCATCGGGAGCTCCGCCTCTGCTTCCGATCTCTACGCTCCGAGCCATCTAATGCCTGCACGTTCGATCCACTTCAGAGATCTTGTGTTCGAGAACTAGGGTGACTATGAGCTCAAGCTAATAGGGATCTATGATCCCGATCTCACGTGTGCCGGTCGGGAAGTCTTCACCACCTTCGTGGAACCAACTCCCAAAGACATTGCTGATCGCACCGCACAGGTAGATCTCGATTACAATGGATCAAGCAATGGATCTAAACAGTCCGATGACCGTCGCATTCATGGGGTTACTCGAAACGGGGAGAATACTACAGCCGAGTCATCCAGCTCGTGTAGACCTCCAAGTCCTCTCTTCAGTAACGCACCAACCATCCAGACTGCCAAGTCCCGTACGCTGCTGGCTCCGTCCTCACTGGCTCCCCAAGATCTCAATACAGATTTTTGGGCAGTCAACCAGGACAACCTGCAGATCTGAACTCTCTTGGAGACAATGGAAGCTATGGCTCAGTGAACGCCGATGGCCACCATTGCCAAGAAAGCTCGGGAAGCTGCGAACAAGGCTAAAGAGCGGCTAGAAGCCGCCACTACACCACCAGCTCCATCCAACAGGCCTGGCGACTCCCAGCCGGTTCGCTCCCGATCTTTCAATGGACATCCACGATACAACCCCCAGGAGGGACGAACGCAATCGCAGGAATCACGACGCTCGGGAAACTCTCAACTACAATAGAGATTACCGAGCTCGTGAGGGCTACTACCGGTCTCATCCGGACTCTCCACCACGTGACTCCTGACCAAGCACTGGGGGATGCCTCGCGTATTCGCCAGGCTTGCGCAAGGTCAGGTGACCAGAAAAGTTCCATCCTACCAATATCGAGAAGTACGATGGAACAACCAACCCCCATGAGTGGATCCAGATCTATTCTATGATCATCGATGGCACCTGGGGAGACGACTACGTCAAAGCCAACAACTTGCCGACTGCCCTACAGAGATCAGCCCGAACGTGGCTCATGAACCTGCCCGAGGCCAGCATCAAGTCATGGACTCATCTGCGGGAGACGTTCGAAGCCAACTTCCAAGGCACCTACAAATTCCCCGAACATGATGGAGATCTGCTCAACTATGTGCAGAAGTCCGGAGAATCTCTTCAGGACTATATCCGCCGATTCAGCGACACCCATAACACCATCCCAGATATGGTGGATGATCGGGTGATTGTACCTTTCAACCAAGGTTGCAAGGACGAGCGGACTGTAGACGCTCCTTAGCAACACCTTTTTACCCTTGTTTATCTTCAATAATGGTATGAATTTGACATCTAAACTATTGATCATACTCTATAACCTGGACGTTTTCGCATATGCATGTGTTTTTGGAGGAATTCTGTTTGAGCAGGTTTTTGGGCTAATTTGGAGTGCAAATGGACGAGGCTCGTGACCAAGGACAACACGATGAAAGATGAAGGCCAGAGGCCTAAGGAGAAGGCCAGGCCGGCTGGCCCCACAGGGTCTAGGCCGGCCAGCCCAAGGAGTTTAGAAGCCCGTTCATGCTCATCTTCGGTGAACCATCCTCCAAGAATTTTTGAAAGGCAAGTGCTTGAAGATAAGGTTAAGTGACTTCGGGGTCAAGGCAAATCAAACGGAGAATTTGGAAGGTTATCTACTTTCCATTCCTATCTCGAAGATATCCCGAAGCAAACGATGTTAAAGGCCCACATGCATAGAGGGAACAACTGCTGAAGCTTCCAGAAGACATGGGGAGAAAGATGGGGATGAGGCGGCCAGGAAAGAGGCCAGGCCGGCTGGCCTGGGCCTCTCTGGGCCGGCCGGACCAGGCCCTTCCTGCGGCACCTCGACCTCCCCTTTGACCTAGGGTTTTCCAGGGCTACAAATAGCTCCTGTGCCATCTGCCACGCACATCATCATTCGCCATTAAATGTCGAGGAGCAAAGAAGCTAGAGGGACACCTTTCTGAGAGCTGAGGGTCATACTAGTTGTCTAGGGTTCTGCCATAGCCGACGTGGGAACCCTGCGAGGAAGAACATGTCAGAGTTCTGAAGCTAGGATCATCAAGATCAAGATAGGATCTCGGTAGTGATCTTGTGATGTACTATCATTCATGGTGAAGTTATTTGTGTTTCCGAGCTCTTTAGCGATCAAGTGCCTCTTTCTATGATTTTGTTCTCTCTTGGTTTTGCTTCTTCTTCAATCTATTCTCGATATAGATTGCTTGGGGTGTTCTTATAGCCATGGTGGCTAGGGGTTCATGCAGGATCTACCAAGTAGTTCGACACGTTCATTCATGAATGTGCCCTTAAGCTACCCACACCGATAGGGAGCACCGTGACAGGGTGTGATCCCATGTAAGTTGGGGCTTTTGGGAGTTCGATCGGAGGTCGTGATTTAAAGATGCTTCTTATTGAGACTCACATCTACCTTACTTCACTCTATTTGGCTTAGAGCTACAACATATGCATGATCTAGGAGATCTAGATTGGTTATCTCTAACTCTCTCTTCCTACCTTTGGTGTTTGGTGTTTACTAGATTAGATTCGTTTTTCACCTCTCTCAAGACAAAGGATTTCTATGCTAGTTAGATTATTTTTTATGTCTTTAGTTCCACAGATTTATAAACCTTGGGGACAACTGATCCGTGCGCTTGCGGTTCACAATTGACGCGTCTAAGGGCCGTCAACAAGCTTTTCTGGCGCTGTTGCTGGGGAACTATCAATTAAGATCCGATTTGACTAGCATTCATAAATATTTCTTTTTCTTAATTTTTCTTTTGATTTCTCTCTTCTAGATCTCTTATTTTGGTTTTTATCAAAAATAGATCTAATCTAGGTTTTGTCTTACTTTTATTTCATTCCATCTTTTTCTTTTAGATCTCCTATATATTTTGCTTTCACTAACCCTAACAGGAGATGGATGGCTACCTCTCCAACAAACCGAAAAATTTTGTGGATGATCCAGAAAAAATTTACAGGCGAAGGAGACACAAAGCACAAGCTAAGAAGCTGGAATTAGTAGATCCAAAAGGCGAGACCAAAGGTTCATCATCTACACCTCAAGAAACTCCACCATCAAGTCCAAAGGAGGCGCCACCGCAACCCGAGATGGCGCAACTGGAATGTACGATCGGAGAGCTATGCATCCCAGACATCAAGGATTTGCCTATCCAAGACCTCAGTGACATTGGAGGTCCGTTCGAGATCAAGACGTCAACCATCCGTATGGTGCAAAGCTCGCCCTTCACTGGAAAAGAAGATGCCAACCTTCACCTACAAGCATTCATCCAACTATGCCGCACCTTCGACATGCAAGGAATAACTCAAGATCAAATGAGAGCGAGGCTCTTTCCATTCTCTCTACTAGGGAGAGCACTTCAGTGTTCCATTCTCTACCAGCGAAAATGGTGCAAAATTGGGAGTCCTTGATGAAAGCTTTCATGAAGGAATTCTACTCGCCGGGCAAGACTCAGATTTTGTGCAACAAGATTGCTACCTTCACGCAAACCCCGACGGAGGCCATCGCGGGAGGCTATGAGCGTTTCAACGACTACATCTGAGCCGTGCCACATCACAAGTTTTCAAGGGAAGATATAGTCTAGAAGTTCTACCAAGGCCTCACGACGGCATCAAGGGCGATCATTGACGCATCAGCTGGAGGATCCATCATTGAGCTCACCCCAACACAAGCTCTCAAGCTATTCAAAAAGGTGGCGGACAATGATGCATGGGCATCATCGGGACGGTTGCATTCGACACCATCTGCGGGCGTTGTAAAAAGTGTTTTGCATGTGGAGCACGAAGAATTACTAGAAGGGAAGATCGATTCACTCATGAGATGGTTGGAGAAGATGGAGGTGGACAAGAAGGAACCACATGCTATGGATTTGAAGGCAGCCGAAGCAAGGTCTACATGTGAAGATTGTGGAGAGTACGGTGTCCAGAAGAATTGTCCAGAGGAAGCTAAAGTGCTCAAGTACATGAAGAAGGGGAATTGGTTCCCTCCATCCAACTTCCGCTATGAACAAGGTAGACCTCAATTTAATGCAAGCTCCTCCCTTCAAAACTCGGTGCCTCTTCGTATACAATTGAAGGAGTTCATGGAGGAGCAAGGCAAGATCAACAAGGACACCATCACTAAGTTCAAGGCTATGGACAAGATATTGTGGAACATTGATGGCAAGGTGATGGAGGTCGGAAGCTCTAACCATCAAGTGCTCAACACGATGAAGATTGTAGAGACACAAGTGACCCAACTAGCTGGACGCCTACCTAGTAATGAAGGAAGACTACCAGGGCAACCTCAAAATCCGGAGACAGCAAAAGCAATTCAAACTCACTCGAGGAAGGCGACCAAAGATCCTGAACACCCGGCCAGAGCAAGGAGACCTAAGCCAAGTGTTGAAGCGGAGCTGACAACAAAAGAGAAGGCACCTACTCCCACACCGGAAATATTCGCTGAAGAGCCAGAGTTTGAGATGATTGATAATGATACCAAGATTCTTCCTCCAAGACCACATTACCACAAAGGTAAAATTGATGAGCATTTCAAAAAATTTGTTGTAATGGTCCGCAGGTTGAACATCAATATGCCACTCTTGGATGCTCTACAAGTTTTAACATACTCTCGCTACTTCAAAGACATCCTTGCAAAAAAGCGCGAGATGCCGCCGCCAGGCACCATCAAGATGACTGAAGAATGCAGCACGACTATCGCCGATCAAGCTTCGGAGAAGAAGAGGGACCCGGGATGTCCAACCATCTCATGTTCCATTGGATCATACATGTTCGAAAGGGCATTGTGTGACCTTGGCGCATGAGTGAGCGTCGTGCCGAAGGCCATGTACGAGAAGCTATGCCTACCGGAGCCGGAACCCACCGCCATGTGCCTAGAGTTAGTGGACAACTTCGTCCGCTATCCTTTGGGCAACATTGAAGACGTACCCGTGAAGATTGGAGAACACCTAGTCCCCGTTGGCTTTGTGATTCTTGGTATGGGAGAAGAGACGAAGTCGCCACTCATCCTTGGGAGGCCGTTCCTCAAGACCGCAAGGGCAAACATCGACGTTGGCAAGGGGGAGATCAAGTTCGGCATCAATGGCACCATGAGCGCGTTCAAGTTCCACCCACACCTTGAGGTATGCAATATGATCAATGTTAAATATGTTCCACCTCACCATCGTGACACCAAGGAGGAGCTGGAGAAGGAAGAAGCGGAGGAGACCAAGGAAGTTGTTGCATCCGTCAAGACAAAAGCTCAAAGCTCGCCTTTGAAGATCAAAAACATGACTAAGCCGAAGAATAATCCTGCGCCCAAGCCAAGGATCGTGCAGAAGTGGGTACCCAAGACTGTAACGCCACCACCGAGCATTGGTCCGAAGTGAAGAAAAGGAGGAAGTCTAGCTATAGACTATAAACGATGTGCTTTGCTGGAGGCAACCCATTCGTCGAGTCAAGAATAAGCTACTGGGAGGACAACCCTAAAGACGTTTGAGTAAGTCATAGATTTTTCTACGCAAGACTTGATAAACAATTGTTAGGTTGGTCGTTCGGTCAGACTCTATAATTTGGAATTTTATTGCTCAGTCGTTTTGATTTGATTTCTCATTCTAAAGCAATGACATGAGCCATCCCATGATTTATTTGCTTTTTCTTGAGAAACCCAAAACCAAATTCCCGAACCCATTTTGGCGGCTGTCCTTTCCATGATGGCCGGACCAACTTGATCAATATAAAGACATGAGTAGAGCCAAGCATTGTTTTTTAATTTCTCTAAATTCTTTGACGCATGCTAGGCACACGCAAACTTAGGAATTTTCAGTTTTGTTTCTCTAGGATTAGAATCTTTCTAAGCCCCATTTATTTTTGTCGAGGTTGTACTCGTCAGATATTTGTCCGGCAGACACCCCGCTTAATGCGAAGATTGATCACGGTGATGAACAGAGAGACACGGGATTTTTATACTGGTTCGGGCCCTCGAGATCGAGTAATAACCCTACGTCCAGTTGCTGCTTGTATTATTTCGTCGAGTACAGATTACAATGCGTAACGAGTACCCTCGGGTGGATTGTGGAATACAAACTTGGATGTTCGATACCCTCTACACACAGGACCCCGCTATTTATACCCAGGGAGACGTGCCTTACAAGTCAAAACAGACCTAAACCTAGTAGGACTCGAACTGTCTTCGGGCTTCCCCCCTGCGATCTGGTTGTCGTGTCTTGTTCGGAGTCTTGGTCGTCTTGGAGTCGGTAGTCGGCAATCCTCGTGGTCGGGTACCCTGGTATTATGGCCTCAACAGTAGCCCCCGAGCTTATCTTGTTCAGAAAAGGTTGATTGTTCAATAGTCTTCGGGTCTTTTTGCTCTTCGGGCGATTTCTGGATATGAGAATATCTCGTCAATCATGAGAGCCAGAAAAGTTCCCGAACTCTTGAATGTGGAAACCTGCATCTGAATGATAAGGTCAAAGAAAAAAAAATCAGCCATAATAATATAAAAGAACTGTTCCGTCTTGGAAAACGAAACGCCCCAGGAGTGATGTAACTGCTGCCCAGTGCATTTAAAACCCACTCCGCACGTCTCCCGGAACTTTAGCAGTGCACGCGGTACGGCTCTGCTCCGGCTCCTCGAATCCCGCACGAAGCGTTGCATCTCTGGGTCTTTAAATATCAAATCTCCTGGATCGATCCGTACTTGAACTTTCCATTCTAAACCTTCTCCCTCCCCTCGCCATGGGAAAGAAAAAGCTTAGTAGTAGATTCAAGCTTCCTCGCCTCCTCTTCGGAGACTCCCCTCGCAGCTCCGGCGAACATCCGCCTGACAAGCCGGAGGACCCGCCGGCGACGACACCACCCGTCGCTCCTCCTCAGGCTCCGCTCCTGGCTCTCCCCTGGCATGAAAAAGCACATTGACCGGATCGTGGAGCTCCGCGACGCAGGTTTGACGGCAGTTCATGTGGCGGAAATCTTCATTAGATGGAGATTCATTCCGCTCATGACTCATGACCGATATGCCTGGACATTCACGGGCGTCATTCCGCTCATGACTCATGACCGATATGCCTGGACATTCACGGGCGTCAATGATCCGAACAGGATGAAACCTGATGGTGAGCATTCATTTGTCTGTTCTGTTGTTTTTCCGAGTTAGTTCGGTCATTTGAGTTCATGACTCTTAACTAGCAGTTGTCCCAGAGTCAGAAGTGCTTGAACGCTTGAACAAGATGTTCGGGACTGGCCTCCCGGTTTGGGAAGACGTCCCATTACCTTATAGCGCTGAGAACCCTCCTCCAAAGGTAAACTGTTTCTCAGAAAAACTTCTTTCTTGTATGATCATGATATAACATTTCTCTTTTCTCCCGACCAGGCTCCAGCTATTGTTGATGCCCCTCCTCAGAGCGGTGCCATTAATGTTGAAGAGGAGGGCGAGCAGCCTGTTGATCAGGGTACCAGGGCCCCGATCAACGAACCACCCGAACTATCACCTGGTTTGGAAAAGGAGATCCCGAGCAGCCCCCAGGCGAATATCCCCCGAACTCGGAAACGCTCTCGCAGTGTAGAGGGGATAGTTCCAGATTCGGAAGTCTCTGGATCGCCTGGGTCAGCCAGTCGGCAGCCCAGTCACAATCAGCCTCGTCCTGTTGCCCAGGTACCAAGCATGATCGTATTCGGGCGTTTATTCGCAGCCTTTGATCGCATATCCAAAGCTAAACATGATCGGGAGATTTCTCGACAGGAAATTCGTCCGACCAGGCCATTATCAAAGCTGACTGCTGGTGCCAAAAGGTTTAAATTCAACATTCCGACGGCCAAGTAAGAGCTTTGACATTCTTTGAATATGTACGAACATTTTTCTCAAATGTTATTTTCATTGTATGTTGACTGTTCGGGAATTCAGGCGTCCCGATCCCACAGCCTCTTCTCCTGTCAAGCCATCTATTAAGGAGAAAACTCCCGAGCTGGACTCGACAGCACAACCCGATGACTCAGAGAAGACTGCGGAGATTGCAGGACCCGTCCCGACGCCCCTGGGCCCGATCTATAGCGTGCTTTCGACAGCTGAAGAGCAATGGCGTTTGCTGGACGCTCGTGCCTCTGCTGCTGAAGCATCTGTGATCAGACTGGGAGCCCAGGTGACTGTTCTCCAGTCCGAGAAAGATGGTATGTAATTTAAAGCTTACACTTCGCTTACTGAATCTTTATTTTTGAACTTTTGTTCATACGCTGCCTTTGATCCTGTAGCTGACTCCAAGAGCATTGAATTGCTCGAGAAGAAGAACTCGGATCTGGAAGGGAAGCTAGCTGATCTGACTGCCCGACTTGAAGCATTAGAGAAGCACAATTCATCCTTGGAATCCAGGCTGATGGAAGGTGCTTGCATTGCTGCGACTCACACCGTCGGGGCTTTGAAGAGCCATATCCCTAATCTGGATGTTTCTGTGCTCTCAGAGGGCTTCAAGTGTTCGGCGTCAGATGCCGCGGTAATGTTTGAGAGTCTTAACCCAGTGGTTGAACCTTTTATCAAGAAACTTGGTCTCCATCTGAGTGATTCGGAGGAATCACCCTGAACACTGTGCTGAATTCCTGTAATAGGACAAAACTTTAACAGTTTAGAAAGCGATTTAATTTTGCTAAACATATGCATGCATGTTTTTGCGTGAATTTTTGGAGCTGATCGGTGTTTTCATGGATCTTTTTAACTGATAGCTTTGTCATAGCCAAAAAATCCCGTTACCATAAGCTATTCCGGAATTGTTTAGTTGCTGAGACTCGGGCGGCCTGCTGAACTGTGTAATTCCTTGTAGTCATGGTGTTCGGTAATTTTAGCGTCTGCCTAGCTTCCTTGAATTAAAAAGCCCATTTCTTGCATGGTAGTAGTACCGTAGTAGCCCCCGGGCTCTTTTACAGTCATGCTGGCATGCTGAAAAAGAGTCTAGAAGTACGAACTGCAAGAAACTTCCGATCACATGGGGAGCCCCCGAGCGTAGAGCTCGGGACGCATAGAATAGGTCTGAAAAGAAAATTTTCAGCATGGTAGTCCCCGGCTCTTTGTTAGTATATGCAGTATGGTAACAAAGAGTAGAAACAAAATAGAAAATAGAAAACCCAGCCCCCGAGCATAAAAGCGAGGGTGAGTA
>CM014270.1:28393363-28439723 GCA_004135705.1 Alloteropsis semialata
TACGACAATACTCCGTAGGAATTTCACAGCGGCCTCTTTGGTGATTTTCTGAACAGGCTCGGCTTCGACCCATTTTGTAAATGTGTCAATACCGACGAACAGAAATCTGTATCCCCCGACAGCCCTTGGAAAAGGCCCGAGGATGTCTATACCCCATGTGGCAAAGGGCCATGACAAAGGTATAGTATTTAAAGCTTGCGCAGGTTTAGTCTGTTTTCGTGCGAAGAATTGACATGCCTCACACTTTTTCACTAAATCGCTTGCGTCTTGAAGAGCTGTAGGCCAGTAGAAGCTCTGTCGGAATGCTTTCCCTGTTAGATATCGGGGAGAAGCATGTGATCCACAGATTCCTCCGTGAATGTCGTGGAGCAAACTAATGCCCTCGGTCCGTGTGATGCATTTGAGGAGCATTCCATTGCGGGTTAGCTTGTATAATCGCCCGTCAACCAATTGATAGTTCTTGGCTTTACGATGGATTTTCTCCAATGTAGCATCATCGTCCGGAATAGCTTGGTTTGTGAGGTACGCCCGGATTGGATCCATCCAGTTCTCCTCGTTTCCAACTAGAGCGGCAGCTCGGGCCGTACCGACCAACATAGACTCCTTGACGGATTCGTTGGTTGTAGAAACTGATCCCTTGGCGGGTTCAGTTTTTAGGTTCGGTAGTGAAACCGACACAGAGGGTTTAGTAAGGACTTCAAGCAAGACGTTACCTGGGAGCCGTGTGCGTTCTGCAGCTGCCTTTGCTAGCTTATCTGCGTCGCCATTGAATTCCCTCTTCACGTGCTGTACTTCAAGCCCATCAAATTTGCTCTCCATCCGCCTATATGCTTCCAAGTACTTAGCCATGACCTCGCTCCGCGCACTGTACTCTTTCATGACCTGCTTTGCAGCTAACTCGGAATCCCCTTTCACGAGCAGCCTTCTGACACCAAGAGATGCAGCTATGCGGAGACCTGTCAACAGTCCTTCGTACTCGGCAACATTGTTAGTAGGAGTTGGATCAACAAAATTGATTTGTAAAGCATACCTGATGATGTCATTATGTGGTGAGATCAGGACCACCCCAGCCCCCGCGCCTGCTTTGCAAAATGCCCCGTCATAGAACATTGTCCAGTGTTCGGGATTTTGGGCAGCCTCTTCAGGTTCGGGGTTAGTCCACTCTGCAATGAAATCTGCCAGAGCCTGCGATTTGATGGCAGTTCTGGGTATGAATTCAACGTCGTAAGCCCCCAGCTCCACAGACCATTGTGCGACCCTTCCCACGGCATCTCGATTATGTAAAATGTTGCCTAGGGGGAAAGTTCACACTACCTTGATCTTGTGGCTCAGAAAATAATGCTTGAGCTTCCTGGAAGTCATTAGTACAACATATAACAATTTCTGAATCTGAGGGTACCTTGTTTTGGCATCGTGTAACACCTCGCTTACAAAGTAAACGGGGTGTTGTGTTGTAGACTTTTCGGTTGGTCTTTCAACCACCAAAACAGTGCTAACAACCGTTGGTGTCGCTGCTACGTATAACAACATCTCTTCTTGTGGCTTTGGCGGGACCAGTACGGGCATTTTCCGCAGGTACTGTTTAAATGCCTGGAACGCCTCTTCTGCTTCTGCCGACCACTCAAAACGATCAGTTTTACGCAACAATCTGTAAAATGGCATACCTCGTTCGCTTGACTTGGACACGAACCGACTTAGGGACGCCATCATTCCTGCCAACTTCTGGACCTCGTGGCGGCTGCGTGGAGATTTCATATCGTCGAGTGCCTTGATCTTATGTGGATTTGCCTCTATACCTCGTTGGGAAACAAGGTAACCGAGGAGCTTACCCGACGATACACCAAAGGTGCACTTGGCGGGGTTGAGCATCATCCTGTTTTTACGCAAGTTGTTGAAAGTTTCGGTTAAATCGGCGATTAAATCGCCCTTTAACTTACTTTTCACAACAATGTCATCTATATATGCTTCCACATTACGGCCGATTTGGCCTTCAAGAACAATGTGAACACATTTTTGATAAGTACAACCTGCGTTTTTCAGACCAAAAGGCATTTTTATATAGCAATAAACACCGAAGGGAGTTACAAATGCAGTTTTCTCCTCATCGTCAATGCACATGCTGATTTGGTGATACCCCGAGTAGGCATCTAGAAAACAAAGCAATTCGCATCCAGAGGTAGAATCTACAATTTGATCTATCCTAGGTAATGGGTACTCGTCCTTCGGGCAAGCTTTATTCAGATCTGTGTAGTCCACGCACATCCTCCACGTTCCGTTGGGCTTCTTGACCATGACTGGATTCGCCAGCCACTCCGGGAAAGGGACCTCTCGAACGAAGCCGGCTTTGAGCAGTCGGTTGATTTCTTCGTTAATGGCGTCTCGCTTCTCCGGGGTATATCTTCTTTGCTTTTGCTTGACTGGTCGGGTGCCAGTTCGTATGCCAAGCTTGTGCTCGATTACCTCCCTGGGGATCCCGGGCATGTCAGATGGTTCCCAAGCGAACACATCCGCATTTGCCCGGAGGAAAGCAATGAGCTCGAGTTCCTATTTGTCACCCAAGCCAAGACCTATCTGGGTGGTCTTGGTCGGGTCTGTCTCATCAAGGGTTATCGCCTTCGTGCCTGGCTCTGTTCGCCTGGCCGGCGCCTCGACTGGTGTGGCGTTGGCCGTTGAGTCGCCAGCTGCTTGCGGCGGCGTCCCCTTGAGTGGGGTCTGGTCCACCACAGCTTGCTTCTCGGCAGCACGATCGTCAGCTCCCTGTGCCCCGACGAGCTGTTGTTCCCCGATGGGCCCTGTTCGGGAACTTCTTTCCCCTTGGCCTTTGACCGGTTCTCAGCTGCTCGGGAGGTTTCAGCCAATGCCCCCTTGGCGGGTGCCTTTGGCTGGCTCTTTGTCTTTTTCTTGGCAGGTTCGGCAGCCTTGGCTGGTTCCTGCTCGTGACTCTTGATCATGTCCAGGGTCTTCATGTCGCACTGGACCGCGCCACTGCGATCGCCACAGACGGTGATCGGGCCCAGCGGCCCCGGGACCTTGATCATGGAGTACGCAAAGTGAGCGACCGCCATGAATTTCTTCAGGAACGGCCGACCCAAGATGCAGTTGTAGGCCGACGTGATGTCAGCCACCTCGAAGGTGAGGAACTCTGATCGGATGTTTTTGCCCTCTACGAGGGTTACCTGCAGATCGATCCTCCCCAAGGGATAGGCTTGAATGCCTGGTATGACCCCGTAGAAAGGTTTCTCCACAGGGGACAAGGACCTTCTCGGGATCCCAAGTTCGTCAAAAGCGTTGACAAACAGGAGGTTGAGGGCGCTTCCACTGTCGATCAGGGTTCGCCCGATCTTGCGGGGCCCGATCCATGGCTTGATGCACAGTGGGAGTAGCGGTCCGTCGTAAAGCGTCTCGGGGTGATCCCTTTGATCAAATGAGATCGGGATTTCTGACCACCTCAAGAGTTGCTTGCAGGGCTCGGTGCTGTTGATCTGCCTCTCGATCAGCTTGAGCTGGGTCTTGGAGGTTCGGGTTGAACAGCCACCGAAGATTGTAGCGATCTCTAGATCTTCAGGGAGATCTAGATCATCATCACAATCCATGTAGTTTGCCGCGCGAGGGTTGTGAGCTGCTTGGTCACGTGGAGCCCCTTTCTGCTGGCTCTCCTCCTCCTGCTTCTGCTTCTTGTACACCGTACAGTCCACGAAGTGATGCTTCGTAGATCGGTGAATCGGGCAGTACATCGGGAGGTTTTCTGGTTTGCCTTGACGCCTGTACGGGGGCTTGTTGTCCACTGCCATGACTTCATCGCCCTCGGTCTTGCGCTTCTTGTGTTTATGCTTGTTCTTCTTCTTGCCTTCCCCGGCTGGCTGGCTTTGTTCGGGCTTTCCGTGAACCCGTGCTCGGGCGTCCGCCATCTTGGCGGTTTCTTCCAGGATCCCGTATAGCTCTGCCACTGTCTTCGGGTTCTTCTTGGCAAGTTCCTCCGCCGTTCGCTCGTCCTTGCAACCTTGATTGAAGGCCACAATCACCCGATCATCCACCATGTCGGGGATGGTGTTACGGGTGTCGCTGAACCTGCGGATGTAGTCCCGGAGGGATTCTCCAGGCTTCTGCACACAGTTGAGCAGATCTCCCTCATGTCCGGGGCGTTTGTAGGTGCCCTGGAAATTGGCTTCAAACGTCTCCCGAAGATGAGTCCATGACTTGATGCTTGCTTCGGGCAGGTTCATGAGCCATGTTCGGGCTGATCCCTGCAGAGCAGTCGGCAAGTAGTTGGCTTTGACGTAGTCGTCTCCCCCGGTGACGTCGATGATCGTGGAATAGATCTGGATCCACTCGCGGGGTTTGGTTGTCCCGTCATACTTCTCGATGCTGGTAGGACGGAACTTTTCGGGCCACCTGACCTTGCGCAGGGCTGGGGAGTACGCAAGGCATCCCCCCATGCCTGGTCGGGAGTCACGTGGCGGCGATTCTGGATGGGACCGGTAGTAGCCCTCACGTGCTCGGTAATCTCGGTTGTAGTTGAGAGTTTCCCGAGCGTCGCGAGTGCGACGATTACGTTCGAGCTGCGGCCTCATGTCGCGCCCTTCACGCGGGCGATAGTGCGGTCGTCCGTTAACAGATCGGGACCGAACCGGTTGTGGTTCACGTGGTCTGTTTGACGGAGCCGGTGGTGCGGCAGCGGCGGCCTCGATGTGCTCCTTGGCTTTGTCCGCTGCTTCCCGAGCCCTCTTGGCTATGGTGGCCATTGGAGTCCCTTCGGCCATTGCTTCCATGGTCTCCAAGAGGGTTCGGATCTGTAGATTGTCCTGTTCGACGGCCCGGAAATCGTTGTTGAGATCTCGGGGAGCCAAAGAGGACGCAACATGTTGTGTACGGGTTCTAGCCGTTTGAAGCGTCGGTGCGCTGTCCAAACGTGGAGGAGGCACGGATCGACGCGAGCTAGATGACTCGGCGGCGGCCCCTGTCCCGTTTGTTCAGCACATGGATGCGGCGGTCTTCAGATGGTTCTGACCCATTGCTAGATCCACTGTAGTCGAGATCCAACTGCGCAGTGCGATCTGCAATGTCTTCGGGAGTTGGCTCCGTGAAGGTGGCGAAAACCTCCCGACCGGCGCATGTGAGATCGGGATCGTGGATCCCTGTCAGCTTGAGCTCGTAGTCGCCCTGGTGCTCGAACACAAGATCCCCGAAGCGGATCTCTCGTGAAGGCACTTGGTGGCGGTGAGCGTAGAGATCGGAAGCGGAAACAGAACTCCCGATCGCTCCCGACTTGACGGAACTGGGCATGTAGGGCATCGAGGAACTCGACGCGTCGGCGAACCAGATTCCGTTGACGATCGGCATGATCTTTCTTCACGCAAGGGCCCCTACCTGGCGCGCCTCTGTCGAGGTTGTACTCGTCAGATATTTGTCCGGCAGACACCCCGCTTTATGCGAAGATTGATCACGGTGATGAACAGAGAGACACGGGATTTTTATACTGGTTCGGGCCCTCGAGATCGAGTAATAACCCTACGTCCAGTTGCTGCTTGAATTATTTCGTCGAGTACAGATTACAATGCGTAACGAGTACCCTCGGGTGGATTGTGGAATACAAACTTGGATGTTCGATACCCTCTACACACAGGACCCCGCTATTTATACCCAGGGAGACGTGCCTTACAAGTCAAAACAGACCTAAACCTAGTAGGACTCGAACTGTCTTCGGGCTTCCCTCCTGCGATCTGGTTGTCGTGTCTTGTTCGGAGTCTTGGTCGTCTTGGAGTCGGTAGTCGACAATCCTCGTGGTCGGGTACCCTGGTATTATGGCCTCAACAATTTTATTTCATTCAAAACATCTCTCTCATTTGGCCAAAATTAGAACCTAAACCCATGACCCACGGTTGGACTCGAGAATGTTCGCTATCAATTCATGAAAGTGAGCAATATTGGTGCAATCAAAATAAACGTAGTCAAAAAATATTTCTCGACTTACAAGTGTTTATGATGCCCAAATTCCCCTCTAATTATTCATTCAAACTCATTGCTTGCTTTGAGTTGGCTATTATTTATCAAGATTAGAGGAGGGGTTAAGCACCTAAACATACTTTGGAAGGATATATGAGCATGATCACTATTTGTCGAGGTTGTACTCGGCAGATATTTATCTGGCAAGCACCCCGCTTCGTGCGAAGATTAATCACGATGATGAACAAAGAGACACAGGATTTTTATACTGGTTCGGGCCCTCGAGATCGAGTAATAACCCTACGTCCAGTTGCTGCTTGTTTTATTTTGTCGAGTACAGATTACAATGCGTAACAAGTACCCTCGGGTGGATTGGCTAGATTTTGGGATACCCTCTACGTATAAGACCCCCGCTATTTATATCCAGGGAGACGTGCCTTACAAGACAAAACAGACCTAAACCTAGTAGGACTCTAGCTATCTTCGGGCTTTTCCTCCTGCGATCCGGCCATCGTGTCTTGTTCGGAGTCTTGATCGTTCGGAGTCGGTAGTCGGTAGTCCACGTGATCGGGCACCCTGGTATTATGGCCTCAACAGTAGCCCCCGAGCTTATCTTGTTCAGAAAAGGTTGATTGTTCAATAGCCTTCGGGTCTTTTTGCTCTTCAGGTGATTTCTGGATATGTTAATACCTCGTCAATCACTTGTGCATGAGAGCCAGAAAAGATCCCGAACTCTTGAATATTGAAACCTGCATCTAAATGATAAGGTCAGAGAAAAATATCAGTCATAATAATAGTAAATAAAAACTGTTCCATCGTGGAAACTGAAACGCCCCAGGATTGATGTAATGGCTGCCCAGTGCATTTAAAACCCACTCCGCACATCTCCCGAAACTTTAGCAGCGCACGCGACATTCACGGCTCTGCTCCGGCTCCTCGATTCTCGTGCGAACCGTTGCTCCCTGGGTCTTTAAGTATCAGATCTCCTGGTCAATTTGTACTTGAACCTTCCTTTCTAAGCCTTCTTCCTCCCCTCGCCATGGGAAAGAAAAAACTCAGCCGCAAGTTCAAGCTCCCTCGCCTCCTTTTCAGAGACTCTCCCCGCGGCTCCGGCGAACAGCCGCCTGACAAGCCGGAAGACCCGCCGGTGACGACACCTCCCTCTGTTCCTCCTCAGGCTCCGCTCCTGGCCCCCCCCTGGTACGGGGATGAAGGAGTCGAGGTCGAGCCAGCAGAGGAGGCTCCGGTAATTGCGTCTCCGACTCCCGAGGCTGCTCCCTCAAGCATTGCCGCCGGGAAACGCCCTGTGTCTTCCTCTCCAGCTCCAGCATCTCCCATCTCCCTCTGCTCCGACGACGAGCCAGAACAAAGAGGGAGTAGAACCCGGCTGAAGCCAGAGGCGGCACACGCAGGCGCATCTTCGTCTTCTGCTCCAGTGGACACCAGCGGCGACGAGGAATTCGCCCGGCGCCTCTTCGTCTCCCTGAACCGCGACCTGATCGGGATCCCTGGAGACGGAGCGCTCGTGGATCTCGTCAGCGACTCTGAAGAAGAGAACGCGGTAGATGATGATCCACCGCCTGGCGCTCCACCGTCCTGATCCTCGCCGACGACATTAGTCAAGCGAGGATCTTTGTTTTGAATTTTTAGTTGCAGGGTAGTTATCGATCCCTCGTGAAATGTACTCCTTTTGGATTAATGAAGAAATTTCACTTGATGGATGTAACAAAAGTCCCTTTTTCCCTGTGTTCGGAACATTGTTTGTATCAATCTGTTCATGAAACTAATTGTTCAGAAACAAAATCCCTGAACAAAAGTTTCCACCGATCAGACTAACAAGTTTTTAGCGTGTTCGGGAAGTTTGACCCGGATCAGATGTGATCGGGGCATTTCCTCGTCTCACACCAAGCGTTTGGTCATTTAAAACTGATAGCTTCCCTTGTAAGCCAACAATCCTAAATGCATTGAATTTGACCTGCGCATTCCTCGAAACAACGCGTGCCGCAGAAAAAGGAAAGAATCTTTTTGACCCAACAGTCACTGTGGATTGCGCGGCTCGAGAGCAGGTTTCTCGGGGTTCGTGCTCCCTCGCAGAACCATAAAGCCCCCAAGCGCGGCCGCTTGGACTCCATTTGGGCCTTCGTCATCCTTGTTCGCATCTACAGAACACTCGCCATTCTTCATCCGCTTTCTTCCCTTCATCCACCTGTTCCCCCAACCCCTCAGGCTAGCTTCCAGTCGCCATGGTATCCTCGCACCAATCTTCATCCGGTGGTGAATCTTCAGGAAATCAGAGCAGCGCCGCCGCCGGGCGAGAGCTCCGTAGCGGAAACACGGTCTGCACCACGGACCAGTATTGGGACAAGTCCACCACTACAGCCAAACAACTGAAGCAACTGGAGGATCTTGGATTGCTCCCTGACACCAGCCTCTTCCCTCGTCGGCATGCCAAAGGTCAGGTGTATCCGACCCCCAACACCCTTGAGATGGTGGCGTTCTTGGAGTTTTTCCATTGTGGATTCGGGGTTTATCCTTCTGATTTCTTCCACAACATCTGTGAGCATTACCAAATAGAGCTAGTGCACCTTAAGCCCGGCGCCTTGACTATGCTTAGCGTCTTTGCCTTTCTGTGCGAAGCTTGGTTAGGATTAAGCCGTCACTACTGCTGTGGAGATATTTTTATACCCCTGCATTTTACAAGAACCAACTCATGATCGGGTCCATTGGGTTTTCCTTGAGAGATTGGGAGATCTATATCCCTTTTCCAGTTAAAGATTGCTGGAAAGGATATGAGCGTCACTGGTTTTACATCACCCTTCCCCAAGCCTCATTGGCAAAAGGGAAATATTTGATGCCCTATCTCAAAGAAGAGACCAAAGCCCTGCCAAGAGTCACCCCAGAGATGCAGAAGCACATTGATCGGGTCCTGGAGCTCCGCAATGCCGGCCTGACGGCGGTTCATGTAGCAGAAATCTTCATCAGATGGAGATTTATCCCGCTCATGACTCACGATCGCTATGCCTGGACATTCAGAGGCGACAACGACCCGAACAGAATGAAACCCGATGGTGAGCCTTTGCTCTTCTGTTCGGGTGTTTTTCTGAGTTCGTTCAGTCATTTGAATTCATGACTTTTAACTAACAGTTGTCCCAGAGACAGAAGTGGCCGCTCGCCTAAAGAAGATGTTTGGAGCCGATCTCCCGAACTGGAAAAACATCCCAACACCCTACAGCGCTGACAACCCTCCTCCAGAGGTAAACTGTTGCTCAGAAAACTTTCTTTCTTGCTTAATATTGATTTGATGCAACTCTTTTCCCCGAATAGGTCCCTGCTGTTGTTGACGCCCCCGCACAGAGCGGTGCCATCAACGTAGAGGAGGAGGGAGAGGCGCCCGTTGATCAAGGCGCCATGGCGCCGACCACCGAACAGCCTGAACCGTCACTTGGTGCGGAGAAAGAGATCCCGAGCAGCCCCAAGGTGATTATTCCCCAAACTCGAAAGCGCTCTCGCAGCGTGGAAAGGACACTTCCGGGTTCGGGAATTCTCGGTGTGCCCGGGGCCGCCGGGCTGCAGCCCAGTCGTGATCCACCTCGCCCTGATACCCAGGTACCGAGCATGATCGTATTCGGGCGTTTATTCGCAGCCTTTGATCGCATAACCAAAGCTAAACGTGCTCGGGAGATTTCTCGATAGGAAAATCGTCCGACGCCACTGCCATCAAAGCTTACACCTGGTGCCAAGAGATTCAAAGTTAGAATCTCAACAGCGAAGTAAGAGCTCTGACAAACTTGATTATGCTTAAGTATTTTCTCGGAGAAAATCTTGTTTTAACTGCATCTGATTGTTCAGGAATTCAGGCAATCTGATCCTGCCGCCTCTTCTCCCGTCAAGCCATCTGATAAGGAGAAAACTCCCGAGCCTGACTCGGCAGCTCAACCTGACGGTGTGGAGAAGACTGCGAAAATCGCAGGACCTGTCCTGACGCCCCTGGGCCCGATCATTAGCGTGCTTTCGGCAGCCGAAGAGCAATGGTGTACGCTAGACGCTCGTGCCTCTGCTGCAGAAGCGTCTGTGATCAGACTGGGGGCCCAGGTGACTGTTCTCCAGTCCGAGAAGGAAGGTACATGTCTTTATGTTATCATGCTTGTTTGTTGAGTCCTCATCTATGAACTTTTGCTTACACACTGCCTTTGATCCTGTAGATAACTCCAAGAGCATTGAGGTGCTAGAGAAGAAATGCTCGGATCTGGAAGGGAGGCTAGCAGTTCGGGACAAAGACGTTGCTGATCTAACCGCCTGACTTGAAGCATCAGAAAAACGCAGCTCGTCCTTGGAATCCAGGCTGATGGAAGGTGCCTGCGTCGCAGCAACTCATACCATCGGGGCCTTGAAGAGCCACATTCCTGATCTTGACATTTCCCTGCTCTCCAAAGGCTTCAAGTGCTCGGTGACAGAAGCTGAGGTAATGTTCGACAACTTTGCCCCATTGGTAGAGCCTTTTGTCAAGAACCTTGATCTCCATCTGAGTGATTCGAAGGAATCACCTTGAACTCTGTGCAAGACTCCTGTAATAGGGCAAAACTTTAAGGATTTAGAATGTGACTATAATTTGCGAAACATATGCTTGCATGTTTTTGCATCAATCTTTAGAGCTGATCAGTGTTTTTGTGGAGCTTTTTAACTGATAGCTTTGTCATAGCCAAAGGTCCCGTTACCACAAGCTATTTCAGAATTGTTTAGTCGCTGAGACACGGGCGGCCTTCTGAACTGTGTAATTCCTTGTAGTCATGGTATTCGGTAGTTTAGCATAGCCTAGCTTTCTTGACTTAAAAAGCCCAATTCTTGCGTGGTAGTAGTATCATAGTAGCCCCCGGGCTCTTTTACAGTCATGCAGGCATGCTGAAAAAGAGTCTAGAAGTACTAACCGCAAGAATTTCCCGATCAAGTGGGGAGCCCCCAAGCCTAGAGCTCGAGACGCATAGAATAGGTCTGAAAAGAAAATTTTCAGCATGGTAGTCCCCGGCTCTCTGTTAGTGTATGCAGTATGGTAACAAAGAGTAGAAACAGAATAGAGAAATAAAGCCCAGCCCCCGAGCGTAAAAGCGAGGGTGAGTAGAGTGTGTAGAACTTATCTTTTTGTTTTATTGGCGCTGTAGGCGACGCAGATAACGGTTTTTATCTGCCAAACCTGATGGTCGGGTTTGAACTTGCACGATCTCCGTAGTTTAGGCGTAGAATCTGCGTAGTTGATCCATGTTCCACGTGTTTGGCAGTACATCCCCATCTATCTCCGCGATCCTGTAGGCTCCTGGTCGTGCGATATCTACTACAATGTACGGCCCTTGCCATGGAGAGGACAATTTAGTTTTGTCCTTAGTGTGTTGATCTAGTTTGAGCACCATGTCACCAATGCACAGGCTTCGTTTGCGAACATTAGCATCATAGTATTGCCGCAAATTTTGCTGATACTGGGCTACTCTAAAAGCAGCTGCATCACGAGCCTCCTCCAGGAGGATTAGCTCATCAACGCGTCTGTCAGGCTCTTCAGTTTATGAAAACATTGCCACGCGTGGGGCTTGTAGTCGGATATCAGATGGTAGAATCGCTTCCGCTCCATACACCAAGAAGAAAGGTGTTTCGCCCGTTGCCCGATTCATGGTGGTCCTCATCGACCAAAGTACTGTAGGGACTTCATGAATCCAACGCTTGTCGTAAGCTTGCAATCTGTTAAAGATTCTCTTCTAGATGCCCTGGAGCACGATGCCGTTGGCACGCTCTACTTGCCCGTTCGTCTTCGGGTGATTTACCGATGACCGATCATGCCTGATCCCGTGGTCGTAGCAGAAATCAAAAAACTTTTTGCTTTTAAACTGTGTTCCATTATCAGAGATTATCCTGTTTGGGACACCGAATCGGACGACAATACTCCGTAGGTTGACAGCTGCCTCTTTTGTGATTTTCTGAACTGGCTCGGCTTCAACCCATTTTGTAAATGTGTCGATGCCAACGAACAGAAATCTGTAACCCCCGACCACCCTGGGGAAGGGCCCGAGGATGTCTATACCCCATGTGGCAAAGGGCCATGACAAGGGTATAGTGTTTAAAGCTTGCGCAGGTTTAGTTTGTTTCCGTGCGAAGAATTGGCATGCCTCGCACTTTTTAACTAACTCGCTTGCGTCTTGAAGAGCTGTGGGCTAGTAGAAGCTCTGTCGAAATGCTTTCGCTGTTAGATATCTGGGAGAAGCATGTGATCCACAGATTCCTCCGTGAATATCGTGGAGCAAACTAATGCCCTCAGTCCGTGTGATGCATTTGAGGAGCATTCCATTGGGTTAGCTTGTATAATCGCCCGTCAACCAATTGATAGTTCTTGGCTTTACGATGGATTTTCTCCAATGTAGCATCATCGTCCGGAATAGCTTGGTTTGTGAGGTACGCCCGGATTGGATCCATCCAGTTCTCCTCGTTTCCAACTAGAGCGGCGGCTCGGGCTGTACCGACCAACATAGACTCCTTGGCAGAATCGCTGGTTGTAGAAACTGAGCCCTTGGCAGGCACAGTTTTTAGGTTCGGTGGTGAAACCGACACAGATGGCTTAGTAAGAACTTCAAGTAACATGTTACCTGGGAGCCGTGTGCGCTCTACAGCTGCCTTTGTGAGCTTGTCTGCGTCGCCATTGAATTCCCTCTTTACGTGCTGTGCTTCAAGTCCATCAAATTTGCTCTCCATGCGCCTATATGCTTCCAAGTATTTAGCCATGACCTCGCTCCGTGCACTGTACTCGTTCATGACTTGCTTTGCAGTTAACTCGGAATCCCCTTTCACGAGCAGCCTTCTCACGCCAAGAGATGCAGCTATACGAAGTCCTGTCAAGAGTCCCTCATACTCGGCAACATTGTTAGTAGGAGTTGGATCAACAAAATTGATTTGTAATGCGTACCTGATGATGTCATTGTGCGGTGAAATCAGGACCACCCCAGCCCCCGCGCCTGCTCGGCAAAATGCTCCATCATAGAACATGGTCCAGTGTTCGGGATTTTGGGCAGCCTCTTCGGGTTCAGGGTTTGTCCACTCTGCGATGAAATCTGCCAGAGCCTGCGACTTGATGGCAGTTCTGGGTATGAATTCAACGTCATAAGCCCCCATCTCCACAGACCATTGCGCAATCCTTCCCATGGCATCTCGATTATGTAAAATGTTGCCTAGAGGGTAAGTTGAGACAACCTTGATCTTGTGGCTCAGAAAATAATGCTTGAGCTTCCTGGAAGTCATTAGTACAGCATATAATAATTTCTGAATCTGAGGGTACCTTGTTTTGGCATCATGTAGCACCTCGCTTACGAAGTAAACAGGGTGTTGTGTTGTTGACTTTTCTGTTGGTCTCTCGACCACCAAAACAGTGCTGACAACAGTTGGTGTCGCTGCTACGTATAACTGCATCTCCTCTTGTGGCTGTGGCGGGACCAGTACGGGCATTTTCCGTAGGCATTGCTTGAACGCCTGGAACGCCTCTTCTGCTTCTGCCAACCACTCAAAACGATCAGTTTTACGTAGCAATTTGTAGAATGGCATACCTCGTTTGCCTGACTTGGACACGAATCGACTCAGGGACGCCATCATTCCTGCCAACTTCTGGACTTCGTGGCGGCTGCGTGGAGACTTCATGTCGTCGATTGCCTTGATCTTGTGCGGATTTGCCTCTATACCTCGTTGGGAAACAAGGTAACCGAGGAGCTTACTCGATGATACACCAAAGGTGCACTTAGCGGGGTTGAGCATCATCCTGTTTTCACGCAAGTTGTTGAATGTTTCGGTTAAATCAGCGATCAGGTCGCCCTTTAACTTACTTTTTACAACAATGTCGTCTATATATGCTTCCACATTACGGCCGATCTGGCCCTCGAGAACAATGTGAACACATTTTTGATAAGTGCAACCTGCGTTTTTCAGACCAAAAGGCATCTTTATATAGCAATAAACACCGAAGGGAGTTACAAATGTAGTTTTTTCCTCATCATCAATGCACATGCTGATTTGGTGATACCCCGAATAGGCATCTAGAAAATAAAGCAGCTCATATCCAGAGGTTGAATCTACAATTTGATCTATCCTAGGTAATGGACACTCATCCTTCGGGCAAGCTTTATTCAGATCTGTGTAGTCCACGCACATCCTCCACGTTCCGTTGGGCTTCTTCACCATGACTGGGTTTGCCAGCCATTCCGGGAAAGGGACTTCTCGAACGAAGCCGGCTTTGAGTAGTCGGTTGATTTCTTCGTTAATGGCGTCTTGCTTCTCCGGGGTACATCTCCTTTGCTTTTGCTTGACTAGTCGGACGCCAGTTCGTATGCCAAGCTTGTGCTCGATCACCTCCCTGGGGATCCCGGGCATGTCAGATGGTTCCCAAGTGAACACATCTGCGTTTGCCCAGAGGAAAGCAATGAGCTCGAGTTCCTATTTATCACCCAGGCCAAGGCCCACCTGGGTGGTCTTGGTTGGGTCCGCCTCATCAAGGGCCACATACTTTATGCCTGGCTCGGAGCGATTGGCTGTTGGCACGATTGGTGAGGCATCGATTGGCGACTTGCCGGCTGCCTGTGATGGCGTCCCCTTGAGTGGGGTCTGGTCCACCACGGTCTGCTTCTCAGCGGCGCCGTCGTCGGTCTTCTGTTCCCCGATGGGCTCCTGTTCGGGAACTTCTTTCCCCTTGGCCCTTGATCGGGTCTCCGCTGCTCGGGAGGTTTCAGCCAATGCTGCTTTAGCGGCAGTCTTAGGCTGGTTCTTGATCTTTTCCTTGGCAGGTTCGGCAGCCTTGGCTGGCTCCTGCTCGTCTCCCTTGATCATGTCCAGGGTCTTCATGTCGCACTGGACTGCGCCCTTGCGATCGCCGCAGACGGTGATCGGGCCCAACGGCCCTGGGACCTTGATCATGGAGTACGCAAAGTGAGCAACCGCCATGAATTTCTTCAGAAACGGCCGGCCCAAGATGCAGTTATAGGCCGACGTGATGTCAGCCACCTCGAAGGTGAGGAACTCTGTTCGGATGTTTTTGCCCTCCATGACCTGCAGATCGATCCTCCCTAGGGGAAAGGCTTGGATGCTTGGTATGACCCCGTAGAAAGGCTTCTCCACCGGGGACAAGGACCTCCTCGGGATCCCGAGCTCGTCAAAGGCGTTGACGAATAGTAGGTTGAGGGCGCTTCCACTGTCGATCAGGGTTCGCCCGATCTTGCGGGGCCCGATCCATGGTTTGATGCACTGTGGTAGTAGCAGCCCGTCGTAGAGCGTCTCGGGGTGGTCCCTCTGATCAAATGTGATCGGGATTTCGGACCACCTTAGCGGATGCTTGCAGGGCTCGGTGCTGGCTATCTGCCTCTCGAACAGCTTGAGCTGGGACTTGGAGGTTCGGGTAGAATAGCCACCGAAAATTGTGGCGATCTCCAGATCTTCGGGAAGATCTGGCTCATCATCACAATCCATGTAGTTCGCCGTCCGAGGGTTGTGGGCTGCCTGGTCACGCGGAGCCCCCTGCTGCTGGCTCTCCTCCTCCTGCTTCTACTTCTTGTACACCGTGCAGTCCACAAAGTGATGCTTTGTGGATCGGTGGATCGGGCAGTACATCAGGAGATCGGTAGGTTTGCCTTGACGCCTGTACGGGGGCTTGTTGTCCACGGCCATGACTTCGTCGCCCTCAGTCTTGCACTTCTTGTTCTTATGCTTATTTTTCTTCTTGCCTTCCCCAGCTGGCTGGCTTTGTTCGGGCTTTCCGTGAACCCGCGCTTGGGCGTCCGCCATCTTGGCGGTCTCTTCCAGGATCCCGTAGAGCTCTGCCACCGTCTTTGGGTTCTTCTAGGCAAGTTCCTCCGCCGTTCGCTCGTCCTTGCAACCCTGATTGAAGGCCACAATCACCCGATCATCCACCATGTCAGGGATGGTGTTACGGGTGTCGCTGAACCGGCGGATGTAGTCCCGGAGGGATTCTCCAGGCTTCTACACACAGTTGAGCAGATCTCCTTCATGTCTGGGGCGTTTGTAGGTGCCTTGGAAGTTGGCTTCAAACGTCTCCCGGAGGTGGCCCCATGACTTGATGCTAGCCTCGGGCAGGTTCATGAGCCACGTACGGGCTGATCCCTGCAGGGCAGTCGGCAAGTAGTTGGCCTTGACGTAGTCGTCACCCCCGGTGGCATCGATGATCGTGGAATAGATCTGAATCCACTCGCGGGGGTTGGTTGTTCCGTCATACTTCTCGATGTTAGTAGGACCAAACTTCTCGGGCCACCTGACCTTGCACAGGGCTGGGGAGTCACGTGGCGGCGAATCTGGATGGGACCGATAGTAGCCCTCACGTGCTCGGTAATCTCGATTGTAATTGAGAGTTTCCCGAGCGTCGCGAGCGCGACGGTTGCGTTCGAGCTGCGGCCTCATGTCGCGCCCCTCGTGTGGGCGATAGTGGGGTCGTCCGTTAACAGATCGGGACCGAACCGGCTGTGGTTCATGTGGTCTGTTTGACGGAGCTGGTGGTGCGGCAGCGGCGGCCTCGATGCGCTCCTTGGCCTTGTCTGCTGCTTCTCGAGCCTTCTTGGCTATGGTGGCCATCGGGGTCCCTTCGGCCATTGCTTCCATGGTCTCCAAGAGGGTTCGGATCTGCAGATTGTCCTGCTCGACAGCCCGGAAATCGTTGTTGAGATCTCGGGGAGCCAACAAGGACGCGACCTGCTGTGTTCGGGTTTTAGCCGTCTGAAGCGTTGGTGCGTTGCTGAAACGTGGAGGAGGCATGGGCCTGCGCGAGCTAGATGACTCGGCAGCGGCCTCGGTCCCGTTTGCAGTTAGCACATGGATGCGGCGGTCTTCGGGTTGTTCCGACCCATTGCTAGATCCACTGTATTCGAGATCCAACTGTGCAGTGCGATCTGCAATGTCTTCGGGAGTTGGCTCCGTGAAGGTGGCGAAAACTTCCCGACCGGCGCACGTGAGATCGGGATCATGGATCCCTGTCATCTTGAGCTCGTAATCGCCTTGGTGCTCGAACACAAGATCCCCGAAGCGGATCTCCCGTGCAGGCACTAGATAGCAATGAGCGTAGAGATCGGAAGCGGAGGCAGAACTCCCGATGGCTTCCGACTTGACGGAACTAGGCATGTAGGGCATCGATGAACTCGACGCGTCGGCGATCCAGACTCCGTTGACGATCGGCAAGATCTTTCTTCATGCAAGGGCCTCTACCTGGCGCGCCTCTGTCGAGATTGTACTCGGCAGATATTTGTCCGGTAAGCACCCCGCTTCGTGCAAAGATTAATCACGGTGATGAACAAAGAGACACAGGATTTTTATACTGGTTCGGGCCCTCGAGATTGAGTAATAACCCTACGTCCAGTTGCTGCTTGTTTTATTTCGTCGAGTACAGATTACAATGCGTAACAAGTACCCTCGGGTGGATTGGCTAGATTTTGGGATACCCTCTACGTATAAGACCCCAGCTATTTATATCCAGGGAGACGTGCCTTACAAGACAAAACAGACCTAAACCTAGTAGGACTCTAGCTATTTTTGGGCTTTTCCTCCTGCGATCCAGCCATCGTGTCTTGTTCGGAGTCTTGATCGTTCGGAGTCGGTAGTCGGTAGTCCACGTGATTGGGCACCCTGGTATTATGGCCTCAACACTATTAATGACCAAGATTGAGAGCACGGGAAGAATTTTTTGTACTCCACCTACCACCACATGCTAGAGAATCCAAGAGAGGGGGCAGCCATGCATGGTGGTACATTAATTTTTGCAGGATTGAAAGCAACATTTGGAGTGGAGTTGAAGTAAAGGACAAAGCCATGATAGAAGTGGAGAAAATAACGTGCAAGTGGACAACTTTGGCAAAGAAGGGGTGGTTCACAAGAATTGGACGGTGCTATCAAGTGGAGCTGCTGGACAATGATCAATAATTATCTCAGGAAGACATGGGAGCAAGGACACGTGAAGGAGGCCAGGGAGGACCCTAGGCCGGCCCCAAGCACCCTAGGCCGACCGGCCTGGCCACGTTTTAAGGGCCCTGGTGCCCCCCTTTCACAGGTAAGTCACTCACACATTTCCTTGTTCTTGTTCTTCAGTTTGTCCACATTAGAACACCAGCAAAAGCTCTGAAAATTTCATGCATTCAAATCAGCCCCAAAAATCTCTAAAAATTCACTACAATTTCTAGTTTGCTCTCCTCCTCGATATATTGTTTTTCCACCGGCGAGAAACCCCTGGTGTGTTGGTTTTTGTGTTTGCGCAGCAAGTCATCATGAGGAGGAGTGTCATTGTTGACGGTCCTTATAATGAAAATCCGACCGTCAATAGGCTCAGAAAACCAATAAAGATCAAGCATAACTTAGACATTTATATTCAAATAATGTTGTAGCATGCATATCCAGAATATATTTGAGTACAGGGACTATGGTGCAAAAGATGGAGGAAAAAGGGCTCAGGCCCAGGTCGGCCGAACTGGCTAGGTCGGGCGACCTGGCCTGGACCCTATCCGAGCCCATCCTCCACACAGGTCAAGAAGCACACTCATAGATGATCATAGACGTTGAATCATGATCGGTTGAATACAAGGGTGAAAGATGAGCCACATGTCAACCCCATGGATTGAAGGGCCCACAACCAGAGCCAAGTGCACTCAAGCCGATAGTACCCACCGAGAACCGACCTCAGGACCCACATGACAGTCTTCTAGAGAAAGGTGGGCCTGAGAGGCAGTTGTGGAGGGTCGGCCGACCCTCCTAGGTCGGCCAACCTCTCCGTGCGCCTGACTTGTCCCTCCTTTGACCTGCAGTTGTAAACCACCTTGGAGATGACATCTGAGCCGAGCAATGCTGAAGACGGTGGATCCAATGGTCGGCGGACCTGGTCACTTCGGCCAATCTGGCCCCACGGCCAAACGGCCTCAACCGCCTCTGGCCGGCTCCAACTGCCTATGTGATGCTATAAATACCTGCAAAGGGCGCCGTACTCAACACACACCAGAAGAAGAGCTCTCCTTTGCTACAAGCTTAGTCTTAGTCTTAGTAGTGATAGTTCTAGTAGTAGATCTTCTAAAGGGCTTCCGATGGAGTCTTGGTAAGTTCCAGAGTTCAGTTCTTGTATCTCTTTACTTACTTGTAATACTCTGAGCTTAATGGAAATACCTTCATACTTATGTTGTATGCCTCAGTTATACTTTATCTACTTAGTATATACTACTTATGTCTTGCACCTTATTCAAGTGAATGTATGCTATGACATTGGCTCAATGTGCCTTATGGTTGCTCTATTTATTAACGTGATAGATAGAGTTGTATTTCATATTGCAAGCATGGTGTTTGGAATACGGAATACTGTTGAGGGTACTGCCCCATGGATTAGTAGAGGTAGGCGGCAGGTGGTGACAGCCCTGTCCGTCCTTTGTAATCCTCTACGTTCGGGAGTGGATATTAGGCCTTTATGATAAGACGTCCTACTGTCGTCCCTTGATGAGGGAACCACTGGATACCTCGATATGTCCTCTTGCATATGTCCATTGTATGAGTTCATATAGGCTATTGTAGTATATCCATGTCCCATTTGTATGATGCTAATGAACCCTTTGTGCTCTTTACTAATGTTTTATTACTAACTAAGACTACTTAATGATGAGCAATGAACTTCTGTGTGTCACATCATTCCTACACTTCCATATCATTGACCCCTATTTAGACTATAGTATATTAATAATGTTGTAAGTAAATACATTGGATGACATCTCTCTTTAACTAAACGCTTTCCCTACGGATAAACAAATAATTATACTCTGGAATACTCCCGGGTGAAATGCTACAACGTACTTCTGTGCGCTTGCAGAACATCAGTAACATTTAGGTTTACGACAAGCCATCTCTAGTGCCATCACTAATCCAAGTGGTGACGCTAAGAAATACCAACAAGCATTTCTGGCGCTGTTGCCGGGGAAAGTAATGGTTAAAGAGTCTTGATCATCCATGTATTTTAATGCAGCATGATTAATTCCCAGTAATCTAGCAGGTTTATCCTTTTGCTCTGTTTCTCTGTGATGTGAAATAGGGTAGTGTATGACTAGTTTCCAATTACCATCCAACTGATGGTCCAGGATCCATGGGAGTCCTCATGGGCCACAGTCCTGTTAGGAAATTGGGCCGGCAACCCTGACTGATACAAGGAAGGAGCGTACAGCTTAAGGAAACTAGTCGGGTACTAGGAAACAACTCGGCCTACTCATGTTAGGACTCTGTGTATTGTATCCGACTAGGAGTTTGTATTTCTTGCCTTGTAGACCCTGTCTTCCGAGTATATAAGGTGAGGCAGGAACCCCTTTTAAAATCATACCCATCAATACGAGAAGATCCACCATATAGGACGTAGGGTATTACGCTCTCTACTCGAGGCAGCCCGAACCTGTCTAAATCGTCTCGTGTTCACCATCGTGCTTCTGGTTCTGGCGAGGCCCTCACAAACAACTCGACTACTTAGGGACCCCCCCATAGTAGGCTAGCCGGTATAAAAAACCGACAGCTGGCGCGCCAGGTAGGGGCTCTCGTCGAGAATCGTTCAGCAAGCTCGATGGCACCAGTCATCATCAACTGCGACGGCGACATGGCGTTTGAGAAAGGCGCCACCTTTGTCTTCGGCTCCTGGGTCTACACGGCGGATGGCACGGGCAACTTCGACCGCGTCCTCAAATCGCCGACTCCAGAGCAACTCGCCGACAAGCTCGACGAGATCGCGCCTCCGGGTCCGAATACAACTCGGGCTCGGGGAACCTCGAGTTCGAACTCAACTCGGACTCAAGGAATCACTCTTCCTAGCCCGATTCCAGCTCGGGCTGGGAAAATTCCAAAGCGGACCAGGCAACCCGAGTCGGTTTCTGAACCATCGGCTATGCCAAAATCCGCCAATTCAAAAATCCAGAAGAAAAGGAGTCCAGCCACTGTTAAGCACGAGGCCGACACCCCGAGCCAATATCCCTTTGGACTCGTGGGCCCCACCTTCGCTTTCCAGGCGGCGTCCTCAAAACAACTCCGATCTCTGGTCGAATTCGATGAACTTCCCTTGAACGGGAAACAAGTCGGACTCGTCATTACTTCAACCCCCGAAGGACGATTTGTTCACTGGCCAGGACGCAAGCCAGCACTTGGAGCAACACCACAGGAGGACCTGGACATGTCTCGCATCATCGCGTGCATCGATCCACTCCCGTTTCAACACGGGCAACCCCTGAATTCTTCAAGCAGCCGCGGCTCAACTGTCCCAGTAACTTCAAGCACAGGGAGCTACTCACCAGGGCGCCAAGCCATGGTGATCATCGCCCAGGAACAAGAAGTCTCCAACGACGAGCCAACTGTGGAGAACGAAGCTGAAGCTGACCGTAACCGACGCAGGGAGCGAAATGTCGCTCGCGCAGAACGATGTCGCCGCCTCGGCCATAGGCTACCTCCACAGGACCTCAACGCCAAGTTCCGGCAAGTCGCCGGCCAAGACGTCTACTCCAGCGCTGCAGCCAACATCATGGCTGTCGTCACAGAGCTAGGATAGATGCCTGAAACTCCTGAAATCCTCAGGATGAAGACAATGCTCGAGACAGCGGCCATCCAGCATGACGCAGTCAACCCGGCGAAGACCATCACCCGAGCACCAAGCCGCCAGGCAAGCAGCCGACATCCTGAAGTTGGAAACCGAGGCAACCAGTCCCACCACCCGAGCAGAGAACAACGCCAACCCCAAACTGAGGGAGGCATGGTACTCGGCGGCGGAGGTCGTGACCACGGCGCCGGACCAAGCAATCGCGAAGTTCAGCAGAGCCACGTCGGCGAGCGTGACGACAACCGAAATAGGGACAGACGCCCCGGGAATCATGACAACAACAGGGATCTGTGACAACAGTTGCCACCCAGAGACGCGCGCACCATCATCTCGTCACGGGCACGCGATCACGAAGAACAAGAACGCCGCAGACGCCAGGAGTACGACCAAGTCTACGGGCGCCGGGTCAGGATCACCACAACCTCCACAAGTACAAAGGATTTCCGGTCTTCTCAGACCGCATTTGCGCTACTTTTTGGCCCGACAAGTTCAAACTAGCTCATATCGATAGATATGACGGGAAACGCGATCCCGAGCAGTGGATTCGCATCTACTACTCGGCAACACCGACACCATGTGCACCTATCTCCCAGTAGTCCTCGATCAGGCCCCACTAACCTGGTTAGAAGGGCTCAAGCCAGGCTCCATCGACTCCTGGGATGAACTCTGCAAGGCTTTTATCAACAACTTCCAAGGTTCATGGCAGAAGCCGGGTACTCGCTTTGACCTAGCCCAGTGCAAATAGGGCCAGAACGAGTACTTGCGCAGTTACAACCGGCGATTTTGGGAGAAACGCTCAACCTGTGCAGGCCTATCTGACCAAGATGTCATTGATTGCTTCCACGGTGGCCTCACAGACCCCGTGCTGCACCTCGATTTCGGAAGGAACAGGCCAAAGACACTAGAGCAGATGTGAGACCTCATCAGCCGCTGGTCAGATGCTGAAGACCTGCAGCGTGAGAGATTCAACTGTAACAAGTCGGGAGGAGATCGCAACAACAACAACAACCGTAACAAGGGCAAGCAAGTTGAGAACAACAGCAAACGCGACTTCAACGATAAGAAGCGCAAACCTGAAGACACGGTGTTGGGTAATAGCCGAAGCCGATGGTCCCAAACAACAGCTGAAACGGGACAACTGAGACAAGCAACAATAAATTACTTATCTTCAGTATCCTGAAATCAACAACCTTTACATGAAGGGGAGGGGTCCCCTTTTATAGGGAGACCAAGGGTCTTTACATTCCCATCGTACCCCTGAGATCAGGCATCATCCTCTAGACTATACAATACAAATAGCCTATGGACACTTTGGTACATTTACTCCTCCCAATGTGAATGCGTAGACTTGTGATTCCGTGTTTGACTTGGCTTGGACTTGGTCTCCTTTGACTCGGTCCATGTCAGCTTCGCCTGCTTCCAAGGGCTTTGTAGCTCCTGGATTTGGCTTCCTCTGAGTCAAGATGACCCTAAGCCGCTTCCCAGCGTCCAGAAAGCCGATGACTCCTCCAAGGACCTGCAGTATAGAGCGAACCGAAGCTTGCCATTAACTCATTCATAGCTTTTGGCATTCAACGGTATCAATACTTCACCAAATTGGCTTCTAACTTGGTTCTAATAACGCCACTTCGGCATTCTGCTACACGATGACCGAAGCCGATTGGCTTTTGTATATGGCGGGATGTGATCACCGAAGCCGATTGGCTTTTGTATACAGCGAGATGTGATCACCGAAGCCGATTGGCTTTTGTATACAGCGAGATGTGATCACCGAAGCCAAAGTAGAGATATGTAGAGCAAATGAAGCTAAATTGGCTTGATTTCCTTAGTTCATTGTCGCCCTCACGCATGAGATGAAGCAAAATAAGTAGAAGGCGTTTGTCAGCGGGCCAAATCCCCAACAGTAGCCCCTCGAGGATGAGGGCTTTCTTCAACAGGCCGAGCTCCACGAAATTAGGATTGCTTGCCAGCCAGAGAAACGCCTCCTCCTTATTGGAGAAAGCCCCTTAGTGTTTTGTCGTGATTGTTCTATTTTTACTTCGTTTGTCTGACATGTCATGTCATTTGGCTTCGTTTATTTAAAACTGGTTGAATTGTTTTAACCGTTGTTGTAACTTTTGCTTCGGTTTGACCGAATTTGAAACGGCGGTTCATTTTTCGAGATTTTAACGGTCAGATTTTACTGGCCTATAAATAGGACCGAAGGGGGGGTCGATTTTGCTTGCTTCGTTTTGCTTGTCTTGAGCTTGATGTTTTCTCTGGGTTTTGGAAGCTTTTGAGTTCAAGCTTTGGCTTTCTTCTCTCGACACAAGTAAGTTTTGCTTTTTGTGCTCTACTATTTCCTTCGTTTTTTCCTTTGTCTTTTTGCTGCTTTGTTTACTTATTATTTTTTCCTGTTTGTTGTAGTGGCTCGTACGAAGCAAACTGCTCGTCTGATTGGCTACGTCTCTGACGAAGACAATTTAGACGGCGTGGATATGGATGCTGCTGAAGCTGCGCAGTTTGCTCAGGAGATTGAGGGCAACGTGGCCGTGGACCCCGAAACCGGAGCTGCTATGATTATTGATGATCGAGGCAAGGGACCTGCCGAAGAAGATGCAGCTGCAGGTGACGACACAGAGGACGCTGGATCTACAACCGAGGATGCCCTTGAGGACGTAGAAGCCGATGCCTCAGATCTTGTGGATTATCGGAAAAAGCCAAAGACCACTGTCTTTGGTGAGTCTAGTGTTACCCCTTCATTGATTCGCTTCTATGAGGAAAAGGGGTATTTTGAGGCCGGCCAAGGACGAGCCCCTGGTACAGGACTACCTCGGCGCCTGAGCCAGACGAAGCTGTGGTATTCAAGGAGTTCTTCACCGCTGGGCTTCGGATGCCTGTAGACAATATTATTGCTGATATTCTTGGGAAGTTTGGCTTACAGCTTCATCATCTCACCCCCAATGCTATTACTCACTTGCTTCGCATCTTCTGGGCCGTAAAGACCAATGCGTCGGATGTTAATGCGGATTGCTTCGTCCGTTACTTTGAGGGGCATCGGCAGACAAAAAGCGTCAAGGTTGATGGCTTTGACTATGAGCCGGACTATGGTAGTGTTACCTTTTGCGCGCGGTGGAGGCAGACTGACAAGCAGAAAGTGGAGCTTACCTTTTGTCAGAGAAACACGTGGGACAAGAGTTGGAAGAACTATTGGCTCTATGTCAAGGTGCCGGCGCTGGAGGCTGTGTTAGAGGGCGGAACAAAGCAGATTTCATTTCCTCTGCACAGTTCTATCGGTACTTGTGAGTTTGTCGCTTGCCCTTCCTTCGACAGAAATGCCCCCGGCTTTGATCGCTGTGAAAGTGCTTTTTTCAAGGCTAGTCGGGTTTCAAGCAGCCGAGACTTGATTGAGGAAGGGCTTGCTGTTGGACTGAATATCTTATCTGCTTCGTGGAAGCCATTTGCTATTGAGACTAGGCTGTACAGAGGTATTCCTCATGTTTGCTTTCCCAAGTTTGGGGTGAAAAAGCCAGAGAATATGTCTGATTTCGCCTTCGTTGAGTCCATTGAGTTAATGGCTGAAATTATTTGTGGGAAGTACACTACCAAGGAACATGAGAGTTGCTTGGCTTTGGTGGATGGGGTCCGGCTTAACAGGGTGTTCGATGAGATGGGCGTTAGCTATCCTCAGCGTTCGGCCCCATCCAAGCCCTCAAAGAAGTTCACTGATCAGGATCACCCTAGCGTGCTACCAGCCCTGAAGCCGGGTCGAGGCCGTGGGAGGAAAGGACATACTGGAGGCCGTGGTAGCGGCCAGTCGGACGAGGGCGGTGACGAAGCCGGAGCCCCTTCAAGCCGCTCGAGGGTAGCTGCCGCTAAAAAGTTGCCTCTTCCTTGGAGACTTCCAAGCGTACTTCTGCCTTGGAGTCCTCCAAGCGCCAAAAACTTGGGAAAGCTCTTCCTATCGTTCCGCTTGCCAGTGCACCTCCTCGTCCCATTGCTTCGGCTGCGGAAGCGCCTCCCACTGTCGCCCCTAAGCAAGTTGTTCCTGCAGCTTCCGCTGCAATTGATTTGCCCTCTTCTGGAGGTTTGTTTCTTGTGCAACTTGTCTTTTTATTTTTAGCTTCGCTTTGCTTATTTGTTTTTGTCATCTTATTATAGTTAAAGCTGTTGTTCGACCTCCTCGTCGTGAACGCCTACTTGAATGCATCGACGATGAGGATGATGAAGTGAGCTATAGCCGTCTTTTGAGGGAGGACGAGACAAAGGATTTTACACTTGGTGAAGCTGAAGTGTCGTCTATCCCTTTTCAGCCATCGTCCTTGGATTTACTGGCTGGTGCCGCGGCCAAGTCCCTTCACATAGAGGGGCGTGCAGAGCCGGCTTCGGCTAATATTGATGAAATTCCGCGGATGGTTGCGGATAACACTGAAGAGCCGACGCAGTTGGCTTCGGCTGACGTTGAAGAACCTGCACAAATGGCTCTTACTCTTGAGATTGGGCAGGGCCCTGTTGATTCGGCTCCATGCACCACTGAGCCAGTTAAGTTGGTTCCTTCAGTTATCGCCGAGCGATCTGCCCCTGCCAAGGACGTTGAACCAGCCCCTGAGAGGCCAGCTCCTGAATCAAAAGGTGTGTTTCGCGAAGCAGTTATATTTGCGTTTTTAGCTGAAATGATGTCTCTTTTGATTTGTTGATTATTTTGCTTCAGAAACAAGTTATGCCGGGTATGGCCCCCTTGCAGATCAGCTTCGACAGGGCGGCTTTCGTACTCCCAACGATATTCCGGTTATCGATCCAAATGGTTGGTAATTTTTAACTGCTCACCCGAAGCTGATTGATTTTAGCTTTTTGTCTAAACATTGGTTTCGCTCTTTCAGAGCTTGAGATTTGGACACGCTTTCCATTTCCAGCCTTAGTGGCGGCATCCAGGTCTGTTCCCTTTCCTTCATTTTTGAGTTTGTTGTCCGGCTTTTTGATACTTATGCTTTTCTTGTTTTAGTCTATAATGTCCATGCAGGAGCTTTTCGCTCGCCTTCCGCTTCGTCTCAATGATGTTGAGAACGAGCGGGCCGAGCTTGAGGCTCTAAGGAAGGAGCGCGAGGGCTTTCTTCTGCTTAAGAGATCCTTGGACGATGAGAAAGAGCATCTTCGTCTTGATCGTGAGTCTGCCTCGTCAGAAGTTGCTTCGCTCAAACGCCAGGTTGCTTCGCTGGAATCTACGCGTGCACTTAACGCTCAGACAATTGAGGGGCTTCGGGGCAAGGTAATCGATGCTGCCACTTTGGAGCATGACCTGAAGAATCAAGTCAAGTCTCTCGAGGCTGATAAAGAGAAAGCGACGTCGGATGCTGAAAAGTACAAGAGGGAGCTTCTGGTTGCTGTTAACTTAAAGAGCTCCCTTATTTCTGAAGCCAGTCAGCTTAAGGCTCAAGTGGGGCAGCGTAAGGCCGACAAGGAAAATTTAGATTCTGAATTGCTCAGTCGCAGCTTGGGCGTTTACGCTGAATACAAAGCTGCTCTGAAACAATATGGAGCCGAGCCGCTGCCCTTCCCCTCTGATGACTTTAGCATTGGGAAGCTTTCTGACTGGCTTGATGATGAGTTCAAGTGCTTACCAGACGTCTTGTCCAGAGTGGGTGATTATGCTACCCGGACATGCATTACTAACGCCTTTAAGATGCTGGCGGATGACGGATGCTCTCATTACAAAGGCTTTTTAAGGAAAGACTTTTAGTTTCCTTCGGCTCTGAATCCTGATAAGAAAGATCTTTTCAATGAGGCTGTTTTGGCAACTCGCGGCCTCTTTCTGAGGAAGTTTTGGTCAGAGACAGGGAGGGAGTGTGCTCGGCGCACTGCATATGATCGTCTGGTTAAGGTTGGCTTCTTTTATCATTTTGGCTATTTATTTTGGCTTTAGACATGTCCTGTTAACTTTGCTTTCGGTATTGATTGTTCTGTTTAATTTCAGTACAAGGAGGAGCTCGCTCTCGAGCAGCGGCAGAGAGCCGAAGCCGAAGCCGCTGCTGCCGCCGCCACTGCTGGGGCCTCAACTTCAAGAGCTGGTGCCGAAGCTGGTCGTGATGGTGCTGAAGCCGGAGCCTCTGATGCTGATCCGAAGGTTTAGCTTCAATAGAGCTGATGACTTTGATTCTTTTGTTGAGGGATGTTAAAACTTTGTAAATTTGTATATACTCAGATCCCTGATGAGGGAGGTGTTCTTGAAATCGTGCCAATCACTATGCGCGATGGCCCCTTGTGTGTATCTGGCTTCGCATGGGAACAATATCGGAAGTTATGTCCAAGTCAAAGAATCGACGATTTCTAGGAATTTTGCCATGAGTTCTTTAGTCATTGCGAATTCGATGTGTTTGAGTTTTTTAACTCCTTCATCGTTCGATGTTCTCCTCGTGTCGAACTCGCTCGTGCAAGAAATGCCGAAGCTGCTCGTCTGCTTCCAGTTAAGGTGGAGCCAGAAGATTTAGATAATGATAGGGATTTTGCTTATGTATATAATGCTCCCAGATTTAGGAGATCTGGCCAGCTTTTTGACGGCTATGTTTTTGAGATGTTCTGAGTCATCTCTTTGTAAAACACACTGTATTTCACTTGGTCATTGTTTTGATTTGAAACACTTGAATGAATGTAAGCTCGATTTGGCTTCGTTGCGAAAGAAACGCCTCCTCCCCCCCCAAAGCGGGGTTTTATTCGTTCAAGTGTTTTGCACTTTTGGTTCGGAGCCGCCTTGACTCCTTTGAGCTTTGTGCGGAGATATGCTTTGCATGGTTTGCCGAAGCCCCTATATTTTAATCGCTTTTAAAATACTGATAGCCGAAGATGATTTTAATTTAAAATATATGTTTTAGCCAAAGCCCCTTTTGATCTGTTTGGAGTAAGCGCTTTTGGACCGAAGCCCCTTTCCCTATGTTCTAGAGTGGGCTTTTTCTTAGATCTGGATTGGCCTTACTCTCGGTAGGGCTAATTCAGTTCTATCTGAGTTATCGAATATCAGCGACTTGGTCGAAGCCAATCGCTTTCGATGCTGTTCTTGTGTGTTCTAACAAGTTGCCGAAGCCTTTATAAGATTTTAGAGTACTGCTAGCCGAAGCTATTTTCGTTTTATAACAATTGTTTGGGTCAGAGCCCCTTTTACTCTGTTTTTAGAGTAAGCGTTTCTGGACCGAAGCCCCTTTTACTCCTCTTTGGAGTAAGCTTTTGCTTGGATCTGAATTGGCCTTACTCTTGGTAGGGTCAATTCAGTTCTTTGTGAATTGTCGAATATAAGCGACTTGGTCGAAGCCAATCGCTTTCGATGCTGCTTTTTTTGGGGAATACCTCGTTCATATATGATTTGACGAGTTACAGTAAGCACCGCCTCGTTAAAAACCTCACCCCTTGGTCAGGGTCCCCTTGTGAGGAAAAGAGTACGGGCTTTTGGAAACAAAGTAAAAATGCTATTCTACTCAAATGACTTCGTTTATAGGATACGAAGCCATTTTACATCTTTTCATAGGTAGTATTCGCGTAAGCTGTCTGCATTCCATGAATGCGGCAGCTCATTGCCTTCGTCATCACCTAAGCGAAATGAGCCAGGCCTGTTGCTTTTGATGACTAAGAATGGGCCTTCCCATTTCTGTTGTAGTTTTCCAGCGGGCATGCTTGGATTTTTCCTTAGGACCCAGTCCCCTGCCTTAATATCTTTTCTGATTACCTTTTTGTCTCGCCACTTTCTTGTCTCAGCTTGATACTTGGAAATGTTTTTTGCTGCCTGGAGCCTGTATATCTCAACGAGATCCTTGTCAACGGCTTCGCTCTCTTTGGGAGCTTCTTGTTGGGTGCGAAGCCCTTTGTGTAGTGTTTCCTCTGGGCATACTGCTTCTTCACCATAAAGCAGTTTGAATGGAGTAAACTGTGTTGCCCTTGATGTGGTGGTGTTGTGAGCCCAGATCACCTTCGGCATCTCTTCTACCCACTTGCCTTTTTTCTTACAATTTGCGAGGCACTTTCGGATGGCTGTAAAGATTAAGCCATTGGCTCTTTCAACTGCTCCATTTGTTTGCGGATGATATACCAAAGCGAATTTAGCTTTTGTTCCAATTGACAAGCAGTATTGCCTAAATTCGTCACAGTCAAACTGCTTCCCATTGTCCACTGTTATTTCCCTTGGTACTCCGAATCGGCACACAATTTGCTGCCAGAAGAATTTGATAACTGTTTTTGCTGTGATGTTAGCCAAAGGTCTGGCTTCGATCCACTTGGTGAAATACTCAACTGCTACTATGGTGTATTTGAGATTTCCTTGAGCCGTTGGAAGCGGGCCAACTAGATCAATGCCCCCATCTTTGCAAAGGCCATGTTGGAGTTATCAGCTGTGATTGCTCCGAAGGAGATTTTCTGTTCGCTGCACACTTTTGACACTGGTCACACGTCTTGACCGTGTTTGTTGCATCCATGATGATTGCAGGCCAGTAGAATCCTTGCCTCATTGCCTTGCCCACTAAAGCTCTTGCCCCAAAGTGTGCCCCGCATAAGCCGCTGTGTATCTCTTGGATCAGTTCTTTTCCTTCGTTGTGAGAGATGCAACGAAGCCAAGGAGCTACAACTCCTTTCTTGTAGAGGACATCATCTATCATCTGATAGCATCTTGCTCTTTGTTGCATAGCTTTTAGGTCATCTTCGTCAATTGGCTCATAGTATCCCCGAAGGAAAGCTATTATTGGGGATCGCCAATCCTCGGAGCTTATTGCATTGATCAGCTTCGGTGGGTCATCTGAATCCTTTATTGATGGTGATGTTAATGTTTGAAAGAACACATCAGGTGGAAGCTTGTCCCCCTTTGCAGCTGCCTTAGCCAGAGCATCTGCCTCGTCATTTTTTGCTCTTGGGATGTACTCCACAGTGAAACCTTTGAATTTTTTCTCCATTGAGCGTACAGTGGTCAAGTATTTGATGAGTTCTGGTTGCTTCGCTATGCTCTCTTTTCGATGTGATCTGCCACCACCTTAGAATCTGTTTTGACAGTAAATCTCTGAGCTCCTAAAGCCCTGGCTTTTCTGAGCCCAAGTAACACAGCTTCGTACTCAGCAACGTTGTTTGTGCTTCTGTCGCTGCATTTGCAAAACTCTAAATTTGCTGCATATCTCATTTTCACGCCCGAAGGCGATTGCACAATTGCCGCGATGACGGCTCCTTTGTCCCCCCAAGCACCATCACAATGTATCAACCAATTTTCCTCTCTAACAGCATTTTGTGGCGAAGGCGATGTCCACTCTGCGATAAAGTCAGCTAGGACTTGTGATTTAATTGATGTTCTCATTTCAAAATCCACGACGTACTCTGAAAGCTCCGCTGCCCACTTGCGAATTCTCACCGAAGCTTCTTTGTTGTTCAAAAGCTCCTTGAGTGGCTGATCCGTGAGGACTTTGATGTTGTGGCCCTTGAAATAGTGTCTGAGCTTTCTGGAAGCCATTATCACTGCATAAATCATCTTCTCAATCTCTGTGTAAAACAGCTTCGACGCATTCAAAGCTTCGGATACATAGTAAACTGGCTGCTGAATATTTCTGCCATCTACCAGCTTTTCTGTGATGAGTGCTGCACTAACTGCTGATTGTGATGCTGCAATGTACAGTAGGAGTGGTGCTTTTGGGTTTGGTACTGTTAGCTTCATGAGTTGCATCAAGTATTGCCTTAGCTCATGGAATGCTTTTGACTGCACTGGCCCCCATTGGAATTTAGCTGCATTTCTGAGTGTTGCAAAGAATGGCAAGCTTCGCTCTGCTGCTTTTGTGATGAATCTGTTGAGTGCGGCTATTCTGCCCGACAGCTTCTGCACATCTCTCATGCACTTTGGCTCTTCCATGTCAAGGATTGCATTTATCTTGTCTGGATTAGCTTCTATCTCGTGAGCTGAAACCAGACAACCAAGTATTTTGCCTTTTGTCACTCCAAATACACACTTTTCTGGATTTAGCTTGAGACCGGCCTGTCTCATGCGAGCGAAGGCGGTTGCTAGATCTGATACGTGATCTTGCCTTTTGGCACTTTTGACCAAGATGTCATCAACATATGCCAATATAGTTTTGAACAATTCGTCCTTGAACACTGTGCTTGACATTCGGCAGAAACTGCTTCCTGCATTCCGAAGCCCCTCAGGCATCCTGACGAAGCAAAAAGTGCCAACTGGTGTGATAAAGCTAGTTTTCTCCTCATCCTCCTTTTTCATCCAGATTTGGTGATAGCCAGAAAAGCAATCTAAGAGGGACATCATTTCACTTGCTGCTGCTTGATCAACAATCTTGTCAATTCTTGGTAGTGGGAAATCATCTTTTGGGCAAGCTTTATTGAGGTCTGTGAAATCAATACACATTCGCCATTTTCCATTCTTCTTCTGAACTGGTACAGTGTTTGCTAGCCATGTTGGATATTTGACTTCGCGTATGACATTGGCGTCCAGCAGCCTTTGCACTTCGGCTTTTACTGCATCAGCTTTCTCTTCTGACATCTTTCTCAACTTTTGCTTTTTTGGCTTCATATCAGGACTGATTGCCAGCTTATGCTCAACTATACTTCTGTCAACACCTGGTAGATCTTTGCTTGATCAAGCAAACACATCTTTGTTATTTCTGAGGAATTCGATGAGCCTATCTTCTTCGTCCGGCTCTAGATCTGAGCCAATGATCACTTCTCTGTCAAAGACATCGGGCTGCAGCTGCACCTGCTTCGTCTCTGTAGTTTTCTGCATCTTCCTGCTATCTTTCTCGATATTTGGCTTTTCTTCTGGGTAATATGGATCTTTTACTTCAAGCAAATGCACATTTCATTGACCAGGTGCTCTGGTTTTTTCGATATTTCTGGCTTCCCTCTGGTCGCCATATACGGTTATAACTCCTTTGAGAGCTAGCATTTTCGTACATAGGAATGACTGCCTTATGATGATATCAAAAGCATTTATGACTCCTCTTCCGAAGATGACATTGTAATCAAAGACCATGTCCACTACATCAAAGGTGATGTATTCTGTTCTTGCATTGGATGTGTCACCGAAGGATACTTGCAGTGAAATTTTCCCGAGTGTTTGGGTTCGCTTCCCCCCGAAGCCGACCAACGGAGTGTCTGATGGCTCCAGGTTGTCTGGGTTGATATTGGTCATGTTTCTCAATGTTTTTGCTAGGATGATGTCAGCAGAGCTTCCTGTGTCCACTAGCACCTTTCCAATCGTCCAGCCAGCAATATTGGCTTCGATCGACATAGCATCGTTGTGTGGGTAGTTGTGGAGCTTGAGATCTTCCTCAGTGAAAGTGATGGGCATATGAGACCATTCCGACTTTTTGTACAGGCCATCAATAGAGATGTTATTGACTTGGCGAAAATAACTTTTCCTTTGCTTTTTGTTCTCAAAAGCAAGCGATGATCCTCCAGAAATGGGCATGATGTGTCCATAGCTTGGGAGTGGGCTTGGAGCTTCTTTCTGATTGGCTTTTTGTTGTGAAAGTGGTGGTGGTGGTGGCAGCTCCTCAACCTTTATGTTTTGCGAAGCCACTTGTTGGGATGTTTGAGGGTATAGGTGAGGATATATGGCTTGTGGGTAGTAATGCTGAAATGTTTGCGGCGAAGGCAAATATTGGGTTGCCATCGCTGTTGATGGATGCACAGTGTTTGAGTTTAGCGAAGGGTATACTGGGCAGTATGGTTGGATAGCTTGGGAAGGGTTTTGGGTATTTGGCTGCGAAGCCGATATTGGCTTCGTTTGTGTTGCTTGAATCTTCTCTGCTCTTAGCTTTTCTATTGTTTTCTTGATGTCTCGGCACTGCTCTGTGCCATGGGTGTGATTTCTGCCATGGTATTGGCAAAACAGCTCAGGTCCCGCTGGACCTCTTCCTCTTCCTCGGCCTCTGCCGGCTTTTCCACCCCTTTGAGTGGACTCATTTCTCTGGTTGGTGTATTGGCTTTCTGGGTACGGTGGTTTGGTTTCGTAGGAAGGAGGCGGATTGTCTACCTTCATGATTGTTTGGTGGGAATAGTTTTGGTAATTGTGGCTGTGGTGATGGGTTTTGGCTTGTGACTCATATTGGTTTCTCATGATGGCTTCTCTAGCCAATCTCATTCGGTTGTCATTGTCAGAGCGACAGTATTTTTTGAACTCCTCATACAGGTCTGCCAGAGTAGCTGGTGTCTCTCTTGTGATATGCTGTGCAAACAATCCGGGGCGAAGCCCTTGTATTGCTGCAAATTTTGCTGTTTCATCAGGGATATGTGGGGCTTGAGCACGTAGAGTGACGAATCTGCGGAAGTAGTCCTCTAGGGGCTCCTTCGGCTGCTGGTGTAGTGTGAGTTCAGCATATGAGAGTGATTGGTCTCCCATGATGCTAAAATTTTTGATAAGCTCCCTCTTTAGATCATACCAGCTGTTTATTGATAGGCCAGGCAGCTTCGTGTACCAGTTCATTGCTGTGCCATCGCAGACAATGATGAAGGATTTTGCTAGAACAACATCATATCCCCCTGCCGAAGCTATTGCAGCTTCATAGCTCATTAGGAATTGCTTTGGGTCGGTGAGGCCGTTGTATCTTGGTAGAGAAATGGGTTTATAGGAAGGTGGCCATCTTGCCAGTTGGAGGCTTTCTGAAAGTGGGCACATATGGTCGATGGGATGAGTGTGGAGTGTTTGGAAGCCAGTTTGGGATGAAGAGTTGTGATTTGGTGGGTTGATGGTGATGTTTGGCTCATTAAGCTCTGCTTGGAGCTCAGCGACTTGCTTTTTGGCTTTCTCGAGTTCTTGACGCAGCTTTTCAGTTCTGGAGCTTGTGTTGTTTAGCCTTCTGTGCTTCGCTTGCCTCAGCTCCTCGAGCTGCTTTTTGGCTTGCAACAATTGGTGCTACTGCTCCTCTTCCTCCTCTTGCATTTGTTGCTCTAGTTCGAGCTGTGCCGCATCCAGCTCTCTCTGCTGCTCGAGGCGTCGAATATGAAGCCTTTCTTCGAGTCGGTGCATTCTCTCCTCGGTGGTAAGGGTTTCTTCATCGGTCTCTTGATCGTCGAGAATGGCTTCGGTTGTTGGTGGTGGGTTTGTTGGTGGAATTGTGGGTCGGGGGGCAGCTTCGATGCTGAGGGTTGCATTTGACACGGTGGTGGTTGGTTTGGTTGGCTTTTTGGGTGGTATGGTGGTTATCGTGGGTTTTGTTCATGCACTGCACAAACGGTGGGCGCCAGTTGTTGGGTAATAGCCGAAGCCGATGGTCCCAAACAACAGCTGAAACGGGACAACTGAGACAAGCAACAATAAATTACTTATCTTTAGTATCCTGGAATCAACAATCTTTACATGAAGGGGAGGGGTCCCCTTTTATAGGGAGACCAAGGGTCTTTACATTCCCATCGTACCCCTAAGATCAGGCATCATCCTCTAGACTATACAATACAAATAGCCTATGGACACTTTGGTACATTTACTCCTCCCAATGTGAATGCGTAGACTTGTGATTCCGTGTTTGACTTGGCTTGGACTTGGTCTCCTTTGACTCGGTCCATGTCAGCTTCGCCTGCTTCCAAGGGCTTTGTAGCTCCTGGATTTGGCTTCCTCTGAGTTGAGATGACCCTAAGCCGCTTCCCAGCGTCCAGAAAGCCGATGACTCCTCCAAGGACCTGCAGTATAGAGCGAACCGAAGCTTGCCATTAACTCATTCATAGCTTTTGGCATTCAACAGTATCAATACTTCACCAAATTGGCTTCTAACTTGGTTCTAATAACGCCACTTCGGCATTCTGCTACACGATGACCAAAGCCGATTGGCTTTTTTATACGGCGGGATGTGATCACCGAAGCCGATTGGCTTTTGTATACAGCGAGATGTGATCACCGAAGCCGATTGGCTTTTGTATACAGCGAGATGTGATCACCGAAGCCAAAGTAGAGATATATAGAGCAAATAAAGCTAAATTGGCTTGATTTCCTTGGTTCATTGTCGCCCGCACGCATGAGATGAAGCAAAACAAGTAGAAGGCGTTTGTCGGTAGGCCAAATCCCCAACACACGGTCAACGTTGCTGAGAAGAACTCTTCCTGTAGAAAGTTCGAAAAACTACTCGACAAACAATGCCCTTTCCACCCAAAGGATAAGCACTCAAGCAGGGACTGCTGGTCGCTTAAGAAAGCGTTCTCAGCAGAGGGCGCTCCCAAACCAAACAACCCTGACAACAAAGGAGACAAGGGTGACAAAGACACCAGCTACCAACAAGCCGACAAGGTTGTCAACGTCATCTTTGGGGGAATCACTCAGTCAGAATCAAAGCGCAAGCAAAAGCTTATCCACCGCGAGATTGCCTGCATTGAGCCTGCCATCCCCACCTTCCTGAAGTGGTCAGAAGTCCCCATCAGCTTCTCTCGCGACGATCAATGGACCAACATCAAGAACCCGGGGCGATACCCTCTGGTGCTCGACCCCGTGGTAGCTGGCGCGCGACTCACAAGAACATTGATTGACGGTGGAAGTGGACTCAACATCCTGTTCGCCAAGACTTTGAAGAAGATGGGCTTAGACATCACCAACCTGCTCAAGCCCACTGATTCACCTTTCTACGGCATTGTTCCTGGCAACGCTGCCGTGCCCCTTGGCCAGGTATCACTTCCAGTTACATTTGGTACCGAGGCCAACTACAGGACCGAGTACATCACATTCGAGGTCGCGGACTTCGAATCATCGTACCACGTGATCCTGGGAAGACCTGCTCTGGCGAAATTCATGGCGATCCCACACTACATCTTATCCCTAAAGGGCGACCTGAAGACCTCCTACGATTGTGACACCGAGGCAGTGACGATTGCTGCAAGTATGCAGCAACCGAGCCAGGCAGCAATCGTAGCAGCTATGGCGAAACAACTCGGCGAGGCTGAGTTGGACATTCCAATGAAAAAGCCAGCCGTGCCAAACATGAAGCCCTCCCAGGAAGTTCCAATCAAGGCAATCGACCTAGGGACGGGCGACCCTTCCAAGACGGCGCTGATCGGCGCTGACCTGCCTATCAAATAGGAAAGCGCGCTCACCAGCTTCTTACGGGACAAGCGCGACATCTTCGCATGGAAGCCGTCTGACATGCCGAGAGTCCCAAGGGAGTTGGCTGAGCACAAACTCAACATTGATCCTACCGTCAAGCCGAAGAAACAACGCCTACGACGCTTTGCCCAGGACAAGAAAGAAGCCATCCGATCGGAGCTGGCGAAACTCTTAGCAGCCGGGTTCATTAAAGAGGTGTTCCACCCTGACTGGCTCGCTAATCCTGTCCTGGTCCGCAAGAAGAACAACAACGAGTGGAGAATGTGTGTTGATTACACCGACCTGAACAAGCACTGCCCAAAGGATCCCTTCGGGCTACCTCGCATCGATCAGGTGGTGGATTCTACAGCTGGCTGCTCTCTACTCTGTTTCCTGGATTGCTACTCGGGCTATCATCAGATAAGCCTGCACAAAGACAACCAGATCAAGACAGCATTCATAACCCTGTTCGGAGCCTACTGCTACACTACAATGTCCTTTGGACTCAAGAACGCAGGGGCCACATATCAGCGTGCAATTCAGAGTTGTCTCAAGGCTCAGATTGGCCGCAATGTGGAAGCCTACGTTGATGACGTCGTCGTCAAGACAAAGAACCCGGATAGTCTCATCGATGACCTGTCCGAGACCTTTGCACATCTCAGGGAATTCCAATGGAAGCTCAATCCTACCAAGTGCGTGTTTGGCGTGCCCGCGGGAAAACTGCTGGGCTTCATAGTCAGCCACCGGGGAATTGAAGCTAATCCTGAGAAAGTTACCGCTATTACATCCATGGCGCCTCCAAAATCCCTCAAGGACGTTCAGAAGCTGACAGGATGCATGGCGGCCCTCAACCGATTCATCTCAAGGTTGGGTGACAGAGGATTGCCTTTCTTCAAGCTGCTCAAGAAGCAAGACAAGTTTGTATGGACTCCAGAAGCTGATGCAGCGTTTGAAGACCTCAAGAAATTTCTCCAGTCACCACCAGTACTGATTGCACCAGCTGATCAGGAACCATTGCTCCTCTACATCGCAGCAACAACTCACGTTGTGAGCACTGCTATCGTAGTCGAGCGGGAGGAACCCGGCCATGTATACAAAGTACAGCGGCCAGTTTACTTCATCAACGAGGTGCTTTTAGAATCAAAAGTGCGATACCTCCAGGTCGAGAAGCTATTATATGCTGTCTTGATCACATCTTGCAAGTTGCACCACTACTTCGACGCCCACCGGGTTGTCGTAGTCACCTCTTTTCCAGTTGGCGACATACTCCACAACCGGGACGCGACAAGGCGAATCTCCAAATGGGCGGTCGAGTTGGGCTCTCACGCCATCGATTTCGTCCCACGAGCTGCTATCAAATCTCAAGCCCTGGTGGACTTCGTTGCTGAGTGGACAGAAATACAACACGCAGTACCAGAAGAAGCCCTCGAGCATTGGATCATGTACTTCGACGGATCACTGAAGCTTGAAGGGGCAGGTGTAGGAGTACTACTCATATCTCCAAAAGGTGACCAGCTTAAATATGTGCTCCAAATCCTCTGGAAAGCCACCAACAATGAAGCCGAGTATGAAGCTCTACTGCACGGGCTACGCCTGGCTGCTTCCCTTGGCATCAAGCACATGGTGGTGTACGGTGACTCCTCTGTGGTGATCAATCAAGTAAATCAAGATTGGGACTGCACCAAGGAGAACATGGATGCATACTGCATGGAGGTGCGCAAACTTGAGAAGCACTTTCATGGGCTCGAATTTCATCACGTCATCAGAGACAACAACATGGCTGCTGATGCACTTTCAAAGCTGGGTTCCCACCGAGCGCAAGTACCAGGCGGCGTTTTCGTCCATGAGCTGTTACAACCATCCATCAAGGAGCTGGAAGTACAGCTGACTACAACACCACCCCATCAGCAAGTCATGGTGATTACACCCGAGTGGACAAAGCCCTTCATCGAGTACATACTACACCAGAGGGAGCCCGAAGATATGGTGAAGGCTGAGGAAGTTATCAGACGAAGCAAGCACTACATAGTAGTCGGCTCCACCCTCTTTCGACGCGGCGCCTCATCTGGAGTCTTGATGAAGTGTGTCACTCCAGAAGTCGGACGGGAAATCCTTGAAGAAATCCATGGTGGAATCTGCGGGAACCATGCTGCTCACCGCACGATCATAGGCAAGGCTTTCCGGTCCGGGTACTATTGGCCATCCGCTGTGGCTGATGCTGAAGAAATCGTGAAGACTTGCCAGGGCTGCCAATACTTTGCCCGGCAAGCTCATGTCCCTGCAACGGTCCTCAACACCATACCGCCCTCCTGGCCCTTCGCATGCTAGGGGCTCGATATGGTTGGACCACTCAAGACTGCGCCAGGAGGTTTCAAGTATCTCTATATGGCGATCGACAAGTTTACCAAGTGGATTGAAGTCAAGCCGCTAGTCAACGCTACAGCAGCCAAGGCGGCCGAGTTCATCCAAGACATTGCTCATCGTTTCGGCGTCCCAAATCGCATTATCACTGACAAATCGCATTATCACTGACCTCGGCTCAGAATTCACAGGGAGCGAGTTCTTTGATTTCTGTGATAACCTGGGAATTGAAGTCCGCTACGCATCAGTGGCGCATCCACGAACCAATGGACAAGTTGAGAGAGCTAACGGCCTCATACTTCAAGGTCTTAAGCCAAGGCTCTATGAACCACTCAAAAAGTACGGCGGCAAGTGGGTGCAAGAATTGCCAGCCGTGGTATGGGGGCTCAGAACCCAGCCCAGCCGCGCGACGGGGCAATCACCCTTCTTTCTGGTCTACGGCTCAGAAGCAGTACTCCCGGTAGACATCGAGTACAATGCTCCAAGAATTCAAAACTACTCGGAGGAAGCAGCAGAGCAAAGCAGGGCAGAGGATCTGGACATGCTAGAAGAGGCAAGGCTAGCTGCGTTGATCAGGACAACAACGTACCAGCAAGGACTCAGGAGGTATCATGACCGAAACATCCAAATGCGATCATTTAACATTGGTGATTTGGTTCTTCAAAGAATTCAGAGTACAAAAGATCAGCACAAGCTATCCTCTCCTTGGGAAGGTCCGTTTATAGTATCAAGGGTCATCGGTCCGGGTACTTGTCAGCTACAACGGGAAGACGGAATAGAGGTGCCCAATGCTTGGAACATTGAGCACTTGCGGCATTTTTACCCTTGAAGAAGTTATTAGAGTTTTTTAAGAGTCAATAAACAGTCAGCCTTCTTTATGTACTGATATCAGGCTTCTTAGCCTAATAATAATAAAGTGTCAATATTCCATTGTCTTCAAGTTTGGAAATCAGATACAGTCTAACAAATTTGAATCATCCTGGGTTGTTTAAAAACAATCTAGAAAGGGTTGTTTCAAATGCCATCTACTTTCTGTTTCACACAGAAGGATCGGGCGCATCAAAGTTGACTCATCCCGGGTTGTTTAAAAACAATCTATAAAGGGTTGCTGTTGACGTCCAAAAAATCAGGCTTTAACTCTCGGAAATTAACACTGTGGCCTGAAAGATTTGCTTCACTTCAGTGCAGGTCCAAAATCTCGAGGTTCGCGGCGTGCCAGTCAATTTGACCTGAAATTGACAAGGTAGAGTTTAATCAGTAAACAACAAGGAACTCATCGGCCAAGGCCCCGATTTGTCCCAACAGATCGGATCAACGTAAAACGGCAGTCCGATTTGAGAGCATAAACCATCGGCTATGAGTCCGATTTGTAAAGATGTAACAAGTATTAAAACGGACCATCGGCTATAAAACCGAATCGTGAGGATACAGCATTGGATTAAACCATCGACCATGCAAACCGAATCGGAGATAGACCTGATTTAAACTCGTTCTTTAATATTCATCTTTCCAAAGGCAATAAATAAACTAATTCTCATGTCACTAACAATCGGATCGATTTCGAGACAGCGTTGTTAGCAGGGCACCGATCAGCCTATTTATTCCAATAGATCAATTTATATCAAACAACTTATTTAAATCTGATCTATTTGTAACTTGCAAATTAGATCCAAATCAGCTATATAGACAAAAAGAACAGATCTATTATGAAGCTTAAATTATGATAAAACAAAATAGATCTTCTCTGATTGATGTAAACCGATAAGATGAAACAGCAAGATACGATAAGGGGTGAGCAATCTAAACGAAGAAGGGCGATATGCCTCAATCTAAAGCCTAGAATAACTCGATAAATTGGTGAATTAACTAAACGAAGAAGGGCGATACGCCTCAATCTAAAGCTTAGATTAATTCGATAGGGTGTCGGACTTACAGACAAACCGGAGGTCAAGATGATGCAGCCCTGCTTGCTGAAGAACTCGACGAAAAGGGTTTGGGTGGCACGTTAGGCCGAAAGTTGTGTTTGATTGAACGGTTGTGTGAAAAATTTTTACAATGGCGCAGGGTTCATATTTATACCCTGGAAATCTAACTAAAACTTGCCGGCTACGACAATATCTCTAATTTAATTAATGCAATCTAATCTTAAACTACTATATCTTTTACAAAACTTGATGTGCAATCAGACCCTGAAGAAGCTTCCAGACGCCTTCCTCCTGGTTAGTCGTACGCGCTCCGGCCTCCTTTGTCTCGTGTCCGATCAGGATTCCTATCGGACGAACTCCGATCGGAATCGGACGTCTCCCAGAATCGGACTCGGCCTTTGTCAGGACTCTTATCATACGCACACTCAGCCGAGTCAAAATCTGGTGTCAACACATGCCCCCTAATTTTGGGATAAAATATTATTTTGTTCCAAAATTCTTCCAAGCAATGATGACTCTGGCAGCGAACAGCATATGGAAACCCGCACCCTTCACTGTTGCAACCCTTGAATCCCGTGCGGATTCGGCGCCGTGGCCTTCGGGCGGTTTCTTCTCCATAAGCCTATAAATGCAGACCTGAACCGTCGTCTTTCTCAACTCGCATATGCTATTACGCTCGCACGTCCGCCATTGCCATCTCTGCAAGACCTCGCCCGGCGAACACCTGACCTCCAAGCTTCAACTTTTCGCCACGAATCAGGTAAAGAACTCTCCCGCATATGATTCATACCACGCATCTGTGTTTTAATGCATTCTTCTGCAATCCCTTAGATTTTTCCCTCTTCATATCACTATTCATTGTAGATCCATTTCTCTTAACAATGGCGGCTCCTCTTGATAAGGCAAACACTGACCAAGTTTCCGAGGTAAAAATAACTCAAAATCTCCATTTAACCTCTGCATTTCCTTTCCAGAACTATTTACGAGCCTCTAATCCCTGCATTTACCATTTTATTTCTCCGATTGTAGCATCTTAAGAACAATCTGGTTATCCCCGTCTCCCATGTTGAGGCCGGGTACTACCTGGGTCCGATGGGTGACCCTGATCCGACGGACCTTATCAATATGGAATCGGAGAGACTCCCTTTCAAAGGATCGGATTTGCAAGTCGCCGATTGGACCGGCTCCTTCCGATCGTGGCCTGGCAGCGTTCCAGGATGGAGGAACTGGTTCCTTAGAATGCAAGCCGCCAAATCGGCTTTTTGGGATGAAAAGAACATAAACCAATGCCTTACTCTATCTCTTGCTGATATGGCCAAAAATGAAAACCTTCTGGCTGCGAGCTCTCTGTTCTGGTCCGATGCCCTCAATGCTTATCTGTTTGGCCACGGTCCAATGACGCCAACTTTAATGGATGTACACATGCTAACCGGCCTCGACACCGTAGACAATTCCAACCCCAGGAAACTTATTCATGATTTGGAATACAGATTGGTCGGCACGGGCTCAAAAGCTGGAAGAAATACGTCGCCGATCACAACAAAACTGGCACAGTTGGAGACAGAGAGCACGCAGCTTTTCTTAATATGTGGCTAGAGAGATTTGTATTCTACGGACCGACCCTTTGTTCCACATCAAACATGCAACCGATTGCAGAAACTTTAGCTCGTGGCGGATCGGTGCCACTTGGATGTCTCCTCCTTGGCGCAGTTTATCATCTGCTTCAACAAGTATCGGTCAAGCTATCGGAAGGCCAAGCAGTTGGACATATCAGAGGCCCTTGGTGGTTTATCCAATTATGGCTGCATACCCAGCTCCGATCCGCCCTTCAGCTTAACTTCAAGGATCATAAATTTCCAAATTATTATACAGAAGAAGAAGATATATCCTATCGCCGATGCACATCATTCGCAGAAGCAGCATCATCGTGCTTTGGGTCAAGGCTCGACGCAAAAAATATGGCCACCTATTTTGAAAGTTTTTACCATGGGATCGCATCGGAGCATTTTGACTATTTCGCCTACGCCGATCCCGATCGCAATTACGAGCTGCCCTTATTTAACATCCAGAATGATCTTGCAACGATCATGCCGATCCTGAAATCCTTCATTACACCGGCCATCCTTGGAAGCAACATTGTATTCGGCCGCAAAATCTCATCTTATGAATTTTACAATCCATCAGTAGCAGCTCGTCAATTGGGTTTCGGTCAACTCCCGATCGGCCTTTACTTCTCCAATAAGATAAAGCACAAAGAATCGGTCTCAACATCCCTAGAGATGGACAGGATCTTATCACTCGTCCCAGAGGCCAATTTCAAAATACCAAAATGGCTATGCACCAGCTTCTCATCCAGGCTCTTCAGAAATTGGTGGAAAGAATTGCGCCTTCACATATTCAGACTCCCGGCCACCACTTTTTGCACCCTCATAGACTCCGATTTTGAGGCCATGGAAAATCCTGTAAGTCTTTTTGAATTCTCCCCATTCTCATTCATCTCTTTTAAAATGAATCGTTCATAATTTGAATTCCATCCTTTAACAGCCAGTCGATCTGCAGGGAAGACCCTCACCTCCGGTGAGCATCAGTGGCAAACCGATCCAATATGCCATTAGGACTCCGTATCCAAGGATCGGTTCTACCGCTCCATCTTTGAAGGAGATTATGGATGGTAAAGGCAAAAGAAAATCCGTCCTTACTAAGATTCCTGATCCAAAGAAGCTGAAGAAAAGCCAAATGGTACGATTTTCTTATCCTTCCGATTTTCGTTTCCGATTCACACTTTAAGCAAATAACTTCCCCATGCAGCCCTTGGAAAAATCATTGGTCAGTCGACTTCCAAAGCTGCCGAGGAAACCGCACAGAAAGCTGCCGAGGGCGCAAAGATGCTAGTTGATGCAATATCGGTAACAATCCGATTTTTTCTGTATTTATTTTTCTTTAGCTTAAATCGGCAATAATAATTCTCCCTTTTCAACAAACAAATATCGTATTGCCTGATCCTCAACCAGCTCCAGCACAAGACATACAAGCAGAATCGGCTCAACAGGTAAATTTAATCCAATTCTCATTTTTTTTCTCCAAATATATACACTTGAACTAACCGATTCAACCTGTAGAATGCCATTCTGCAACCAATCATCGAGGAACCAAGCACATCTGCTCAATCGGAGACCATCCGTCAACAAGCTGAAAAGACTATCCAATCAGAAGTCATTTCTGGGCAACAAATCGAAGAGAATGTTGAATCGGAGGCCATCCCTGAGCAACAGATCGAAGAATCAGCTACAAACACTCAATCGGAGGCACTTCCTGAACAGCCAACAATAACTTCACCAGTGCCACCTCTGATTGAGCCGCCTCAAATACTTCAAATAGCTGCTCCTGGCACAAGCACTGCCCAGCCTCAAGTAATCCCCGATTATGTCCGGGAAGGACAATTTAAACTGGTATCAATTCGTCACCTCGTGTCAATATTTCATTATTATAATAACATATTTTATTAACACTCCTTTTCAGGCACACGATCCTTCAGCGATGAGTTTCACATCATTTGACCTGGACGCCATCATCGGAGAAGAAGAAGTTAGCTCCACTCAATCATCTACAACCATCTCCGATGAGGCCAAGGCGAAGCTTCAAGAAATGCTGAATCATTTGAACAAAAGCATCGCCATCCTGGTTGAAGATGCCGAACCGATTTGCCAAATCTTCAAAGAACTAAAGGGTCAACTACCATTGGAGCTGGAGAACGCGATCATCCCTGCGGCTTTTATTGAAGGTCATCAACCTCAAGTTTCTGCCGCTCGTCAAAGAATATCGGATCGGCTAGCTCAACAAGATTTATCCAAGAAGCGCGACGACGGCAAGGACGAACTGAAAACAATGCAGGCCCACATCAAAACTTTGGAAGCTGAACCAGCACGGCTAGAAAATCGGATGAAGCATCTCCACGGTGTTGAAGCCGATCTACTCAAACGGCTCGCAGAAGTCCGCAAGGAGATGTCGGACACCCAAGACGAGCTCAACCAAATTCCAACTTCCATCAAATCGGCGCGAGAGAATTTGAAAAAACACTTGGAGGAAGTGCGTCAAATTCACAAAAGTATCAAGAACATCCCCGGCTCCGATGTGGAAGACTTAGAAGAGATCAGGAAGATTGATAGCATTCGGTTGAGCGCGATCGAAGCGATCCGCAAATTTCTGTAATGTTTAAACTTTAGCAATACTGCTCCGATGACAGTAGTCACTTGATGAACCTGGGTAATTCCGACGAAGTCGATCGTCGATGAACACTTGTGTAAATATTTTTGCCCTTAAGGCGATGCGTATCGTATCGGCTATCTTAGACGACATTACTTAGAATATCGGCTCTAAGAATCGATCCAAATGCTTGGAAAATACTTCTTCAAATATTTTCCGTTAAGTGCCTTTGAAAATTCTTCTCCCTCCAACGTTTCCAAAACATATGCATTTCCTGGTATGCACCGATTTACACGATAGGGACCCTCCCAATTAGGCGACCATTTTTCAAACTTAGAACTTTTAGTCCCTATCGGCAAAATCAGCTTCCAAACCAATTCTCCTTCGATGAATGCTTTTGGCTTAACCTTTTTGTCATAATATTTGGCAATACGGATTTTATTATTCTCAATATTCTCCAACGCCCTCAATCGAGTTTCAGCCAAATCATCCAACTCAAAATTCATCAAACTTTTATATTCATCGGCAGTCAAGTTTCCTTGTTCCGATATCCGCCTCGATCCGATTTTAGTCTCCCAAGGCAAAACAGCTTCGTGTCCATAAACCAAATGATACAGGGATAATTTAGTAGATCCATGACAGGCCATCCGATATGCCCATAACGATTCGGTTAACGTTAGATGCCATCGCCTTGGTTGTTCATCAATTTTTCGCTTGATGATTTTGATAATACTTTTATTTGATGCTTCTGCTTGACCATTGGCTTGCGCATAATAAGGAGAAGAATTTAGTAACTTAATACCCATATTGGCAGCAAAATCTTGGAATTCGTTAGACATAAACATAGTTCCCTGATCGGTCGTGATGGTTTGAGGAATACCAAACCGATATATAATATGCTCCTTAATGAATTCTACCATATTTTTTGAATCGGCAACCTTCAAAGGAATCGCCTCAACCCATTTAGTGAAATAATCCGTTGCTACCAATATAAACTTATGACCCTTGCTCGATGATGGATAAATTTGTCGGATCAAATCAATTTCCCATCCTCGAAAAGGCCATGGCTTGATAATCGGATTCATGGCTGACGCAGGCGCTTTTTGCACATTCCCAAATTTCTGGCACTCTTGGCAACCTTTATAATATTCAAAACAATCCTCCAGAATCGTTGGCCAGAAACACCTTGCCTTTCGAATAATCCATTTCATTTTATAAGCCGATTGATGTGCACCACAAACTCCTTCATGCACTTCATCCATCATATCTTTGGATTCCGATTTACTTAAACATCGGAGCAAGACACCATCAATT
>CM014270.1:28441117-28478418 GCA_004135705.1 Alloteropsis semialata
ATCACGATACTCTTTTAATAACTTTATTAATTCTTGTTTAAACTTAGGATCTAACTTTGCACTTACATATGTCGGCCGAGGTCTATCTCCTAAACCTATATCTATTTCCTCTAGCTCATCAGCCGACATAAACCCTTGACCAAGTTTACCCTCATCTTCAATAAAATCATCTATTAATACAAACTCTCAGAGCCGACTGCTAGGATCGGCTTTAGACCATCATCGGACACTTGGATAAAATTGCCTTCCCAATTCCTACCTGATAAGCATTCGATACCTTCAAACTCCCAAACTGTTAAATCGGCGGTGGCGACGCTGACCGATTCATCGGCTTGGACAGTCTCGATGTGATCCCCATGCCATTGAATAAGGCATTGATGCATGTTAGATGGCACACGGCAATTGGCATGAATCCAGTCACGACCTAGGAGCAAACCATAGGACCCTTTGCTGTCGATGACGAAGAATGTAGTAGGCAAAGTCTTGTTCCTGATCGTCAATTCAACATTCAATGCTCCCCGAGCCGGCGATGGATTTCCGCCAAAGTCCTTGAGCATCATATCGGTCTTGATCAAATCATCAGGTCCTTTGCCAAGCTTCCGATATGTGGTATAAGGCATCAAATTCACAGCAGCTCCTCCATCAACAAGCATCTTGGTCATCGGCTTGCCATCAACATATCCTTTAACATCCTCAAATGCCGATATTTCTCATCAACGGGTTTGTCAAAAACAGCTTGTTGTGGTTGTAGAATCAACTGCGCCATAGCTTCTTCAATTTCATCGGCCTCATCATCGGTTGAACTTGCATTGTATTCAGCAGGCAGCACAAACACCATGTTCACCGATGCCGATGGCCCATCATCATCACGCTTAGGCTTAGCTTTCTAGACCTTGGAATTGTCATCTCTTTGGCACTTTTCCTTCAACAATTCTTTAAATCAGAGACGCTGAACCCTTCTCTTCCGAGTCTTGGTCAAACCATCAGGACACCACTGCGGATTGACCCCTGGACGTAGGTCCGATTTGACCTCCTTCTCCGATTCCTGTGCGTCTTCTGGCTCTTGAATAATTTCTTTTTTCCTGTACACCAGACGATCGTACACAGAGAGACGGTCTGCTTTATAATTTAGGCGATCATCATACTTTCGGCGATCATTGTCCCATCGGTCATAGCACCGATTTTCATGCTCACGCCGATTATGGTATTCACGCCAATTTTCGTGTTCCTGCTGATAGGCTATCTCATTATGCCAGCTGCATCGACGCCCAAATTCCAATCGGTCATGAACAGACTGACGCTTCCTTTTTGAATCCCTATAGCTCTCATGTTGATCGCTGCACTCTGGACAATCATAAATTGATGGAAGCCTTAACTTTTCATTCCAACAGAACCTGAAGAACGGACATCCCCAATGATTTTTATTATCAAATCTCCCTGTTGAAGGACTCCGATCCCTTTCTTGTTGGCGCATATATTTATCAATGAGCTGCCCCGATGTAACTTTAGTCTTCTCGTCACGTCGGTGATCATCCCGATAATGCTGATGACTCCAATTTTGCACGTCATCGGCCGTTACTTGGCAATCCGGGTCAACAGCTCCCAATTTCTTCGCATTCTCCGATGTAAGGACTTTGGCTTTCATTTTTCTGTCAGGTGCTCCGATCTCAACCATATTTTGAGGAAACGGATGTCCATCAAGCTTCATTGGTTTTTTGCCAGTTTCAACTTTAATAATTCCTTTTTCAATCGCCGATTGAATCTCGTTGCGGAAAACTTTGCAGTCATTGGTATGATGAGAAACTGAGTTATGCCACTTGTAATATTTCTTTTTCTTCAACTCTTCGGCAGAAGGAATTGTATGATTCGGGGAAAGCCTGATGTGTTTCTCTGCTAATAATAAATCAAATATTTTGTCGGCTTTTGTGATATCAAAGCTGTACCTTTCTGGCTCGACCTTCACCCATGGGCAGGCAACGGAATTCTTATTATTGGTCCATTCAGCCAAATCGACCTCAGCTTCCTCCTCATCGGAATCATATTCAATGTTGGCAATTTTCCTTTGAAATTTCTCTCTCCGACAGTCATTGCCACGTCCTTCATGCTGAGAGAGCTTTTGAATCATGTGCCCCAAGCCTTCAAAATCTTGACTTGTATATCGGTCTCTGACCTGAGGCAACAATCCTTGGAATGCTAAATCGACCAACTGTCCCTCCGATAAATTCAACGAGTAACATCGGCTACGCACATCTCTGAATCTTTGGACAAACGCACTAACCGATTCACCGTTTCTCTGTCGGAGTGCTGTCAGATCGGACAATCTGGTTTCTTGTACTCCCATGAAGAAATAAGCATAGAACTGTTTTTCCAAATCGGCCCAATTATTAATAGAATTCGGTGGTAACGATGAAAACCATGAAAAGGCCGATCCAGAAAGCGACATAGGAAACAACTTAACTTTCAATGGATCAATCGATGCAACTTCACCACATTGAATTGTGTATCGGCTGATATGCTCAATGGTGGTAACATCTCCTTGTCCAGAAAATTTATAAAAATCCAGAATCCTGAATCGGGCTGGCATAGGCAATGTATCGAACCAGTCCGTATACGGCTTCCGATACAAATAAGATTGACCCTTGGGCTTCAAACCAAACTGATTCTTCATGACATCAGCAATCTTATCTGCCCAATCTTCCTGAGTATAATTTCCCTGACTAATCGGAGCACGACTCATTATGACGGGTGTCTCATTAGGCCCGATCGACGGCTCCCGATTGTCAGCTCCCTTGTTCCTGGGTGGATTTTCAGTATTGAAGAAAACAGGATATACCATCTTGCCATCAACAATAGGAATTCGGCTGCCAAACTGGTCAATATGCTGAGTTCCGCCATATTCCTTGTCCTCCGATTCTTCTTCCTGTTCGTTTTCTTCACCTCCTTCTACCACTTTAGCTTTTGCCTTTTTTATCTTAGGAGCTTCATAACACTCAGGGTGAGTTTCTAGTGATGTAGACGAAGTAAATTGTGTCATCTTTTTCTTGATATCCTTAATTGCTGCGGCAGCTCCAGTATCAAAGTAAGCAGGTCCCTTCTGGGCATCCTTTAATATAGCTCCATCCAGCAATTGAGCAATCAGTCCCACCACCGTGTTAACCAATATTCCAGATTGGTTAATCAAAGCATGACTCAAACCAGCATCAACAAAATCATGGAAGAACTTTCTTTCCTCGGCAGTGATTCGATCGAACGCTTCCTGAGGAACAAGAAACTGATTTTTCTTAATCACCGCGTTGCGAGTTTTACTAAATGAATCTAAGCACAGGTTCTTGAAATCTTCAATTTGTGCTTCCACGAGTTTCTTCTGCTCATCACTGAGATCCTCCATCGTGATCGTAGGGATCGCAGCTGCTTTGTCTCCAGGTGCCATCGCAGAAGCTTTCTGGTCCCACTGGGCGTGCCAAAATGTGTTGACATCCAAAAAGTCAGGCGTTGACTCTCAGAAATTAACACTGTGGCCTGAAAGATTTGCTTCACTTCAGTGCAGGTCCAAAATCTCGAGGTTCGCGGCATGCCAGTCAATTTGACCTGAAATTGACAAGGTAGAGTTTAATCAGTAAACAACAAGGAACTCATCGGCCAAGGCCCCGATTTGTCCCAACAGATCGGATCAACGTAAAACGGCAGTCTGATTTGAGAGCATAAACCATTACTATGAATCCGATTTGTAAAGATGTAACAAGTATTAAAACGGACCATCGGCTATAAAAACGAATCGTGAGGATACAACATTGGATTAAACCATCGACCATGCAGACCGAATCGAAGATAGACCTGATTTAAACTCGTTCTTTAATATTCATCTTTCCAAAGGCAATAAATAAACTGATTCTCATGTCACTAACAATCGGATCGATTTTGAGACAGCGTTGTTAGCAGGGCACCGATCAGCCTATTTATTCCAATAGATCAATTTATATCAAACAACTTATTTAAATCTGATCTATTTGTAACTTGCGAATTAGATCCAAATCAGCTATATAGACAAAAAGAACAGATCTATTATGAAGCTTAAATTATGATAAAACAAAATAGATCTTCTCTGATAGATGTAAACCTACAAGATGAAACAGCAAGATACGATAAGGGGTGAGCAATCTAAACGAAGAAGGGCGATACGTCTCAATCTAAAGCCTAGAATAACTCGATAAATTGGTGAATTAACTAAACGAAGAAGGGCGATACGCCTCAATCTAAAGCTTAGATTAATTCGATAAGGTGTCGGACTTACAGACAAACCGGAGGTCAAGATGATGCAGCCCTGCTTGCTGAAGAACTCGACGAAAAGGGTTTGGGTGGCACGTTAGGCCGAAAGTTGTGTTTGATTGAACGGTTGTGTGAACATTTTTTACAATGACGCAGGGTTCATATTTATACCCTAGAAATCTAACTAAAACTTGCCGGCTACGACAATATCTCTAATTTAATTAAAGCAATCTAATCTTAAACTACTATATCTATTACAAAACTTGATGCGCAATCAGGCCCTGAAGAAGCTTCCAGACGCCTTCCTCCTGGTCAGTCGTACGCGCTCCGGCCTCCTTTGTCTCGTGTCCGATCAGGACTCCTATCGGACGAACTCCAATCGGAATCGGACGTCTCCCAGAATCGGACTCGGCCTTTATCTGGACTGTTATCATACACACACTCAGCCGAGTCAACATCTGGTGTCAACAGTTGCGTTCAAAAAGCCATCTACTTTCTGTTCCACACAGAAAGATCGGGCGCACTTATTTTAATGAATCTAGTCGGGTTGTTTAAAAACAATCCAGAAAGACTACATTCAAATGCCATCTACTTTCTGTTCAAAACAAAGAGATCCGGCACACTCAGATAAACAGATACTTTTTGTTAATAAAAACATTAAGTATTTACATCTGAAACCAAGTTCTTTACAAAGGGTTTTCTTACAAAAGAGGCTCTAGAACTTAAGACGAGATACAATCTTCTCTACAGTGTCCTCCTCCTCCATGTAGGTATCATACATGGCCCGGGTACAAGCCGGGTTGATCTTTCCTTCAGTAACACCTAACGGCTGTGAAGGAAACCATGACCGGACAACCCGAGTACTTGCTTAGTACAAGAATGGGCGATCCATTGGCAATACAGCTTCACTTGCCCAGGAGTTGCACGAAGGCGATCAAGGAGAGGAGGAGCAACACTTCCGGCGGGTACTTTGGCATATACATCAACCAAAGGCAGGGCGGCTTCCTTCCAAGACTCAATTTCCGCACCACGGTGATTGATCTCTACGCGAAGCGCCTGGATTTCAGCCTCTTGATTACGGATCTTGGTCAGGTCTTCGATGAGTTGGGCATCGGCATGCTGGCGTGTCTTCTGCTCTTCAGCAAGATCTGCCATGCACTCCGTCTCCCTCCGCTCCGCCTGGTTTGCGCGCTCTTGCTCCCGATAAAAGCGGTTCTTCATATCGATGAACTCGCCCTTTAGAGCTTCAACGCGCTTTTCACTCTCTGCTGACGACACATCAGATCCTATTCAATATATGATCAGTGAAGACAGAGAAAAAGTACTCGACGTACACACCTGAGAGTTTCTGTCGTAAAGACTTATTCTTCTCAGCGACGTCATCGCGCTGGTCCTGGTACAAGTTGATCTTCTTGTACGCTTCATCCAGTTCTCGGCGCAATTAGCGTGTTCTTGGTCCCAAGCTGCTTGTCCCTTGGCCAGAACAGCTGTGGCTTTCTCAGCGCGGGCAATGGACGTACTTGCTCTCCGAAGCATCTCAGATTTCTGCTGAGATCATACAAGTATACTCTACATCCAGATTAAAGGAGGCAGGGTTGATTAAAGTACAGAGGAGATAAGTATTTACAGTACTACGCTATTTCTACTAACCTCTGTGAGCTTGGAGAGTTGTTTGTACAGCTCAGCGGCCTTCTCCAGATCTTCGTGGTCAACTTCGGAGTTGAATAAGAAGGCGTCTTCATCCTCATTTGCGTTGACGCCGGGTGTGCCGGTGAAGATCTAGAATGGCTCTGGTGAAGGCTCGCGGGGCTTCTTCTGTTCCCGGATGATTTCTTCAATTGAAGCTTCCTTCATCAAGCCAGTGGTAGTGTCCAATCCCTCAGAACGGAGGCTTGCCATCTGGATACTTTCTGTTGCTTTGGGCCAGGACTCAGGAGCAGAAGTACTCGGAGCGGCTTGCTCTCTAATAGGGGGTGGTGGCGTGATGTTGCTGCCTGCTGCTTGAGGTTGGGGCAGTGAAGATGCTCGGGGGCTCAGCCCTTCTCCTCCTCCTGTCTCCATGATTGGAGTCTTTGGTACACCTGAAGGAGTAGGAGTAGGCGGACGGCTGCATAAACAATTAAAGATTAGCAATATTCGCATTTCAGAATTTTGCTCCATGAAATTGGAACTGGATCATCTACATGGCAAATTCCATGTTGAATTCAGTTTCTTCCACAACAAAGTCAAAACCACCAGCAGGGTTGTTCTGAGGTCCTTGAGGTTCTTTTGACTGAGCGGGTTCTTCTTGTTGAGGATTCTGCAATTATACATTCAATTCAGAAAACAACTCGGCAAGAGGCAAGAATCAAGATTTTTTGCAAAATAAGACAATTGGGGTACCTTGGATGGAGATGACTGCAGTGGGATTCCAACTGGAATCTCCACACTGGTTTCAGGCTCTGTTTCAAGTGCCTCTGCTTCATCAAGAATAGTATCTGATGATTTCTTCAACGAAGGAGACACTTTCTTCCTCATAGCTCGTTTCTTCTTGGGGACGGTTGGACTTGGAGCATCGTCAGCACTAGGCCTCTTCAGGCCTGATCCTCCTTGCCCGAGTATCTTCCCATGAGGAGGTCGGGGTGTGTCATCATCAGAATCAGATACTTCTTCCAGAATTACCTGGTCCATATCTGGTGATGCCTTCTTCTTTCCTTTCCCTAAACTTTCAGCAGTTTGCTGGGGCGGGGGAGATCCAGGCAACCCGGATTGGTTCTCTGCTACTTCTGGAGGTGAGGAAGCAAGTCTGGTCCGCAATTCCTAGCATTGGATAACGTAGCAATTGATCAAATTGTCAAAAAGCAAGAAGGTGTATATCATAATTGATATTCGGGTTGTTTTCAAGCTTACCAATGATGACGGACGACTTGCCGAGTACTCGGGTACCCGGCGTGGCAGATCCTGGGCATCCATGAAGAGTGCCTGGACGCGGACGGCGACTTCATCTGACGATAAGTCGTTGGTCGAAATCCTGGTTGGGTCTTCGGGGCCAGTATACTCATAGCCAGCGTGCACCCACTTCTGGCAGGGTTGTACGCGCCGGCGCAGGAACGAACTGGCGATCCCGATGGCGGTTAAGCCTTGATCCTTTAGAGCAGCGATCATCTTGATAAGCCTAGAGATTCCGTCAACCTTATCCCTATCAAGGGATTCATTCCATGAATCTTGCGGCTGAGGCAGATGACCAGAGTGCTTAGATAGCCTTGGGGGCTGATTCTCCACATAAAACCATTTGTCATTCCAGTCTTTAATGGAGTCATTCATCTTGAAGTCGAAGTAGACGTTCTTCATCCCCTGATGCAGCTGAAATCCGGCCCCGCCGACTACTTTGTCCGGGGTGGACTTCACACGGAAGAGGCATCGGAACAGATTGAAGTGGGGATCGATCCCCAAGAAGGTTTCACAGAGATGAATGAAGAGGAAAATTTGAAGAATAGAATTGGGATTGAGATGAACCAGTTCCAATTTGTAGTAAGAAAGAAGCCCTCGAAGAAAATTATGAGCGGGGAGGGCGAATTTGCGTTCATAAAAAGCAACAAAAACCACGATTTCGTGGATTTCTTCGAAAGGCCAGGCCTTACTAGCATCGGTGCGCCAACAAGAGATTGATTTATCCAGCAGATAACCTTGCTCCACAAGACCCTGCACCATCTTGTCTGTTGCCTTGGATGGCTTCCAGGCAAGAGCTGGCACAGGGGAGTTTTTGAATACTGGCATATCTGTGGTTGGGATCTTGGATTTCTTTTTGCTCGTGGCGGATTTGCTCTCAGTAGGCTTGCTGGAAGCAGGTTTCTGACCCATCTTGTCAGACGAGATTTTGGATTGATTCTCGAACGGGGCTTGAGTGGATTGGAGATTGCGCGCGGAGGCGAAAAGAGTTTGAGGATTTCAGTAGTGAAAGCGACGGCGGTGGGGAGGAGAATACGAACGGTTCACCCTCTGTCTTATAAGATTGAAGCGGTAACCCTAAGCGTATTCTCTGTAACCCGTTTTCCAAAATACGCCAACACTTATGTATTCGCGGTTACAAAACCAGATGCATATTTGTGCGGCCATTTCCTAACGAGCTAGGTCATTTTCCGATGAATTTTCATTCTCGGGGGCTGATGCTTAATAGGATTTATTTTCACATCAAAGAATATACATATTTCAACAGAAGTCTTTAAGCTTATTGTCATCTGCTTTAAGCTTGGGGGCTGGGGGAAATAGTATATTTCTTTTGGAAAGTTTTTTCAATAAAGACCCTGGAACTGTTTTTAATCCTTGAAAACATTTCTAGGCTTGGGGGCTAGACCCATAATGGGTCCATCTTTTTTCAAAAGCTGTACACCATTATAGTAAATGGGGAAGTTTTTGCATCAATCTTGGTTGAGGAACCAAGGCCCGGGGGCTGGCTGCAAAAGAAGTCGGCAAAGGAGCACATCATTTTCACTTCTGAAGATCTTCAACAAGCAAGACGACGAGGAAACAACTCGGCTGATGCTGAAACCGCTGAGAAATAACCCGGCAGGCGTGAAGACATGAAGATGCTCGGGGGCTTGATGGTTCAGGATCCATGGGAGTCCTCATGGGCCACAGTCCCGTTAGGAAATTGGGCCGGCAACCCTGACTGATACAAGGAAGGAGCGTACAGTTTAAGGAAACTAGTCGGGTACTGGGAAACAACCCGGCCTACTCATGTTAGGACTCTGTGTATTGTATCTGACTAGGAGTTTGTATTTCTTGCCTTGTAGACCCTGTCTCCCGAGTATATAAGGTGAGGCAAGGACCCCATGTAAAATCATACCCATCAATACGAGAAGATCCACCATACATGACGTAGGGTATTACGCTCTCTACTCGAGGCGGCCTGAACCTGTCTAAATCGTCTCGTGTTCACCATCGTGCTTCTGGTTCCGGCGAGGCCCTCACGAACAACTCGACTACTTAGGGACGCCCCATAGTAGGCTAGCCGGTATAAAAAACCGACACCAACTACGTCGAGAACCCGAATACCATAGGAAGGAGGGTATGTTCTCGTGTCGTAATCCCTCAGGTGTTCTTGTCGGAGACCGAGCCAGTCATCGGAGAGTCATCCAACCAAGCAGAACAACCCATTCCCGTAGCACCCTAACCGGAAGAAGCCATGGCCGATAGGACAATCCGTGACTACTCCGCCCCGTCCGTTGCCTAGATCCCTACGGGTCCAGAAGTGGCCATGGGGGATAATACTTTTGAGCTCAAGGCCCCATTAATCAACATGGTGCAGGCTAGTCCCTTCTATGGGAAAGCCAATGAGGACCCTAGTGCTCACCTGCAGCATTTCCTGGAGGTGTGTAGCACCATCACCATTCGGGGAGTCCAACAAGAAGCCATAAGGCTCCGCTTATTCCTGTTCTCACTATTGGGGAGAGCCAAACAATGGTTCTATTCCAACCGTGATGCGGTGAACACGTGGACAAAGTGCTCTAACGCATTCTTGGCAAAATTCTTCCCCATTGGGAAAACCAATGCCCTTCGGGGAAGAATCTCCAGTTTCCAGCAAGAGTCCGGGGAGACTGTTCCGGAGGCATGGGATTGCTTCCAGGACTACATTCTGGCATGCCCACCCCACGATATGCAAGAGTGGCTCCTGCTCCAGAACTTCTATCATGGGCTGTCTCAAAAAGCCCGTGAATATATAGACGCTGCTGCTGGAGGGATATTCCTCTCCTTGACTGTGGTCGCCGCTAAGCTGCTCATCGAAAAGATGGTGTCAAACCAAGCCTGGAATGATGACCATCTTCAGGGGAGCAAACGCGGTATGCACACCGTGAAGGAGGTGGACATGCTGGCCGCCAAGATGAATCTCATCATGAAGCGCCTTGACGACCGCACCAAGGATGGGGGCGACAACACTGAAGGGCCACTATATTCACACATGACGTGTGAAGTCTGTGGGGAAACCGGCCACTCGGGGAACAACTTCCCCGAGACTCAAGAGGAGGTACAGTCATAAACGGCAACAATGGGTACCGGCCTCAAGGGAACTGGAACCAGCAACGCCCATTCTACTAGGGAGGTAACAATAATAACTCCTTCTCCAACCAACCATCTTTGAAAGATCTGGTCCTTGGATAGGCCAAGATTAACTAGTCAATTTCTAAGAGGCTTGCTGCTAATGACAAGGCTCTGGAGGGCATAAACTCTAAGATAGAGAGTTTGTCCTCCATCTTCCAGAGCCAGCTGAGCTTTAACAAAATGCTAGAAACCCAGTTAGCTCAGATAGCTGCCGCTGTTCCTTCTGGAGATAAGGGACAAATTCCCGGGCAACCGGATTCTTCCTTTGAAAATGTAAAGGCTGTGTCCACGAGGAGCGGTAAGGCTACTCAGGATCTAGTCCCACCTAACCATGCAGGGAGAACAGCAGCACCGAGGAAGGAGATCCTAGAAGAAGGAGAAGAGCCTGAAGCTGAGCTGGCACCAGCAGGACAGACTGCGCCGCATGAGTTCTACGACTCCAACGTCTTGCCATTCCCTCAATGCCAAAACAAACCATCGGCAGACGAACAGTTCGCCAGGTTCATAGAGGTCATTCAAAAGTTAAACATACATGTGCCATTGCTGGATGCTATGCAGGTGCCGACCTACGCCAAGTACTTGAAGGACATACTGAACAACAAACGTCCACTCCCAAGTACCGAGGTCATAAAGTTGACTGAGGAGTGCAGTGCAGCCATCTTGAACAAGGTCCCAAAAAAGAAGAAGGACCCAGGGTGTCCCACCATCACGTGCACAATTGGGACACAGCATTTTGAGCACGCACACTGTGACCTAGGGGCAAGTGTCAGCGTCATGCCAAAAGTAGTTTTTGACCACCTTAACTATACTACATTGTCCCCTACTCCCATGAGACTACAGATGGTCGACTCCACGGTCTGCTACCCGGAGGGGATAGTCGAGGACATTCCGGTGCGCATCCAGGATTGCTTCGTCCTTGTCGACTTCGTGATGCTGGACATGGACGTGAGCAAGGACTTGTCGCTCATCCTTGGGCCACCCTTCTTGAGCATAACAGACACTCACATTAATGTGGGTGCTGGAGAGATCCAGCTCCACATTAATGGCAAGAAGAAGAAGTTTGAGTTCAGGCCAAAGGTGGAGCAATGCTCCATGATCAAGATCAAATACGGGAGAAGCAGTCAGAATGTCAAGGAGGTGGAGGTTACACCTCCAGAAAAAGACAGCATGATAAAATTCATGGAGATGTTCTGGGAAAAGGAATTCCCTATCTGATACCAAGCAAAGAACAAGAAGCCTATACAAGGTGCAAAAGCACAGGCGAAGAAAACACTAGAACAAGCTGTCCACCGCCAGAAGAAGGTAAAACAGGGATGGCAGGTTAAATCAACTGTATCCTCATCTCCAGGGTCAGATGCTGCTTCATCAAGCTAATCCAACAACGGAGACGTCTTCGCTCGATGACGTAAAACACGAGTCCTGCACCGACAGGTTCATCGGTGTCAACAAAATAGCTTGGGGGAAGACCACCAATCAGGTAAGTTTAGGTAAGCATTATTGAATAAAGTTTTCTTTCAAATAAATTTAGTAAATGAGAGCTATCTAGATTAGTCCCTTAATGTTATAAGTCTATACTTAAGTCTTTATTTTGGATATGATGAATAGTTGCTCTTATTTCTCTCTTATACCTATGTTTCAACCTGCTATTCTCCTAAGCTTTGAGTTTGCTGGTTGAGCATGGTCTTTTCTGTTATCTTGTCTATCTGTGGGTAGCATATGCAAGCTTTAGTCTAGGTTGTTGTTGGTTATGATATGATAAGACTTGAGTTACCTTAAGATCTTACTAAGCAAGACTTGATGACCGGAGTTTCTTTTAAAAAGAATAAAATGAAGAGTTCCTTATGGTGATTCCTACCAAAGCTCATACTGTTTTAAACCCCTACGAAAGCTACTTATCGTTGCATTGAATTTTGTAAAGGTCATTGTGATTTTTAGAGATTTACTTCATGCTCTTAAAGCCAAGATCACGCACACACCACCATATACATGTTTCACTTCTACTCTAGAAGTGAGCATGCCATCCATTCACTAAATAAAAGCTCTACATAAAGTATGGTACTCTTCCCCAACTTTATTGCAAAGAAGAGACATGGGCTGATGAAAAAAAAATATGGGCACATGAAGGTCAAAGTATGTAAAAAAAGAGAGCACATGAAGGCTCTTGGTTTAGGAAAAATAGCCATGTCTCTAAAAGCAACTCTATAAGGGGAAGAGGAACCTGTAAAAAGGAGCTATCATTTATCTTGCCATCCACACACGTGCACATCTTGGTTTGAGAGTATGACTTACTTCTCTTTGAATCTTGGTTTTGACTTTACAATATGTGCAATGCAAGTAAGCTACAAAACTCTCCTAGCACAAACTCCACTTCAATGAGTGATATGAGAGTTGAGAGAGGATGTTGGTAAGAAAATACACTGTGAGTGACTCGAGAGTACCACCTAAGGAACTCTGCCTTTTTGAAAAACCCCAAAACCTCAAGTTTGATTGTCAAGCAAGGTAGAAGGCAAGGTGGTTGGTCTAAGTCATTCTGGCTACCAACCGCCTAAGACAAGGAGAAGCTACAAGCCCCATAAAAGGCCAAGGTAATAAGGGAAGTTTATTTTACCAGCTTATTCAATTCTTGGTAGAATATCTTGTTGAACCACTGGTACTTTTGAGTAGTAATGGAGAAGCAACTCCTGATCCACTGAGCCTAAAAGTTCTGGTCTTTGCTTGGGACGAGCAAAGGGCTAAGCTTGGGGGAGTTGTTGACGGTCCTTATAACGAAAATCCGACCGTCAATAGGCTTAGAAAACCAATAAAGGTCAAGCATAACTTAGACATTTATATTCAAATAATGTTGTAGCATGCATATCCAGAATATATTTGAGTACAGAGACTAAGGTGTAAAAGAAGGAGAAAAAAGGGCTCAGGCCCGAGTCGGCCGACCTAGCTAGGTCGGGTGACCTAGCCTGGACCCTATCCGAGCCCATCCTCCACACAGGTCAAGAAGCACACTCATAGATGATCATAGGCCAATCATGGTCGGTTGAATACAAGGGTGAAAGATGAGCCACGTGTCAACCCCATGGATTGAAGGGCCCACAACCAGAGCCAAGTGCACCCAAACCGACAGTACCCACCTGGAACCGACCTCAGGACTCACATGACAGTCTTCCAGAGAAAGGTGGGCCCGAGAGGCGATTGTGGAGGGTCGGCCGACCTCTCGTGCGCCTGACTCGGCCCTCCTTTGACCTACAACTATAAACCACCTTGGAGATGGCATATGAGCCGAGCAATGTTGAATACGGTGGATCCAAGGGTCGGCCGACCTGGCCCTACAACCAAATGGCCGCAACCGCCTCTGGCCGGCTCTAACCGCCTATGTGATGCTATAAATACCTGCAAAGGGCACCGTACTCAACACACACTAGAAGCAGAGCTCTCCTTTGCTACAAGTTTAGTCTTAGTCTTAGTAGTGATAGTTCTAGTAGTAGATCTTCTGAAGGGCTTCCAAAGGAGTCTTGGTAAGTTCTAGAGTTCAGTTCTTTTATCTCTTTACTTACTTGTAATACTCTGAGCTCAATGGAAATACCTTCATACTTATGTTGTATGCCTCAATTGTACTTTATCTACTTAGTATATACTACTTATGTCTTGCACCTTATTAAAGTGAATGTATGCTATGACATTGGCTCAATGTGCCTTATGGTTGCTCTATTTATTAACGTGATATATAGGGTTGTATTTCATATTGCAAGCATGGTGTTTGGAATACGGAATACTGTTGAGGGTATCGCTGCCCCATGGATTAGTAGAGGTAGGCGGCAGGTGGTGACAACCCTGTCCGTCCTTTGTAATCCTCCACGTTTGGGAGTGGATATTAGGCCTCTATGATAAGACGTCCTACTGTCGTCCCATGATGAGGGAACCACTGGATACCTCGATATGTCCTCTTGCATATGCCCATTGTATGAGTTTGTATAGGGTATTGTAGTATATCCAAGTCCCATTTGTATGATGATAATGAACCCTTCGTGATCTTTACTAATGTTTTATTACTAACTAAGACTACTTAATGATGAGCAATGAACTTCTGTGTGTCACATCATTCCTAAACTTTCATATTATTTACCCTTGTTTAGACTATGGTATATTAGTAATGTTGTAAGTAAAAACATTGGATGGCATATCTCTTTAACTAAACTCTTTCCCTGCGAATAAACAAATAACGATACTCTGAAGTACTCCCAGGTGAAATGCTACAACATACTTCTGTGCGCTTGCAGAATATCTGTAACATTTAGATTTACGATAAGGTATCTCTAGTACCATCACAAATCCAAGTGGTGATGCCAAGAAATACCAATAGTCATGAACTTCATCACCGGAAATTGCCATGGACATGATGATGACTATGAAGGTAGTGAAGAGAAGAATTGATGAAGAAGAAGTACCATGCCTCGAGTTTGGGGTGAAGAATGAAGAAAGGTCCATAACTTTTGAAGATATTGGAAATTTGCTTGGTTTTAAGAGTGATGCACCGACGAAAGCTGAAGTTGAAGAAGGAGGGATTGATGAATTTTGGAAGAAAATAGCAAATGATGACAACCGCCAAAGAAGGAATATAAGCAATGTTATACTTCAAACATTTCATTCTTGGATGAGCAAGAGAATCTTCGGGAGGATGAGAGAGTCCAAAGTAATTGATGTGGAGTTAAATTACTTATACGCCGCATTGGTGAAGAAGCAAGCAATTGGTCCCACCTACATGATGATTGATAGGTGGCTATGCGAAGCAACATCCGGCTCCAAAGATATTAGCTCGGGTTGTTATCTTACTATGATAGCATATTCATTGAACCCGAGGATGGAAACAAATTTGGCATTCTACATCAAAGGGACCGATTTGGGAATTGAAGCTATGAGGCAAGGTCATTATATTGGAGGGGATGAGAAGAATGGTTTCAAGGTCACCAACACAAACATCTCTCTCCCCGATGCAAGGTTGAAATTATTTGCAAAAGGAAGAATTGATTGGCGTGATGAAGGGATTTTGGTCAAAGCCAAGAAGAATAAAAGAGGGAGGCATGTTGGAGAACCATCGGCACCGGTTGAAGAAGAGGTGGGAGAGGAATTACCACCGGCTAGTTCCGCTTATTGGAGGACTGAATTTCAAAGTGCGCCAAGTGGACAAGGACCTACAGAAGGATGGGGGCAACAATGGGGAAGTGCACCAGCTCAAGCATGGGGGTATGGAGCACCGGTGCAACCACCGGTATATCCATCACCGCCTACATATAGCAACTATGGATACCCACTGCCGCCACATCAAGGAGTGCTTCCGGATCCATCCTTTGGAGCTCAATTTGCATATCTCCCTCAACCGGAAAGAAGCACAAGAATGATTTGGAGCCTATGCCAATAGAAACTTGGAGGATATTAATGCCATCCAGAGACATATAGATTGACTAGAAGACGGAACCGCCGGGATTTCATATCAAATGGGATTCCTAGGTTTAGCACCGCTGGAACAATTCCAAGGAGGAGCCTCGCAAGTATAATATGACCAAGGATACAACGCAAGAAATCCACCAAGCCAAGAAGAGTGACCGACGAAGGACCAAGAATAAAAATTGCTCGCACGTGTGGTTTGAGTTTTTCCCTTTCTTTTATTTATTTTCAGCGTGTGTGCAAGCTTGTGTGTGCGTAGCATTTTCTGTTTTATTTATTTTCAGCATGTGTGTTAGTTGCTTTCTTTTATTTATCATCACCATGATCATTATATACATCACCTATGCTTTCATGATATGATTATTAGTGATGATGGATAGTTTATGCCATGTTGAAATATGATAATTGTTGCCGCTTTGTCTATTTTTGCGCTTGGCTTATGCATGATTAAACTAATGCTCTCCCTAACATGATCTAAAATTTATCTGAATACTGGCTCAATCTTTTATGGAGGTTATGGTAAATTAAAGATCCATGTTTATTATTCTTGCTCTCTCTTTTAAACTTATCGAGGGATATTTCGTTATTGGATATTACTGAGCAGACCTTGTCACTAATACCTTTTGCAATTGCTCCACCAATCCAAAGCCTAAATGTTATATCATGATAAACCATAGTGCAAGAATTATTTTCAAGTGAATTGATTCAGGACTTATCTTCTCTGGTTCGAGACTAAGAAGCTGACAATTCCATTTTGTGTACCTTCTCTTTGCTAGCCTTTCTATACATGCATTGTGAGTTTCTACACCAGAAACTTCACAAACTTCACTGGATATCCACCCTAAACCCAAAATTATCTTTTTGTGAATACCTCCTTGACCACAACCCACAATTGAGTATGGATCATTATCTTGAGGAAATTCTGAAGAATCAAAGGCTTGACACAAGGAACATAAATTTGGGAGGCATCAAAGAATACAAGGCAAGAAAAATCAGAAGAAACGGAGGTCTACAAAGAGTGGGCCAACCGGCCCAAGCACCCTAAGCCAACCGGCCTACCCCCTATCCTCCTCCGATGGCTTCAAAATTCGACGAGAAAATACTCCCTGAAGATTCAAACTATTTTCCAAAAGATGGACGAGCAATCATTTAAGCATGGGTGGAGGTGCTGAGTAAGTACTAATGTTGCTAGAAGTTTTGAGGAGCAAAAAGAAAAGAAAAAATGATGATGAGAAAAAAATATATCTATGAAAAAGGAAGAAAGAAGAAAAATATGAGAAAAAATGCTCCTCGGTTCTTTTTGCTTCATTAAAATCCAAAGTGCTTTGAATACTATTCCATACTCAAATATTCCAATCAAGTGCAATCCGATAACGAGGACTTCATTCGCGCCTCGGGATCAACCATTGCCATTTGCACATCTCCACTATCTAAAAGTGTGTGTCCATTTTCCCGCTCTCCACAAAACGATTATTTTCCATGGTCTTTTTTGACGAGTCTCGGTAAACCCATGAGAAGTATTTCTTGTTTTGATAACATCTTGATTATAATATCTTTTGTTTGGACTAACCTTTCCAAAGCTCCAGATAAAGCCTTACATTTGCATGAGAGAAAGGAAGGTGAAGAAAGTTCTAACAAGATCGAGAGACAAGATGAGCTGAGAGTTTCCATGAGCAATTGCAATGAGGTTTAAATTATTGATTTTGGTCTAGCAATTCTTTTGGAAGCTTATTTCATAATTTCTGAAATTTATTTAATTTAGAGAGCATGTGTTTAAATTCTTTGTGGGGAGCACTTAATTCATATCTACCCTCCATATTGGAAGGAGTTGGTTACAACTTGAAGAATTAATTGCAAAATATTTTGGGAGCGTTGTGTTTTCTCGTGTATGATCAACTGCAGGGATTGGACACCGAAAGGCAACACTGATTTCTATTAAAGACTTACTCGAGGACGAGCAAGGTTTAAGCATGGGGGTATTGTTGATGCTCTTTAGCGACATCTTTTTACCCTTGTTTATCTTCAATAATGGCATGAATTTGACATCTAAACTATTGATCATACTCAATAACCGGGACATTTTCGCATATGCATGTGTTTTTAGAGGAATTCTATTTATGCAGGTTTTTGGGCTAATTTGGAGCATAAATGGATGAGGCTCGTGACCAAGGACAACACGACGGAAGATGAAGGCCAGGCCAGCCGGCCCCACAGGGTCGAGGCTGGCCAGCCCAAGGAGTTTCAAAGCCTGTTCATGCTCATCTCAGTGAACCATCCTCCAAGAATATTTGAAAGACAAGTGCTTAAAGATAAGGTCAAGTGACTTTGGGGTCAAGGCAAATCAAATGGAGAATTTGGAAGGTTATCTACTTCGGTGTGGGAACCCTGCGAGGAAGACCACATCGGAGTTCTGGAACTAGGATCATAAAGATCAAGGTAGGATCCTAGTGGTGATCTTGTGATGTACTATCATTCATGGTGAAGTTATTTGTGTTTCCGAATCTTTAGTAATCAAGTGCCTCTTTCTATGATTTTATTCTCTCTTGGTTTTCCTTCTTCTTCAATCTATTCTCGAGATTGATTGCTTGGGGTGTTCTTGTAGCCATGGTGGCTAGGGGTTCATACCAGATCTACAAGTGGTTCGACAAGTTCACTGGTGAACGTGCCCTTAAGCTACCCACACCGATGGGAGCACCGTGACAGGGTGTGATCCCATGTAAATTGGGGCTTTCGGGAGTTCGATCGGAAGTCGTGATTTAAAGATGCTTCTTATTGAGACTCACATCTACCTTACTTCACTCTATTTGGCTTGGAGCTACAACATATGCATGATCTAGGCAATCTAGAATTGTTACCTCTAACTCTCTCTTGCTACCTCTAGTGTTTAGTGTTTACTAGATCAGATTCGTTGTTCACCTCTCTCAAGACAAAGGATTTCTATGCTAGTTAGATTGTTTCTTATGTCTTTAGTTTCACGGATTGATAAACCTTGGGGGAGTACTCTGAGGGAAGAGCTACAACTGATTCGTGCGCTTGCAGTTCACGATTGACGCGTCTAAGGGCCGTCAACACGGACATCGGAAGAACTTGCCAAGAAGAACCCGAAGACGGTGGCGGAACTCTACAATATTCTCGAGGAGACCGCCAAGATGGCGGACGCCCGAGCAAGGGTGCAATCAAAGCCGGAACAGGGCAAGTCACCCGGGGAAGGCTAGAAGAAAGACAAGCACAATAATAAGAAGCACAAGACCAAGGGTGAAGAAGTTCTGGCAGTAGATAAGAAACCCCCATACCATTGCCAAGGAAAACCTGAGGACCTCGAGGTATACTGCCCTATTCACCATTCAACAAAACATAGTTTTGTAGACTGTGCGGTGTACAAGAAACAGAGGCAGGAAGAGGAGAATCAGAAGCAGGGGGGACCACGAGATCAGAATTTTCAGCGTCCTCACCAAACAAACTATATGGATGGTGACGATTGTTGGTATTTCTTAGCATCACCACTTAGAGTAGTGATGGTACTAGAGATACTTCATCGTAAATCTAGACGTTACAGATATTCTGCAAGCGCACAGAAGTACGTTGTAGCATTTCACCCGGGAGTATTCTAGAGTATCGTTATTTGTTATCCACAGCAAAAACGTTTAGTTAAAAGAGAGGTGTCATTCCAATGCATTTACTTACAACAACATTAATATACCATAATCTAAGCAGGGGTAAATGATATAGAAGTGAATGGGTAATGTAACACACAGAAGTTCATTGCTCATCATTATGGTAGTCTTAGTTAGTAATAGTACATTAGTAAAGATTACTAAGGGTTCATTAGCATCATACATATGGGACTTGGATATACTACAATACCCTATACAAGCCCACTCAATGATCACATGCAAGAGGACATATCGAGGTATCCAGTGGTTCCCTCATCAAGGGACGACAGTAGGACGTCTTATCATAAAGGCCTAATACCCACTCCCGAACGTGGAGGATTACAAAGGACGGACAGGGCTGTCACCACCTGCCGCCTACCTCTACTAATTCATGGGGCAGCGGTGCCCTCAATAGTATTCCGTATTCCAAACACCATACTTGCAATATGAAATACAAATCTATCTATCACGTTAATAAATAGAGCAACCATAAGGCACATTGAGCTAATGTCATAGCATACATGCACTTGAATAAGGTGCAAGACATAAGTAGTATATACTAAGTGGATAAGGTATAACTGAGGCATACAACATAAGTATGAAGGTATTTCCATTAAGCTCAGAGCACTACAAGTAAGTAAGAGAATACAAGAACTGAACTCTAGAACCTACCAAGACTCCTCCGGAAGCCCTTCAGAAGATCTAACACCATGACTATCACTACTAAGACTAAAACTAAGCTTGTAGCAAAGGGGAGCTCTTCTTCTGGTGTGTGTTTGAGTACGGCGCCCTTTGTAGGTATTTATAGCATCTGATAGGCGGTTGGAGCCGGCCAGAGGCGGTTGTGGCAGTTTGGAGGTGGACCTAGGTCGGCCGATGTGCCAAGGTCAGCCGACCCTAGGATGCACCGTCTTCTGCATTGCATGGCTTAGATGGACTCCTGATGGTGGTTTACAGGTACAGGTCAAGGGGGAGCGAAATGGCCGCAGGGCCAAGTCGGCCGACCTAGCCAGATCAGCCGACCTGGTTTCGTTGCCTTTCGGCCCCACTCTTCTCTGGTACTGCCATGTGGGTCCTTATAACGGTTCCAGGTGGGTATACTTCGTTTGGGTGCAAATGAGTTGAGGTGTGGGCCCTTCAATCCATGGGAGTGACACGTGGCTCATCCTCACCCTTGACTTGAACCGACCGTGATTCAACGTCCATGATCCTTCCTTTGTGTGCTTCTTGACCTGTGTGGAAATTGGGCTCAATTGGGGTTCAGGCCCGGTCGCCCGACCTAGCCAGGTCGGCCGACCTGGGTCTGTGCCCAGTTTCGTCCATCTTTTGCACCGTAGTCCCTGTACTCAAATATATTCCAGATATGCATGGTATGATATTATTTGAATACTAATATCTAAGTTGTGCTTGATCTTTATTGGTTTTCTGAGCCTATTGACGGTCGGATTTTCTGTTATAAGGACCGTCAACAACTCCCCCAAGCTTAGTCTTTGCTCGTCCCGAGCAAAAGACTAAAACTTTTAGGCTCAGTGGATCAGGAGTTGCTTCCTCATTACTCCTCAAAAGTACCAGTCGTTTAGCAAGATATTCTACCAAGAATTGAATAAGCCGGTGAAATAAAGTTCCCTTACTACCTTGGCCTTTTATGGGGCTTGTCGCTTCTCCTTGTCATGGGGAGTTGATGGCTAGAACGACTTAGACCAAGCATCTTGCCTTCTACCTTGCTTGATAATCAAACCGGAGGTTTTGGAAGTTTTTTTTTCAAAAGGCAGAGTTCCTTAGGTGGTACTCTCAAGTCACTCATGGTGTATTTCCTCACCAATTTCCTCTCTCAACTCTCATGTCACTCATTGGAGTGGAGTTTGTTCTAGGAGAGCTTTATAGCATACTTGTAATGCACATATTTTAAAGTCAAGATCAGGATTCAAAGAGAAATAAGTCATACTCTCAAACCAAGATGTGCATGTGTGTAGGTGGCATGGTAAATGATAGCTCCTGTTTACAGGTTCCTCTTCTCCTTAAAGAGTTGCCTTTAGAGACATGGTGTAACACCCCGGGTGTTACTTAAAGACTAAAGACATGTCATTAAGGACTAATGTGGAGAAATATAAAGGATTAAGACATTAAGAGCTACTCAAGGAGCTTCAGATCAACCAAGGGGCAATTTAGTAAGTCTCAGTTTGAAGACATTGACCAAGTCAACCGTCATCGAGTAACTCCAAAGCCTAGCAAATGACAAAGTATGCTTGGATTGCTTAAGTTTGAGTAGAATTCAAACTTAAATGCTTGAATTTTTGGTTAAGCTTTCAAAGCATGAAATGATAAGGATTAAAACTTTAAAGAAGCTTAATTATGGAGCAAAGGCCTAAATGTTATAGGTGAAAATAATGGGATATCAAAGTACAAGTATGGGACTACAAAGTAGAGCAAGAAAGGGTTCAATATTTGAAGATTTAAACTTTCTTTTGGATGAAGCAAGGTTTGGAAGTTTAAAAGGACTTAATTGGATTTGGTGTAAGATAGCTAGGAAATGGATCATTTTATTGGATCTATAACTTTTGATCTGTTGAGAATTAGCTCAAGCTCATATTAGAGAAGTGGAAGCCCTATGTTTACATTACAACTTTGATTAAAGGAGTTTCAAGAGTTCACATTTGGAATTTGGACAAAAATTGGCCTAAATGTGGCAGATTTGAAACAGTTTACTGAATTGGTCAAATGCTCATTGTTTTAGCTGAAATTCAGTGCAATATAACTTGTGTTCTAGGAAGTTTTAGCTCCAGAGAATATAAGGAAAAGTGTAGCCCTATCATTCCTCTACAAGTTTGGTATTTGGAGATCATGAAGTTTACATGTGAAATTGGGAGTGATTTGGATGCAAAGATGACAGCTTTGAAAAGATTCAGAGATTCAGCATTTTTGGTCCGAGTTTCCTGCTTTGTAACTTTTGATTCTTTGAGATTCAGGCCAGGATGTTTATCAGGGAATTGTAGCCCTAAGGTTTAACTACAACTTTTGTATTTGGAGTTTGGAAAGTTTACATTCGAAATCTGGAGAAAAAGGGAGTTGAATTCGCTGGTTTGCACGAGATTCAACAAGTGCCGAGTTTGGGGCCCGATATTCAGTGAGTAATATCTCACGATCTGTTGAGTTATAGACCAGGGTCATATGGAAGCAAATGAAGCTCAATGTTTGGGCTACAACTTTTGTTATATGATCTCGAAGAGTTTACATATAAAATTTGAAGAAGAAGCTGAGTAAAATTTGCTGGTATAAATGAGGTTTCAGAAACAAGGACAAGTTCAGTTATAAGTCATTCATGACCTGAAGTTTAGAGCTGTTAATCTTCAAAATGGTTGAGTTTTTGGATCAAAGTTGTATAAGGACAAACGTAGCTGGATGTATCCTCGACAACTTTGATAAAGGGAGTTCCTGGAGTTTAGGTTTGAAATTTCGAGAAAACTTGGATTCTTTGCGGTTGTTTTAAACAAATTCAGAGAAAAAGAATGGAGACATTCAGTTCAGTTCAGCAGGAGACATTCAGAGCTTTGTAACTTTCTATACAAAGAGTTTCAGCTTATGGACATGTTACAGAAATTGGAGTTCAAAGTATAATCTACAACTTTGGTATTTGGCGTTCGAGAAGTTTACATTTGAAATGTGAAGAAATATGGGCTTGAAATCACTGGTTTGCTTAGGTTTCTGGGTTTCAGAGATTGGAGGGAGAAACAGTCAGAACAGAGCAGAGGCAGGGTCGGGCACGGCAGCCGCCTTGCCGCCGACCGCCGTGACCGTGCCACGCGCCGTCGTGGCCAAGCTCCAGCGCAAGCAGAAAAGCATGAGGTGGCTGAGCTCAAGCGGTGCTCTTCCGGTTTAAACCGCCGCTGTCACTTTCTCTCCTCCTTTCTTTTCTCTGCTTGCCGCTGGTGAAGCTCACCGCTGCCGACACCAAATTCGCCGTCATCCGAGCCTGCCTGTCTGTTTCCTCACCACCAAAGCTTCTCCTTGTCTCCCTGTCCCACGCTAGTTCTTCTGCAGCCCGTGCCGTGACCGTGCTCCGGCAGTTTGCCGAGCAGAGCCGCCATGGCCAGCGTTCTTCCGCCGTCGCTCGGTGAGAGCTTCAACCAGCCCGCCTTGTCGTAGTTTTGCCGTTTGGCCGTGCTCCTGGTGTCCCCTCGATGCTTGCCATGGATCGTGTTGTCTGTTTTTGTGTTCGGTTTGGCCGGAACATGGCAGCGCCGCCGTGGGCACCGCTCGGTCTACCGTCGCCGCAAGGGCAAATCCCGGGGGCCCATCCTTTGGAGCTTGAAGTAGTGAGAGCGGGGTGTGTCCTAGGAAATAGGGAGGCTTGTGGTGCCTTTTGTTGGCCTAGAGAGGGTGTTCGTGAGGGGTGCGCGGAGCGCCGCCGTCTTGGCCGTGTGCAGTGGCCGTCGGAGTTGTGCCCCGCGTCGTCCGGTTGCTTGTTGGTCAGGGGTAAGTCTGGGAGTGAGTCCGTCGTGGCCAGGAACGAAGGTTCTCGGGGTTTGAGTGTAGTCTTGTTGCACCATCGCCGTCGGTTGTCGCCGGCCGGAGGTCGCAGTCGGCGTGCACACGCGTGGGCGCGCATCTGCGCGAGAAAAGGGAGAAGGACAGAGTGGTGATGGGCTGGGCTGTTTTGGGTCGAAAGGAGGAGGAAGGGTGGACCCAGCCCGGTTGGCCAGCCAGTGGAGAAGGAAGAGGGGAGTGGGCCGAGTCGGGCCGGTTGTGGGCTGTCGTAGAAGAAAGAGAAAGGAAAGAAAAAGAAAAGAAAAGAGGAGGAAATGGGACGGGCCCAGGAGTCGGCCCAGAGGAAGAAAAGAGGGCTGCGGGTTAGTTTGCCAGAGAGTCCAGGGAGTTTTCTATAAAGTGGTTTAGGTTTTTGGTTTTTAGTTTTTAGTTTTTAGATTTAGTTTTAATTAGTTTAAATTACAATAGTAATTAGATTATTTATTTAAATACCTCTCTTTTTGGTATTTAAATAAATAAATAGGTTAAGTATAAATAAAATATTGATTTATAATAAGAAATTACTAATAATAAATAGGATAATTTCCTTTTTATTGTTTAGAATAATTCATTAATGTTTCTAAAAAATTATTAAAATGCTAGGAAAAATATAAATAATTAGGAGATAATCTGTTTAGGGTTTATCAGTATAAGCTTGCAGTTTAGCTTTGCTCTTAGGTTCTGCATGTGCTAAGTCTTGCATCATATCGTTTAGAAGGAGAAGCTTCAGGAGTTGACTTCGTCGAGCTTCCACCTAAAGCACTTCCAGGAATCAGACGACATGTTGACGATGGGGTCAAGCACGAAGCTGCTATTGCTGTCAAGACTAACCCTATCACTGACTAAGGCAAGCACCGGAGCATCCAAACCCTATTTTAAGTATTACATCATGTATTACTATTGTATTGCATGCTTTACGTTTTAGGAGTTGTGTGCAATGCTGATTGCATGACCTTTCCTTGATTAGGACAACTTTAGATGTCACCCTTGTTTAGTGAAGCTTAGTTATGCTTAGATTCCTCACAGTTCCGTCATAGCATTAGTAAGCTCAGGCTACTGCTCTATCACCTTTACTTGATGTTATAGAGATGGATTGGAGACCGGGCACGAGGGTGAAGGTTGAGAAAGGAGTCTCAAGCCGACACATCACCTCGGACTATTTTAGGGTTTGTGTTTACCTGTGATCAGGCTTTGAACGTACTAGTCATATACCGGAGATTCCATCCGGTGAGCTGATGTAGCTGTGGTTGCTCCTAGTCTTGAATTGTGGTTCGCTGGACTAGTCGAGGTTGGTGGCAGGGACGTGGCCGTAAACTCACATGTCGGGTGCTGCCAGACGTGGGGCCGGTGTGGGGGGGGCGTCCCTGGGTTTGAGCGAGGGCAATTCAGGACTTGGAGCGACCATAGTGAAAGGGTGCTTTGTGCGGACCACCCGGGATCACACAACGCGTATGGCTACGTTTTGCCCTGCAGGGATAAAAATTGGTCCGGTTCGCCGCACTTCTCGGTATGAATACCGCTTGATCGCTGATAGACACTAGAGTAACAAGATAATGATGATGATGCTTATGAAACCTGAGGCTTGCTTAACAACTTCATGTGTGATTTACTTATGCTGCTAATCTAGTCTTTCAGGTAATCATTTAATTGGCAAAACTCTAAAAGTTTAGGATGTATGTTAGTAAGCTTTTATGCAAAGATCTTACCTATCCACAGCCTTAAAGCCTTGCATGCACTTGTGTGTCTGTATTTATATGTCTATGTAGACGGGTCAGTCTTGCTGAGTACCTTTGTACTCAAGATTATATCAATGTTGCAGAGTCGCCAGATGACGTTCATTGAAGCAAGAAAGGACTTCAGTAGGAGAAGAGGCATGTTGATGAGCCCAACATGTTCTCTTGACTTTGTCTTGTCTTTGTTTAGAATAAGATTTGACACCAGAGCTGTCCTTGTTATGACCAACCTTTGTCTCTTTTGGAAACTCTGTAGTTTGACCTGCACTTAGGTTTGTTTCTTATGTATGTAATAACTCTACTTCTTGTATAGTTAAGTGTGTTGTGAATTCTTCTGTTGTGCCCCTATGTGGTTTAATTCTGTGTATGTGAATTGTGCCTGAGTTTGTGGAGGTTTCAGATGTCCTGTGGACACCTGACGGACTACCGGGTTTATTCCGTCTGAAGTGCGTAAGCTGTGTTTGTCAGTAAAATGATGATCCGACGCACTTTAGCCGGTTTAAGCTGGACGGTTCCGCCACAGCTGGTATCAGAGCACATACATAGGATAACAACAGAGGAATTGTCTAGAAGACCCTTCCTTGGCTCTAGTTTGATAAAAACTTAGTCTTGTTTAGTAAGGTGGCAATAAGACTAACTGTTACTATGGTATTTTATACTACTAAACTTATGATTCAGTAACAACGCACCTTTGCTTTGGTGAGTAGGTAAGATGTTGTTACGATTCATATAATATTATGACTCTGACTTACGCAAGCTTGCTTGCGTGAGGAGGCCCGTTCAATGATTGTTCGGGGGTGACCTGTCCATTGGCTAGCCCGATGGGCTTGTCTTTGAGGCTTGTCGACATCTGCCGCCTGATGTGGAGTGCGGAGTTCCCGCCGTGTGATCTTATTAATCACGGTCGCTTTACCCTGAGGAGCGGCCTACTCAGGGGCATCCCATATGGCAATGATATGGGACATGCAAACGCCGACCATACGGTGGTGAGTATGGGAAAAGTGAATATGTGTCAACGTATGAAGCGCTGTCCATGCAGCGTTGAACGCATGGGTGCCATTTCTATAGTAAATGGTAATGAATGGTTTTCTGCAGGTACGCTAACATAACCGCGAATCGAGTAGACACGATCAGCCCTATATTGGGATGAGAATCGTACGATGCCACCAGTTTTAAAACTCCACGTATGTCTTCGTCTTGCGAGGAACGTAGGTAAACGTCTGCATCCTAGTTGCTTTGTATGTTGGTTGTTTTGGGTTTCTCTTGGGGAGTGGCGCTAGACCTAAACCTTTCTTTTGTAGTTAGATGGCTTTTGCGCTCAGTAAGTAGAGGGATCTTGGACCTATGAAGAAGCTTGACTTCAACAAGCTACATTAAGGGATCTTCAAGAGCCTGGAGTATCCTCAACACCAGCAGAATTTTTTGAAAGAAGATTGATAGTGGGTATACTTACCAAGTTTGGATAAATCTTATAGCCCTGCTACAGAAGCTCGCCTTGACCGGGAGCCAATTAGTTATATCCAAAGAAGGAATTTTGGTGTTCTGACTCAGTGAAGATTGCTGCTAATCAGGCCTTAACCATCACTTGTGAATAGTCTTAGTTTGATGTCAGTAATAAAGAAACCATGTACTTTTCTCTTGCATATCAAGATGAGGGAAAATGGAGGTGTCACTAGAATATGTTCTGTGCAGAAGACAAAAGAGTATGATCCTATCCTTGCAAGTTTTCTGTATAACCTATATCAAGACTTTGGAGATCTTTTAACAAGCACTAGAACTTGGACCATTTGGAGGAATAATCAAGAGAAGTTTTCAAGAGGATAATTGTAGCAAGCAGATCGTTATGGAGACCCAATTGGAGTAAGTGCTTTTATAACCACAATGGTGGCCGAGAGACTAAAACCTCTACACTGGATATTAGAATAACAAGCAAGAAGAATGGTAGAAGCTGGACGTGTGATGGAATGGGAAAAATATGTTGGACGCTTTGGTTGTTTGATGTGAAAAGGGTAATCATGTCCAACTCAGTGGACTTAAGGTCTATTGCAAGAAGCTCTATAGCTTTAGCTGACAAATCATCATCATCTGCACTAGAAGCAGAAGTTATATGAGGAGGTGTGTTTCTAGTTTTGAAATAAAGGAAGAACAAGATTCCTTGGAAGAGGAAGGAATGACATAGTGAAATTTTAGATACTTGCAGAATCTCCTACAATTGAAGATCATGCAATGCTAAAAGAAGGTGAGTGTTACTTTAGCAAGGTTACAAATGGTTAGCCTGGATCCAGACACCATCACTTTAGGAAGAAAGTTAAAGCAAGTCTGTGGTAAGGAGATGAACAAAACGCATGTAAAGAGTTAGTTATGGAAAAGAAGTTAGGGATCTAGTGAACGCATTGCAAAGAAAGAGTTAATGGATGACAACAACTGTCAGTGGATCAGTGTTAGTCAACATGGTTTTGTCATTGATGGTCATATACCGTCTTAAACTCCCTGCAGATCAGAGATAATTATCATGACCCAAATCAGTCTATCAGAAACCTACAACTCAAGAGAAGGATCAATACAATGGTAATAGAATAGAAGTTATTTTGGATTCGACTGCATGGCATATCTTGTTCAGGATTGTGTAAAATAATTTCAGTTGAATGCGCAACTTCAAGTTATATTTTGAGTTTTGTATTGTGCCGGTTCGCCCAGGCGCAATGCAAAAACTAGACGTGTAACTTGGAGACGGTGCTCTTAATTGAAATTTTGTAAGGAACAGGTGAGACTTGTCCAATCGGATGGCGCATTATCCGGAGTGCGCAACCGAGAGGAACTAAGTCAATTCTGTGAATTACTATACTCTTCCTATATTAATGTTGCCGAATGTTCGATAAGATCACCAATATGACCTCAATGTTCCAATCAAGGAAAGCTCTATTCTAAATAGATTGGTTATGTCAAGGACTTCTAGGAGAATAAAGGATATTGGTAAGGGAGCAGAATAAGGTGGATAAGATTGGATATCCACAGGTTTTCGTAGAAGATTCTAATGGTGATCATCCAGATGTTAGTCAAGTGCTCGGTCAAAATTGTAGTGGACCATGTTCAACTTAGAGAAACATAGTATTTAGCCCAAGACCATGCCATGAGTAGAGACATGGTGTGTTCTTAAGAAGAGTTATGGAATGTTTCAAGATGATGCAGAGGAGATCATCGTGAATGAGGAGAATTAAGGGAGTGAATGCAAGGACTTTCAAGTTAAAGATTGTGATTAGATCAAGTATAGCTCCTTGCAAACGTACTGCCTTGTTTGAAAGGGAGAAGATAAAGGGAATCAAGATGTTCTTCAACCTAGGGTTGAGATCTGGTTATCACTAGTGCAAGATTAAGGTGGAAGGTATGTCAATACAAGTCCCAGTTCAACATAACTCGACAGAGTGGCTGATTTGTTTTATGGATTGAGTTTGGGCATACACCAAAGATGGAAGAGAAACTGCTAAACGCTTGTGTTTGGTTTTGAGAGAGAAGATCGGATTAATTAGGTTTTACAAGGCAGAAAGCTAGTCATCCAGAGGGTAGTGTAAATAAAGGTTTTCATACCTGATGATAAAGACAACTCGTCAACAACTGATGGATGAAGCTCAGCGGGAATTGTTATAACACCTAACTATTCCTGCCTGGTAGGGTTTACCCACAGCATGCAATGGATATGACTCGAACTGGGTATATTTTGGGTTAGATGTTCGGCCTACCAACCTTGGACTAGAGGACAGACAGAGGGAATGAACCAAGCTTTTGGGGATGTGTTAAGGACATGTATTCTACCCTTTCCTGTGAAATGGGAATGAATGCTTATCCTTAACAAAAATACTCTTATGTTCATAATCAGTAAGCCAGGACCAATATAGCACTTTTGGAAGCTTTAAAAGATGAAAGATGCAAACGACGCTTCATTAGTCACAAATAAGGGCAAGAATTGCTTTTGGACCACATCTTGTGACTAAGATGAAAAGAAAGTAAGATTGTTTCAAGTTACATAAAAGATAGCTCAGTTCAAGCAAAAAGAGTTATATGGATTGAAGAAAATAAACTTTAGTTTATCAAATGGGAAGTGAAGTGTATCTGAAGGTGCCAGAAAAGAAAAGGAGTCTTTTGCTTTTGGATTGAGAGCAAGTTAACTCCAAGATATAATGGTCTGTATCAGAATTTTGAGAAGAAAGGTTCTAGGGGTTAAGGCTTAATTACCAAGCATCTCAACGTAAGAAGTGTTTTGGAGTTCATGAGGAAAGACATATCAAGATTCTGGATCCGAAAAAAGCAAAGTACTCGTGAGTAGAGTATCAAGTTCTACAAAGTTTAAGTGGACTAGTAAGACAGTCTTAGAAAGTGTTGGACAGAACCCTGTGGTGGATCATCATGCACTTACCTCAGCTTTCTTAATGAAAGTGTCTGTCCTTTAAGTTTCTGACACATTTTCCTTGCCGCTGCTTAAACTAGAGATTTACCCCGTCTTAACTAAATCTCGGGACGAGATTTTCTTAAGGAGGGAGGGCTGTAACACCCCAGGTGTTACTTAAAGACTAAAGACATGTCATTAAGGACTAATGTGGAGAAATATAAAGGATTAAGACATTAAGAGCTACTCAAGGAGCTTCAGATCAACCAAGGGGCAATTTAGTAATTCTCAGTTTGAAGACATTGACCAAGTCAACCATCATCGAGTAACTCCAAAGCCTAGTAAATGACAAAGTATGCTTGGATTGCTTAAGTTTGAGTAGAATTCAAACTTAAATGCTTGAATTTTTGGTTAAGCTTTCAAAGCATGAAATGATAAGGATTAAAACTTTAAAGAAGCTTAATTATGGAGCAAAGGCCTAAATGTTATAGGTGAAAATAATGGGATATCAAAGTACAAGTATGGGACTACAAAGTAGAGCAAGAAAGGGTTCAATATTTGAAGATTTAAACTTTCTTTTGGATGAAGCAAGGTTTGGAAGTTTAAAAGGACTTAATTGGATTTGGTGTAAGATAGCTAGGAAATGGATCATTTTATTGGATCTATAACTTTTGATCTGTTGAGAATTAGCTCAAGCTCATATTAGAGAAGTGGAAGCCCTATGTTTACATTACAACTTTGATTAAAGGAGTTTCAAGAGTTTACATTTCGAATTCGGACAAAAATTGGCCTAAATGTGGAAGATTTGAAAGAGTTTACTGAATTGGTCAAATGCTCATTGTTTTAGCTGAAATTCAGTGCAATATAACTTGTGTTCTAGGAAGTTTTAGCTCCAGAGAATGTAAGGAAAAGTGTAGCCCTATCATTCCTCTACAAGTTTGGTATTTGGAGATCATGAAGTTTACATGTGAAATTGGGAGTGATTTGGATGCAAAGATGACAGCTTTGAAAAGATTCAGAGATTCAGCATTTTTGGTCCGAGTTTCCTGCTTTGTAACTTTTGATTCTTTGAGATTCAGGCCATGATGTTTATCAGGGAATTGTAGCCCTAAGGTTTAACTACAACTTTTGTATTTGGAGTTTGGAAAGTTTACATTCGAAATTTGGAAAAAAGGGAGTTGAATTCGCTGGTTTGCACGAGATTCAGCAAGTGCCGAGTTTGGGGCCCGATATTCAGTGACTAATATCTCACGATCTGTTGAATTATAGACCAGGGTCATATGGAAGCAAATGAAGCTCAATGTTTGGGCTACAACTTTTGTTATATGATCTCGAAAGAGTTTACATATAAAATTTGAAGAAGAAGCTGAGTCAAATTTGCTGGTATAAATGAGGTTTCAGAAACAAGGACAAGTTCAGTTATAAGTCGTTCATGAGCTGAAGTTTAGAGCTGTTAATCTTCAAAATGGTTGAGTTTTTTAATCAAAGTTGTTTAAGGACAAACGTAGCTGGATGTATCCTCGACAACTTTGATAAAGGGAGTTCCTGGAGTTTAGGTTTGAAATTTTGAGAAAACTTGGATTCTTTGCGGCTGTTTTAAACAAATTCAGAGAAAAAGAATGGAGACATTCAGTTCAGTTCAGCTGGAGACATTCAGAGCTTTGTAACTTTCTATACAAAGAGTTTCAGCTTATGGACATGTTACAGAAATTGGAGTTCAAAGTATAATCTACAACTTTGGTATTTGGCGTTCGAGAAGTTTACATTTGAAATGTGAAGAAATATGGGCTTGAAATCACTGGTTTGCTTAGGTTTCAGGGTTTCAGAGATTGGAGGGAGAAACAGTCAGAACAGAGCAGAGGCAGGGTCGGGCACGGCAGCCGCCTTGCCGCCGACCGCCGTGACCGTGCCACGCGCCGTCGTGGCCAAGCTCCAGCGCAAGCAGAAAAGCATGAGGTGGCTGAGCTCAAGCGGTGCTCTTCCGGTTTAAACCGCCGCTGTCACTTTCTCTCCTCCTTTTTTTCTCTGCTTGCCGCCGGTGAAGCTCACCGCTGCCGACACCAAATTCGCCGTCATCCGAGCCTGCCTGTCTGTTTCCTCACCACCAAAGCTTCTCCTTGTCTCCATGTCCCACGCTAGTTCTTCTGCAGCCCGTGCCGTGACCGTGCTCCGGCAGTTTGCCGAGTAGAGCCGCCATGGCCAGCGTTCTTCCACCGTCGCTCGGTGAGAGCTTCAACCAGCCCGCCTTGTCGTTGTTTTGCCGTTTGGCCATGCTCCTGGTGTGGCCTCGATGCTTGCCATGGATCGTGTTGTCTGTTTTTGTGTTTGGTTTGGCCGGAACATGGCAGCGCCGCCGTGGGCACCGCTCGGTCTACCGCCGCCGCAAGGGCAAATCCCGGGGGCCCATCCTTTGGAGCTTGAAGTAGTGAGAGCGGGGTGTGTCCTAGGAAATAGGGAGGCTTGTGGTGCCTTTTGTTGGCCTGGAGAGGGTGTTCGTGAGGGGTGCGCGGAGCGCCGCCGTCTTGGCCGTGTGCAGTGGCCGTCGGAGTTGTGCTCCGCGTCGTCCGGTTGCTTGTTGGTCAGGGGTAAGTCTGGGAGTGAGTCCGTCGTGGCCAGGAACGAAGGTTCTCGGGGTTTGAGTGTAGTCTTGTTGCGCCATCGCCGTCGGTCGTCGCCGGCCGGAGGTCGCGGTCGGCGTGCGCACGCGTGGGCGCGCATCTGCGCGAGAAAAGGGAGAAGGACAGAGCGGTGATGGGCTGGGCTATTTTGGGCCGAAAGGAGGAGGAAGGGTGGACCCAGCCCGGTTGGCCAGCCAGTGGAGAAGGAAGAGGGGAGTGGGCCGAGTCGGGCCGGTTGTGGGCTGTCGTAGAAGAAAGAGAAAGGAAAGAAAAAGAAAAGAGAAGATGAGGAAATGGGCCGGGCCCAGGAGTCGGCCCAGAGGAAGAAAAGAGGGCTGCGGGTTAGTTTGCCAGAGAGTCCAGGGAGTTTTCTGTAAAGTGGTTTAGGTTTTTGGTTTTTAGTTTTTAGTTTTTAGATTTAGTTTTAAATAGGTTTTAATTAGTTTAAATTACAATAGTAATTAGATTATTTATTTAAATACCTCTCTTTTTGGTATTTAAATAAATAAATAGGTTAAGTATAAATAAAATATTGAATAATGATTTATAATAAGAAATTAATAATAATAAATAGGATAATTTCCTTTTTATTGTTTAGAATAATTCATTAATGTTTCTAAAAAATTATTAAAATGCTAGGAAAAATATAAATAATTAGGAGATAATCTGTTTAGGGTTTATCAGTATAAGCTTGCAGTTTAGCTTTGCTCTTAGGTTCTGCATGTGCTAAGTCTTGCATCATATCGTTTAGAAGGAGAAGCTTCAGGAGTTGACTTCGTCGAGCTTCCACCTAAAGTACTTCCAGGAATCAGACGACATGTTGACGACGGGGTCAAGCACGAAGATGCTGTTGCTGTCAAGACTAACCCTATCACTGACTAAGGCAAGCACCGGAGCATCCAAACCCTATTTTAAGTATTACATCATGTATTACTATTGTATTGCATGCTTTACGTTTTAGGAGTTGTGTGCAATGCTGATTGCATGACCTTTCCTTGATTAGGACAACTTTAGATGTCACCCTTGTTTAGTGAAGCTTAGTTATACTTAGATTCCTCACAGTTCCGTCATAGCATTAGTAAGCTCAGGCTACTGCTCTATCACCTTTACTTGATGTTATAGAGATGGATTGGAGACCGGGCACGAGGGTGAAGGTTGAGAAAGGAGTCTCAAGCCGACACATCGCCTCGGACTGTTTTAGGGTTTGTGTTTACCTGTGATCAGGCTTTGAACGTACTAGTCATATACCGGAGATTCCATCCGGTGAGCTGATGTAGCTGTGGTTGCTCCTAGTCTTGAATTGTGGTTCGCTGGACTAGTCGAGGTTGGTGGAAGAGACGTGGCCGTAAACTCACATGTCGGGTGCTGCCAGACATGGGGCCGGTGTGGGGGGGCGTCCCTGGGTTTGAGCGAGGGCAATTCAGGACTTGGAGCGACCATAGTGAAAGGGTGCTTTGTGTGGACCACCCGGGACCACACAACGCGTATGGCTAGGTTTTGCCCTGCAGGGATAAAAATTGGTCCGGATCGCCGCACTTCTTGGTATGAATACCGCTTGATCGCTGATAGACACTAGAGTAACAAGATAATGATGATGATGCTTATGAAACCTGAGGCTTGCTTAACAACTTCATGTGTGATTTACTTATGCTGCTAATCTAGTCTTTCAGGTAATCATTTAATTGGCAAAACTCTAAAAGTTTAGGATGTATGTTAGTAAGCTTTTATGCAAAGATCTTACCTATCCACAGCCATAAAGCCTTGCATGCCCTTGTGTGTCTGTATTTATATGTCTATGTAGACGGGTCAGTCTTGCTGAGTACCTTTGTACTCAAGATTCTATCAATGTTGCAGAGTCGCCAGATGACGTTCATTGAAGCAGGAAAGGACTTCAGTAGGAGAAGAGGCATGTTGATGAGCCCAACATGTTCTCTTGACTTTGTCTTGTCTTTGTTTAGAATAAGATTTGACACCAGAGCTGTCCTTGTTATGACCAACCTTTGTCTCTTTTGGAAACTCTGTAGTTTGACCTGCACTTAGGTTTGTTTCTTATGTCTGTAATAACTCTACTTCTTGTATAGTTAAGTGTGTTGTGAATTCTTCTGTTGTGCTCCTATGTGGTGCAATTCTGTGTATGTGAATTGTGCCTGAGTTTGTGGAGGTTTCAGATGTCCTGTGGACACCTGACGGACTACTGGGTTTATTCCGTCTGAAGTGCATAAGCTGTGTTTGTCAGTAAAATGATGATCCGACGCACTTGAGCCGGTTTAAGCTGGACGGTTCCGCCACACATGGCTTTAATTTTTGAACCAAGAGCCTTCTTGCGCTCTCTCTCTCTCTTTTTTACATACTTGGACCTTCATGTGTCCATATTTTTTTATTCAAAAGCCCATGTCTCTTTTTGCAATAAGGATGGAGAAGAGTACCATACTTTATGTAGAGCTTTTATTTGGTGGAATAATGGGTGTTGTGTTCACTTCCAGGGTAGAAGTGTAACATGTATAAGGTGGCGTGTGCGTGATCTTGGCTTTAAAAGCATGAAGTAAATCTCTAAAAATCACAATGATCTTGACAAAACTCAATGCAAAAGCAAGTAGCTCATGTAGGGATTTTAAACAATATGAGCTTTGGTAGGGAATTTAATCACCATAAGGAACTCTTTTTTTTTTAAAAAGAGAAACTCCGGTTATCAAGTCTAGCTTAGTAAGATCTTAAGGTAACTCAAGTCTTATCATATCATAGCCAACAACAACCTAGACTAGAGCTTGCATATGCTACCCACAGATAGACAAGATAACAGAAAAGATCATGCTCAACCAGCAAACTCAAAGCTTAGGAGAATAGCAGGTTGAAACATAGGTACAAGAGAGAAATAAGAGCAACTATTCATCATGTCCAAAGTAAAGATTTAAGCATAGACTCGACACATTAGGGGACTAGCATGGATAGCTCTCATTTACTAACTTTATTCAAAAGAAAAGCTTTATTCAGCAATACTTACCTTCAACTTACCTGATTGGGGGCCCTCCCCAAGCTATTTTGTCACCGATGTACCTGTCGGCGCAGGACTCGTGTTTCACGTCGTCGAGTGAAGACGTCTCCGATGTAGGATTTCAACTTGATGAAGCAGCATCTGATCCTGGAGATGAGGATACCGATGATTTAACCCGCCATACCTGTTTTACCTTCTTTTGGCGGTCGACAGCTTGTTCCGATGTTTTCTTCGTCTGTGCTTTCGCACTTCGTGTAGACTTCTTGTTGTTCTTTGCATAATACCGGATGGGGAAATCCTTCTCCCAGAACTTCTCCATAAACTTAATCAGGCTGTCTTTTTCTAGAGGTGTCACCACCACCTCTTTGATGTTCTGACTGTTTCTCCCATACTTGATCTTGATCATGGAGCATTGCTCCACCTTTGGCCTAAACTCAAACATCTCCTTCTTACCATTAATGTGGAGCTGGATTTCTCCAGCACCCACGTTAATGTGAGCGTCTGCTGTGCTCAAGAAGGGTCGCCCAATGATGAGCGACGAGTCGTTGCTCACGTCGATGTCCAGTACAATGAAGTTGACAGGGATGAAGCAATCCCGGATACATACCGGAATGTCCTCGGCTATCCCCTCCAGGTAGCGGACCGTGTTATCGGCCAGTTGCAGTCTCATGGGAGTAGGGGACAAGGTAGTATAATTAAGGCGGTCAAATACTACCTTTGGCATGACGCTGACACTTGCCCCCAGATCACAGAGTGCGTGCTCAAATGCTGTGTCCCGATTGTACACGTGATGGTGGGACACCCTGGATCCTTCTTCTTCTCCGGGACCTTGTTTAAGATGGCTACACTGCACTCCTCAGTCAATTTTATGACCTCGGTACTTGGGAGTGGACATTTGTTGTTGAGGATACCTCTCGATAATGGAGAAGTAGAGAGCCTTCGCTTTGTTGAAACTTTCAGGTACCCTCTCCAACGAGTAATGGAGAGTGGAAGCATTCATGATGATCTAGATGGAGAACTAAAGGAAGCAACCGAAGGGCTCGAGGCACAACATGGAATCTTGGAAGAAGAAAAATATGAAGATATTGGAGATTTGCATCAAGAGGAACCGGAAGCACCCGATGTTGAATTGAAACCATTACCCAAGGGGCTGAAATATGAATTTTTGGGGGATAACAAGATATTCCCGGTGATCGTTAGTGATGAACTAAACCCAGAGGAGATGGATAAGTTGCTGAAATTATTGAGGAAGCACAAGAAGGTGATCGGATACACTATTGGTGACTTGAAAGGTACAAGTCCCGCCTTTTGTACTCATCGCATACAACTTGAAGACCAATGCAAACCTGTTGTGGAGCATCAAAGGAGGTTGAGCCATGCTAAGCATGATGTGGTTAAGAAGGAAGTAATCAAATTGTTGAATGCCGAAATTATATATCCCGTACCACATAGCGAATGGGTGAGCCCCGTGCATTGTGTACCGAAGAAAGGAGCACTCACCGTGGTGAAGAATGAGAAGGATCAATTGATACCACAAAGGACCGTTACGGGTTGGAGGATGTGCATAGATTATCGGAAATTGAATAAGGCTACAAAGGAGGATCACTTTCCTCTACCAGT
>CM014270.1:28478916-28495588 GCA_004135705.1 Alloteropsis semialata
ATTTTATAGAAGATTTATAAAGGACTTCTCGAAGATTACTAAACTATTGATGCAACTTCTTCAAAAGGATGTGGAGTTCGACTTTGATGAAAAATGTTTGCATGCCTTTAGAACGTTGAAGCAATCACTCGTAAGTGCTCCTATCATTCAACCTCCGGACTGGAGTCAACCTTTTAAAATTATGTGTGATGCGAGTGACTATGCTGTTGGAGCCGTTCTTGGACAAAGAAAAGAAGGGAAGGTATATGCTATTTACTATGCAAGCAAGACTCTTGATGGAGCTCAAGCTAATTATGCAACAACGGAGAAGGAATTGCTTGTCATGGTATTCACTTTTGAAAAATTCAGATCTTACATAGTAAATTCAAAGGTGATTGTGTACACCGACCATGTGGCAATTAAATATCTTTTGTCCAAGAAAGATGCGAAGCCACATTTGATTCGATGGATTTTATTATTACAAGAATTTGATGTGGAGATTCAAGAGAAGAAAGGGTCGGAGAATGTGGTAGCCGACCACCTATCAAGGATGCATCAAGGAGATGATGGGATGAAGCCTATTGAAGATAAAATAAGAGATGACCATCTTTATAGGATACTTGATAGGGATGGATGGATGGAAGACATAATAAGAGAAATAAGGGGGATGCCTTTGGATCATTTGGATGGAAATGCAAGGCGAAAGGTTGTCTTCGAGAAAAGGAAATATTATTGGCATGCGCCATACTTATATAGACATGGAGAAGATGGAGTTCTAAGAAGGTGTATTCCAAGAGAAGAAATCTTAAGAAAGTGTCACTCATCGGAATATGGAGGACACTATGGACATTATAGAACTCATGCTAAGGTATGGTCATGTGGATTTTATTTGCCGGAGATGCATGAGGATGCAAAAAGATTTGTTGCAACTTGCTCGAAATGTCAAAGAACAGGAAACATATCGCAAAGGAATGCCATGCCATTGAATTACAATTGCAAATTGATCTATTTGATGTGTGGGGAATCGACTTCATTGGACCATTCTTGAACACACATGGGTACGAGCACATATTGGTGATGGTTGATTATGTACCGAAGTGGGTTGAAGCGATTCCATGTCGCAAGGCATCAACCGAAGAATCTATGCATATGATTAGGTCGGTGATATTCCCTCGGTATGGTGTCCCGAGAATTTTGATAAGTGACGGAGGAACGCATTTCACGGGCAAGGATTTTCGCAAGTACTTGGCAAAGTTGGGGATCGAGCATAGAGTATCTACGGCATACAATCCTCAAACAAATGGGCAAGCGGAAACTTCGAACAAGCAACTAAAGGATATTCTAAAGAAGACCGTGACAAAAGGTGGAAAAGATTGGTTGAAGAAGCTCAATGATGCACTATGGGCTTATCGACAGCACATAAGACGCCAATAGGTATGACTCCGTATCAATTCGTTTATGGTAAAACATGTCATTTGTCGGTGGAGCTAGAACACAAGGCATATTGGGCGATGAAAGAAATGAATTTCGATGAGGATGCCCCTAAAGTTAAAAGAAGAATCCAAATAAGAGAATTGGAGGAGTTGAGATTGAAGGCGTACAATAGTGCAAGCATCTACAAAGAAAGAGTGAAGAGATGGTATGACAAGAGGTTACAAAGAAAAGAATTCAAAGAGGAAGACAAAGTCCTACTATACAACTCAAGATTCAAACTCTTCGGGAAAGGAAAGTTGCAAAGCAAATGGGATAGACCGTACGTTGTTCACTCAATCTCACCGACGGGAGCGGTAACAATCATGGACGTCAAAGGAGACCAATATGTTGTGAATGGGCAGTGACTTAAGGTTTTCTTGGAGCCCGATGTTGGGCCTCTTCACTACATCGACATCTACACCATGATGGAAGAACCCGAGCGTCAAGCCTAACGACGCTAAACAAGGTAACTTTGTAAATATTCTTTTTTTAGTTTTTGTTTTCTCTCTGTTTTTCTTTGAGTTTTTCTGGGTCTCGGTAGACAAGATGGCTAATAATTAAACAAGAAGCACCCCGTAAAAATCTGGAGGCCAAGGGGGCGAAAAACCCCCCAGGCCGGCCGGCCCATAGACCCCCCAGGCTGGTCAGCCTACCCCTTTTCGGGGTCGGTTTTGCGTCATCTTTTGGTATATTGGAGATTAGGAAAGTTTAAACCGGTATCCAGGATCTTGCGCAGTTTAAACTTGGAAAGATTGGACTTTTTGTTCAAGATTTCCGGGACATAAATAGAGACACCATGGAGATCCAAATTCACATCTTTTTCCAATATACAACCACCACCTCGTGAACCAAAAGAGCTAGGGCATCATAGATGAGCATGGGCGTCGAAGTTGAAGCGTTGGCGATGAAGGAGGGGGGTGTGCTGGCCGGCACACCCACACCAGGCCGGCCGGCCCAGGGCCATCCTGTGGTGGCTGGTGAGCTCCTTCGCCTGGAGGCTAAAGCCTGCGACCTCAAGTTCCCCTGCGTGAAGAAATTCCCCACTCAAGCTCGTATGCACACGGGAGGGAAGGTGCCTAGCAAGAAGAACGCCGAACGCCACCCTGTTATCATCTTGAGCGACGACGAAGCTAGCATCGAGACGCGCTTCATCATTGTCCTCCCAAGGCGCTCTAAACGCCTCCTTGGCATGAAGAGGAAGAGCTACATGGAGAAAACTCCCGAGCCCAAGGACCTTGGAGGGGATAGCGATTGGGAAGACGACCGGAGTGCCGCTTCGTGGGGCGCCGCCGGACGCGATGACGACGACGGGTACATATGGGAGGATGAACCAAACAAAGTGGACAAGCCGGAGGAGAATCGCCGTGATGAGCCTAAAGAAGAAGAACCCGAGGGCAGCGAGGATTCAAACTCCCCCGAGCATCACAATGGATGTTGCCGTCCTTGCCGTGAGAATGTTCATTCACTCTTCGAAGCCCTAGATGAGTGCCTCCAATCTTTGGAGTTGCTTAATCAAAAGGTGGAAGATCTTAAGCGGCAATCGGATGGCGACGTCAAGTTCCTCAACTGCAATGTGAGGATCCTTTTTAGCATGTATGGGAACTTGAAGAAGCAAAGAGAAGGGAGTAGCAACCATGCTAAGTGCAATTGCCCAGGGTGCTGTTGAAGAAGTTTGCGAGCGTCTCACCCGTGTGATCTATTTTCTTACAACGAGGACGTCGTAAAATCTAAGCATGGGGGAGAGGTGTGACGCGTTCTGTTTTTAAAATTTCTTTAGCCGTTTTTACGCCGAGAGCTAGTTGGTGTGATTTTGAGAGTCTTAATGTTAGTGTGAGTCTTTGTGTGAGAGTCTTAATTTAGCATTGAGTCAAGAAAATCAATAAAAAGAATCTTTTGAATAATTGTTGGATCGAGCAAATTTACTTATGCATTCAAGTTTTTACCTTATTTCTTTAAAGTACTTGTTCATGAGCATTATCTAGGAATTGAATCTTAGTTGTGGAGCTTATTATTTGATTTATCCTTACAAATACCCATACCCAATCTTGAACTAGTGCTTGGTTTTTGATGATACTTGCTAGTAAGGCTAGAATTGGAGGAAATTTATTTTATCACTCTTTTAAAACCCCAGCAAATGCAAGGTTGATCTAGTTCTTGTCAAGTTGAGAGTTATATCCTATACCTACCAAAGCTACTTTATAATCGTTCCACCATAAGCATTGGAGGTGCAACGAGTTGAGTTAGGATTTCTTTCTCTCGGAAGTTTTAATTTTGAGCAATGATCATGTCCTTGATTATCTTATCTCTTATTTGCTAGGCTAATCAATATTCGTTAATGAGAGTTCTTCATTGGAACAACTCATACGATCTACCGGATTCCAAAACCCGAACCCAAATTATCTTATTTTATTATCTTTCCTTGAACACAACCCATTATCGGAAGATTTGTTCTCTTTCTGGGTGAAGTTTGAATAAAATATAATCTGAGAAGAGAGCAGGGAAGGAGTACAAAAAGATTGAACCGGAACCGAGCTGGGGAGACCCCAGGCCGGCCGGCCTAGCACCCTCCTGCTGCGGTTCGAGCTCCGAAAAATTGTGGAGTTTTCTCGGTGTTTTATTTATCTATTTGCATTAGGAATTGTTCGAGGGAGGTTCAGAGAAGAGAAGGAAAATTCAAGAAAGAAAGAAAAAGAAAGGAAAAAAGAAGAAAAAAATATATATATAAATATGAGGAAAAGGAAGAAAGGAGAAAAATGCAATAAAAGAGGGAGAGTTCTATAGTTGGAAGAATAAGAGAAATGCAAAGGAAGACTACCTTATTGTTGAGAACAAATCTTCTTTTTCAACCATGTGCAATCCGACAACAAGGACGTCGCTTGTGCCTTGAAGTCAATTTTGATATGCCCTTGCACATGTCCACCATTCTAAATCTTCTTATCCTTGAAACCCCTCACATTATGGTAACATTCTCATGATCATTGGCTTGGAAGGTAAGCAACTGTTAGAGAGTTTTCTTAATTTGACAATATATGTATTTACTTTGCTAGCCCTACCTACAACTCCACTTATACTTGAGAGACTTATGTGGTGAGATGAGAGTTTGCAAACCCAATAGGATAGCCACTTATACTTGAGTTGTGAGTTGAGAGCTTGCAAAGTAGGATAGCCACTTAAATTGAGAGACTTGACAGGACTTGTGCAAGAGCTTTGGTCTAACTCTTGTTGCAGGGAGATTGTTTTCAAAACCTAAGAAAAACCTCCAAGGAAAGCAAGAAAGTAAGTGTTGTTGATTTTCGAGATTTCTAGCTAAAGGTAATAGGTTGTGGAGTAATGTTTTGGATAGATTTTTGAACGCCCATACTTTGATTATCCTTGTCGCTCCGCTGACATTTACTTGAAGATCTTTGGTTAGACTTGTTTGCTTAAGTATGTTTTGCAGAGCAAGAGTTTTGTGCAACCCCGTTGGAAGATTTTAATAGCTTGATTTACTTGAGGATGAGCAAATGCTAAGCATGGGGGGATTGTTGACGGTTGTTATTGGTACACTTTTAGGGCTGATTTGGCATTGGTTTTGGACTAATTCTTATACTAACCCACCACTTGGCACCTGAAATAACCCCGTTTTCGAATATGTCTTGTATTTTGGAGCATGTTGTGAATTTACAGGAAATACGACATATTTGGCGGAGTTTGACATGGACCAAAGCACCCACATGGACAAGGATTGAGGAGAAGGACCAGCCCGTGAAAGATGAAGATGAGAGGAGGCAAAATAGGCCCAGGCCGGCCGGCCTGGACCCTGTGAGCCGGCCGGCCTAGCCCGTTCGTGCTCCCCTTTCTTCAGTGCGAAGTAAATGCAAACCCTAAGGGTTCTAGCCACCATCCTTCACCAGAGACCTATATAAACACCCCCGAGGGCGCCGTCAAGAGGAGAGCCATCAAGGAGTTTAGATCTAAAGTCACCATTGGAAAGAAACACAAGGAGGAGACACCGCCGGAGGTCCTACCCATCGTCTGGGCGCCATCTCAAGTTGGAGGATAGAGAGGAGCTCATCTTCGCTAGAGGCTTCCACACCATGAATCGCGACGTCATGCTTAGCTTCATGGGGTAAAGTCCTTGTTTGTCCATGGGATTGTAAATAAATCTTGATTTGTAATTGCTGAATCCTTTTGTTAGATCAATCTATCATGTTCTTAGTTGATGGTGCTTTTCATCCTAATAGCCGGCCGGCAGCTCTATGGGTATGCATCGCTCGTTGCTTCGCATACCTAGATCGCATCAACGATTCGTGCTCCTATAGCTCGATAGGTGAGTACCCTCGTGTAGTGATAGTATGCGGGAGGGAAAGTGTTGAGTTTAGTTCACATCTTATTGATAGATTAGATTGGTTTATCTTGCTTGGTGATTACATCTCATAGTGATCCTAGACCCTACGGGCAAATGTTTCCATACCTTGTGTACTCCTCTCTACTGCTCGTAACGTTGATTAGGTTAGATTGTTCTTTAATTCATACATCATCTTTCAATCAAAAGAACATTCTTGCTAACATCATTAGTGCTAGGTTAAGCATAGAAATCCCTTGTTCCGTGGATTGATAAACCTTGGGGGAATACTCTAAGGAAAAGCTACAACCGATCCGTGTGCTTGCGGTTCGTAATTGGCGTGCCTAAGGGCCATCAACACTTGCGGTGGACAAAACCACCACAGCAAACCCGACTACGGTGGAACAAACTCTAGAAAGTAAGGAGACTCCACCTCCAGCAGCAGGCGACTCACCAGTTGAGACCTCCCCGATCATGCCCACAAAGATGCGTATCGAGCCAGGTACCAAAGTGGTAGCGCTTGCCGAAATAGACCCGACCAAAACCATGAACATGGGGACAGGTCTGGGTGACAAATAGGAACTCGAGCTCATTGTTTTCCTCCGGGCAAACGCTGACGTGTTCGCTTGGGAACCGTCCGATATGCCCGGGATCCCCAGGGAGGTAATAGAGCACAAGCTTGGCATACGAACTGGCGTCCAACCAGTCAAGCAAAAGCAGAGAAGATACACCCCAGAGAAATGAGATGCCATCAATGAAGAAATAAACCAACTCCTCAAAGCCGGCTTCGTTCAAGAAGTCCCTTTTCCGGAGTGGCTTGCAAACCCAGTCATGGTGAAGAAACCGAATAGGACGTGGCGGATGTGCGTGGACTACCCCGAGCTGAATAAAGCATGCCCGAAGGATGAGTATCCATTACTTAGGATGGATCAAATTGTGGATTCAACCTCAGGATGTGAGCTGCTTTGCTTTCTAGATGCCTATTTGGGGTATCACCAAATCAGCATGTGCATCGACGATGAGGAGAAAACTGCATTTGTAACTCCCTTCAGTGTTTATTGTTATATCAAGACGCATTTCAGTGTGAAAAATGTAGGTTGTACTTATCAAAAGTGTGTTCACATTGTTCTCGATGGCCAAATCGGTCGAAATGTGGAAGCTTACATAGATGATATCGTTGTGAAAAGTAAGTTAAGTGCAATCTGATCGCCGATTTAACCGAAACTTTCAACAACTTGCGTAGAAAGGATGATGCTCAACCCCGCTAAGTGCACCTTCGGTGTATCATCGGGTAAGCTCCTCGGGTATCTCGTGTCTCAGCGAGGTATAGAGGCAAATCCGCATAAGCGGTAATCGATGACATGGAGGCCCCACGCAGCTGCCACGAAGTCCAGAAGCTAGCAGGAATGATGGTGTCCCTAACTCAATCGTATCCAAGTCAAGAAAATGAGGTATGCCATTTTATAAATTGTTACGTAAGACTGATTGTTTTGAGTGGTCGGCAGAGGCAGAAGAGGCATTCCAGGCATTCAAACTGTACCTACGGAAAATGCCCATACTAGTCTCATCACAACCCAAAGAAGAGATGTTATTATACGTAGCAGCTACACCAATAGTTGTCAGCACTGTTCTGGTGGTCAAACAACCTACAGAAAAGTTGACAACACAACATCCTATTTACTTCATAAGCAAGGTGTTGCACGACGCAAAGACAAGGTACCCTCAGATTCAAAAATTATTATATGCTATGCTAATGACTTCCAGGAAACTCAAGCATTACTTTCTGAGCCACAAGATCAAGGTTGTGTCAACGTACCCTCTAGGCACCATTTTCCATAATCGAGATGCCGTGGGTAGAATTGCACAATGGTCTGTGGAGCTAGGGGCTTATGATGTAGAATTCATACCCAGAACTGCTATCAAGTCGCAGGCCCTAGCAGATTTATTGCAGAGTGGACAAATCCCGAACCCGAAGAGAGTGCCCAAAATCCCCAACACTAGACTATGTTCTATGATGGGGCATTTTGCAAAGCCGGCGCGTGGGCCGGGTGGTCCTTATTTCTCCACACAATGACATCATCAGGCATGCATTACATATCAATTTTGTCAATCCAACTCCTACTAACAATGTCACCGAGTATGAAGGGCTTTTAACAATGTCATCGGGTGTTATAGGTTTCTGTTCGTTAGCATCGACACGTTCACAAAATGGGTAGAAGCCCAACCAGTTCAGAAAATAACAAAGGAAGCAGCTATCAAATTCCTGCGGAGCATTGTCATTCGATTTGGGGTCCCGAACAGGATAATCTCTGACAATGGAACTTAGTTCAAGAGTAAAAAGTTCGCTGATTTCTGCTATGACTATGGGATCAAACATGATCGGTCATCGGTAAACCACCCGAAGATGAACGGGCAGGTGGAACGCGCTAACGGCATTGTACTCCAAGGAATCAATAAGAGGATCTTCAACAGATTGCAAGCTTACGACAAGCGATGGATTTATGAAGTCCCAACAGCCTTGTGGTCCATGAGAACCACAATGAACAGAGCAACCGGAGAAACACCCTTTTTCTTGGTGTATGGTGCTGAAGCAATTCTACCTTCTGATATCCGGTTACAAGCCCACACGTGGCAATGTTTTCGGAAACTAAAGAACCAAACAGACGCAGCAACGAGTTGCTCCTCCTTGAGGAGGCTCGTGATGCATCCGCCTTCAGAGTGGCGCAATACCAACAGAAGCTAAGGCAATACTACGACGCTAATGTTCGCAAGAGGAGCCTGTGCATTGGAGACATGGTGCTCAAATTAGATCAACGCACTAAGGACAAGACAAAATTGTCCTCTCCATGGCAGGGGCCATACATAGTCGTCAATATTGCATGACCAGGAGCCTACAGAATCACGGAGATTGATGGAGACGTACTGCCGAACACTTGGAATATAGATCAACTACGTAGATTTTACGCTTGAGCTAAGGTATTTCAGCAAATTCAAGCCTATCCAACAACCTGGTAGGAGTCGTCATCATCCGCGTCACCTCCGACACCCAACAAAAAGATAAGTTCTATACACTTTACTCACCCTCGCGATTATGCTCGGGGGCTAGGTTTTCTTTCTATTCAGTTTCTACTCTTTGTTATCATAATGCATATACTAACAAAGAGCCGGGGACTACTATGCTAAAAATTTTCAGACCTATTCTATAGAGTTCGAGTGCAATGCTCAGGGGCTCCCCTGATGATCGGGTATTTCTTGTGAACACTACTTCTATGCTCTTTTCTAGCATGCCTACATGCTAAAAAAGAGCCCGGGGGCTACTATGGTACCATTTCCTCACAAGAACCAGGCTTTTTAAATCAAAAAGCTAAACTGGGCTAAAAATACCAGACACTATGACTACAAGGCATTACACAGTTTAGAAGACCACTTGCGTCTCAGTAACTAAACAATTCCAAAATAGCTCAAGGTAACGGAATAGTTAGCTATGTTAAAGCTATCATTTAAAAGGCAGCATAAACACCCGAATAGCTCTATTTCCTAAGCAAGACATGCAAGCATATGTTCAGCAAAGGAAATTAAAGTTCACAAACTAAACCATAAGTTTTTGCCCTATTATAGGAATCCAGCACAGGTTCAGGACGAGTTTTCAGAATCAAATAAATGATGGCCAAGTTTCTGGACGAAGGGTTCAACTAATGGAGCGAGATCATCAAACAAGACCTTTGCCTCTTCAGCTGAGCACTTGAAGCCGTGAGAGAGCAACTCAGCATCAACCGCTAGAACATGGCTCTTCATGGCTCCTAAGGTGTGTGTCACCGCGACGACAGCACCCTCCATAAGCTTGTTCTCCAGGGTCAGGTTGCGCTCCTCTGAAGCTTTGAGTCGGGCGTTGAGTTCGGCAACTTCCTTATCCTGAGCTACAAGCTGGCCTTCTAGATCTGTCAGTTTTTTATGCCATTTAGTCTATTATGGGGGTCCCCAAGGTAGTGATTTGAGCGGTGTGGGATTGCCAGACCTGAAACATGAAGGTAAACGCAGGACACAAGACACGATTTAGACAGGTTTGGGCCGCCAAGACAGCGTAACCTACGTCCTGTATGGGTGTATAATATTGCGCCCTGCGCTGGGTTGACCTTGATGCCCATCTAGGTACCCCGGCCCTCCTTTATATAGTCCATGGGGTGGGTTCCTAGTCGGCTACAAGGTAGGAGTCCTCGTAGGATTACACGGTATGAGTCCTATTAGGATTTTAGGGGAATTCTAATAGGAGTCCGCCTTCTTCCTTCCTTGCGGATACTGGGGATTCTATCCGTGACAAGCCCCCGAGCGCTTCATAGCCGTATGCACCAGTCTTCGAGTACTCTTCAGATCCTCGCCAAGTAGTTTCAGTGCTTCTTGAGTACTTGTATGGCTGAATCTTCAAAGTGAATCAAAGCTGCCATGAGGGTATGGTGTGCTCAAAGTCTTGATATATGGAGAGCGGCGAATGTCGCACTCCATATGGAGTATCCCTCGAGCCTTAGGTTGAATCGAAGAATCAGGCTGAGGGTCAAATCTTGAATTTGCTTCTTCCGTCTTGAAAAAAGCAATTGATGGGTGTAGCTTATCAGCCCCCAAGCCTTGGAATGATTGAATAATCAATCCAAGGGTCTTTGTATTCATGGAAGTCATCATGAGAGTACTTTGTCTTCACGGAATTCATCATCCGAGTACTTTGTCTTCATGGAGGTCATCATCCGAGTTGTCCTGTCACCATCTGAGCAGTTCTGCAGCATCCAGCCCCCGAGCTTATGCGCCAGGTGAGCTGCTAGAGCCACGTCTAGTAGTAATTGGGTGCTTAGCCCCTAGCTTGAGAGCTAGCAAAACTGCCGGATGTATGTTGAGCGTCTTGGAGAGTCGTCGCCAAAGCTTGATGTTGACACCAGCGGTGGCAAACAGAAAGTCTGCAAGCGCACGGCTGTCATAGTAGCTTTCACCCGTGAGTAAACCAGGTATCGAATCCAAGGGGAACGTAAAGGACTGTCTAATCACTAAAGCTGAACCGGATCGATCGAGTGTATATAAAGGCTGGGTAGTGGATAACTTAGCACTAAGGCTGATTATATCGAAGGGAGTTCTCCTATGCTTGCTTTGGGCACCAGGGTATCCTAGACCTCTAAGAAATTGCCGGCCAACAGCTCTATGCCATACCTGAACGTGGAGGATTACAAAGGACAGACAGGGCTGTCACCACCTGCCGCCTACCTCTTCTAATCCGTGGGGCTATGAGGCAAACGAGGGCAGATATACACCTAAGCACCACGCCTAAGATAATATCGGCTATCCTAACCTTGATCAGAGATTAGAATACTTTATGAATAAAGCAACGAACCCACAAGCACAATAGAGAACTCAGCTTTTCTATAACTCAGACTTAAATACTAGTTGAATCCCGGATACTTACTGAGTAGCTCGCATCCGTCGAGGTACAGGTGGAGGGTCGCCGACACGCCGGGACTCCTCCAGACTCTCCCTCACTCTCTCCCTACTTCTACTCTAGATATGAGGAGGGCTTCACCTTGGATCTTCACTTCATCTCGATGATGCTTAGTCCTGCCCCGAGTCCAGCTATTTATAGCATGGAGAGGCGGTTTGGAGTCGGTTTGCAGCGGTTGAGGTAGTCCGGAGGTGGGCCCAGGTCAGCCGACTAGGGGGGATCGGCCGACCGTCAGATTCACCAACGTAGATGATCCACGGTACAGATGGGCTCCTGGAGGCGGTTGACAGTTGATCGTGAAAGCGGTGGCGAAATGGTCGCGCGGCCAGGTCGGCCGACCCAGGGCTGTGGCCCCTCGGCCCCCTCTGTCAGGGTCACTCTCCTGTGGGCCCCATGGTCGGTTTCCGGTGGGTAATGTCGAAGATATGTCGGTTAAGTCAGGGATGTGGGCCCATGGATCCAAGTGATTGCCACATGGCCCAATCCCATCTCTTCAGTTCCACCGACCTGATCTCAACGTCCCTGATCACTCTCAAGTGTGCTTCTGTTGATGGGCTAAGGTTAGACCTCCCTGGGCCTGGGCCTAGGTCGGCCGACCAGGAGAGGTCGGGCGACCTGGCCCTGGGCCCAATTTTGTCCTTCTTTTGCCACTTTGTTCCTGTAAGCACATATGCACCAAAACTTGTGGAATTCATTAGTAAATAACCCTATGTCTATTTGTTTTATCATTCTTTTGCATCTTTGTTGGCAATAATATTTTGTCATTAAGAACCGCCAACAAGCTCCCCCACACTTATCCTTTACTCGCCCTCGAGTAAAGTCTAAGCTTCATCATGGAAATTATAAACAAACATATAGGTTATTCCCAAACATTTAGACTTAGTGGAATTGTATAAGTGGCTAACATGTCTTCTTGGGTTATTGCAGGAAGGAACAGCTTTTTCTATGACATGATACACGTTACTCTCAAGTACTTGGGTTTTCAGAATTTTGCAAAAGAAAAACCAATGCCTTGCTCCTCAAAGAGTTGTCTCTCTGATTCATGGTGGTTGGACAACACTCAAACTCTGCAAAATAGAACTTTATATGTGGAGCTCTCAAGATACATACCTTAATTCACTTGTGTTGTCATTCCAAGGATTAGAGCCAAGTCAGAGACAAATCATGTAATCAAGTCAAGATGTGCAAGTGTATGATATGAGGTGGAAATGTAGTAATACTCCTTTGTCTTGACTTCCTTCCCTTTTCCTTTTCTTTTTGGATATGGGCTATTGCACTTTTCTTCTCTTCTTTTTTTTCACTCGATGCTTTTTAGCATGAGTTTCTTTCCTCTCTTTTTTTTCTATGCATATGGCCCATATCTTCTTTTCATCTTGATTTTGGGGAAGAAAGTCACTTAGGAGTATTTTATTCATGAATATGGAACAAAGGCATGTTTTGCTTTACCCTCAGTGTAAGGGTTTAGCTTTTTATGGTGGAGTGTACGTGATCTTGACTTTAAAAACATGAAGTATCTCTAATAAGGGTCACAAGACTTGGAACAACTCAAAGCTCAAAAGGAATGCTTGATAAAAACATGAAGTATCTCTAATAAGGGTCACAAGACTTGGAACAACTCAAAGCTCAAAAGGAATGCTTGATTATAATTGTAAGTGGTTGTCTCTCAAACCCATGAGGAGCATAGCATGGTTAAAAGTTAAAAAATTTTCATAAATTACAAGTACTCAAGTAAGTAAAAGCATCTTTCATATTAAAGCCATATCTCTAAATGCAATAACTTAGATGACATGAGTTCCTATAAGAATGAAGATTTCCACAAGCCAAAAGGTACAGGGAATAAAATATATGTAAGTTAATATTTTCCATGTGATGGAGAGATGCTAAAAGGGTCAATTAATTAAGTTCAAAATTCGATGATCAGGTTCTTCAAGTATTCAACTGAAACAGAGGTTAGGATGATCAAACCAGCGTGCAGGAAGAAGAATAAGCGAGGTGGGACCCAGGCTAGGTCGGCCGACCTGGTGGGGTCGGGCGACCTAGGGGTGACCTCTCTGGTTCAGACCTTCGCGTGCTATTTTGTTGCGTTCTGATATGCTCTGTTTCGCATTGGATCACTCTGTTTCCCATTGTGAATCTCCCCCACACTTGTACCTTTCATTCAAAACAAGTGGAAACAAAAAGAAGACACAATCCTAATACACTAAACATTTTATTTTATTCATAACTCAGAGGCACATTACATGATAAACAAATGAAATAAATGAAACAATTGAATGAAGGGAAAGAGACTAATGTGCCTATCCTAAACCAAAGCCTAGGGTGCATATGGTGCATTATAGAGATTCTCATTCCCTGCAGCTTTGGCATAGCGCTTAAGCTTCACGACTGTTGATCTACGCAACATATCAAAGTCGTCTTGAAGGTTAATGCGCTCAAGTCACTCTTCGACGAACTTCTTCTCCAACTTTGCATAGTCGCGACCGAGTTGATTAATCAACTCTAGCAACTCAGCATTGGAGGGAGCCTTGGGGGCCTTCTCATCATCACTCTCATAATGGCCCCCAGGCCTGCGAATTGGAGGAGGCTTGATGTGCCTCTTGATCTTGCCAGCGGGTGATGATTCCACCGACTCCTCCAACTCCTTCCTCTTCTCAGGTGTGAGGGGAGGGAACAGCCCCTTTCCGTAGCCACCTCCGGGTTTCCTTTCCCCGAAGATCCGGAAACATGGCTCCGGAGTGCTAGCAGGAGAGTAGATGGACACATCGGACGTATAATGATACGCCACGACGTCCTCTCACTTGTTCCTGACCACCTCCTTCAACTTCTCCCCTGGTTGAAGCGTGGGGAGTCCATCCCCCTTGATCGGAGCGGCCACCGGCGTCTTCTTTGGAGTTAATTGCCCCGTTGTTGGCCTTCTGTACGGGCTTGATGCCCGTGCATCACGCCTCTGGGTCCTCCTCAAGAGACTGATCAGCTGACCAAGGCCGTCGGCCGATCCCCTGGTGCGCCCTCTCGTGTCCTCCTCTGGTGGGAGGCTGGCCAGTGGGGTGACGACCTCAGCCATTGTCTGCTCCGGGTTGATGGGCACCAGTTGATTGGCCAGAGTGGGCTCTCCTTCCAAATCGAAGGTCGATCGGGATTTGGGGTGGCTCTTTCCGGCCATTGTTGGGGATTTGGAAGGTATGGCTTGGTGATTTCAGAATGGGGGCGAGAAAGAACTCAGATGAGAGGGAAGAATAGGATGAGTGAAAATTTAAAGAAAGGCTAACCCTCTTCTCGGATCCATCAGAGGTTGAATCGCTCATCCACCGCAGAACGGCTTCAGAGACGTTAGAGTAGAACGTTGGCAAAAGATAGGGCTGGTCGGGCTCAGTGGCACGTCGGCCGACCTAGGTCGGCCGACCTGGCCTTGAGCCCGGTTGCCTTTTCCTTCTTTGTGCACTACGTGACAGGTCCACTAAACCCCAAAATGTGTGTATTCAGGCTCTAGGGGTTAAGGATTTAGCATAAGGTGTAATTATAAATGGGAATCATGCATGACCAAATTGATCACATCAAATTCCTCATCTATTTTATTAGGTTCAAGGAAAACTTTTAAACATTGACCATTTACCTTAAAGAGGTTACCTTCATCATCTTGGAGTGTGATTGCCCCATTCGACGAAGTCTCCACCACAACGAACGGTCCTTCCCATTTGCTCTGAAGTTTTCCATGTCCAAAGAGCTTCACCCTGGAATTAAAGAGTAATACCTTATCCCCGGGGTGGAACTCCTTCACCTTGATCCTCTTGTCATGCCATCTCTTGGTTATGTCCTTGTAGATTCTGGCACTGTGGTACGCTTTGTCTCTCCACTCTTCCAGCTCTGATAGTTGCATTCTTCTCATCTACTGGGCTGCTGGCAAATCCATGTTCCATTTTCTTATGGCCCAGTGCGCCCGATGCTCTAGCTCAACCGGTAGATGGCAAGTCTTGCCGTAAACCAGCTGATATGGGGACATTCTGATTGGCGTTTTGTATGCCGTTCGATAAGCCCATAGAGCATCTGGTAACTTGCTCTTCCATCCTTTGCCCATTTCTGTCACGGTCTTCTGCAGAATGTTCTTGATCTGCTTGTTCGATGTTTCTGCTTGACCGCTTGTCTGGGGGTGGTATGGCGTAGCTATGTTGTGCTTTGCCCCTAGTTCTGCCAAAAACTTCCAGAAGGTCTTGTCGATGAAATGTGACCCTCCATCACTGATCACCATCCTTGGGGTTCCAAAACGTGGAAAGATGATCTCATGGAACATCTTTCGCGCGTTTTTGGAGTCAGCGGCTCGACATGGCATTGCTTCAACCCACTTCGAGACATAATCCACTGCCACCAGGATGTACTCACTGTCATAGGATTTGACAAAGGGTCCCATGAAATCAATGCCCCACACATCAAACAGCTCAACTTGTAAGTTATTTGTGAGTGGCATTGCATCTCTTGCGGTGATCCCTCCATGTTTCTGGCACTGCTGGCATCATCGAATGAATTCCTTTGTATCCTCATACATTGTGGGCCAGTAGAATCCACTCTGCCAGATCTTCGATCTTGTCCTGAACGACCCGTAGTGACCTCCATATGGGGCTGCATGGCACTGCTCAAGGATCTTTCTTGCTTCATTTGTTGGTACACATCGCCTGAGCATGGCATCTGAACATACCCTGTACAGATATGGTTCATCCCATTGATGGAGTCTACTCTCGTAGATCAGCCTTCTCTTGTTCTCCCCTGGCGGTACATATCCTGCAACCATAAAGTTCACAATATTTGCATACCAGGGGTCGGAGGCAGTCACCTTGAGTAGGGTGTCGTCGCGTAGGAAATCATTTATCGGTAGATCCTGCATGTCAGTAAACTGCATACACGACAAATGATCTGCTGCTGAATTCTCTACTCCCTTTTTATCTTTAATTTCCAAGTCAAATTGTTGGAGTAAGAGAATCCAATGGATAAGGCGTGGTTTAGCATCTTTCTTGGTGAGCAGATATTTCAAAGCAGCATGATCAGTGTAAACAATCACCTTAGCTCCTACCAAGTAAGATCTAAACTTGTCTATAGCAAAAACTACTGCCAAAAGCTCTTTTTCAGTGGTAGCATAGTTAAGTTGAGCTCCCGTCAAAGTTTTACTAGCATACGAGATAGCATGATGGTTCTTATTTTTGGTTTGCCCAAGGACAGCACCAACAGCATAATCACTGGCATCACACATAATCTCAAAAGGTAGCGTCCAGTCAGGGGGTTGAATGACTGGCGCAGAGATGAGAGCGTTCTTTAAAATGGTGAAAGCATGTAAACACTCATCATCAAAATCGAAAGGTACATCCTTGGCTAAAAGGCTAGTGAGGGGCCTGGCTATCTGAGAAAAATCTTTGATAAAATGTCGGTAAAAC
>CM014270.1:28496089-28507550 GCA_004135705.1 Alloteropsis semialata
GGGGAGCGGGAAGTGATCCTTCTTTGTCGCCTTGTTGAGTCGGCGGTAATCAATGCACATCCGCCACCCAGTAATGGTACGCTGTGGGATCAGCTCGTTTTTCTCGTTACTTACGACGGTCATGCCTCCCTTCTTGGGTACTACTTGGACAGGGCTGACCCATTCACTATGAGGGATGGGATAGATGATCCCGGCGTGCAGAAGTTTCAGAACTTCCTTCTTCACGACTTCCCTCATCGCATTGTTTAGCCTACGCTGAGGCTCCCTAGAAGGTGTAGAAGCTGGATCTATGGGAATGCGATGATTACAGAGTGCAGGGCTTACTCCCTTCAAGTCCTTGAGGGAGTACCCGAACGCCGAGCGGTGTTTCTCAAGCACCTTTACGAGTCTATCACTCTCGTCCTGCGATAGCTTGTCGCTAATTATGACAAGGGCATCCCCGTCCTCATTTAGAAAGACATAACGAAGGCCAGCGGGCAAGGGTTTTAGTTTTACGTGCGTCTTAGGCGGCTCCTCAGTTTCAAGTGGCTCAGAAGCGTCATCCTCTTCCTCTATAAAGTCGTGAACATTCTCTTCGAGGAATGACTCAAATGGGTCACTAGGTTGTAGGGATTTCACTTCCTCAGCTGGGTTAGGTTCTACCAAAGGTTCAACTATGGAGTTCTTAACCCTAGCTAACGGTATAGTGAGAAGATTCCTTCCTACTTTGGCTAGGACATTTCCTTCCGAGGTTACATCCTGTAGAAGGCCCTCGATAGGATGTCCTATAAGGAGGTCGAAATCTGATGTCTCAAAGACGTAAAAGTCCAAAGCCATCTCAATCCCGTGGTGAAGGAGGAGAAAATCTTGTACTAGGCCGACACTCTTGAGGATACGACCTGAGGTTGTTCTAAGAAGTTTTGATGTTGGGGCTAGCTTTTTACGACGTCCAAGGATATACGCGAAAGAACTGGACATGATGTTTGCCCCAACAGTTGGGTTATACAGGATGTCTACGGCTACCTTGCTTACGAAACCTCGAATGATCTGCGAAGGTGAGTCAATCCGAATGACTTCGGAAGAAAACTCAGACTTGTTTGACCATTTCGTGTTTAGGATGGACAAAAGTTCCCTCACGGTTTCGTTCAAAATTTCTTTCTCCATGTAAATGGAGGGGATCTTTACCGTAGGCTTCTTCTGTATTGAGTAGTTCAAGGTATTCCCAAAATCATCAAAAAGATCTTCCTCGAACTCAAACGGTAATCCGAGAGGTTGAGTTTCCTCTTCCTCAACGGATGGGGTCTCAGGAGCTAGACTGGGCAAGTCTATGGGTTCTATCTGGGAGTCTTCTTGCTCAGTTTTGGTCGCGTCAGCAGGAGAGTTCTCTCGAATGGCTGCTAGGACTTCTTTTGCTCTGGCCGGGGTTATGTGTAGGAATGAGCCCCCAGCTGCTATGTCTATGTACCGGGCTTCTTCACTATTCAACCCAGACCAAAAATGCTGCATGAGCATATAGTCTGGGAAGCCTAGATCTGTTCCGGTTAGACATGAGTCCTGGAATCGGTCCCATGCTTTGGTGATTGTTTCCTTCTCTCGTTGCTAGAAGTTAATGATTTCCTTCCGAAGTGCACAGATCCGGTGAACAGGGAAGTATTCAAGACAAAACTTGTCCCGTAACTTTTCCCATTCACCGTTCGTTAGCCCAACGGTATGGTCGTACCACTTCCTTGCTCTCTCTTTGAGAGAGAACGGGAAGAGCTTCCATCTAATTGTTGCCTGCATCATGCCCGATATAACTAGACACAAGCAAAGCAACTCGAATTCGTGCAAGTGATGGTATGGGTTTTCACCATCACCTCCAGAGAAGGATATGTCCTGGACCATAGCTATGAAGGCAGGGCAAAGTTCATAGCTATCGGTTAAAATAGGATTTGACGAGGGGTGCGGCTCCAATAATTCGCCCTTTGGAGCAGAGAACTCATGAATTTGGGTGGAATGCATGATTGAAAACAAAAATAAAAGAAATATAAAATAAAGGATATATGGCCAACCTTAGATCTTAGACAGCAGCTACGGTTCCCCGGCAACGGCACCAGAAAGCTTGTTGACACCAGCGGTGGCAAACAGAAAGTCCGCAAGTGCACGGCTGTCGTAGTAGCTTTCACCCGTGAGTAAACCAAGTATCGAATCCACGGGGAATGTAAAGGACTGTCTAATCACTAAAGCTGAACCGGATCGATCGAGTGTATATAAAGGCTGGGTGGAGAGGATAACTTAGCACTAAGGCTGATTATATCGAAGGGAATTCTCCTATGCTTGCTTTGGGCACCGGGGTATCCTAGACCTCTAAGAAATTGCCGGCCAACAGCTCTACGCCGTACCCGAACGTGGAGGATTACAAAGGACGGACAGGGTTGTCACCACCTACCGCCTATCTCTTCTAATCCGTGGGGCTACGAGGCAAACGAGGGCAAATATACACCTAAGCACCACACCTAAGATAATATCGGCTATCCTAACCTTGATCAGAGATTAGAATACTTTATGAATAAAGCAACGAACCCACAAGCACAATAGAGAACTCAGCTTTTCTATAACTCAGACTTGAATACTAGTTGAATCCCGGATACTTACTGAGTAGCTCGCATCCGTCGAGGTACAGGTGGAGGGTCGCCGACACGCCGGGACTCCTCCAGACTCTCCCTCACTCTCTCCTTACTTCAACTCTAGATATGAGGAGGGCTTCGCCTTGGATCTTCACTTCATCTCGATGATGCTTAGCCCTGCCCCGAGTCCATCTATTTATAGCTTGGAGAGGCGGTTTGGAGTCGGTTTGCAGCGGTTGAGGCGGTCTAGAGGTGGGCCCAGGTCGGCCAACTAGGGAGGATCGGCTGACCGTCCGATTCACCGTCGTAGATGATCCACGGTACAGATGGGCTCCTGGAAGCGGTTGACAGTTGATCGTGAAGGCGGTGGTGAAATGGTCGCGCGGCCAGGTCGGCCGACCTGGGTAGGTCGACCGACCCAGGGCTGTGGCCCCTCGGCCCCCTCTGTCAGGGTCACTCTCCTGTGGGCCCCATGGTCGGTTTCCAGTGGGTAATGTCGAAGATATGTCGGTTAAGTCAGGGATGTGGGCCCATGGATCCAAGTGATTGCCACGTGGCCCAGTCCCATCTCTTCAGTTCCACCGACCTGATCTCAACGTCCCTGATCACTCTCATGTGTGCTTCTGTTGATGGGCTAAGGTTAGACCTCCCTGGGCCTGGGCCTAGGTCGGCCGACCAGGAGAGGTCGGGCGACCTGGCCTTGGGCCCAATTTAGTCCTTCTTTTGCCACTTTGTTCCTGTAAGCACATATGCACCAAAACTTGTGGAATTCATTAGTAGATAACCCTATGTCTATTTGTTTTATCATTCTTTTGCATCTTTGTTGGCAATAATATTTTGTCATTAAAAACCGCCAACACTTGACCTGAAAGAAAAGATGCGTACATTATGTAGCATTTTTTGTAGAGTACAATGAAAGTACTAAAATTCATTGGATAACGAATATAAGTGTAAAAGCTGCGTCATGCTCTTGTTTCGGTCATATTTCTCCCAAGTAGTTAGCCTATTACGTTTAAGCACCTGGTCCCTGCATTAGCCGTTGCTCGTAGCATGTATGAGACAGACCCATTTATGCATGTAGAGACGTTAGCGTGGCAGAAAGAGCCAAGATTTCATGGATTAAAACGTGTGCTACCCGAGTGACCATAAGAGATAGACAAAATAAGTAGTCGGTATAGCGACGAAAGAGAACGCGGATTACTCGAGAGTAGTTGGCGAATGCATTTATAGGGTGTAGCCTCTGTGAGCCCTACACAACTCAGTAACAAGCCGCGGGTGGAGCCCTTCGAACTTGATGTACCAAGCGTGTGGGCGGCGCCTTATGAACTCGATGTACCAAGCGCATGGGCAGCGCCCTACGCACTCAATGTACCAAGTCCGTGGGTTGTTCGTCAGCAGACCCCAGAAGTAGGCAATCATGGAGTAGGACCCAAGGGTAATTCCCGTCGAAGAGCATACCAAAGTAGTTGGTGTATGGCCAATCTGGTGAAAACAAGATGAAGAAGTTAAAAAATATTCAAAACAAGTAACTTAGCTTGATTTGTGGACGATAGTCGACGAAACCGTGCGTGGTCGTTGATGGAGCCGCGACGATTGTTGATGAAGCCGACTAGTCGGAGTCGACTCCGACTAGTTGTTGGCGGAGTAATGTCCGCTCCCGACTAGTTGTTTGCAGAGTAATGTCCGCTCCCCACTAGTTGTTGGCGGAGTAGTGTCCGCTCCTGACTAGTTGCTTAGTCGAGATGAGTAGTCGAGATGTCGATGGGTAGTCGAAGTAGTCGTCGGCGAGTAGTTGAAGTAGTCGTACTCGCATACATCTTGGATGTGCCTTGAACTCAACTAGGAAAATCCACCCACAAGTTGTCGAATAGGAATCCACTGCGGATTGGGGACCAACGCCCGCCAAGACAATGTGTTGCTGCCTCACGCTGGCTAGATCGAAGTTGATGATGAGGTCCTTCAAGCTCGCCTGATGATCTCGACGATTGCCCCTACCTGGCGCGCCAGCTGTCGGTTATTTATGCCGTCTAGCCTACTATGGGGGGTCCCCAAGGTAGTGATTTGTGCGGTGGGGGATCGCCAGACCTAAAACATAAAGGTAAACGCGGGACACAAGACATGATTTAGACAGGTTCGGGTCGCCAAGGCAGCGTACCCTACGTCCTGTATGGGGTGTATAGTATTGTGCCCTGCGCTGGGTTGATTTCGATGCCCATCTAGGTACCCCAGCCCTCCTTTATATAGTCCAAGGGGCGGGTTCCTAGTCAGCTACAAGGTAGGGGTCCTAGTAGGATTACACAGTATGAGTCCTAGTAGGATTATAGGGGAATTCTAATAGGAGTCCGCCTTCTTCCTTTCTTGAGGATACAGGGGATTCTATCCCTGACAAGATCCGAGCTTTTCTTCTTGAGCATCTCGATGCTCTTGGAGTTGGCTACAGGATTAAAGGAGCAGAATCAATAATGGCTTGCAAAATTGGGATGAGAATATACAGCAAATCAAGTACCTTCTTTCTCGGACTGCAAAAGAATGACTTGGGCCTCCAGTCTCGTTACCGATGCTTCCGTGGCTTGAGCACGAGCGTCTAATAATCACCATTGCTCTTCAGCTGTGGAGAGCGAAGTGATGATCAGGCCCAGAGGCATAGGGTCGGGCTGCACAACTTCAGCAGTTTTCTCCTCGGGCTTCAAAGTAACCACTGGAGATTGATTGGAAGATTTTTCCTCGGTAGATGGCATGGCTGGAGGAGAAGGTGCAGGCTTGAAGGACCCACAGACCCAAACAGAGCAAATGAGCAATCCTCTTTGAAAAACTAATCAAGCGAAAATCAAACTTGTTAAAGCCCTTACTCGCTGTTGGGAGAGTGACTTTAAACTTCTTCGAAGAGATAGAAGAAGGCTTTGACGGCGTCTGGGTGGAACGAGTTTCCTAACGAGAAACCTCCCGAACACGGTTAAGTTTGGTTATACGAGCAAAAGTTGCAAATAAACACCCAAATACGATCATGCTAGATACCTGGTCTCTAGGACGAGGCAAGTCACTCATGGCAGGTAGTTCAGCGGCATCCAGTGCTCCAAGAGAACCCGATCCAGTTGTTGCCTTCTCTGCACTTGCGTCCCTCGAGAGCTTGCGGGTGCAAGGAGGGACGGTGACTTTAGTATTGGTCGGGGCCTTTTTCTCCTGGGCAGGCGGTTGTTCGGGCACTTCAACTGTTGGGGCCTTGTCACCCTGAACTGAAGCCAGTTCTGCCTCATCTTCCAGGTTGATAGCTCCGCTGTGTAGGGGAGCATCAGCAACGGAAGGGGCCTGATCGGGAGAAGAAGTAAGTTCATCTATGACAAACAAAAAGTAATATTTCTAAAAGGAAGCTTACCTCTGGAGCAGGGTTGTCAGCACTAAAGGGTGTTGGGACGTCCGCCCAATCGGGGAGATCAGCGTTTAGCATTTTCTTTAGCTGAGCTGTCACCTCAGACTCACGAACAGCTGCTGGTTGAGAGTCATGATTTCAAATGACTGAACGCCTTTAGAAATTATACCAAACAAAAGAAATTCAAGATTACCTTCAGATTTCATCCCGTTCGGATCGGTATCGCCCGTGAAGGTGCAGGCCAAGCGATTATGGGCCACGAGCGGAATAAACTTCCATCGGATGAAGGTTTCCGCCACATGGACCACAGTCAGCCCCTTCTCACAGAGAAACTAGATCCAATCAATATGCTTCTCACAGAAGGGCTTTGGTTTCTTCCTTAAGATAAGGCATCAGATACTTCCCTTTACCGATGAGGCTTGGGGAAGGGTGATGTAAAACCAATGACGCTGATATCCTTTCCAGGAATCTTTAACTAGAAAAGGGATATAGATGTCCCGATCTCTCAAGGAAAATCCTATTGACCCGATCATGAGTGGATCCTTGTAGAATCCAGGGGTATAAAAGTACCTCCACAAGTCCAGTGATGGCTTAATCCCCAACCAAGCCTTGCACAAGAAAGAAAAAACACTAAGCATAGCTATAGCGCCTGGCCCCAACCAAGCCTTGCACAAGAAAGAAAAAACACTAAGCATAGCTATAGCGCCTGGCTTCATGTGCACAAGTTTTCAATCTTGTAAAACTCATAGACTTTGTGGAGAAAATCCAACAGATAGACCCCAAACCTGCAACAGAAGAACTCGATGAACACGACAAGCTCTAAAGTGTTAGGCGTCAGATGAAGCTGACCTTTAGCCCGTCTGCGCGGGAATGTGTTGGTGTCGGGGAGAAGTCTGAGGTCCTCTAGCTTCTGCAACTGCTTCGCCGTGGTGGTCGATTTCTCCCAGTACTTGTCGGTGGTGCAGGTGCCAGTCCTGCTGCGTAGCTCTCTTCCGAGGGTGGCAGCGCTGCTCTACTCCTTGGACGACTCGTCTCCGGACGTGGACTGGCAAGAGGAAGTCATGGTGGTGAGGGATTGACTGGGGAGTTGGAGATGCAAGAAACTAAGTTGCAATGAAAGATGGCGGCTATTTGTTAGCGAGAGGGAGGAAGACGAAGGCTCAAATGGTGAAAAGACGGCCACGTTTAGGGCTTTTATAGTTTCGACATGGAGCATGAACCCCAAGAAAGCCGGCCTCGATCCACGGCATGCGCAATCACTATTGAGTCAAAAGATTCCTTCCTTTCTCCGCGACAGGCGTTGTTTCGAATACCATGTGAGTTAAATCACAATGCATTTAGAGCAGATAGCTTCCTAAATAAGCTAGCAGTTTTAAATGATCAATTATTATATGTTTGTGAGAAAATACCCCGAGCATTCACGACTCAGGGCAAATTTCCAAACACGAAGAGGAATTTGTAACATCTTCCGAGTAAAATGATTTCATTGATTCAAAAGAAGTACATTTTGCAAGGGATCGATTACTATCCTAAAACTAAAATTTAAAATAAACTATCCTAAAGCCCTTGCAGCTTGGCGAGGATGATGGCGCCACGGCACCAGGTGTCGGGGGTTTCTCCCCGTCCTCCTCCTCGGAGTCGCTGATGAGGTCCATGAGCGCGCTGTCTCCTGGAATCCCGATCAGCTCACGGTTCAGAGAGACGAAGAGGCGCCTAGCGAACTCCTCGTCGCCGATGGTGTCAACCGGAGCAAAAGACGAAGATGCGCTCGAGAACGAGGTCTCTGGCCCGGGACAAGACCAGATGCGCCCGCTGGTGTCATCAGAAGGGTAGCAATAGGGGACGCCGGGGCTGGAGATGGTGAAGCAGGCCTTTTCCCGGTGGCGATGCTCAACGACGTGGCCTCGGGGTGCGGGAACGCCGTTGCCGGAGCTCCTTCTTGATGCTCGGCTTCAACTCCCTCATCCCCGTACAAGGGAAGAGCTAGGAGTGGGCCGCGAGGAGGAGTAGAGGGCGCGGTTGCCATTGACGAACTCTCCGGCGTGCTGGGCTTAGGCTCGGCGAAGCGGCGGGGAGAGTCTCCGAAGAGGAGACGAGACACCTTGAACCGGCGGTTGAGTTTCTTTTTCCACATGGTGCTGGGTGAAAGGAGGCTTGGTGGAGACGGTTCTGGTGCGGATCTATCCAAGGGATGTCATATTTAAAGACCCAGAGGTGATGCTTTGCACGCGGATCGAGGAACTGATACAGTGCTGTAAATTAAGGTGCGTGCGCTGCTAGAGTTTCGGGAGGCATGCGTAGTGGGATTTAAATGCGCGGAACAGAATTCAACAGCCTGTGGCGTTCCAATTTTTGAGTTTAAATATTTCTTTATTCACCTAAAATTATGGCTGTTATTTTCTCTGGCCTTATCGTTTAGATGTAGGCTTTTTCATTCGACATTCGGGATCTATTTTTAACTCTCATTAAAGAGTAATGTTCGAGGTATCTTACATAGCCAAAATCACCCAAAGAGCAAAAAGACCGAAGAGCGCCCAAGGAACAACCTTTTCTGAACAAGATAAGCTTGGGGGCTACTGTTGAGGCCATAATACCAGGGTGTCCGATCACAAGGATTACCAACTACCGACTCCATGAGAAGAAGACTCCGAACAGGACACAACGGCTGGACCAACGGAGGAAAGCTCAAGATTAGATAGGTTTAGGTCTGTTTTGCCTTGTAATGCAAGTCTCCTCGGACTTAAATAGTGGGGGGTCCTGTATGTAGAGGGTATCCCAAGTTTCACCAAACCACCCAAGGGTACTTGTTACACAATTGTAATCTGTACTCACCGAGATAATACAAGCAAGCAACTGGACGTAGGGCCCGAACCAGTATAAAATCCTGAGTCTCTTTGTTCATCTACTGTGATCGTTCTTTGCAAGAAGCGGGGTGCCTGCCGGACAAACATCTACAGAGTATAACCTCGACACCTGTATTTCCACAAACTTCACGAGTCATGTGAGAATCCATGGGTAAGACGGCTGTTGACATGGCATCTTTCTTTTGAGTGTAGTCATCCAATTTCTTCATTAAGAGGGCTAACTTGGCGGTAAGCATATCCGCTTCCTTGACTGTATGTGTACCCCTCGAACAGGATTGGAGTCGTTCATCGCTCCATCCTTGATTGGTCACCATCTTCTAAATTAATGTTGTAGTAGCTTCAGGGGTCAATGAGAAGAGAGCACCTCCAGCAGCAGCATCAATATGGCCTCGGGATGTCGGAGTCATCTCGTTATAGTAGTTCTGAAGAATAAGCCAATTATCCATCCCATGATGAGGACAGGCCAAGATATATTCTTGAAGCCTTTCCCACGCCTCAGGAATTGATTCTGATGCAGCTTGCTGAAAATTTAAAATTCTCCCACGAAGAGCATTAGTCCTGCCCAACGGAAAGAACTTCACTAGGAACGCAGCTGAACATTTCTCCCATGTATTAATCTCTGCACGGCTCATGTAGAACCACTGCTTCGCTCTCCCCAGAAGAGAGAACAGGAACAGGCAAAGATGAATAGCATCTTCACTCACTCCTCTAATGGTGAAGGTGTTGCACAGCTCTTCAAACTGTTGCAAATGGGTGCTAGCATCCTCGTTGGCTTTCCCACGAATGGGCTAGCCTGTACCATCGTAATGAGATCTTAATCTCAAAGCTTTCGTTCCCAACTTCCACTGCAGGACCTTTTGGCACCTGAGAGGTAAAAGGAGCGGAAAACTCGCGGAGAGTCTTCTGAGCCATAGCAGTTGATGTGGATGGCACAAAGGAAGCTGGTTCGACTTCCAAAAGAGTAATCTAAGGAGGAACAACACAAGATCGTACCCTTCTCACAATTGACTCGGGATCTTCAACGAAATTTGTCGGCAATTCGAAACCAGTCATACACTACCTATCTTCATAATCAAAGATAAAGAAAACATAATAACATTAGCCTGCCTGAGTAAAGATCTACCATCCATGCATATAGACATGTGCAAAGTGATTTTTTTTAACCAATGCCTTACCCAGCAACGGCGCCAGAAATACTTGTTGGCATTTCTTAACATTGGCACTAGAATGTTTAGTTCCAACAATGTCGCTAGAAGATGCCATATTGTATTCTAACAAATGCAAATGAATCCACAAGCGCACGGTATACCATTGTAGCACTTCACCCATGAGTATTCCCAAGGGTATTGTATTTTCCCAAAGGAAGGCGGTCGATTAAAGAATATGTTGCGATCATGAATATAGTGATAGTATGGATAGAATCATATACAAAGGATAGGGGTAAGATAATAAGATATGATGGTAGTGTGACAGACATGGGATCATCTCAGGACTAACTAGGCTAGGGAGAAGCACTAAGAGGTAGCATCTAGGTTCTAATGTACTTCCTATATACTGCACTAAACAAGTTAGAGCAAGGTATTCATACACATACACAGTCTAAGCCCATGCACCTAGGCACATGGGGAGATAGCCTCCCGCGCCACTTACGCATGGCGAAGTGACTACTCATTTATGAACTCCTGCAGCAATACCCGAACGTGGGGGAATTCAGAGGGTCCAACAGGGTTGTCACCACCTGCGGCCTACCCTGGCCAAACCGTGGGGCACATTCATATCAAGTCGATGATTCCAATCCGAGACCCATGCTCGCATTGTTCACAACACATTGACCATTTCGGGCTAATAAGACTATGATCAACGTCACCATAAGAATGACCGATGGACCAATGTCGTGGCATAGATCATGGAGACTAATACACATATGAAACCATACTCTAGTTGAACTAGAGCAAAGTCTAACATGTATAAGGGCACTCAAGTCTACACTACCGAAGCAAGGGTATATGACTAACTCATGAGCATATAAGCCTAGTGTTGACGGTCCTTAAGTGTAACTTTTGGCCGTCAATTCCTGCAGAAAACATATGAAATATAACCACCAAACATAGTGATAGGGTTTAATACTGATAAATTCCATGAGTTTTGGTGTTTTGTTTTGTCATGCAGGAAAATGCCCAAAATGACACTACAGGTTCGAGACAGATCTAAATACATCATCATCGTAAATTATCTCAAAGGCCGAATTGGAGTACACCATTGCGAAGAGCTCGTCAAAACGATTCCAACAGATATATTATTCAGATGATTCCGAGCTCAACTATAGAAGATATAAATATATATAAAGAAGCACATGTGGGGCCATTAGGGCCCACCAAGGCGGGGCCCACTCACTGGCGCCCTCCACCGTATGCGCGGGAGCACAGCCAGGGGGCCCACGGCCTGCAGCGGACCCAGGGCTACACACGCACATGCAGGCCTGCGGGTCAACGCACGGGAGACCAGGCAGCCAGGCCACCCCGCGCAACAGGCAGAAGGGCCGACGTGCCGCAGCCCACGGGCCAGCGACCGACTCGGCCAGGTGACACGCGCAGGGAGCCGCGCGAGCGAATGGCTGGGGCCCACGTGGCGACCACGGACAGGCG
>CM014270.1:28510622-28527282 GCA_004135705.1 Alloteropsis semialata
CCTAGTGGAAAGCAAGCGCCTCCATAGGAGAGCAGATGGTTCCTTTTAGGTGCAGTGTCGTGCCATGGGTGGTGTTGCCATGCCAATGCCGTGCATGCGGGCATGTGTGAGGGCTGCTTTTAAATTGACATAGAACGTTGCCTCACCACAAGCATGCATATGAAGAGACCGCGTGCATCAAAAGCAAGAACAGTATCAATTTATAAAATAAAATGCCGTTACTTGTCACCGTTCATAAGGCAGTCAGGATGGAGGCATCCATCTATCCAATCTTCTCGTGAGGAAGGCCAAAAACAGACTCCGGTTCTTCCACTATCTACAACACTCAGTGTAGAGCATGCTGATAATGTGTTACAAATAATAATGTAATAAAAGTAGAACTGAGACAAAGAAAGTAGAGAAAGAACTCTTGTTCTCATTGTTATTGATTGATGGGTTTGATTACATATATATACAGGTTGAGGGGACACGATGAAAGGGTGTCTGTCCATTCAGGAGGCGTCCCTTCTGAATAGGTGTCCTTTCACTGTGTCTGTTCACCAAAGGACATGCCCCTTGGATGTGTCTACAACTACACTGATCTATGTCTTGATTGGTTGGATGAGATCATCTTGAGAAGGTGTCTCTACGAAGAGACATCTATTCACAACAGGAACTTCAGAACTGAATCAGAATTGAAACCAAACTGCCTGTCTACGGTCGTGGAGAAAAATTCAATGACGGACGAAACAGTCCACGCTTTAATATTATATATATAGGTAGAGGTAATTGGAGAGTTTTTCATCTTAATTCTCATGAAATGCGCTGGAAAAAAAGTAAATTCTAAAAATAGTCACAAAAATTCAGAAATATTTGGTCATCAATCTGTGGACTCTAATTAATATAATATTGAATTTATTATATTTTCAAAAAAATTATTCACTTTTGCCATTATGAAAATAGCCTAGAGCCAGAGATCATTGTAAGGCGGGGCTTAGCTCACCGAGAATGGGACTGCTCCCGGACTGCTCCTCGGTGACCTCCCTCTTCCGTCCCAGGGAATCTGCTGGTGCTGGTGCAGTCCTCTACGAGGAGATCAATGGATTCGTTGAAGGCTAACCTCTGGTGCTCTGGTGATTCCTCATCTCCTTCTCCTTCCCGGTTTCTTCCTCTCTATTGGTTTTCTTCTGGTTCTCGCGCTCTCTGGTTTTCTGCCCGTGCTCTGGTTTTAGATCTTGTTGTGGTTGCTACTATTCCTTGGATTTGGACATGGATGTTCTTGGGTCATTGCTGGACTTTGAGGTTGGCAGAAAATTTGAGGCTGATCTGTTTGATTCAGTGGGAAAGAGTGTTCACAGCTTGGAACATGGAAATCATTTCCATCTGCTAGCTACTTTCAGACGTTATCTCTTTCAGCTGAATGAAGATTCTGTTGCACTTGCTCTTCAATCGTGTATCGGAGGGTCTGCCTCCTTATTTCAGGTTGATTACCAAAGTCATAATCATTTCAGATTCACTGTCTCTTGTAAATCAGTGGGTTTTGCAGTTTACAATCTTCGAAGGTACATTGGGCGTTCATTTGATATCTATTTCCATCTCTGGAGCAATGGTGCTCCTCACTGGGAGAGAGAAAAGCGTCTATGGGAAGAAGAAGAGTCCAAGCAGTGGGTGAAAATCATGTCCAAAAAGAAAGCAGTGGCAAAAAGTTCTTTGGCAAAAAAGGTTCATTTTCGTGATACTCTGATTCTTGATTCGCCTACAACTAAATCCAAGCCTGCAGAACTCAAGCAAACTGTCAGAATTGGCTCTTTTGAACTGAAGATTGGTGATGATGTGACTGCTCAGAGTTCTGTGATCCCGAAAAGCATTTTGAAAGAGGTGGATTCGGAGGTTATATTGGATTCTGTTGAAGATTCAAGTATCCCAGAAATTATCCGGGATCAACCTTCCTCGGATCATCAGCGTGTCAATGCACCTCGCAGCTCGCGCCATCAGTCTGATAAATGCTCTTCCGAGTTAATGGAGGTGGTTAACCGTGCGCGCCGCCTGGGAGGATGCACTCGGTGCTTTAGTCTTAATCATGGGAGACTCAGTTGCTTTTCGGCCCCTCGTTGCGCGGCTTGCTATAAATATGGTCACAAATTCAAATCCTGCATAACGAAGAGTCGGCCCAAGATCAAATGGCGGCCCAAGAGCTCAATGCAATGTGAACAGGTCGAATTGGAAACCCAAAAGCCTCGGATGGAGGATGGAAGGTCGGGCAGCAACAGTGTTTCTCCCCCAAATCCTGCCCTCTACAGAGAACCCGAGTCCTCACACAGCCTCTCCCACCTCGGAAACTCCACGCAGTGCAACTCCCCCCCTCTCGGCTGAGGATCCCCTCGCCGACGACGAAATGGCGAACTTCCAAGTTAACCCAGAGCCTTTTCTCCCGATGGGTATGGAGGTGGAGGACTGGGCCAGGCCGGCTCGTGGAAGAATCATCATCAGCGGCAACCCCCCACGCCGGCATGAAGAGTATGCAATTGTCTTTGTTCATCCTCCCCCGCAGCAGAATCTTCTTCATGAGACATGGATGAGGTGATTACTTACTTTGAGGAAGAGCATCATGTTAGGGTTCGTTCTAGCTGTCTTTCGCCGCTGGGCCTTTGTCTGATTCAGGTCACCTCGCCAGTAGTCAGGCAAGCCATGATTGATCAAAGCCCCCATCAACTGGATGCTGTCAGAGAAATTGTGGTTGAGGAACATGACAGGGGTATCAATCGGAGAGCGTGCCCGTTTACTAGAACTTGTTGGGTCATGTTCCTATGTTTTCCTCTGGACTTTCAGACGCGTGATATCATCTCACAAGCTGTTAGTCACTTTGGCGACATAATCACCTGGACTGACAACTCTAGATGTCGATCGCGTGTGCTCCTCAGGTGCAGGGTTCCTTTAGTTAACAGAATCCCTAGGAGCTTGATCATTTGTGAGGGGAGCCAGATTAGAGGCAATGGGGAATCCTGGACTGTGCCGGTGTATGTTCTCAATAGCCAACAGAATGATGTAATGGCTGCTGATGAAGATCAGATCCCACCCAATGGGAACCCACATCCAGAAAACATGAATGTTAACCTTAATGCTCCTGAACCCGGACTCTTCGAGGATGTTGGTGATCTGAATCATGTTCAACAGGAGAATGAAAATGAGGGATGGGAGGCACCCCAGCCACAGCAACAGGAGAACATAATGGACTGGAATCCCTGGCCGCAGCAAGATGGTGCAGTTGTTGGTGAAAATGAGCTGGCACAGGTCAATGCTCTTGCAGATAATGCTGTTGCTAATGCCTTAGCCAATGAGGTTTTACAGCATCCGGATCAGCCGCAAGAAAGCCACTCGGTTAGCAGTGAAACTTCTGAATTTTTCAGAGCCCAGGGTGCCCCAGTGACACTTGAATTGCCACTACCAGCTAGCAACTCTGGCAAAAGAGAACTGATACTGTCTGATAGCAATATTCAGAGCTTCGAGGATGATCACATGGTCAGGAGGTTAGCCATGAGGCTTGGGCTTCACCAAGGTTTTGGCCCATCTCCTTCCATTGAAATGGTGTTGCTTGATCTGGCCCAAAAGGCCCGAGAGATTCAGGTCCTCCTGCCAATGAAAAACCCCATGCCTGTTCAAAGGTGGCGATTTGTCCCTGACAGAGTCCTAGCTGATACCTGGTTTCTTCAGGTGGATAATCCTGCATGGGGAAACAATGCTGAAGCTTCAACCTCATCTGGGTACAAGAGGCCAAGACTCGAATTAATCTCAGAGGAGGAGGGTGATGAACAAATGACCATGACTGAAGCCCAGGATGATGACAGCAGCCAGAATTTGGCTATCAGTTATGCCCAGCCCTCAGAGGTGCTTGATCAGCCCTCTGAAATTGTTCAGGCAGATGAAGGCACTCCTGTGGGAGAAACTACACCCCTGTGCACAAATAGAAGGAAGACTAGAGCAAAAACCCCCATAGTTGATGATGAAGTGAGGAGAAGTTCCAGGCTCAGGAAAGGAGTGAATCCTGACCATATTCAGCTGGATAGAGAACCAAGAAGGAAAAGAGGTGCATCTGTGAAGTCTGTTTCCTTCTCCACAGTTGAAGATCTTAAGTCTGCCATTGTCACTGGAAGCCTGGAAGGGACATGTGATACATCAGAAGCTGTTGATGTGATGCCAATGGAGATCTCCACTCTTGTTGGCCTGGGAACTGAATTCTGTGGTGTTCCTCCTATGGAGTTGAACATGACCACATTACAGGCAAGCAAGGATGTTTAATCAATGAGGAAGCCAACTTATTTTGATTATATTAGGGGGTGCTTGGTTTTCTGCTTGCCTCTGCTTTGGTTCTTTTGCTTTTTTATAAACTGTTGCTACTCTCTATTATGGTGGTTGTGCCACATAAGCTATGTCTCTTCCCTTATCTATGGTCATAATGAATAGTCGATCTTGGAATATCTTATGTTGGAATGTACGGGGTTTAAATGACATGGATAAATGGGAACCCCTCAGAAACAAAATTGAAGAGAGTAATGCAAACATCATCTGCTTACAGGAAACCAAGAGAGAAACTTTTGATCTGCGTTTTATCAGAAATTTTGCTCCTAAGAGATTTGATAAATTCGATTTTTGCCCCTCAGTGGGTGCCTCTGGGGGAATCCTCATTTGTTGGGCTTCTAATTTCTTCAATTTGATGACTCTTGAGAAACACAACTTTGCAATTAGAATGTCTGTAACAGCAGTTCATAATCTTGAGGCTTGGTCTCTTGTTGTTGTTTATGGCCCCTGTAGGCAGCCAGCCAGGGATAACTTTGTAAACTGGCTCTTCAACCTGAACATTGACGATGATGATTTATGGCTTCTTATTGGGGACTTCAATTTCTATAGATATGCAGAAAACAGAAACAGGCCAGGGGGAAATTTCAATGATTGCTTGGTGTTTAACAACATTATTAGCCATTTGGGTCTTGTCGAACTCCCAATCAAGGGAAGAAGCTATACTCGGAGCAACATGCAGGACTCACCTCTTCTAGAGCAGATTGATTGGTTTTTTACATCTGTTGCTTGGACTTCTAGATATCCCCTGTCCATGGTCCTTCCCCTGGCTAGAATCACCTCTGATCACTTGCCATGTAAGGTCCAAATAGGAACAAATATTCCAAAAGCGTAACATCTTCAGGTTTGAAAATCATTGGTTAAGTCACCCAGGATGTATGGAACAAATCAAGAATGCTTGGCTGGTCCCAGCAAATACCAGAAGCAGTGCACAGGTGATCAGTACAAAGTTTAAGCTGTTGAGAAGAATTCTGCAAAAATGGGCTAAGAATCTCTCTAACCTATCCAAACTTATTTCCAATTGCAACATGACCATTGCTTTCCTTGATAAGCTGGAAGAGCTAAGACGGTTATCCTCTCCTGAGGCCAGGTTTAGGGAAATCATTAAAGTGCACATCAAAAATCTACTTGCAATGCAAAATGCTTATTGGAAGCAAAGATATACTCAGAGAATGATTCAGTTTGGAGATGAGAATACTAAATTCTTCCATGCTATGGCAACTGACAGATATAGGAAAAACACAATCAGTCAGATTGTGGATGGGACTGGACGAATGGTGACTGACCATGGTGAAAAGAGTGCTCTTTTCTATCAGGAATTTAAAGGTAGGCTTGGCACTACAGTTGGAATATCCATGCAGTTTAATTTGCAAGCTCTTATACAGCCTCATGCAAACTTGGAGCATCTAATCCTGCCCTTCTCCACTAAGGAAATTGATGAAATAATTTTGGATCTCCCGAATGACAAAGCCCCAGGTCCTGATGGCTTCAACAATATGTTCTTCAAAAAAGCCTGGCACCACATCAGGAATGACATGTACAAGCTCTGTAATGACTTTTACAGTCATCAAGTTGATCTCACTAGTATCAACTACTCTTATATCACTTTGATTCCAAAGAAAGACAACCCTGAAACTGTAAATGATTTTAGGCCTATATCCCTCTTGAACTCCTCATTGAAAATAGTTGCTAAACTTCTGGCCAACAGGCTTCAAGGGGTTGCTGTGGAAGTAGTACATCAGAATCAGTATGGGTTCATCAAGGGACGAAGTATTCAAGACTGTCTGGGCTGGGCCTTTGAGTATCTACACCAATGCCATCACTCAAAAAGAGAAATCATTGTACTTAAATTAGACTTCGAAAAAGCTTTTGATCTGGTGGAGCATGCTGTTGTGCTTGAAATGTTGAGAGTAAAAGGTTTTCTAGGGAAGTGGATTAAATGGATAGAACAGTTCTTTTCCACGGCCACCTCTTCAGTGTTACTGAATGGCACTGCTGGGAAAGACTTCAAGTGCAAAAGAGGAGTCAGGCAAGGTGACCCCCTTTCCCCACTGTTATTTGCCATTGCTGCGGATCTTTTGCAAAGTGTAGTCAATCATGAATATGACTCTGGAAACCTCCTACCTCCATTCCCACAAAATGCTGATACCCCCTTTCCAGTGATCCAATATGCTGATGACACTATTCTCATTATGCAAGCTGAGGTGACACAGCTTAATCTCTTGAAGAATATTCTGCACAAAATTGAGCAATCGAGTGGTCTAAAAGTGAACTATCATAAGTCCTGCCTAGTACCAATTAATGTTGATCAAGGAAAAATCAATGATCTGGCTACTGCTTTTGGTTGCACTGTTGGCTCCTTCCCCTTCACTTACCTTGGTCTGCCCATGGGGCTTACTAAGCCACAAGTCAAAGATTATGCTCCACTAATATGCCGTGTTGAGAGACAAATGGCAGCTTCCTCCCAATATCTTTCCTATGCTGGCAGACTCCAGTGGGTAAACTCTGTCATGTCCTCACTCCCCACATACTATATGTGTTCTCTTAAAATCCCTGTTACAGTGATAGAAGCCATGGATAAATTTAGAAAAAATTGTCTTTGGAGAGGGAAGGAGTTTAGAAACAAAGGATATAATCTTGCAGCATGGGACTTGGTAAGGATGCCTAAGGAAAAGGGGGGACTTGGGGTGGTCAACCTGAGCTTGCAAAATGATGCTCTTCTCCTAAAGCATTTGGAGAAATTCTACAGGAAAGATGATATTCAGTGGGTCAGTCTCATTTGGAACAAATATTACTCAGATTCAGTCCCACACCTGGCAAGAGAAAAAGGGTCTTTCTGGTGGAAAGACATCCTACGACTCAATGTCCAATTTAGGGGTGTTGCCATCAGCAACCCTGGCAAAGGGGACACAGTTAGCTGTTGGCATGATCTGATTAATGGGCATATTTTCTCAGATCGATATCCTAACCTCTTTGAGTACGCCCTAGACCCAAAAATCTCCCTTTACAAGTTCAAGAACTACCAGAATCAGATTGATTGCTTCAGAATTCCCATGACAAGATTGGCATACAATGAGCTTCTGTTACTTCAAACTGACCTGGCAGATTTGGCCCCCCTTGATGAAAACGAGAAAGATACTTGGAATTTCATATGGGGACATCAAAGATATTCCTCGAGCAGGTATTATCAGCACCATTTTCAGCATATACAGCCCAGTAGAGTGGTAGTATGGATATGGAAAACCAATTGTATACCAAAAATAAAGTTCTTTGCATGGTTAATGCTAAATGATAGACTCAACACAAGGAATATCTTGAGAAGGCGAAAGAAATTCCTGGAAGAAGGCTATAATTGTGCTATCTGCCAGGAAGGGGTGGAAGAAACTGCTGAGCATTTGTTTTTTACCTGCCCCTCAGCTGTCTGTAGATGGTTCATGATTGGAATTGTTTGGGACGATAATGCTAGCATGCATCAAAAAATCCTCATTGCTAGACAAGGATTTACTCTGCCTTTCTTTATGGAGATCTTTCTGATTGGTGCTTGGTGCATATGGAAAGAGAGAAATGATTACATTTTCAATAACAAGGCTCCTAGTGTGGCTAGATGGAAGGCGGCTTTCAAGGCAGAAATCACCAGTCATCTCTTCAGAATCAAACAGAGCTTACATCACTCGATTAAACTTTGGCTCGACTCGCTGTAACTTTGTAGATAGCCTGTTTTTTTCCTTTTCTCTTCTCTCCTTTTGTAAAGGTTGCGGTTTGCTTTGCTCCCACTCCTCCCTTTCTTGTTTTCTGTAAGTCTTTCCCTGTAACTTTTTATCCTCTTAATTTAATCAAGTAGCCGGGGGGCTTTGCCCCACGGTGTTCAGTCAAAAAAAAAAGAAAATAGCCTAGAGTAACCTATGAATCTATAGCTAAATTACTCACCTTTTCCATTATAAAAAATAACCAAATATAACCCACTAATATTCATCTATAGTAGCCACGTATGACATTATTATAAAAATAACTTAAAGTAATCCCTATATTTTCATCTGAAATTACTTGTATCTGCCACTATTAAAAGTAATAGGCCATTAGAAAAAATATCCCAAAGTGCGGCAATATATGATTCTAAATTACCTATTTCTTCCATTATTTATTAATATTAAAAATATTAACTTAAAATGTGTATACACGATGTGTTCCACCATGTACACCATATACAAATGTACGGGTGGAGCAGTGAGAACCTAGATTTCCATAACAAACATGTGGCTCAAACCCTTAAATTACATCGAAGTTACCATATATGTTATTATTACTACATATGTTACCACATATGCATTATAAAAATGTACGTACTCTTGGCGGATCCAACCAAAGGGATTAAAAGCATAATGGCTCGTAAAATCCTTAGACGATCGGTGATTAGAACCCTCGATCGGGTGCCACTCTCACCCGACCAGGACCTAAGAAAACGACGACCCGTTTAGCTACGGAGATGGGTCTCCGATTCGCCCGACCCTACCCAAAGGGGGTCGGGAACGCGCATGGCCCTCGGGCGGGATCTCCGCCTCGCCCGACCCCTTCGAGTGGGGTCGGGAGACTCACCCAGCCTCTGCCCCGCAAGTCAAACCTCGGGCGAAGGAATTACGGATGGGGAGACCAGATGGGACAGACATTTATTGCCCTTGACGTGTGCCGCAGAGAGGGCACGACGCTACCGCGCTGGTTGCTACCCTCATAGTTGGCCTCTGCAATGTGACAGGGGCGCTGTCTGGCGGCGCCGCGCGGGCGTGGCTACAGGGGCACGACGTATAAAAACGCCACAGTCATTCCTTTTGCTCCTCAAAGTGACCCCCGACCCCGATCGCTCAGGGTCGGACCTCACTCCGGGGCTGGCAAGGGTACCCCTGTGTAAATAAAACCAGTCGGCACTCGATTCTCTTTTGGTGTCAAAAAGCCAGAGGAACAGATTGTGGAAGGACAAACTTAGGATGAGTTGGAAGCACTACGAAAATCCAAAACGCCCCAACGGGCAATGGTGCCAACGATCGCTAACCAGGCCAAAGTCCATCTCGCTTCGTAAGTTCATAGTGAGATCCCTCTGCATGCTTAAACACAAAAAAGGGTCGGGCTCCACCACATTCACTTTAAACGAAAAGGGACAAATCGCTTTCCCAAAAAACAGTTAACCAACCCAATCGAAAGTTTACACAAGTTTGTAGGTACCACGACCTCGTCCTCTGCATTTGTAGCTAGGATGTGCGTGAAGGGTGCCACCTCTTCCTCAATCTCAGATAGCTCTTCATCTGAGTAGCCTGGCGCGAAGCCCTGGCTGAGATACTCCAGGCCGATGTCTTCATAGTGCGAGCGCGGGACAGCGAAAGCACGATGCTCGCCAAAGTGCAACGTGTCTGTTGACAGACCGCACGCCCGAGCAGTGATGTGGAGAACTCGGGTAAACAATGAGCTGGACTCCTGCTCCGACGACATCCTGAGCTCGCCGAGCACCGTGTTGACGGCAACATGCAGTGCGTCATGGTCGCCGCTCTCCTCCTTATACATGGCCTGGAGCCCACGCAGCTCACCTTCGAGCTCGGCGACTCTCACTAGGCCCTGGCTCACCTCGATGGCTATGGTCCTAGACACGACCTCGACCCCCTCCTTCGCTTTCCACTCAATGGTCATGGCGTTGGGCGCAATTTCTACCTCCCAGGCCTTCTCCGTGGATAGGATGAGGGCCCTCATGTGCTCGGCTAGCACCTTGCCAATATCCTCACACAGTTGGCACACGGATTCGGCAAGCTAGCCCTTCTCTCCCCGCAGCCTCTCCTACTCCTCCCGTAGTTGGTCCCACTCCGCCTGCAGTGAACGGCGCTCCTCTCCCCATGCGTCCGTGTCCTTTTACCACTGAGCGAGAAACCTCATCTTCCTCGCCTCGACGTCCTCACCGTCCTTACGCGCAATCCTCTCCCGATCACGGGCGTCGGTCGCCTCCTGGCGCGCGACAGCTAGCTGTTCCACGATCTCCCCGCGCGCGCACGTATCCTCTGATAGGAGGTCCCAAACGCCCTTCTTGTGCTGCAAGAAGAGGGACTTCTCCTGGCTGTGCTGTGTAAGGGACTGCAAGAAAACATCCAGAGTCACGGCCTCGGCCTTGGGATAGCTAAGACACAGGAGGACGAACAAAACTCACCGTGCCAGTGGAGATGACCGTGTCATGGAGTGTGCCCAGTGCGGTGGTCAACACCTCGACCATCGACCCGACCCCGGCCTGGACCTGCAAGCCTTCGGCCTCTTCTGCATCATCCTCGAGGGCGAACACTGTGGCGTTAGGGTTCTGCCACTCGACCCATCGAACCTGAGGACTGACAAATGCGAAGGGGTCCCTGCCCGAGACCAACCACTTCCCGCTCGTCCACGACCTCCACATCCAGCGACTCGGCGCCGCCCAATGGTGACGTCGGGGGGTTAGACTACACGCCCAGGGACACCGTTGGCTCCCTAAGCGCCCGAGGCGCGTCGGCGGCACAATGGCTCTCCTCCCCACCCACAGGAGTCGGTAGTCGGTCAAGGGCTCCTCCTGCCGTTCGTCGGCAGGTACCTCTACCACCTCCTCAGTCGGAGGGACATGGTCATTATCGTGCCTCACACCACTCCCATCGGCGGGAGGTAGCGGCATGACAAAGTCATCACAGGCCCCATGGTCACTGGTGACACGCCAAGCCTGGGCGACAACGATGGAGACAACAGCGACAATGACATCGCTGTTATTAGTGGGGCAACGGAAGATCCTTCCCCTCCAGCACTGCCGGCCGCCGTTGCCGTGGCCAACGCGGGGCGTGGCCCCATCGCTGCTCCCATGGGCGGTGCGACAGCTACCCCGATCACCCTCTAGCCGGCGTGTCTTGCGCATGATGGCAGGCGAGCACCTTCCTTAGAGCCAAGACCAACGGGCTCTCGCGTCCCTGGACCCTGCGCGATTCCCAGGATAAGAACGCCAGAGAAATCCATACGAAATCGGAGAGAAAGGATCCTCCCGCTCATACATTAATGCCATCGGGCGATGCCGCTTTGGAGTAGACCCCCCTCGCTCGGGCTGCTTCTCGATAGATCGTGGGCGCTTCACGCACTCTGCCTGCTGTGTAGGGACAGGTTGGGCGGGTGCAGCCGCCATGGCAGGGCGCTGGGGCTCAACCCCTGACCCCATGTACGAGAGGTCCCCGATGCTAGCCGCAGGGTTGGGAACGTCCGACCCGGCCCAGGGAGCAGTCAAATCTTCACTGCCCCGCATCAATTCGTCCCAGTTGATGGGGGACGGGTCATTAACGCCCCTGGAGACTACCTTCACTTTAGCTCTGCCAACGGCCTCGCTGGTGCCCGCGCCGACATCCTTTCTGGCATGCTCCCTAACCTCCACGACAATGACATCATCTTCATCCTCATCGTCTTCATCAGCCGAGTGGCTCTCCACTGATTTCTCCCGGTCTCGACGCGCGATGCGAGCGAGCCCGACGTCCTCTCTCGCCGACAACTTCACCTTCCGCCTCGCTGAATTGACGTCCTTCTTCCTCTTCTATACGTTGATGAGCTCGTGGTTCCTCTCTCTCTGAGACATGTCCTCTGGCAGAGGTGGGCAGGAGGACTAGAAGCTAAGTGCCCCCTAGTCGCCAGAAACACAAGATCAATAATGGTGGTCGGACAAAGGAAAGCAAGGCGATCGGTTGAGCACACTCACCACAAATACGTAGCCGTTATCAGGTCACATCGAGGGCTGACCCACCAATGGGTACAGGGTATCGTCACGGACCACGGCCTCTCGGAGGCACTGATGGATCTCCCCATCGATGAGCGGATCAAGGGTGTTGACACCGGATTTTCGCACCTGACATACTGAGTCAGATGATGATGTGGTGAGGTTGAGACTGCACAGTGGGCCCGCTGATTGGTCAAGGCCGAAGGTGACAAAGAGGGAGGCCGATGCTGAAGAGGGGTCCGATGAAGCAGGAGTCCAATCCGATGACGAGTACAAGAGGGAAGACGCGTTGGCTAAGGAGGAGGCGTATCAGATTCAGGGACTATTTCCTTTCCAGAAGGCGTATGAGAGTCCCGTTCTATCTTAAGCTTAGTTTACCTTATTTAGTTAGTCTAGTCTGATCAGGACTCTCCATGACCAGGGTATAAATATGAACCCTCGTCCATTGTAAAGAATTATTCTCACAATCAATACAACCCGGCTTCACGCCAAAACCCTAGTAGTAGTTACCGACGAAGCTCATTGGTGGACGGGCTGCATCAGTTCTGATCTCCAGCTTACCAGTAAGTTAGTCAATTTATCGAACTAGTATAGGCTTTGAATTGAGGCGCATCGCCCTTTCTCGTTTATACTGTTCAACCGATTTATCTCTGGATAATCAAGATTGATATAGATTCCCTACGTCGGAGCTAGATCAATATTGATTATTCAACAGATTATCGTTATCGGACTATACTTTAAGCCTAGATTCCCTACGTCGGAGCTAGGTATCAAGATTAGTCTAGATTCCCTACGTCGGAGCTAGAGTAATCTTGGTTACTAAAGGTAGTCTTTGCGGTTTGTTGGAGTTGCTAGATTGGTTTAGATCTACGCCATGTGAATCAATTCTACTTCTTCAACGGCTTTGAGCATGGGTCTTGGTCCGATTTAAGCAATATTTATCTTACAGCATCGTTCTATGTCCGATCCTGCTTTGTGGTTTAATCTGGTTGTTCTTTGAGTATTACATTGGTGTAGATTCCCTACGTCGGAGCTGGATCTTTGTAATACGCTTAGATTAATCTTTGACTGTCATGTTTGGTCTAGATTCCCTACGTCGGAGCTAGGTTCATCTTGATTAGTTAAAGGAAGCTTTGATTATGCCTTAATGCTATTTGAATGTTAAGTGTGGTGTAGATTCCCTACGTCGGAGCTGGATCATGCTTAATTGTTTGGTAGCATATCTTAGAATCAGAACGTATCTGTTAATGTTTTGCCTGCTTATTTTGCTTAATCTGATCAACACCTGTGCGAGCATCTTGTTTAATTAACAGGTTGATAAGTTAAGTCTGATTATCTAGCTATCTGATCTGATCATAGTTAGAGAAATCTAGATTCCCTACGTCGGAGCTAGATTTCTCTGAAAAGGCTATAGTCCGATCGGTTGGTTAGATGGTCCGATAAGACGAGTCAAACTGGTAACTAGACAAGGTGGACAATGTATCGGCTTACACTTTGATTATTTAATATCTTGTTTCAAGACATAGCTGATCCATTATTTTACATATTGGCCTTGTTTTATGCTTTATTTCATTATTCAAAGGCTGGTCTGTTATATCAATCAAGGTCCGATCCTGAGGTCCGATTTGGTGTCTGATTGAGGTCCGATCACTCGGTCCGATTGACGTCATCATCGAGGTCCGATTCTGAGGTCCGATCAGTATCGGCCGATACGTGTCTGATTGGGTCTTGGCTAAAATTCGATGTTACTCCATCGTCTGAAATAGAGCCGGCACAATCAAAGAGCAATTTAACTGTTTTATCCCCTTGTCAATTTCAGGTCAAATTGACTGGCACGCCGCGAACCTGAACTGGAGTGTAGACTGGCACTGGAGCGAAGCTGATCTCCCTGGTCTTCTTGTGCTGCACGCGGGGAATACGACTGCCGATTTTCTGCGTCAACACATTTTTGGCACGCCCAGTGGGACACGAGAAACAAATCCAAGATGTTGTCGTCTGATGCTGAACAAGAAACTGCAGCCAGACTTGCTGCTGAAAAGGAAGCTGCTGAGAAGGCTAAGAACGACAGAAACAAGACGCCTGAAGTGACCATGCCCATTACAAAGGCCGATCTGTCCAAAGCTCAGTTGGATGCAGTTCAGGCCCAGATTGATGCGTTTGAGAAGTTATGCCTTGGTCAGTTTGGACGTAATCGTTCAGGTCCTATACTCAAAGGTCCTCTCCCGGATCCAGAGTTGATCAAAAAGACAACTGATGCTCGGGAGTACCAGGTTAACATGACGGAGATGATTCACCAGGCTGTTCATCATGCATTGATCAACCAATTAGGCACCTTGGTGAATTCTTTGGACAATCTCATCAAGAAGGCGGTGGACGATGCTATTTGCTTGAAGGGTCCAGTGTTTATAGCAGATTCTGTAGGAGCATCAGGATCAGGAAGAGGCAAAGAGACTGCAGATAATATAATGACCGTTGCTCCACAAATGCCGATTGCTCCAACACCTCCTGTTGAACTGGCCAACGGTTTCCTGTTGATGGCCGATGGAACTATTGTCGGCCCGCATGGTGAAAAGTATGCCAGGACTCTGAGTGAACAAGAAAAACAACCTACAGCTACAAGGCTACGTGCAGAGGTTCCTTCACATCAGCGTATGGTCGGAGATTACAATAATTATGTGATGGACGTAGCTGATGGAATGTCACCTGGAAATCAACAGTCCGATTGGTCACAGAAAATAGCCGAGGTGATCCAAAATCAATTCGGCTTGAAGCCTAAAGACGAAGCGAGGTTGTATCGGCACCCGTACCCTTCTTATTTTGATGCAGTGCCACTTCCTCCACGTTACAGAGTGCCGGATTTTTCAAAATTCTCCGGGCAAGATGATATGACCACCATCGAACATGTGAGCCGATTCTTGGCACAGTGTGGTGAGGCTGCTTCAGAGGAGGGACTTAGGCTCAGATTTTTCCCTCTGTCACTATCGGGGCCGGCGTTTACCTGGTTTACGTCGTTGCCAGCAGGATCAGTCACAGGATGGTCCGATATGGAGAAGCAGTTCCATAAATACTTCTTTTCTGGTCTCAATGAGATGAAGATCTCCGATTTGATTGCTATCAGGCAGAGGAATGATGAGACCGTCAAGGAGTACATTCAACGATTCCAAGACACTAGGAATCGGTGTTACAGTTTGAAACTGTCTGACATGCAGTTGGCCGAGCTTGCATTCCAAGGTTTGCTCGCGCCGATTAAAGAAAAGTTTTCTGCCCAGGAGTTTGAGACATTGGGGCAACTGGTTCAGAAAGTGTCAGCTCATGAGGTTAGATATCAGGAGATGAAGCGTGTGAAGTTCTCCAAGCAAGTGTCTTATCTCTCTGAATCTGAAGAGGAAGCTGATGTCAACATAGCTGAATGGACTAAATCCAAGAAGCCAGTGTCGCTCCCGTGGATCAAACAGAATCCTGAAAAGTTTGGATTCGATATAACAAAGGCCGATAAGATTTTTGATTTGCTGCTTAGTGAGAAGCTTATTCAGCTTTCTCCAAATCATTCTATTCCATCGGCCGATGAGTTGAAGAAACGCAAGTATTGCAAATGGCACAACTCGACATCTCACGAGACCAATGAATGCAAAGTGTTCAGAAGGGAGATCCAATTGGCTATTGAGTCAGGCAAGATCAAGTTTGAAGACAGCAAGAAAGGCATGAAGATCGATGGTCATCCCTTTCCCAATAACTTTGCTGATTTCTCCTTTTCTGTTAATATGGTTGATGCTAATGAAAAGGGGAAGTTCAAGTGCTTACATCGGACCACGCCAAGAGTTCTGGTGCCGTTGATCCTGTGGTTCAAGTTACTGTTGAAGAGCTACGCAGGAATCATCAGGCGTTTGGACGTGAATCTAATGCTCCTGGTGGGTATCGGCCGCGTGTGACTTCCCAAATGTTGATCAACAAATACAAGAGGCAGCAGGCAGCAGCCCGAGCGTGGGAAGAACGCGAGGAACGACGACGTCGGAGGCGTGAATATCAGGCAAGGCGGCATGATGAAGAGTTTGATGATCGGCGCCGACGTGATGACAGGTCCGATGGCCGACGCCGATATAATGAGTTGTCCGATGGCCGACGCCGATTTGATGAGTGGTCCGATGACCGACGCCGGTATGATGACAGATCCGATGGCTGGCACTGGATTGATGATAGAGTTGACGATCGTCATCAGTATGGTTATAGGTCCAATTGGTACACGGATGAACGTCAAGGTTACGACCGATACAACCAGGATGATGATCATTGGGGATGTCCTTTCTTTGTATTCTGCTGGAACGAGAAGCTTAGACTGCCGTCAAGAGCAGATTGTCCTGAATGTAGCTTCCAATATGAAGAGTACAGAGCTTCCAAGAGAGGTCGACGATCAGTTCATGAACGGATCGGCGTCAGGATTGAAGATCATCATCAGAGAGATGAAGGCCGGGTTAACACTCATGGCCACAAAAATAATGAAGGCCGGGCTGATGCTCATGGCCCTGAAAAAATGGAAGAGAAGGCTCCAGTTCAAAATCGGACTGAAGAACCTCCAATGAGGCCTGGACA
>CM014270.1:28530006-28549535 GCA_004135705.1 Alloteropsis semialata
AGCGTGTCAATGCACCTCGTAGCTCGCGCCATCAGCCTGATAAATGCTCTTCCGAGTTAATGGAGGTGGTTAACCGTGCGCGTCGCCTGGGAGGATGCACTCGGTGCTTTAGTCTTAATCATGGGAGACTTAGTTGCTTTTCGGCCCCTCGTTGCGCGGCTTGCTATAAATATGGTCACAAATTCAAATCCTGCATAACGAAGAGTCGGCCCAAGATCAAATGGCGGCCCAAGAGCTCAATGCAATGTGAACAGGTCGAATTGGAAACCCAAAAGCCTCGGATGGAGGATGGAAGGTCGGGCAGCAACAGTGTTTCTCCCCCAAATCCTGCTTCCTCTACAGAGAACCCGAGTCCTCACACAGCCTCTCCCACCTCGGAAACTCCACGCAGTGCAACCCCCCCTCTCGGCTGAGGACCTCCTCGCCGACGACGAAATGGCGAACTTCCAAGTTAACCCAGAGCCTTTTCTCCCGATGGGTATGGAGGTGGAGGACTGGGCCAGGCCGGCTCGTGGAAGAATCATCATCAGCGGCAACCCCCCACGCCGGCATGAAGAGTATGCAATCGTCTCTGTTCATCCTCCCCCGTAGCAGAATCTTCTTCATGAGACTATGGATGAGGTGATTACTTACTTTGAGGAAGAGCATCATGTTAGGGTTCATTCTAGCTGTCTTTCGCCGCTGGGCCTTTGTCTGATTCAGTTCACCTCGCCAGTAGTCAGGCAAGCCATGATTGATCAAAGCCCCCATCAACTGGATGCTGTTAGAGAAATTGTGGTTGAAGAACATGACAGGGGTATCAATCGGAGAGCGTGTCCGTTTACTAGAACTTGTTGGGTCATGTTCCTATGTTTTCCTCTGGACTTTCAAACGCGTGATATCATCTCACAAGCTGTTAGTCACTTTGGAGACATAATCACCTGGACTGACAACTCTAGATGTCGATCGCGTGTGCTCCTCAGGTGCAGGGTTCCTTTAGTTAACAGAATCCCTAGGAGCTTGATCATTTGTGAGGGGAGCCAGATTGGAGGCAATGGGGAATCCTGGACTGTGCCGGTGTATGTCCTCAATAGCCAACAGAATGATGTAATGGCAGCTGATGAAGATCAGATCCCACCCAATGGGAATCCACATCCAGAAAACATGAATGTTAACCTTAATGCTCCTGAACCCGGACACTTCGAGGATGTTGGTGATCTGAATCATGTTCAACAGGAGAATGAAAATGAGGGATGGGAGGCCCCCCAGCCACAGCAACAGGAGAACATAATGGACTGGAACCCATGGCCGCAGCAAGATGGTGCAGTTGTTGGTGAAAATGAGCTGGCACAGGTCAATGCTCTTGCAGATAATGCTGTTGCTAATGCCTTAGCCAATGAGGTTTTACAGCATCCGGATCAGCCGCAAGAAAGCCACTCGGTTAGCAGTGAAACTTCTGAATTTTTCAGAGCCCAGGGTGCCCCAGTGACACTTGAATTGCCACTACCAGCTAGCAACTCTGGCAAAAGAGAACTGATACTGTCTGATAGCAATATTCAGAGCTTCGAGGATGATCACATGGTCAGGAGGTTAGCCATGAGGCTTGGGCTTCACCAAGGTTTTGGCCCATCTCCTTCCATTGAAATGGTGTTGCTTGATCTGGCCCAAAAGGCCCGAGAGATTCAGGTCCTCCTGCCAATGAAAAACCCCATGCCTGTTCAAAGGTGGCGATTTGTCCCTGACAGAGTCCTAGCTGATACTTGGTTTCTTCAGGTGGATAATCCTGCATGGGGAAACAATGCTGAAGCTTCAACCTCATCTGGGTACAAGAGGCCAAGACTCGAATTAATCTCAGAGGAGGAGGGTGATAAACAAATGACCATGACTGAAGCCCAGGATGATGACAGCAGCCAGAATTTGGCTATCAGTTATGCTCAGCCCTCAGAGGTGCTTGATCAGCCCTCTGAAATTGTTCAGGCAGATGAAGGCACTCCTGTGGGAGAAACTACACCCCTATGCACAACTAGGAGGAAGACTAGAGCAAAAACCCCCGTAGTTGATGATGAAGTGAGGAGAAGTTCCAGATTCAGGAAAGGAGTGAATCATGACCATATTCAGCTGGATGGAGAACCAAGAAGGAAAAGAGGTGCATCTGTGAAGTCTGTTTCCTTCTCCACAGTTGAAGATCTTAAGTCTGCCATTGTCACTGGAAGCCTGGAAGGGACATGTGATACATCAGAAGCTGTTGATGTGATGCCAATAGAGATCTCCACTCCTGTTGGCCTGGGAACTGAATTTTGTGGTGTTCCTCCTATGGAGTTGAACATGACCACATTACAGGCAAGCAAGGATGTTTAATCAATGAGGAAGCCAACTTATTTTGATTATATTAGGGGGTGCCTGGTTTTCTGCTTGCCTCTGCTTTGGTTTCTTTGCTTTTTTTATAAACTGTTGCTACTCTCTCTTATGGTGGTTGTGCCACATAAGCTATGTTTCTTCCCTTATCTATGGTCATAATGAATAGTCGATCTTGGAATATCTTATGTTGGAATGTTCGGGGTTTAAATGACATGGATAAATGGGAACCCCTCAGAAACAAAATTGAAGAGAGTAATGCAAACATCATCTAGATATCCCCTGTCCATGGTCCTTCCCCTGGCTAGAATCACCTCTGATCACTTGCCATGTAAGGTCCAAATAGGAACAAATATTCCAAAAGCTAACATCTTCAGGTTTGAAAATCATTGGTTAAGTCACCCGGGATGTATGGAACAAATCAAGAATGCTTGGCTGGTCCCAGCAAATACCAGAAGCAGTGCACAGGTGATCAGTACAAAGTTTAAGCTGTTGAGAAGAATTCTGAAAAAATGGGCTAAGAATCTTTCTAACCTATCCAAACTTATTTCCAATTGCAACATTACCATTGCTTTCCTTGATAAGCTGGAAGAGCTAAGACGGTTATCCTCTCCTGAGGCCAGGTTTAGGGAAATCATTAAAGTGCACATCAAAAATCTACTTGCAATGCAAAATGCTTATTGGAAGCAAAGATATACTCAGAGAATGATTCAGTTTGGAGATGAGAATACTAAATTCTTCCATGCTATGGCAACTGACAGATATAGGAAAAACACAATCAGTCAGATTGTGGATGGGACTGGACGAATGGTGACTGACCATGGCGAAAAGAGTGCTCTTTTCTATCAGGAATTTAAAGGTAGGCTTGGCACTACAGTTGGAATATCCATGCAGTTTAATTTGCAAGCTCTTATACAGCCTCATGCAAACTTGGAGCATCTAGTCCTGCCCTTCTCCACTAAGGAAATTGATGAAATAATTTTGGATCTCCCAAATGACAAAGCCCCAGGTCCTGATGGCTTCAACAATATGTTCTTCAAAAAAGCCTGGCACCACATCAGGAATGACATGTACAAGCTCTGTAATGACTTTTATAGCCATCAAGTTGATCTCACTAGTATCAACTACTCCTATATCACTTTGATTCCAAAGAAAGACAACCCTGAGACTGTAAATGATTTTAGGCCTATATCCCTCTTGAACTCCTCATTGAAAATAGTCGCTAAACTTCTGGCCAACAGGCTTCAAGGGGTTGCTGTGGAAGTAGTACATAAGAACCAGTATGGGTTCATCAAGGGACGAAGTATTCAGGACTGTCTGGGCTGGGCTTTTGAGTATCTACACCAATGCCATCACTCGAAAAGAGAAATCATCGTACTTAAATTAGACTTCGAAAAAGCTTTTGATCTGGTGGAGCATGCTGTTGTGCTTGAAATGTTGAGAGCAAAAGGATTTCCAGGGAAGTGGATTAAATGGATAGAACAGTTCTTTTCCACGGCCACCTCTTCAGTGTTACTGAATGGCACTGCTGGGAAAGACTTCAAGTGCAAAAGAGGAGTCAGGCAAGGTGACCCCCTTTCCCCACTGTTATTTGCCATTGTTGCGGATCTTTTGCAAAGTGTAGTCAATCATGAATATGACTCTGGACACCTCCTACCTCCATTCCCACAAAATGCTGATACCCCCTTCCCAGTGATCCAATATGCTGATGACACTATTCTCATTATGCAAGCTGAGGTGACACAGCTTACTCTCTTGAAGAATATTCTGCACAAAATTGAGCAATCGAGTGGTCTAAAAGTGAACTATCATAAGTCCTGCCTAGTACCAATTAATGTTGATCAAGGGAAAATCAATGATCTGGCTACTGCTTTTGGTTGCACTGTTGGCTCCTTCCCCTTCACTTACCTTGGTCTGCCCATGGGGCTTACTAAGCCACAAGTCAAAGATTATGCTCCACTAATATGCCGTGTTGAGAGACAAATGGCAGCCTCCTCCCAATACCTTTCCTATGCTGGCAGACTCCAGTGGGTAAACTCCGTCATGTCCTCACTCCCCACATACTATATGTGTTCTCTTAAAATCCCTGTTACAGTGATAGAAGCCATGGATAAATTTAGAAAAAATTGTCTTTGGAGAGGGAAGGAGTTTAGAAACAAAGGATATAATCTTGCAGCATGGGACTTGGTAAGGATGCCTAAGGAAAAGGGGGGACTTGGGGTGGTCAACCTGAGCTTGCAAAATGATGCTCTTCTCCTAAAGCATTTGGAGAAATTCTACAGGAAAGATGATATTCAGTGGGTCAGTCTCATTTGGAACAAATATTACTCAGACTCAGTCCCACACCTGGCAAGAGAAAAAGGGTCTTTCTGGTGGAATAGATGGTTCATGATTGGAATTGTTTGGGACGATAATGCTAGCATGCATCAAAAAATCCTCATTGCTAGACAAGGATTTACTCTGCCTTTCTTTATGGAGATCTTTCTGATTGGTGCTTGGTGCATATGGAAAGAGAGAAATGATTACATTTTCAATAACAAGGCTCCTAGTGTGGCTAGATGGAAGGCGGCATTCAAGGCAGAAATCACCAGTCATCTCTTCAGAATCAAACAGAGCTTACATCACTCGATTAAACTTTGGCTCGACTCGCTGTAACTTTGTAGATAGCCTGTTTTTTTCTTTTTCTTTCTCTCCTTTTGAGTAGGTTGCGATTTGCTCTCACTCCTTCTCTTCTTGTTTTCTGTAAGTTTTTTCCTGTAACTTTTTTATCCTCTTAATATATTCATGTAGCCGGGGGGCTTTGCCCCACGGTGTTCAGTCAAAAAAAAAAAAGATCTATAAGGACAGAACCAAAAGATGGCACGACAAAAGACTCAAGCCAAAAGAATCCAACATTGGGGACAAGCTATTGATGTTTAATTCCAGGGTCAAGCTCGTCAGACAAGGAAAGCTTCGAAGCAAATGGATAGGAACTTATACCGTCATCAACACGTCGACTCACAGGGCAATCACACTCCAAGACGACGATGGTAAGATCTTTAATGTAAATGGCCATCAATTGAAAGTTTTACTTGAACTGCTTCCAATCCGAGAAGAAGAGGTAGATAAATACATCTGCCTCTACAAATAAAATTTTGGTCCTTCTAAAAAAAGAGAAAAAATTCTCTAACCTTATTTAAATAAACTACCTGGAGTAATCCCGGTAGAGTATTTTGTATCCTTTGTCTTTGTATTTAATAAAAGCAGGTGCATATCCAAGTGTGGGGGAGGATCTTGTGCACTTCATCAGCATAACTACGCACAAGACCTGCCTCCACACATTGCGCAATCTGCACCCGAGCAGCATGCATGAGCCCAAGGGCCAGGGACCCAAGAAGGGTTCGGCCGAACCATATTTAGTGCATGTCTGGCCCATCCTTCTCCTGGTTGCAGGGTTGCGCACTCGAACTTGAACCTCCTTTGAATAAATAAATTTCAAATTGGTTTCAAACTCACATCATGATCAAAAGGTTAAAACCAAATGGCCTTGACACACTCCTTGCATCCCTATGATAAAATTTGTATACTCTTTATTCCCCACTTATATCCTATATCTTGTGAACAACTTCTTCATAGGGAACGCATGTTATCTAAGTAATTGATTAATGTGATATGGTTGGATGAAAGGAACCTTGCTGTTTCATGCAAATACTTGGGCTTTCTTTTAAAAATTTCAAAATTCAATAGCTTGGCTCCTTAATGATGATAAATTCCTACCAAAGGCAAAGAATGATCACCTTGCAAAACCTTATGATCATGCTACTTGTCTTTGCAATGAGCTTTGTCAAACTGTTGTGACCTTTGTGAGAAACGTTTCATGCTTTCATGATCAAGAGCACGTACACACCACATAAAAATGTTGAACTTCTACACTGGAAGTTAGCAAGCACCTTCATCCATCCATCCACCAAATAAAGACTCTAGAAAAAAATTTGATCTTTATCTCCAATTTAATTATAAAAAGAGGCATGGCAAAAAAAAGAGAGATGGACACATGAAGGTCCAAGAAAAAACGGATACATGATGGTCCAAGTAAAAAAGGGAGAAAAGTGAGAAAAAATATGGGCACATGAAGGCCCATGTAAGAGATTGACTTGCCCTCAAAAGTTTTGTACGCAGACGAGATCACACGAAAACAAAAGAGTCCCCCCTCCATCATACTTACCACACACTAGCACCTCTTGATCCGATTGCATGACTTGTTTCTCTTAAGATCTGGTTTTCTGACTTAGCAATTTATGCAAAGCAAGTATGCCTTACTATTCTCCCAACCCTGAGCTCCACATAAGCTTTTCTAGTGGTAGGATGAGAAGGAGGCAAACAACTTTGCCTTGGTGAGGATTCAGAAACACCTTAAGAGATTTGAGAGAATCGTTCGAGGAGCAAAGACCCATTTGTTTTAAACATCAATCAAAACCCAAGTTTCTAAGCAAGAGGAGCGGGGGAACTCAAAATCTGTACCGTTCCATTTCTCAATTACCCAAGACAACATGGTAGACACTCCAAAGTTCACAGGGCAAGCTGAGGCATGGAATAACTTGTATGCATGTACCATACCAAGAAAGTGCAACCATCTTAGTCCTTAACCTTTACTCGAGGACAGGCAAAGTGCTAAATGTGGGGGCGTTGTTGACGGTCCTTAAATGCCGAATTCGACCGTCAATTACACCAATAATCAATACAATAATAAACATCAAACAATGTATTGTGATTTATCACTAACGCGTTCCACAAGTTTTGGTGTTTTGCCTTCTGATGCAGGGAATGTCATTGTGGGCTTGAGAAGAGAGCTAGATGTAGCATTATCATGAACTATCTTAGAAGCACATTTGGACAACACCAATGCGTAGAGCTCGTTGATACAATTCCAAAGAATATATACTTCATACAAATGGGAATCGAGGAAGAAAATATATTTTATAATAAATTTTGCGGCGGGCCAACCCGACCGGAACCCACCCAGGTGCCGCGGCCTAAAGGCCAGCGAGCGCCGGCGCCAGGCCACGCCCGGGCAGGCCTACGGCCAACAGAGCCGGCAGGGGGTCAACCACCGCACAAGGCACGTGTGGAGGCCAACACACCCGCACCTACAGGCCCACAGGCCACACACCATGTGCGCGAGGGCCACCAACCGTGGGAAGACGCGGACGCCGCCACCTCCGCATCGCGGGAAAAGGGTCGGCCGCGGGACTCCCTCCACATCGCACGGGAACAGAGGCGACCAGGGCCCACATGGCAGGGCACCAGATGCCACCACGCTAGCGGGAAGCGCCGTCAGCACTCTGCGCACGGTAGCGCGTATGCAGGAGGTCACGGGAGTAGAGAGCAGTGCCGGCGCGCGGGAAATCACCCTGCGCTGGAGCCCAGGGCACCAGTCGCCATCCATGTGGGCCCACAGGCCAATGACAGGAGTAGGGCATGAGAGACCAGAAGTAGCTGCACCTGGACGTGGTATTTGGCGCCAAGGGTAATAAAAGGAACGAGATAGAAGAAAATAAAAGGAAAGAGGAGAGGGAATAGAAGGAAGGAATTGATTCTTAGGCATCCACCTTCACTATAAATAGGACCCCCCTCTCCCTTGCATCCAACACACAACTCATTCTCTCATTCTTTTGCCTCTCACATCAAGGAGCAATAGGGCTCCCATCTCTAGGCTAGAGCTACTTTGGTAGCGTAGATATAAGGTGTGAGTAAGGAGGCGTTCGGGAGGAGCCGGGGTTGTCGCCATCCATCTCCGATGTGTACCTTGTTAGAATATGAGCAGTTGAGTAAGTATTTCATGTTTGTCTTGGTGGTGAGCGCTTTGTTCAAGTCACATCTTTGTTACTAATTGCTTGTGGGATCGATAGCTCATTCGTGTAGCGAGTGCTCTAGTATTGGGCCCTGGTAGAGACGGATAAACCCTGCGCAATGCTAGAGTAGTACCGCGTAGCATAGACGTGGTGTCTAGGCTACAGGTTACCTATTGGTTGCTCCGTTCCCCACGGAAATGAGGTAGGCGGCAAGTGGTGACAGCCCTATCCGTCCTTCGTATCCCTCCACGTTCGGGTTCGGCGTAAAGCCTTATGCTGGAATCACTGTTGGTATTTCTTATCATCACCACTTAGAGTAGTGATGGCACTAGATATACTTCATCGTAAATCTAGACGTTACAGATATTATGCAAGCGCACAGAAGTACGTTGTAGCATTTCACCCGGGAGTATTCTAGAGTATCGTTATTTATTTATCCGTAGGGAAAGCATTTAGTTAAAGAGAGGTGTCATCCAATGTACTTACTTACAACAACATTAATATACCATGATTTAAACAGGGGTAAAGAATATAGAAGTGAATGGGTAATGTGACACACAGGAGTTTATTGCTCATCATTAAGGTAGCCTTAGTTAGTCACAGTACATTAGAAAAGATTACAAAGGGTTCATTAGCATCATACATATGGGACTTGGATATACTACAATACCCTATACAAGCTCATTCAATGATTATATGCAAGAGGACATATCGAGGTATCCACTAGTTCCCTCATCAAGGCACGGCAGTAGGACGTCTTATCATAAAGGCCTAGTACCCACTCCCGAACGTGGAGGATTACAAAGGACGAACAGGGCTGTCACCACTTGCTGCCTACCTCTACTAATCCGTGGGGCAGCGGTACCCTCAACAGCATTTCGTATTCCAAACACCATGCTTGCAATATGAAATACAACTCTATCTATCATGTTAATAAATAGAGCAACCATAAGGTACATTGAGCCAATGTCATAGCATACATTCACTTGAACAAGGTGCATGACATAAGTAGTATATACTAAGTAGATAAGGTATAACTAAGGCATACAACATAAGTATGAAGGTATTTCCATTAAGCTTAGAGTATTACAAGTGAGTAAAGAGATACAAGAACTGAACTCTAGAACTTACCAAGACTCCTCCGGAAGCCTTCAGAAGATCTAATACTAGCACTACCACTACTAAGACAAAGGCTAAGCTTGTAGCAAAGGAGAGCTCTTCTTCTGGTGTGTGTTTGAGTACGGCGCCCCTTGCAGGTATTTATAGCATCACATAGGCGGTTGGAGCCGGCCAGAGGCGGTTGTGGCAGTTTGGAGGTGGGCCCAGGTCGGCCAAATTCCCCAGGTCGGCCGACCCTTGGATCCACCGTCTTCAGCATTGCACGGCTTAGATGGACTCCTGATGGCGGCTTACGGGTACTGGTCAAGGGGGAAGCGAAACGGCCGCAGGGCTAGGTCGGCTGACCTAGCCGGGTCAGCCGACCTGGTGCCGCCGCCTTTCGGTCCCACTCTCCTCTGGTAGACTGCCATGTGGGTCCTTATGATGGTTCCAGGTGGGTATACTCCGTTTGGGTGCAATTGAGTTGAGGTGTGGGGGGCAACCTAGCCAGGTCGGGCGACTTGGGCCTATGCCCAGTTTCGTCCATCTTTTGCACCGTAGTCCCTGTACTCAAATATATTCTAGATATACATGGTACAACATTATTTGGATACTAATATCTAAGTTATGCTTTGATCTTTATTGGTTTTCTAAGCCTATTGATTGTTGGATTTTCATTATAAGGCCATCAACAACTCCCCCAAGCTTAGCCTTTTGCTCGTCCCGAGCAAAGACTAAAACTTTATGCTCAGTGGATCAGGAGTTGCTTCCTCATTACACCTCAAAAGTACCAGTGGTTCAGCAAGATATTCTACCAAGAATTGAATAAGCTGGTAAAATAGACTTTCCTTATTACCTTGGCCTTTTATGGGGCTGGTAGCTTCTCCTTGTCTTGGGCGGTTGGTAGCCAAAATGACTTAGACCATGCACCTTGCCTTCTACCTTGCTTGACAGTCAAACTAGAGGTTTTGGGATTTTTCAAAAGGCAGAGTTCCTTAGGTAGTACTCTCGAGTCACTCAAGGTGTATTTCCTCACCAAGCTCCTCTCTCAACTCTCATGTCACTCATTGGAGTGGAGTTTGTGCTAGGAGAGTTATATAGCATACTTGTAGTGCACATATTGTAAAGTCAAGACCAGGATTCAAAGAGAAATAAGTCATACTCTCAAACCAAGATGTGCACGTGTGTAGGTGGCATGGTGTATGATAGCTCCTTTTCACAGGTTCCTCTTCCCCTTATAAAGGTTGCCTTGGGAGACATGGCTTTACTTTTTTTTTGAACAAAGAGCCTTCATGTGCTCTCATTTTTCATTTTTTTTGTATACTTGGACCTTCATGTGTCCATATCTTTTTTTTTCATCAGCCCATGTCTCCTTTTGCAACACTACAAGGTTTTCTCCCTAATGCCACGAGGCACCATTGCAACACCACTAATTTGGATGCAATAGGTACATCTTATTGCAACCTATTTATTAAATGGTGGTAATATGTGACTGTATTGCTATGACTAAATTGTGTTGCATTATGTTTGGCTTTCATTGCAATAAGAAGGTGCTACCGCAACCATTTTAGGGTTATGTTGCAATTGGTTGGGATTATTTCCATGGCACTTTGTTGTTGCATTATTATTAATTTTCGTTGCAATTATTAGGTGCTATTGCAACCCTAATGGATTTCGTTGCCATTGCTTGCAACTATTTCCATGGTTATTTTGGATTGCAATAATCTTTAATGGAGTGGTAATAGGTAGACCATTATTGCAACCAATAATATCAGTGGATGTAACAGCATGTTTCTATTGCCATGTTTTTTTTATGGTTGTAATAATGCTCAATGGCATTGCAATTGCTAGGTGCTTATTTCAAGGAAAAATTCTAATGTGTTGCCATAACATTTTGCTATCGCCACGGGTCATTTGTGTTGCTATAGACTCATAAGTTTGTTTCTTGGTCCTCTTGATTCTCACCACTGAATACATACTTTCTAGATTATGTGACTCTGCTAATAATTAAAAAAGATTTACTAATTGAAAGCTCTTGTAAAGCTACAGAGGCTACTGACATAGTTATTTCCAATTATTGACTAGAATTGTCAAATCCCAGTATCATCTATCACTTAACCATATAACGTAAAATCAGTCGATCCTCAGCCAATTTTGCAATATACAATCAACAGAGTAAGCATGGCCTACTACAAATTTTTAATTTGACCAAACATATGAAATAGAAAATTATAAATTCATTAATTAATAATCTAATCATCCTGTGATCACAAAACAGTGTCTGGTGAGCATTATTGCGTTACTATTTAGGAGCTAGGAAATTTTGAAAAAATTACTTCTTCTAGTGTCGCTGCCAACTGCAGACTACGCCATGCATGCGGTGGTGCATCGCCAGCTAGTCCCACATGGAATTACACTTGTAGCGCACGAAGACGCCGGTACGCTCTTTGCCACGACTGGCTTCGTCATGCAGAGCCGCAGCCCGTCGAGTCGTCGACCAGGAGCATGCGGCCTGCCCATCAATCGCACCGGCGGTGTCGTATCATCGCTCGACTTAGGATGGAAAGGCAGAAAAAGAAAGATGAGAAGTCAAGGAGAGAGAAGAGGTTGAATCACTAGCCGCTGAGTCGAGTGTTATATATATATATATATACTTAATATTTTGGCAAGAATAATCGTGGCTTATATTTTAATGTTGAGACACAGGGCTATGTTTGAAGTGTGCTGTCTAATTTTTAGAGGCCGAAGTTGTAGAGCGTCAGGACCCCAATTTTCAAAATCATTAGCTATATTCCTAGAATAATTTTGAAAAAAAAAGATTGGGCAAATAATTTATTATGCAAAAAAATACGCGCCAAAATGGAAAACCAACTTAGGGTAGCTTGACCTAGAGATGTTGCCCAACAGCATGCAGAGACTATGGCTCGAGGCATGGCACGGGGACGGCTGCCTCCAGCACACTTGGAGAAGGCATGAAAAGGATCACATACCATGCAAATATAAAATATTAGATGAAGTGCATTATGATAAATGTGAAATATTAGAATGCAAATTATCCAAAAACATCACAGTTTAACAGTGTGACATCATAGTTTAATCGTGTAACATCTCAATTTTCCAGAAAAACATCACAGGTTATCCTAGAAAATAAAAATATCCAGATATTCATCATCCATGACAATGTAACAGTTTAACTAATAGTCTAGAAAAGCATCACAATTTAACAAAAAAATAAGTATTTAAACAAAGAATTCGTCGTCCAGGCTTTCTACCGTAGAAGCAACTGGTGCAACAACTCCATCGTTAATGTAGGTGTCATCATCCTCATCATAATCCTCATCAAAAAAGTCAAAATCATCTGGTTCAGGAATTGCTTCGGCATGCACCTGATTAATAACAAAGGTGTCACCAGTTATGCCTTCTTTGTCTAATCTTCTCCAATTTGACAAATCCTCATGTTGGCCTAACAAATTCAAATCTTCGATTCCCACATCAAGTAAATCGAGGCAAATGTGTTTTCCATAAATTTTCGGAATTTCTCCAGCCACTCAACTGAAGAACGAGGCAAGCGCATCCAACTCCTATCATCATGTGCCATTATTCTGCAAAATAATCACATCAAACAAGACTCAGCGAGTATAATTGAGCCGAATAGGTTTTTCTGCAACATTAATCAATACATATTCAGTTATCTAATCTCAATTTTCAGGTAGCTACAATGGAACAGTAGGTGTTAATATGCTATCTTGAACAAAAACCAAAACCGTGTGGTCTCAGCAAAATTCAGCAACAAAACTACCCCAAAAATTAGTCAAGTCCTCATCATTGTTTTGCAGTACTAATTGCAATTCTAGTTCTCAAATTTCAGTGCAAAGCTGGGCAATGGATGATTAGACTTTCAATACACCATTCCAATTCATGAAGACATGCTTGGGTCTTGAAACACTAGATGTCTAGATAAATTAATATTCATGCATACAGAAGATGAAAAGAAAAATTTAAATATTAATTATTAAAGGATACATGCATCAATAGAATTGAGGGAAAAAATTTGGTAAATTACCTACACGGAGGTTTCCTGCTGCCTGCCTAACAACTTCTCACGTCTGCGGCCCTTCCCTCTCTCTGCTCAAGTGCTCAAAATAATATATGCTCATGATCACTGGTGTTGGTATATGAAACAATAATAATATGTGATAATAATAAACAAGGTGCATCAAGATAATATATATATATGCCCATGATCACTTTGTGACTGCGTTTATCTCTGCTGATGCATAATTTCCACATGACTCACTGCGCTTAAAATAAAAAATAGTAACTGAAAGCTAGCGCTAAGCTACAAAATACTGCATCAAGCCAAGAAGCTATTACGGGTTGTAAGGGAGAACTCAACAAATTCCTAATATCATATCTATCTCTAACCAATGCCTAACCAATGTCTAACCAAAGTAATTATTATTGGACAACTACAATGAACACCGAAACACACAAATAATGATCGTCATTAATAAATCAATTATCAATGATCTTTGAGCATGTAAGCGTTGAGTTAATTAGGGCAAAATTCCTACCTTTGGGATCTGATCGTTGAGTGCAAGAGTCAATGGCGCTGGAGTTGTGTGCTCACGCAGTGCAGAGCTTTGGCCTGTGGATGCGCAGCAGGCCGGCCGGCCGCCGCTGCACAGATGTAGATCGCTGCCTTCCGGTCTCCAGGTCTGTCTTTCTCTGCCTGAGCATCGCGTCGTAGAGGCGCATGATACGGCCGAAGACGGACCGAGCGTTGCCTGTTTTGCATCAAGTCCTGCTGGGCTGCTTGCATAGGAAAATTTTTTGAGCTCCTGAAAATTTGGGGCCTGTACATACGGGCTGGACGCCCATTGGCCCAGGCCTGCGAATTGAATAAAACTAAAAAGGGTCATCAGCACCTGCACGGTGCATGCTAATCATCTACATAAGTATAAAAAATAAATGCCCACTAAAGCCTACATGTATAGAAAGCACTTGCCGGCCCATATGTTATTGTTCAGGACTTTGTCCAATGAGGGTAGGAGGCCTTGTTTTTTCACGGGAATTAATGAGTTACGGTCCATAATTAGTTTGGTTTGGTATATTGATTTAACAAGCAGGAACATATTTTGGTACATTGAGATCAATTTATTGCTTAGATATAACCTTTTTAATGTTTTAGCATTGATGTTTGATATATTCCTGTGGGTCGTTGAACCAAATCGAGGGACGGGTTCACGGTGGGTTGTTGCTTGGGTCGATGCCTAGGACAAAGACCGGTGCTGGTGGCTGGAGTTCTCGACGTGCGGCGCGGAGGGTGGACAGGGGGAGATTGCTGGTTGTCTGGCTCGTCGCGAGCATAGCAACCCCTCAGCAGTTCTTGTGGGCCTTTGTAATGGCTTCTCAGCTGTTAGTTCTTACATGACTCATGCCTTCGGCCTAGGGATGGACGAAAAACTCGTAACTCGTTAGCTTGCTCAGCTTGTGACAAACTCAACTCGGCTTGATTTATTAACGAAGATGAAGAGCATGGTAATGAGGGTGACCTCTAATGCGTCGAAATGGAATCTACTACTCTAATTGACACTCATCACTGAAGCTATAAGTCTATGTCATGATACTGGAGTTATATGATCAATATTTTAACATGTGAAAATAAAACATTTTGATGGTAACAATAAATGATCTTGGGAGTGGCACAACCATATCTGATCCACGTACCATGACATGAGCACATTAAAAAAATTGTTCTCAGTAACAATGACCACTATTGGAGAGATGCTCATCGGTCACGGTTCGTAACCCTCATAGGTACCGGTTCTGGAACCGGTACCGCGACACCGTGACTAAAGGGGGGTGGCCTTTGGTACCGGGTCCAGAACCGGTACCAAAGGGAGCCTTTGGTACCGGTTGGTAACACCAACCGGTACCAAAGGACCCCCCCGCGTAGGCATGCGGGGGAGGGCCTTTGGTACCGGTTGGTGTTACCAACGGGTACCAAAGGCTCTTTTGGTTATTTTTTTTAAATGTTTGATATTTGGGTTAGTTATATACAAATCTACGCGTCTACGTGTCTGCTCGTCATATGTCACATGTCGTACACGATCTTTCACGCAATAAGATTGAAGTCGCCGCAATTGTCAATTGATTTTGACCCGACTTTGATTGCATTTTTTTCGAACATTCACATATAAACATTTGAGATCGGCCAATACAAAAGTTAGAGCATTTAAAAGTTATTTACAATTCACGAGCAAAACTGGAAGAAGGAGCGGAAAGGGAGTCCAATTGAGCGATAGCGATTCCGTCATGGTGGTACTCTCCCAGTGGACTTATAACTTGGTCCATAATGAATCCAAATAGTTGGTCCGCAATAGCTTTTGCTTTTTGTTTCATTGGGAGCACTTCATGGTAAAACATCATCTGCATTAATCACAAATGACAACATTCATTCATATAATAAATAAATTTTGCATGTAATCATTTCTAAACAAGTAACTAATAATCATTCATTCATATAATAAATAAATTTTGCATGTAATTATAAAATATCCTAACACATTCATTTCTAAACAATAACTAATAATCATTTCAAAACAATAACTAATAATCATTTCTAAACAATAATCAATAACTAATAATCATTTCTAACCAAGTAACAAAGTTTACATGAATTAACAAAGTATACATGAAATAACAAAGTATAATAAATATATTCATAACAAATATACACTAATAATCATATTTCCATATACACTAATAATCATATTTCCATATACACTAATAATCTAATGTCCATATACACTAATAATCTAATTTCCATATACACTAACAATCTTATTTCCATATACACTAATAATCTAATTTCCATATACACTAATAACCTAATTTCCATATACACTAATAATCTTATTTCAATATACACTAATAATCTAATTTCATATACACTAATAATCTAATTTCCATATACACTAATATTTCCATACTAATAATCTAATTTCCATATACACTAATAATCTAATTTCCATATACACTAATAATCTAATTTCTATATACACTAATAATCTAATTCATACCATGAGTTCTTCTTGAGTCGCTTTTTGGGAGAAACAAAGGTATGGATCCACTGGCAGACGTAGTATCCGCATAGATTCGTCCCTGCTTCCTGTCTGGCACACTGATAGTGGAGAAGAATAAAGTTAGACGTAACAACTATATATTAGTGTGATTTTACGAGATATGCGGGTACACCAGCCACGTACCTGAAAGTCCGTCCTCACATCCAGTTTTTGTTTGAAATTTCCTTTTTGTTTCGCACGGAAACGTGTCCATGCCATGTCAATCAAGTCTAAAATTGCTTGGTAATCCTCTTGTGGTTTCCGCAGTGAGTCCATGACAACAATTTGACCGGTGTTTATGATTATCACAAGCAGTATCCAGTGGAAGCTGTATATATATATATATATATATATAAATACATGCACAAGTATTGACAACAAAGTCTTAAAGTTATACATACATAGAGAGAAGTACTCACTGGAAATTGTATGGCAAAAGAATGTAAGTCTTGCTTCTTTGTCTCTCCAGGTACATGTATATGTTGTCCACCGTCTCTAGTGGGTTACTGTCTACAGTTACGGCATTTACCATCAATGGATCCATGAAGCCGACATCATCATACGAGTTTTCACGGCATGTATGGATCTCCATCCTACATGACAAGAATAGATTGTTATTGTTGAAAATTATAATTAAGAAAGCAAGTATTGCGAGAATAGATCAGTGAAAGAAACTTACACAACCCAGCAGCTCATCAATGAGAGGTCTATGGCATCTTGACGGTACAAATCATACACATCCTTGAAATCCAAAATCAAGAGACTATGCCCACGGAAGTAATCACGGTCTTTTATCAAAACATTGAGCATCTGTCTACCCTTTTTGGACGCCTTCATGTACCACTCATGAAATCGGAATGCTTGAGTGGTTAGGGACTTCAAAGAATCTGGGGCAGCATTGGTTTGCCATATTCAAATTTCCAAATTTCCACAGGTGCTGCCACAGGAATTGCGCCCGTGCCCGATAAAAGTTCTGCCGCTGAGAGGCCTGTTTGCTCGCACAACAACGCAAGCTGTTCGTCGTCATATTCCTGTTGCCCTTGTGTCCTCCTAGCCGAGCTCTGACCGACTTGTTTCTTCTTAGGAGTGGCCGCCTTCTTCACCGAGGATCCACTGCTGGCTTGTTGTTTCTGCTTATCATAAGACTTTGCAAGCTGGCAGTCGTAGTCGGAGGGCAAGAATCTCTTCTGATTCGCCGCGCTCATTTTTGTGAAAAATGTCTTCGCTGTCGGATCTATGGGCACCGGCTTCTCTGGCTCATCTGGTTTGAAATGCTCTTTGACCTGGGCTGCGACCACCAAAGCAGTTTCCTCGTCAGTTTGGTCGTAGGCTTTTTTCTTCCTTATGGCGGCCAACCTTTCTTCGTCGGTAGGCTCTTTCTCCACCGTTTGGCGCTTCTGGCGAGTAGTCCGCCGTGGGGGCGGAGCTTGGCGCTTTGGGGGATGCCGTGCTGGTGGAGGAGGAGACCTGTGTGAGCCGGCATCATCCTGACCTGGAGGTGGCAGCTCTGGGTCATCCTCGGCCCTTCTTGAAGGTGACGGTGGCTGCGGGGATCCCTGGGTGGAGTAGCTGACGGCCCTTGACTGCGAAATTTGACGTAACGCTTCTTCCATAGAATGATACTGCCGTGGGCAGCATCCGCTAACGTCTTTTCTTCGTCGCCACCTGGGATGTCGAGCTCCAATTCATCATACCCTTCACAAATCTGCTCGACCCCCACCTTGCAGTAGCCACTTGGAATCTGTGCCCCATGAATGGTCTGCCCTTGCTCCACCAGATAAGCCATACCGTAAGCCACCTTAGTGGATAAGTTCCGGCTTGGTATATGAAGCTCACATGGCGTACGCAGAGTGATTTCGTTCACTGGATAGCGAGCACTCTCGTCCCCGGCATCGGCAGGTGGGAGCTCTGTGGAAGCAACACTGCTGCGACGTTGGGAGGGCGGGCTAACACCATCAGCTGATCCACCAGCTGGTACATGTACTATTCCTGGCACCGTCTGCCCTTGGCTCAGCAATGTCTGTAGCTGTCTAGACACCATGTCTGGGATGCCGGCCTTTGTCTCCCGAAGCTCTCTTTCCAAGTTCTCCACTCTTCTCTCTTGTGCGGCCTTGGAGCGGCTTCGACTCCTGTATGTGTCACTGTCCGCAGGGAATGCAGCCTTCCACGGGACTACGCCGACACCTCTAGCTCGTCCGGGATGTTCGGGGTTCCCCAGAGCCCTTGTTAGCTCGTCGTTTTCTCTGTCGGGAACGAATGTCCCCATCGGCTGTCTCTTGAATGACCTTAAGTATAGCAGCGGCCGCCTCTTTTACCTCATCGCTGTATATAAGCGACCCATCGGAAAGATCCAGAGTGCCACCATGAGCGTAGTACCAATGCCTTGATCGCTCGGGCCAATGCAATGTCGCCGGCGTGATTCCCCTGGCAACCAAATCTTCTTCCATCTTGTCCCAGATAGGAATTTTCTTCTTATAGCCAGTTGGTCCAAGAGAGTGGAAGTATCTTTTCTTCGCGGCATTGATCCTATTCTGTCGCGAGTTCTTTTCACCTAACTCCGACCGCCTGTACTGCACGAAGGAATCCCAATGACCCCTCAGCTTTGGGTAATCATCGAAGTTGGGTGTCAGGTTCTTCTCGGCATATTTCTTGTACATGTTTTCTTCCATGTTTGAAATGCAGTACACATCGTCTTTAGAGCCCAATTTTTGACTCTTGCCTCTGAACCTTGAGGCACCGCGAAATGTTCTTGCAGACTGGCCCATAGCATTTCTTTCTCTGATTGCGGCACGTATGTAGCATCATCGCAGGGTTTCCACCTCTGTAGGCTGATGGGCACGTGGTCTCTCACTAGAACACCACACTGATTGGCCATCTTTATAGCAGCTTTCTCTGGCGCAACCGGCCGACCATCTTCTGCCACATCAGTGATTACAAGTCTGCCCTCTAACTTCTTGGTCGGGCCACGTTTCGTCTTCTTCGATGATTGAGGACCCAGAAGGCTGTGAGCCTGAGGGCTACATGTACGAGAAAGAAATGTATATATTAAGATTTCATGCTTGAACATATATATATCGATATTGACAATATGTATACATATATACCTCCTCGGCCCGAACACTTCCAGCGGCAGGTTTTT
>CM014270.1:28553384-28638755 GCA_004135705.1 Alloteropsis semialata
CCGCACCACCGTGACCACCGCAGGGTGTCAGGGCTAGCTATTCGGCCTTGCCACCGGGTGGATCCAGCCGGTCACCCGCGCCGTAGGGGCCAGTGGCTGGGTCATGCCAGCAAAGGGAACCACGCCGGCCACCTCCACCGCCGCTAGGGTTGGTGCCGACGTGGCCGCGCCAGCCTCTGCGTCTACCGGCTTCGGGTCGGATATGGTTCAATAGCACACATTTCACGTTAAATATGGGTTAGGATATGGTCGCATAGTACACTTTTTACGTTAATATCGGTCGCACAAAACAACATGGTGGGTGGACACTTGGAAAAATTTGACACATGAAATTTATCCCGTTCTTTAAAATAAAGTGAATTGGTAAATTCACATGCACTGTATATCATATTTACTTGTCGCCTATAGTTTAGCTGAGCTATTTCATTTATTACCTATATTTACCTACCCGCCAACACAATTGGACTTTCCAAATTTTTTTTCCTTTCTGCCGCCCAATTGCCCACGTAATTGGACTTCCCACCAATTTTTTTTCTTTTCTTCCGCCTAATGGACCACGCATCCACGTCGGTAGCGAAATAAACGCCAGAGATCGATCCCTTAACCTCCCGTTCATCCATCTGTATTGGCCTACCCTTCATCGCGCTGGCGCCCTTCCTAATACCATCGAACATATTGTGGCAGCCGCCAGCGACCCTAGCCCTCCGGAGTAGTTGTTAGGGTTCTAGCCTTCGACGACCAAGGGGAGGAAGATGGTGAGCCCTCCGGCAGCAATGCAGAGACCAGCGCCAACGGGGACACCTGCGTCGTCCACGCCCACACTTGCGGCGGCGACGACACCGGAGTTGACCACACCAACACCTGCGCCGATGACTGCTGCCTCCACGATGTCGAGACCCAGGGCGACGATGGCGCTTTTTCGGACACCTTCAGCTAGGACGGCGACATCTGCTTTGGCCGACCATGATGGAGATGGGAGCCAAGATCCACAAAGCCGCCGGCGTTCCCCTCAGACTGACAACAGGTAAGAGACTATATATATCCAGGCCACGCATAATTTGTCTTGATTATTGCACTCATGTTTCTGAATCATGCACCAGATAGATATATACGATAGTACTAGAGGCAGCTCAATTAGGCTTGCATGTTGGTACAGCTCGGTAGTCTTTGTGATTGAAACATGTGTTCCATGCATGCTAATATTACTACTTTTATCTGAGAAAACGGCTACTATTACTACTGTGTGAAGATACTTCTTCGTTGTACTTTGAGATTCAAACTAATATTTGTCTTTGGCCGCTACTGATTGCCTCTGGCCACAAGTGCTGGATGCCCAGATTTTTTTCTTAATAATCTAATAGTAATCACTCTTCTATTCGGATGTCTTTTAGCTAAATCTACTCTCTAGTGTACAAATCAAATTGAATAACTAGTCACAGATGTGCATTTGTAAGTTTGTATATTATTTTACTGTAACAATCAATATCATAATATCTTTCCATGGGTATGGTGCACTAATGGATATCAGAGCCAACTAAGGGTGAGGTCAATTTTGGCCTACATAAATTTCTGGGTGTGATTAATTTTATTACCTATATGTTTGCATGTGCTTACCGCATATAATGAAAATGTCATCACTGAAGTTGTATTAATAATCTTATGATTTTATTATCATTTGCAATTCTCGAGTTGGTCCTTTTGTAATTATTTTTTCAGCACCTGCGCAATAGTTTCTCATTAGATTGTGTGGCAGATCAGAAGAAACATGGACTCTGTATTTCACTTGCAAGTGGGCACAGGCGGGAGAAGAAGAAGTGATTCAATATGAAATAGACAAAAGTGATCTCACGTTTGGTAACTTATTAACAATGAAATCACACATGGGGTATGGTGTCAGGGACTACTTGTACTATAAGAGGAGACGTGGTTGTTGGGAAGATAGCCGAAGCTAAAGAGCCCAAACAACGGAAGAAACTGAGCGACAGGGACAAGCAATAATATATCACTTATCAACAGTATCCTCGGGAATCAACCCTTTACACGTTGGTGAGAGGTCTCCTTTTATAGTGAGGTCAAGAGACACTTTTTACATTCCCCCTGTACTCCTGAAAACCAGGCATCATCCTCTAGACTATACAACTTGAATAACCCGAGGGTATTATAGTACATTTACATCCTATAGTGTGAATGCGAAGACTTGCAACTCCGTGTTTGACTCGGCTTGGACTTGGTCCAAGCCTGCTTCGTCTGCGAGAGGGCGATGTAGCTCTTCCTTTGGCTTCCTTTGAGTCGGAATACAACAAAGCCATTCCCTTGCGTCCGAAAGCCAATGGTTCCTCCAAGAACCTGCAATATAGTGCAAACCGAAGCCATCCAGTGGCTTGATCATTACGTTTAGCATTCAGTAGTGTTATCACTCCATCGAATTGGCTTCTAAACCCATTGGGTAATATTGTTTTGGAATGGCACTCGCCATATTACCGAAGCCAATTCCCTTTGGTCGATTTTAGGAGCGAAGCCAAATAGAGACCTTAGAGTGTGAACGAAGCCAAATGGCTTTCTTTTCGTTGGCTAATGTTGCTTATACGCTTGAAACAATACGAAACAAATAGAGGTCGTTTGTCGGCGGGCCAAATCTCCAACAGTAGCCCCTCGAGGACGAGGGCTTTCTTCAACAGGCCGAGCTCCCCGATCTTTGGATTGCTTGCCAGTCTGAGAAACGCCTCCTCCTTGTTGGAGAAAGCCCCTAGGTTGTTTTTTCATATTGATTGATTGGTTTTCCTTCGTTTGCCCTTTTGGTTTTGTGTCAAGTGGCTTCGCTTGCCTCATAACGGTAAAATTTTTTGTACCTTTGCCGTAATTTCGCTTAGCTGTGTTTGAATTTGAAGTGGTTGCTCGTTTTTTGAGATGTTTAACGGTCAGGTTTTACTGCCCTATAAATAGGACCGAAGGGGGGGGGCTTGATTTTACTTGCTTCGCTTAGCAATTTTCTTACTCAGCTTGTGCTTGACGATTTCGACTGCTTTGGAAGCTCTTGAACTCAAGTTTTGGCTTCCTCTTCTCATCGCAAGTAAGCTTTTGTCTTTTGTACTCTGAATTCCTTCATTTGTACTTTTTAGTGTTTTCCATTATTTTTGTTTATTTTCTTTTGCATCTTGTAGCGGCTCGCACGAAGCAAACTGCTCGGCTGGTTGATTCAGACTCCAACGAAGGAGACAACTTGCAGCCAGTAAACATGAATGAGGCGGAAGCCGATGTCTTTGCTCAAGAGCTCGAGGCCAACGTGGCTGCGGGTCCCGAAGCCGATGTAGCAATGGATATAGATGACCGGGGTAAGGGCCCTACTGAGGAGGGGGAAACTGCCGGCGATGAAGATATGGAAGATGCCGAGTCGGTAGCTGACGAGGCCCTCGAAGATGTCGAAGCAGATGTCTCGGATCTCGTTGATTATCGGAAGAAGCCAAGGACCACTGTCTTTGAAAAGTCCTTCGTTACCCCTGAGCTCATCCACTTCTATGAGGAGAAAGGGTACTTTGCAATTGGTCAAGTCCGAGCCCCTGGAGCAGAGACCACCCCGACGCCCCTTGAAGACGAAGCCGTGGTGTTCAAGAAATTTTTCAATGCTGGACTTCAGATGCCTGTGGATAACATTATCGCTGATATGCTTGGGAGGTTTGGTTTGCATCTTCACCACCTAACTCCCAATGCCATTACGCATTTGCTTCGCTTTTTCTGGGCCGTCAAGACCAACACAGTTGATGTTAATGCGGACTGCTTTATCCGGTACCTTGAGGGGCATCGCCAGACCAAGAGCGTTAAAATTGATGGATTCGAGTATGAGCCTGACTATGGCAGCATCACCTTCTACGCACGCTGGCGGCTTACTGACCTGCAGAAAGTTGAGCTTACTTTCTGCCAGTGGAACACTTGGGATCGCAACTGGAGGGGATATTGGATGTATGTCAAGGTGTCAGCACTTGAGACTCTGATGGAAGATGGCACGAAACAAATATCGTATCCCCTGCACAGTCCTATTGGCCCGAGCAGCTTCGTTGCTTGCCCGCCTTTCAACAAGAAGGCTCCCGGCTTCGACCGCTGCAAAAGCGCGTTGTACAAAGCCAGTCGAGTCTCCAGCAGTCGCGACTTGATTGAAGAAGGGTTGGCGATTGGCCTGAACATTTTTGTCTGCTGACTGGAGGCCATTTCCCGTTGTTACAAAGCCATACAGAGGAATGGCTAACATTTGCTTTCCCCTGTTCCGGGTGAAGAAGCCGGCCAATATGTCAGATTATGCCTTCGTTCAGTCCATCAAACTGATGGCTGAAATTATTTGTGGAAAGTATACCTCTAAGGAGCATGAAAGCTGTTTAGCTTTAGTGGATGGGGTTCGTTTTAACAGAGTGTTTGATGAAATAGGTGTCAGTTACCCTCAGCGCACGGCCCCATCCAAACCTACGAAGAAGTTTACTGCTGAGGATCATCCTAGCTTGATACCAGCCTCGAAGCCAGGACGTGGCCGTGGGAGGAGAGGGCGTGGTGGAGGCCGCGGAAGCGGTCAATCAGACGATGGTGGCGACGAAGCCGAGGGCAGCAAGGAGGCAGCCCCCTCTGGCCGAAGTGGAGGCCAAGGCCATGGTCGCAACCTGAAGGTGGTTGCGACTAAGAAGCGTGTTTCTACTTCTGCTTTGGAAGCGTCAAAACGGCAAAAGCTTGAGGCGCTTCCTGCCATTCCTATTTCGAGTGCACCTCCGCCACCTTTGGTTTCGTCGACGAGCATTCCTGCCTCTACTACACCTGCTTCTGGTTCTGTTGTTCCTGCAGCTTCTGCTGCAGTTGATGTTACTGCTTCCCTTGGAGGTTTGTTTCTTATTGCTCCCCCTTTTTTGTTTTAGCTTTTTGGTGTTGATTTTCTTTTGTTTCCTTACAGGTAAGGCAAGTGCTGCGCCTCTTCGTCGTGAACGCCTCCCTGGGTGCGTTGATGACGAGGACGACGAAATAAGCTACTGCCGGCTTTTGAGGGAGGATGAGACCAAGGATTTGGCTTTTGCCGATCCTGAGGTTTCATTGGTTCCGTTCCAGCCAACGTCTTTAGACTTGTTGGCTGGGGCGGCGATTAAGTCCTCCTCCAAATCACTATTGATGAAACCCCGCAGACAGCTTCTGCCATTGAAATTTGTCAGGGTTCAGGTGTTTTGAGGCCTTCTGCGACTGCTTCTCCAGTTGCTTCGCCTCCTCAAACTGACACCAGAATCCCTGCTGTTTCCTTGAATGTCGAAGCACATCCTTGCAAACCCTCTTCTAAGACAGAAGGTATCTTTATTGCTGTTTCGGCACACTGATGTTTTTTTGTTAATTAATTGTTTTTGCTTCTTCAGACACCAGCTATATTGGCTATGGTATTTTCACGGATCGCCTTCGTCAGAGAGCATCTCACCCTGTTAGTGACGTCCTTGTTATTGCTCCAAATGGTAACATTTTTGCTTTTTCTTTTTTGTGAAGCTGGCTAAATATTGCTTGTCTTAGTTGTTGACACCAGCGGTGGCAAACAGAAAGTCCGCAAGCGTACGGCTGTCGAAGTAGCTTTCACCCGTGAGTAAACCAGGTATCGAATCCACGGGGAACGTAAACGAGTATCTAATCACTAAAGCTGAGCCGGATCGATCGAGTGTATATAAAGGCTGGGTAGAGAGGATAACTTAGTATTAAGGTTCTGATGATAGTTAAGAGAATTCTCCTATGCTTGCTTTAGGCACCGGGGTATCCTAGGCCTCTAGGAAATTGCCGGCCAACAGCTCTACGCCGTACCCGTACGTGGAGGATTATAAAGGACGGACAGGGCTGTCACCACCTGCCGCCTACCTCTACTAATCCGTGGGGCTACGAGGCAAACGAGGGCAGATATACATGTAAGCACCACGCCTAAGATAATATCAGCTATCCTAACCTTGATCAGAGATTAGAATACTTTATATGAAATAAAGCAACGAATCCACAAGCACAATAGAGAAATTAACTTATCTATAACTCAGTCTTAATTACTAGTTGAATCCCGGATACTCACTGAGCAGCTCGCATCCGTCGAGGTACAGGTGGAGGGTCGCCGACACGCCGGGACTCCTCCAGACTCTCTCTCACTCTCTCCCTATTTCTACTCTGGATATGAGGAGGGCTTCGCCTTGGATCTTCTCTTCAGCTCGATGATGATTAGCCCTGCCCCGAGCTCAGCTATTTATAGCTTGGAGAGGCGGTTTAGAGTCGGTGTGCAGCGGTTGAGGCGGTCCGGAGGTGGGCCCAGGTCGGCCGACTATGGGGGATCGGCCGACCGTCAGATGCACCGTCCTTGATGATGCACGGCACAGATGAACTCCTGGAGACGGTTTACAGTTGATCCTGAAGGCGGTGGCGGTTTGGACGCGCGGCCAGGTCGGCCGACATGGCTAGGTCGGCCGACCCAGGGCTGTGGCCCCTCGGCCCCACTCTGTCAGGGTCACTTCCCAGTGGGTCCTTTGGTCGGTTTCCGGTGGGTATTGGTGAAGATGTGTCAGTTTAGTTGGGGATGTGGGCCCATGAATCCATGTGATTGCCACGTGGCCTAATCCCATCTCTTTATTCCCACCGACTTGATCTCAACGCTCTTGATCACTCCTGAGTGTGCTTTTGCTGTTGTGCTAAGGCTGGACCTCATTGGGCCTGGTCCCAGGTCGGCCGACCAAGGTAGGTCGGGCGACCTGGCCCTGGGCCCACTTTAGCTCTGCTTTTGCCACTTTATTCCTGTAAGCACATATGCACCAAAACTCATGGAATTCATTTGTAAATCACCATATGTCTATTTGTTTTAACACTTTTTATATCTTTGTTGGCAATAATAATCTGTCATTAAGAACCGCCAACAAGCTCCCCCACACTTATCCTTTACTCGCCCTCGAGTAAAGTCTAAGCTTCATCATGGAGATCATTAACAGACATATAGGTTATTCCCAAACATTCAGGCTTAGTTGAGTTATATAAGTGGCTAATCATGTCCTCTTGAATAATTGCAGGAAGGAACAGCATTTTATATGACATGATACACTTCACTCTCAAGTACTTGGGGTTTTGAAATTTTGCAAAGAAAACCTATGCCTTGCTCCTCAAAGAGTTTCTCTCTGGATAATCATGGTGGTTGGACAACACTCATACACTCCAAAATAGAACTTTTTGTGTGGAGCTCTCAAGATACATACCTTTTCTCACTTATGTTGTCATTCCAAGGATTGGATCCAAATCAGAGACAAGTCATGTAATCAAGTCAAGATGTGCAAGTGTGTGATATGAGGTGGACATGTAATGATACTCCTTTGTTTTGACCTTTCTTCCCTTTTTCTTTCTTTTTTTTTGATATGGGCAATTGCACTTCATATTTTTTTTCACTCAATGCTCTTTTAGCAAGAGTCTTTTTATTTTTCTATGCATTTAGCCCATATCTTCTTTCTATTTTAGTTTTGGGAAGAAGAGTTGTTTTTTTTCAGGAGTATTTACTTCATGACCATGTGACAAAGGCATGTTTTGCTTCATTCTCAGTGTAAGGACTTAGCTTTTATGGTGGAGTGTACGTGATCTTGACTTTAAAAACATGAAATACCTCTAATAAGGGTCACAAGACTTGAAACAACTCAAAGCTCAAAGGTAAAGTTTGATCATATTTGTAGGTGTTTGTCTCTCAAACTCATGAGGAGCATAGCAAGATAAAAAATTTTAAAACTTTTCATAAATTCCATGTACTTAGATAGTAAAGGCATCTTTCATATCAAAGCCATATCTCAAAATGCAATTACTTAGATGACATGAGATCCTATAAATATAAGGATTTCCACAAGCCAAAAGGTACAAGGAATAAAATATATGTACGTTAATAATAAGTTCCATGTGATGGTAAGGTGCAACAGGGTTGATTTTACTAAGTTTTTAAATTCCAGGATCAGGTTCGGCAACAATTCAGCTGAAACAAAGTTTAGGATGACCAAACCAGCGTGTAGGAAGAAGCAGAGGCCAGGTGGGACCCAGACCAGGTCGGCCGACCTGGTGGGGTCGGGCGATCTGGGGGTGATTCCCCTGGTTCTGATCTCTCTCGTGCTGTTCTGTAACGTTCTGATGTTCTCTGTTTCGCGTTGGATCACTTTGTTTTCCCGTTGCAGGTCTCCCCCACACTTGTACCTTTTATTCAAAACAAGTGGAAACACAAAACACAATCCTAATACACTAAACAATTTATTTTATTCAGCAACTCAGAGGCACATTACACGATAATCAAAAGAAATAAATGAAATAAATGAATGGAAGGGAAACTAATGTGCCTATCCTAATCCAAGGCCTAGGGAATCTAGGGTGCATTATAGAGATTTTCATCCCCAGCAGCCTTGGCAAAGCGCTTAAGTTTCACGGCTGTTGATTTGCGAAGCATATCAAAGTCGTCTTGAAGACTTATGCGCTCAAGTCGATCTTCAGCGAACTTCTTCTCCAATTTTGCATGGTCACGACCGAGTTGATTAATCAACTCTAGTAACTCAGCATTGGAGGGAGCCTTGGGGACCTTCTCTTCATCATCACTCTCAAATTGGCCCCCAGGCCTGCGAATTGGAGGAGGCTTGATGTGCCTCTTGATCTTGCCGGCGGGTGAGGATTCCACCGACTCCTCCAACTCCTTCCTCTCCTCAAGTGTGAGGGGAGGGAACAGCCCCTTACCATAGCCACCACCGGGTTTCCTTTCTCCGAAGACCCGGAAACATGGCTCTGGGGTGCTGGCAGGAGAGTAAATGGACACATCGGACGTATAATGATACGCCACGATGTCGTCCCATTTATTCCTGACCACCTCCTTCAGCTTCTCCCCTGGTTGAAGCTTGGGGAGTCCATCCCCCTTGCTTGGAGCGGCCGCCGGCGTCATCTTTGGGGTCAATTGCCCCGTCGTCGGCCTTCTGTACGGGCTTGATGCCCGTGCATCACGCCTCTGGATTCTTCTCGGGGACTGAGATCGCGCCGCCGAGCGAGGACGTGAGGGGCCACCAGGGCCGGTCGGCCGACCAAGCACATCGGCCGACCCCCTGGTGCAGCCTCTCGCGTCCTCCTCTGGCGGGATGCTGGCCAGAGGGGTGACAACTACGGCCATAGCTTGCTCCAGGTTGGTTGGCACCAATTGGTTGGCCGGAGTGGGTTCTCGATCCAGATCAAAGGTTGATCGGGATTTAGGGTAGCTTTTCCCGGCCATTGATGGAGAATTGGGAGGTGTGGCTTGGTGATTTCAGAATGGGGGGCGAGGAAGAACTCAGATGAGAGGGAAGAAAAAGATGGGTGAAATTTTAAAGATGAGATAACCCTCTTCTCGGATCAAACAGAGTTGGAATCGCTCGTCCACCGCAAAACGGCTTCAGAGACGTTAGAGTGGAACGTTGGCAGAAGATAGGGCCGATCGGGCTTAGGGTCAAGTCGGCCGACCTGGTCAGGTCGGCCGACCTGGCCTTGAGCCCGGTCGCCCTTTCCTTCTTTGTGCATTACGTGACAGGTCCACTAAACCCCCAGAATGTACGCATTCATGCTCTAGGGGTTAAGGATTTAACATAAGGTGTGATTATAAATGGGAATCATCCATGACTAAATTGATCACGTCAAATTCCTCATCTACTTTATCAGGCTCAAAGAAAACATTTAAACGTTGACCATTTACCTTGAAGAGGTTACCTTCATCATCTTGGAGTGTGATTGCCCCATGCAATGAAGTCTCCACCACAACGAATGGTCCTTCCCATTTGCTTCGAAGTTTTCCATGTCCAAAGAGCTTCACCCTGGAATTAAAGAGTAATACCTTATCCCCGGGGTGGAATTCCTTCACCTTGATCCTCTTGTCGTGCCATCTCTTGGTTCTGTCCTTGTAGATTCTGGCACTATGGTATGCTTTGTCTCTCCACTCTTCCAATTCTGATAGCTGCATCCTTCTCATCTGCTGGGCTGCTGGCAAGTCCATGTTCCACTTTCTTATGGCCCAGTGCGCCCTATGCTCTAGCTCAACTGGTAAATGGCAAGTCTTGCTGTAAACCAGCTGGTATGGGGACATCCCGATCGGCGTTTTGTACACCGTTCGGTAGGCCCATAGAGCATCTGGTAACTTGCTCTTCCATCCTTTGCCTATTTCTGTTACGGTCTTCTGCAGAATGTTCTTGATCTGTTTGTTTGATGTTTCTGCTTGACCGCTTGTCTGGGGGTGGTACGGTGTAGCTATGTTATGCTTTGCCCCCAGTTCTGCCAGAAATTTCCGGAAGGTCTTGTCAATGAAGTGCAACCCTCCATCACTGATCACCATCCTGGGAGTTCCAAAACGTGGAAAGATGATCTCATGGAACATCTTTCGCGTGTGTTTGGAGTCAGCGGCTCGACAGGGCATTGCTTCAACCCACTTCGAGACGTAGTCCACTGCCACCAGGATGTACTCGCTGTCATAGGATTTGACGAAGGGTCCCATGAAATCAATGTCCCACACATCAAACAACTCAACTTGTAAGTTGTTTGTGAGTGGCATAGCATCTCTTGCAGTGATTCCTCCATGTTTCTGGCACTGCTGGCATCGTCGAATGAATTCCTTTGTATCCTCATACATTATGGGCCAATAGAATCCACTCTGCCAGATCTTTGACCTTGTCCTGAACGCCCCATAGTGACCTCCATATGGGGCTGCATGGCACTGCTCGACGATCTTTCTTGCTTCGGTTGTTGGTACACATCGCCTGAGCATGCCATCTGAACACACCCTGTACAGGTATGGTTCATCCCACAGATGGATTCTACTCTCATAGATAAGCCTTCTCTTATTCTCCCCTGGCGGTACATATCCTGCAACCATAAAGTTCACAATATTTGCATACCAGGGGTCGGAGGCGGTCACCTTGAGTAGGGTGTCGTCACGTAGAAAATCATTTATCGGTAGATCCTGCATGTCAGTAAACTGCATACGCGACAAATGATTGGCTACTGAATTCTCCACTCCCTTTTTATCTTTAATTTCTAAATCAAATTCCTGGAGTAGGAGAATCCAACGGATAAGGCGAGGTTTAGCATCTTTCTTGGTAAGCAAATATTTCAAAGCAGCGTGATCGGTGTAGACAATCACCTTGGCTCCTACCAAGTAAGATCTAAACTTGTCTATAGCAAAAACTACTGCCAAGAGCTCTTTTTCAGTGGTAGCATAGTTAAGTTGAGCTCCTTTCAAAGTTTTACTAGCATATGAGATAGCATGATGATTCTTATTTTTGGTCTGTCCAAGGGTAGCGTCCAGTCAGGGGGTTGAATGACTGGTGCTGAGATGAGAGCGTTCTTTAAAATGGTGAAAGCATGTAAACACTCATCATCGAAGTCAAAGGGCACATCCTTGGCTAAAAGGCTAGTGAGGGGCCTGGCTATCTGAGAAAAATCTCTGATAAAGCGCCGGTAAAACCCCGCATGACCTAAGAAGCTATGGATCCCTTTAACATTGGTGGGAGGTGGAAGCTTTTCTATGACTTCTATTTTTTCTCTATCCACCTCTATTCCTCTTTCGGACACCAAGTGTCCTAGCACTATACCCTCTCGGACCATGAAATGGCACTTTTCCCAATTTAGCACCAGGTCCTTGTCTCGGCATCTTTGTAGCACCCTATCTAGGTTCTGCAGACAATGGTCGAAAGTCTTTCCGTAGACTGAAAAATTATCCATGAAAACTTTCATAATCTCTTCTATCATGTCTGAGAAGATAGACATCATACACCTTTGGAACGATGCTGGTGCATTGCATAACCCGAACGACATTCTGCGGTATGCATACGTCCCATAGGGGCAGGTGAAGGTGGTCTTTTCTTGATCATCGGGGTGGATGGAAATCTGATGGTAGCCGGAATACCCATCAAGAAAACAGAAGAAGGAGTGGTTTGCGAGTCTCTCCAACATCTCATCGATGAAAGGGAGCGGAAAGTGATCCTTCTTTATCGCCTTGTTGAGTCGGCGATAATCAATGCAATCCGCCACCCAGTAACGGTACGCTGAGGAATCAGCTCATTTTTCTCGTTACTTACGACGGTCATACCTCCCTTCTTGGGCACTACTTGGATAGGGCTGACCCATTCACTATGAGGGACGGGATAAATGATCCCGGCGTGCAGAAGTTTTAAAACTTCCTTCTTCACGACTTCCCTCATCGCATTGTTTAGCCTACGCTGAGGCTCCCTAGAAGGTGTAGAAGCTGGGTCTATGGGAATGCGATGGGTACAGAGTGCAGGGCTTACTCCCTTCAAATCCTTGAGGGAGTACCCGAACGCCGAGCGGTGTTTCTCGAGCACATTTATGAGTCTATCACTCTCGTCCTGCGATAGCTTGTCACAAATGATGACAGGGGTGTCCCTGTCTTCATTTAGAAAGACATAGCGAAGGCCAGCGGGCAAGGGTTTTAGCTCTACGTGTGTCTTAGGTGGCTCCTCAGTTTCAAGCGGCTCAGAAGCGTCATCCTCTTCTTCTATAAAGTCGTGAACATGATCTTCGAGAAATGACTAAAATGGGTCTCTAGGTTGCAGGGATTTCACTTCCTCAGCTGGGTTGGGTCCTACCAAAGGTTCAACTATGGAATTCTTGACCTTGGCTAAAGGTATGGTGAGAAGATTTCTTCCTATTTTGGCTAGGAGGTTTCCTTCCGAGGTTACATCTTGAAAGAGGCCCTCGACAGGGTGTCCTACCAGGAGGTCGAAATCTAATGTCTCAAAGACGTAAAAGTCCAGAGCCATCTCAATCCCATGGTGAACGAGGAGAAAATCTCGTACTATGCCGAGACTCTCGAGAATTTGACCTGAGGGTGTTCTAAGAAGTTTTGACGTTGGGGTCATCTTTTTACGGCGTCCAAGGACGTAAGCGAAAGAACTGGACATGATGTTTGCCCCAACAGTCGGGTTGTACAGAATGTCTATGGCCACCTTGCTTACGAAACCGTGAATAGTCTGCGAAGGTGAGTTAATCCGAATGACTTCAGAAGAAGACTCAGATTCGTTTGACCATTCCGTGTTTAGGATGGGAATGAGCTCCCTCACGGTTTCGTCTAGGAATTCTGTCTCCATATAAATGGAGGGGGTCTTTACCGTAGGCTTTTTCTGTGTTGTGTAGTTCAAGGTATTCCCGAAGTCTTCAAAAAGATCTTCCTCGAACTCAAACGACAATCCGAGGGGTTGAGTTTCCTCTTCCGCAACGGATGAGGTCTCAGGAACTGGACTGGGCAAGTCTATAGATTCTACCTGGGAGTCTTCTTGCTCAGTTTCGGTCGCGTCGGCAGGGGAGTTTTCCCGGATGGCTGCTAGGACTTCTTGTGCTCTGGCCGGGGTTATGTGTAGGAATGAGCCTCCGGCTGCAGTGTCTATGTACCGGGCGGCTTCACTATTCAACCCAGACCGAAAATGCTGCATGAGCATGTAGTCTGGGATGCCTAGATCTGTTCCGGTCAGACATGAGTCCTGGAACCGGTCTCATGCTTTGGTGATCGTTTCCTTCTCTTGTTGCTGAAAGTTAATAATCTCCTTCCGCAGTGCACAGATCCGGTGAACAGGGAAGTATTCAAGACAAAACTTGTCCCGTAACTTTTCCCATTCACCGTTCGTTAGCGCAACGGTGTGATCGTACCACTTCCTCACTTTCTCTTTGAGAGAGAACGGGAAGAGCTTCCATCTAATCGTTGCCTGTGTCATGCCTGATATGACCAGGCACGAGCAAAGCAACTCGAATTCGTGCAAGTGACGGTATGGGTTTTCACCATCACTTCCTGAGAAGGATTTGTCCTGGACCATAGCTATGAAGGCAGGGCGAAGCTCATAGCTATCGGTTAAAATAGGATTTGACGAGGGGTGCGGCTCCAATAATTCGCCCCTTGGAGCAGAGAAATCATGAATTTGTGGAATTCATGGTTGATAAAAAGGAAATAAAAGAAATATAAAATAAATGATATACGGGCAACCTTAGATCTTAGATAACTGCTACCGTTCCCCGGCAACGGCGCCAGAAAGCTTGTTGACACCAGCGGTGGCAAACAGAAAGTCCGCAAGCGCACGGCTGTCGAAGTAGCTTTCACCCGTGAGTAAACCAGGTATCGAATCCACGGGGAACGTAAACGAGTATCTAATCACTAAAGCTGAGCCGGATCGATCGAGTGTATATAAAGGCTGGGTAGAGAGGATAACTTAGTATTAAGGGTCTGATGATAGTTAAGAGAATTCTCCTATGCTTGCTTTACGCACCGGGGTATCCTAGGCCTCTAGGAAATTGCCGGCCAACAGCTCTACGCCGTACCCGTACGTGGAGGATTACAAAGGACGGACAGGGCTGTCACCACCTACCGCCTACCTCTACTAATCCGTGGGGCTACAAGGCAAACGAGGGCAGATATACACCTAAGCACCACGCCTAAGATAATATCAGCTATCCTAACCTTGATCAGAGATTAGAATACTTTATATGAATAAAGCAACGAATCCACAAGCACAATAGAGAAATTAACTTATCTATAACTCAGTCTTAATTACTAGTTGTATCCCGGATACTCACTGAGCAGCTCGCATCCGTCGAGGTACAGGTGGAGGGTCGCCGGCACGCCGGGACTCCTCCAGACTCTCCCTCACTCTCTCCCTATTTCTACTCTGGATATGAGGAGGGCTTCGCCTCGGATCTTCTCTTCAGCTCGATGATGATTAGCCTTGCCCCGAGCTCAGCTACTTATAGCTTGGAGAGGCGGTTTAGAGTCGGTGTGCAGCGGTTGAGGCGGTCCGGAGGTGGGCCCAGCTCGGCCGACTATGGGGGATCGGCCGACCGTTAGATGCACCGTCCTTGATGATGCACGGCACAGATGAACTCCTGGAGACGGTTTACAGTTGATCCTGAAGGCGGTGGCGGTTTGGACGTGCGGCCAGGTCGGCCGACCTGGCTAGGTCGGCCGACCCAGGGCTGTGGCCCCTCGGCCCCACTCTGTCAGGGTCACTTCCCAGTGGGTCCTTTGGTCGGTTTCCGGTGGGTATTGGTGAAGATGTGTCAGTTTAGTTGGGGATGTGGGCCCATGAATCCATGTGATTGCCACGTGGCCCAATCCCATCACTTTATTCCCACTGACTTGATCTCAACGCTCTTGATCACTCCTGAGTGTGCTTTTGCTGTTGGGCTAAGGCTGGACCTCATTGGGCCTGGTCCCAGGTCGGCCGACCAAGGTAGGTCGGGCGACCTGGCCCTGGGCCCACTTTAGCTCTGCTTTTGCCACTTTATTCCTGTAAGCACATATGCACCAAAACTCATGGAATTCATTAGTAAATCACCCTATGTCTATTTGTTTTAACACTTTTTATATCTTTGTTGGCAATAATAATCTGTCATTAAGAACCGTCAACATTAGTTTATCTTGTGTTTTTCCAAAATTTGAAACTAGTGTCAAGTCCTTGGACTGGGACACGCTCTCGGTCTCCAGCCTTAGTGGCAACATTCAGGTTTGTACCTTTGCTTTCGTTTCCGAGTTTGTTGTTTAGCTTTGTTGCTACTTATCTTTTCTTTGTTTTAGTCTATGATGTCAATGCAAGAGCTTTTCGCCCGCCTTCCGTTTCGCCTCAATGATATTGAGAGCGAGCGTGCTGAACTGGAGGTTTTGCGGAAGGAACGTGAAAGTTTCCTCAAGCTGAAAGAGTCCTTGGAGAGCGAGAAAGAACAGCTTCGTGTCAAGAGGGAGTCGTCAACATCAGAGCTCACCTCATTGAAAGCTAAGGTTGCTTCGCTTGAGTCTGCGCGTGCGTTGAATGTTGAGACCATTGAGGGGCTTCGCACTAAATTAGTCGAAGACGCCACTTTGGTGCACGAGATGAAGAATCAGATTAAAGTTCTCAAAACTGCTAAAGAGAAATCGTCGTCGGGTGTTGAAAAGTATAAGTGAGAGCTTCTCGTTGCAATTGATCTAAAGAATTCTCTTATCACCGAAGCCGACAGACTCAGGTCCCAGGTTGATAAGCTGAGAGCTGACAAGGAGAGTCTGGAGTCTGAAATCTACTGCCGCGGCACTGACATATACCGTGAATACGAAGCCGCCTTGAAGCAGTATGGAGCAGAGCCCCTTCCATTCCCTTCTCAGGATTTCAATGTGGAAAAGCTGTTTGAGTGGCTGGACGATGAGTTCAAGTCCCTGCCGGACGTTTTGTCCAAGGTAGGTGACTACGCCGCTCGGACATGCATTACCAATGCATTTAAGATGCTCTCAGATGAGGGGTGCTCCCATTACAAGAGCTTTTTGAAGAGGGATTTCCAGTTCCCTTCAGCTTTGAATCCGGACCAAAAGGAGCTATTCAACGAAGCTATTTTAGCAACATGTGCCTCCTTCCTCAAAAAGTTTTGGTCTGCTACAGGACGGGAATGTGCCCGTAGCACGGCTTATGATTGTCTTGTTAAGGTTAGCTTCGTTCGCTTTCTTTAATACTTTTCTTTCGTTTTAACTGCTGTTTTTGAGAATCTGTATTTTGTTTATTTTTCAGTATAAGGAAACGCTTGCTCTTGAGGAGCAACAGAGAGCCAAGCCACTGCTGCCACTGCTGGCCCTTCTTCCTCTCGTGGTGCTGCTAGTGGGACTCAAGGAGATGATGGGGCTGGGACGCGCGATAATGAACCGAAGGTGTGGCTTCGTCGAAGCCGTTGCTTCCGTTGAACATTTTTTGCTAGAACAATGCTAAGTATTGTAATATTTGTATATACTCAGATCCCTGGCGAGGGAGTTGTTCTTGAACTCGTTCCGATCACCATGCGCGATGACCCTTTGTGTGTATCTGGCTTCGCGTGGGAACAATATCAGAAGCTCTATTCAAGTCAAATACTTGCTGATTTTTGGGAATTTTGCCATGAGTTCTTTCTTCACTGCGAATTTAATGTTTTTGATTTCTTTAACTCTTTCATTATTCAGCGTTCACCTCGTGTTGAGCTTGCTCGGAGGAGAAATGCCGAAGCTGCTCGCCTGCTTCCGATTAAGACTGAGCCTGTAGATTTAGGTGCTGACGTTCGTGATTTTGCTTATGTGTTCAACACTCCTAGATTTAGGAGATCTGGCCAGCAATTTGATGGCTATGTTTTCGAGATGTTTTGAGCATCTCTTTGTAAAACACTATAATTCGCTTGGTCATTGTGTTGATTCGATACACTTGAATGAATGTAAGCTCGATTTGGCTTCGTTGCGAAAGAAACGCCTCCTCCCCCCCGAAGCGAGGTTTTATTCATTCAAGTGTTTTACACTTGCGACATTGAGGGGTTGTTTTCCTGGTTTATTTTCATTGAGAGCATTCGAGGTGATGTATAAAATTTCTGATAGGTGGCCAAAGCCCCTATTACTTGTGCTTGAATAAGCAAGTTTCGTATGTTTGTTTGTGAGCTAAAGCCCCTTTTACTCTATTTAGAGTAAGGATATTGCATGCGTTTGAAATTCTGTGAGCCGAAGCTGTTCTTGGTTTAAAATAGTTGTCCTTGAGTCAAAGCCCCTTTTATTCTGTTTAGAATAAGCGTTTCTGGACCGAAGCCCCTTTTACTCCTTTTTAGAGTAAGCTTTTTCTTAGATCTGAATTGGCCTTACTCTCAGTAGGGTAGATTCAATTCTATTTTAGTTATCGAATACCAGCGATTTGGTCGAAGCCAGTCGCTTTCGATGCAGCTTTTCTGGGGAATACCTCGTTCATAAATGATTTGACGAGTTACAGTAAGCACCGCCTCGTTAAAAACCTCACCCCTTGGTCAGGGTCCCCTTGTGAGGAAAAGAGTACGGGCTTTTGGAAAGAAAGTAAAAATGCTATTCTACTGAATGACTTCATTTATAGAACACAAAGCCATTGGACATCTTATTCATAGATAGTATCTACGTAAGCTGTCTACATTCCATGAATGCGGCAGCTCATTGCCTTTGTCATCGCCTAAACGGAATGAGCCGGGCCTGTTGCTTTTGACGACCAGAAATGGGCCTTCCCATTTGTGTTGCAGCTTTCCAATGGGCATACTTGGGTTTGTCCTTAGTACCCAGCCCCCGACCTTGATGTCTTTCCTCACTACTTTCTTATCACGCCATTTCCTTGTCTCAGCTTGGTACTTGGAAATATTTTTGGCTGCTTGTAGCCTGCAGACCTCGATGAGATCCTTGTCAATGGCTTCACTATCTTTGGGAGCTTCATGTTGTGTGCGAAGCCCTTTGTGGAGTATCTCCTCTGGGCATACTGCTTCTTCACCATAAAACAGTTTGAATGGGGTGAACTGTGTGGCCCTAGATGTGGTGGTGTTATGAGCCCAAATTACCTTCGGCATCTCTTCTACCCACTTGCTTTTTTCTCGCAATTTGCAAGGCACTTCCTAATGGCTGTAAAGATTAAGCCATTGGCTCTTTCAACTGCTCCATTTTTTGCGGGTGATAGACTGAAGCAAATTTCGCCTTCGTTCCAATTGATAGGTAGTACTGTCTGAATTCATCGCAGTCAAACTGCTTTCCATTGTCCACTGTTATCTCCCATGGCACCCCAAATCTGCACACAATTTGCTGCCAGAAGAACTTGATCACTGTTTTCGCTGTGATATTGGCTAATGGTCTGGCTTCAATCCATTTAGTGAAATACTCAACCGCTACAATGGCGTACTTGAGATTTCCTTGAGCTGTTGGTAATGGGCCAACTAGGTCAATGCCCCATCTTTGCAAAGGCCATGTTGGATTTATCAGCTGTGACTGCTCCAAAGGAGATTTTCTGCTTGTTGCACATTTTTGACACTGGTCACATGTCTTGACTGTGTTTGTTGCATCGATGATGACAGTAGGCCAATAGAATCCTTGCCTCATCGCCTTCCCAACTAGAGCTCTTGCCCAAAAGTGCGCTCCGCATGAGCCACTATGTATCTCTTGAATCAGCTCTTTGCCTTCATTGTGAGAGATGCAACGAAGCCAAGGAGCTACAACTCCTTTCTTGTAAAGGGCATCATCTATTATCTGATAGCATCTTGCCCTTTGCTGCATGGCTTTTAGATCTTCTTCATCGATTGGCTCATAGTATCCCCGGAGATAAGCCATTATTGGGGATCGCCAATCCTCTGAGCTTATTGCATTGATTAGCTTTGGTGGATCATCAGAGTCCTTTATCGATGGTGTTGTTAGTGTTTGAAAGAATACGTCAGGTGGAAGCTTGTCCCCCTTTGCAGCTGCTTTAGCCAATGCATCTGCTTCTTCATTTTTTGCTCTTGGAATGTATTCCACAGTGAAACCTTTGAATTTTTTCTCCATTGAGCGCACAATGCTCAAATACTTGATGAGTTCTGGTTGCTTTGCAACGCTTTCCTTTTCGATGTGGTCTGCTACCACCTTTGAATCTGTTCTGATGGTGAACCTCTGAGCTCCCAAAGCCTTGGCTTTTCTGAGCCCAAGTAACACAGCTTCGTACTCAGCGACGTTGTTTGTGGTTCTGTCGCTGCTTCTGCAAAACTCTAAGTTTGCTGCATATCTCATTTTCACACTCGAAGGCGATTGCACAATTGCCGCGATGCCAGCTCCTTTGTTCCCCCAAGCACCATCACAGTGTATGAGCCAGTTTTCTTCTCTGATAGCATTTTGTGGTGAAGGCGATGTCCACTCCGCTATTAAATCTACTAAGACTTGTGATTTGATTGTTGTTCTCCTTTCAAAGTCCACGACATAATCTGAAAGCTCCGCAGCCCACTTGCGTATTCTCACAGAAGCCTCTTTGTTGTTCAAAAGCTCTTTTAATGGTTGATCTGTAAGGACTTTGATATTGTGGCTCTCAAAATAGTGCCTGAGCTTTCTGGAAGCCATTATCACTGCATAGATCAACTTTTCAATCTCTGTGTAAAACAGCTTCGATGCAGCCAATGCCTCGGACACATAGTATACTAGCTGTTGAATATTTCTGCCCTCTATCATCTTTTCTGTAATAAGCGCCGCGCTCACTGCTGATTATGATGCTGCGATGTACAGTAGCAGTGGTGCCTTTGGGTCAGGTACTGCCAGCTTCGTTAGCTGCATCAAGTATTGCCTTAGCTCATGAAATGCTTCTGATTGCTCTGGCCCCCATTGAAACTTAGCTGCGTTTCTAAGTGTTGCAAAGAATGGTAAGCTTCGCTCAGCTGCTTTTGCAATGAATCTGTTGAGTGCAGCGATTCTGCCAGACAGCTTCTGTACATCTCTCATGCACTTTGGCTCTTCCATGTCAAGGATTGCATTTATCTTGTCTGGATTAGCTTCTATCTCATGAGCTGATACCAGACAGCCAAGGATTTTCCCTTTTGTCACTCCAAATGCACACTTCTCTGGGTTTAGCTTGAGGCCAGCTTGTCTCATGCGAGTGAAGGCGATTGCCAGATCTGATATGCGATCTTGCCTTTTGGCACTTTTGACCAAGATGTCATCAACATATGCCAATATTGTCTTGAACAGTTCATCTTTGAACACTGTGCTTGACATTCGACAGAATGTGGTTCCTGCATTCCGAAGCCCCTCTGGCATCCTGATGAAGCAGAAAGTGCCAACTGGTGTGATGAAGCTAGTCTTTTCTTCATCCTCTTTCTTCATCCAGTTTTGATGGTAGCCAGAAAAGCAATCTAGGAGAGACATCATTTCACTTACTGCTGCTTGATCAACAATCTTGTCGATTCTTGGTGGTGGGAAATCATCTTTTGGGCAAGCCTTGTTGAGGTCGGTGAAATCAATGCACATTCGCCATTTGCCATTCTTCTTCTGAACTGGCACAGTGTTTGCTAGCCATGTTGGGTATTTGACTTCACGTATGACATTGGCATCTAGCAGCCTTTGCACTTCGGCTTTCACCGCATCAGCTTTCTCTTCTGACATCTTTCTCAGCTTTTGCTTTTTTGGCTTCATATCAGGACTGATTGCCAACTTATGCTCAATTATGCTTCTGTCAACACCTGGTAGATCTTTGCTTGACCAAGCAAACACATCCTTGTTATTCCTCAAGAATTCGATGAGCCTATCTTCTTCGTCCGGCTCTAAGCCTGAGCCGATGATCACTTTTCTGTCAAAGACGTCAGGCTGCAGCTGCACCTACTTTGTCTTTGTAGCTTCTTGTATCTTTTTGCTATCTTTCTCAATATTTGGCTTTTCTTCTGGGTAAAATGGCTCCGACTCCTCTAGCAGATGCACGTTTCGTTGTCCAGGGGTCTTGGCTTTTTCAATGTTTTTGGCTTCTCTCTGATCGCCATAAACAGTGATTGCCCCTTTCAGAGCTGGCATCTTCATGCAAAGGAAATATTGCCTTATGATGATGTCGAAAGTGTTTATAACTCCTCTTCCGAAGATGACGTTGTAATCAAAGACCATGTCTACAACATCAAAAGTGATGTACTCCCTCCATATTGAAAAGGAAGTCGTTTAGGACATTGACACAGTTTCCAAAACATAACTTTGACTAATACTTTTTACTATAAACTATTTATAAAATATATTTAAAGAGTACTTTTATGAAACAAAATTTCAATACGAATCTACTCGTACCATTATCATATTTTTAAATTTAACACATAAAAAATATTTGCAGTCAAAGTTTAAAAAGTTTGACTCAGGACAATCTCAAAATGACTTCCTTTACAATATGGAGGGAGTACTCAGTTCTGGCATTGGATGTGTCGCCAAAAGATACTGGTAATGAGATCCTTCCAAGTGTTGCCATGCACTTCCCCCCGAAGCCGACCAATGGTGTGTCCGACGGCTCCAGGTTATCTGGGTTGATGTTTATCATGTTTCTGAGTGTTTTTGCTAATATGATGTCAGCAGAGCTCCCTGTGTCTACTAACACTTTTCCGATCGTCCAGCCAGCAATATTGGCTTCGATCGACATCGCGTCATTGTGTGGGAAATTGTGGAGTTTGAGATCTTCCTCAGTAAAGGTGACGGGCATATGGGACCATTCTGACTTTTTATACGGACCATCAACAGATTTGTTGTTGACTTGGCGGAAATAGTTTTTTCTTTGCTTTTTGTTCTCAAAAGCAAGAGATGATCCTCCAGAAATGGGCAAGATGTGTCCATATCTTGGGAGTGGGCTTGGAGCTTCTTTTTGATTGGCTTTTTGTTGTGGTAGTGGTGGTGGTCGTGGTAGCTCCTCAACCTTTATGTTTTGCGAAGCCACTTGCTGGGAGGTTTGAGGGTATAAGTGAGGATATATGGCTTGTGGATAATAATGCTGAAAGGTTTGTGGCGAAGGCAAATATTGAGTTGCCATCGCTGTTGATGGGTGTACAGTGTTTGAGTTTAGTGAGGGATATACTGGGCAGTATAGTTGGATAGCTTGGGAAGGGTTTTGGGTGTTTGGCAGTGAAGCCGATATTGGCTTCGTTTGGGTTGCTTGAATCTTCTCTGCTCTTAGCTTTTCTATTGTTTTCTTGATGTCTCGGCACTGTTCTGTGCCATGGGTGTGATTTTTGCCTTGATATTGGCAAAACAGCTCAGGTCCCGATGGTGGACCTCTTCCTCTCCCTCGGCCTCTGCCGGCTCTTCCACCCCTTTGAGTGGGCTCATCTCTCTGGTTGTGGTATTAGCTTTCTGGGTAAGGTGGTTTGGTTTCGTAGGAAGAAGGTGGATTGTCTACCTTAATGATTGTTTGGTGGGAGTAGTTTTGGTAGTTTTGGTTGTGGTTTTTGGCTTGTGGCTCATATTGGTTTCTCATGATGGCTTCTCTAGCCAATCTCATTCGGTTGTCATTGTCAGATCGACAATACTTCTTGAACTCCTCATATAGGTCTATAAGAGTAGCTGGTATTTCTCTTGCGATATGCTGTGCAAACAATCCAGGGCGAAGCCCTTGTATTGCTGCGAATTTTGCTGCTTCGTCGGGGATGTGTGGAGCTTGAGCGCGCAGAGTAACAAATCTGCGGAAGTAGTCCTCTAGGGGCTCTTTCGACTGCTGGTGTAGTGTAAGTTCAACATATGAGAGTGATTGGTCTCCCATAATGCTAAAATTTTTGATGAGCTCCCTCTTCAAATCATACCAGCTATTGATTGATAGGCCTGGCAGCTTCGTGTACCAGTTCATTGCCGTGCCATCGTAGACAATGATGAAAGATTTTGCTAGTACTACATCGTCTCCCCCGGCCGAAGCTATTGCAGCTTCATAGCTCATGAGGAACTGCTTTGGGTCGGTGAGGCCATTGTATCTTGGTAGAGAAATGGGTTTGTAAGAAGGTGGCCATCTTGCCAATTGGAGGCTTTCTGAGAGTGGGCAGTATGGTCGATAGGACGGGCGTGAAGTGTGTGGAAGCCATTTTGGGAATGAAGAGTTGTGATTTGGTGGATTGGTGAAGGTGTTGGGCTCATTGAGCTCTGCTTGGAGCTCAGCAACTTGTTTTTTGGCTTTCTCGAGTTCTTGACATAGCTTTTCAGCTCTGGAACCTGAGTTGTTCAGCCTCCTCTGCTTCGCTTGCCTCAGCTCCTCCAGCTGCTTCTTGACTTGCAGCAATTGATGCTGCTGCTCCTCTTCCTCCTCTTGCATTTGCTGCTCTAGTTCGAGCTGTGCAGCCTCCAGCTCTCTCTGCTGCTCAAGGCGTCGAAGACGAAGCCTTTCTTCAAGCCAGTGCATTCTCTCTTCAGTGGTAAGGGTTTCGTCATCGACCTCTTGCCCGTCGATAACGGCTTCGGTTGTTGGTGGGAGGTTTGTTTGTTGGATTGGGGGTTGGGAAGCGGTTTCGTTGTGGGTGGTGGTATTTTCCACGGTGGAGGGTGGTTTGGTTGCTTTTCTTGGTGGCACGGTGGTTATCGTGGGTTTTGTTCGTGCACTGCACAAACGGTGGGCGCCAGTTGTTGGGAAGATAGCCGAAGCTAAAGAGCCCAAACAACGGAAGAAACTGAGCGACAGGGACAAGCAATAATATTTCACTTATCAACAGTATCCTCGGGAATCAACCCTTTACACGTTGGTGAGGGGTGTCCTTTTATAGGAAGGTCAAGGGACACTTTTTACATTCCCCTTGTACCCCTGAAAACCAGGCATCATCCTCTAGACTATACAACTTGAATAACCCGAGGGCATTATAGTACATTTACATCCTATAGTGTGAATGCGAAGACTTGCAACTCCGTGTTTGACTCGGCTTGGACTTGGTCCAAGCCTGCTTCGTCTGCGAGAGGGCGATGTAGCTCTTCCTTTGGCTTCCTTTGAGTCGGAATACAACAACGCCATTCCCTTGCATCCGAAAGCCAATGGTTCCTCCAAGAACCTACAATATAGTGCAAACCGAACCCATCCAGTGGCTTGATCATTACGTTTAGCATTCGGTAGTGTTATCACTCCATCGAATTGGCTTCTAAACCCATTAGGTAATATTGTTTTGGAATGGCACTCGCCATATTACCGAAGCCAATTCCCTTTGGTCGATTTTAGGAGCGAAGCCAAATAGAGACCTTAGAGTGTGAACGAAGCCAAATGGCTTTCTCTTCATTGGCTAATGTTGCTTATACGCTTGAAATAATACGAAACAAGTAGAGGGCGTTTGTCGGTGGGCCAAATCCCCAACAGTGGTAACGTTGTAGCAACACTAGAGGAGATCAATTATGATGTCGACGCGAATTCAATGGTAGTAAGTAATGCGGAGGAGAGGGAGGTTAGATTGGTGTTGTCAACAGATCAAGTAATAGAGCGAAATGTGGACATAACACCCACTAAATTGACAAGAAATACATCAATGAGTGAGGACTTTGAAGATGAGCCAATTGATGAATACAAGGATTGGCTTTCAGATCTGCATAAACATGACCAACACATGGGTAAGTTATGTTGCTGCCCTTGTCTAAATGATTTTGCAATGGCCACATGACTAAATATAAGCATAATTTTGATAGAGTTGCAAGATAAATCCAGGGAAGACACAATTGAGGCATACAAAGAATGGTTGAGGGTGCAAGGACAACTTGATGATATTAGTAATATAATATCCTTGTCCAAAATGTCAACCAAATTATCATTCCTTTGCAAAACATTTATAACTTACACATCTGACCAAATTGTCTGCAGATAAATATGTCAACCCTAGGAATCATATACATTTACTAGATACAAGTCAAGATAGCAACCCAACAGCACCTGTGCAGCTTCCATCTCATGCTCGACGCCAGAAACCGCAGGGAAATGGTAAGTAATGGTTATTATTATTTTATTTTGAGGTCCAGTTCAGTTTTCCCTATGTAAATGATTTTGTTTAATTGCTTTCATTGTATATTGTTCGATGGACAAGACTTCCAAAATAGTAAGAAATGAGGACATGGTACTCTGAAAGGATACAAAGCAACCAACAAGAGAATCAGGCATGGAAATCAGAAGCTTAAAGTTGAATTCTCTAGGCTTGGAGGACCTGTAGGTGACAACGCGTGCACGTTCACTGATGAAATAGTAATGTTTACAAGGAAAAGGGCACCACTCATTGGAGTGAGAACATGGAGAGATATCGACCAAGATGTAAAAAACTCGATAGCATCTGATCTGATGGTATGCTTCTTGTTTATTTTGGTAGCATAACCTTTTTAATTATCAAATAATGTAAGAAATGACCTAGTATTTGTTGTTCTATTTATCACAGAATAAGTGGGACATTGAAAATAATGAGGATACAAATAAAAAGATATGGACCGTCGCTAATGAGCGTTACAAAAGATGGCGATCAACATTTAGTGCTACGTACAAGGCATACCACACCTATGACGAGAGAATGAGACATAAGCCTGAGGATTGAAACATTGTTGAATGGCACTGTCTAGTCAAGTATTTTGGCACTCAAGATTTTCAGGTTTGATGACATTTATTTAATTCTTGAAAGTTGCACTTTCTAAAATAAAGGCTATGTTTTGAGCACTACTATTTTTTAAATTCAACTCATTCTGCAGAAGGCTAGCAACAAGAGTTCTAAGAATCGACAGCTTCAACAGACACAACATCGGACAGGATCAAAGCCTTTTTCTCAGTGTAGCTATGAGCAGGTAATCGGTTTAGAAGAACATGTACATGCTTTCTTACATGGTGGGATATTCATTTGTCATATTCTTGCCAAATTAGAGAGACCCAGAAACTGGTGAAGAGCCAAATGATTTGGATCTTTGGGAGTTGACGCACTGTAAGAATGGTCAATGGACAAACCAAGCATCTAAGGATGTCTATGTGAGTATATAACGGTTTGTACAAACCTTACTAACTGATTCAAAGTGAAGGCTTGAAATTTCATTTTCAATAAACTCCTTCAACTATCTTCTCTTTGTTAGGATAATGCACACAACAAAATTTCGGAGAGGGTATCAAATGCAGATCACAACATCGTTTCACAAAAGGAACAAAACATGATTTTCCAGATAGCGTACAAGGAAACCACAAAGTGCAAATCAACCAAGATCCATGGTAATGGATACATGGCAGCATACCCAACTAGAAGGCAGCTACTACGTGAAGATTACCAGAACCAAATCCGTTCAGACGAGCTAATGCATAGGGAACATTTAGAGCTCATGGATGCATTTGGAAAGCTACAAGATTCAATTCAAACTCAAGATGCTGAGCGGGAAGCCGAAAGGGCGGAACATAGGCGCCAGATGGAAGAATGGATGAAAGCAAGGGAGGCTGATAAAGAAGCACTTAGACAAGAGTTTATGTCAATGATGCAAGCAGCACAAGGACAAGCAGCATTACAACAGGTAATAGTAATGTAAAATCTTAACTTGCCAATTTGATTTGGTTAATGTGTTTATCTATCTTTAGGCAAGAGTTTAATCTATTAATAGTTCATAATGTAATCTCCAGTAATGATTTTTCTAACCAAACTATAAATGCAGGCTAACAATGATGGGACAAAATTGCAGAGGTTGCTGCTGCAACAAACATGGCTGAAGGAAATAAAACAACTACACAGAGTGAAGAAAGATCACATCAGGTAGATTGAGAATTTATAAATGTTTAGTGCTATCATTAGATAGTGCATAGTATGAGGCCTAATTTTTTCCCTCCAACTTATTTATTCGCAGGATATCATAGGAAGCAACCTGCCGCAAACACAACTCGCAGCTAACACAACTGTAGCTAATCGTACAACTAGAAGTACTGCTGCCAATAACCGAGTTGTTCCCCATAGCAAAGAAGGGAATTCGGCAACGACTTATATTACTACAAAACAACTAAAGGAAATAAATGCAGCCAAGAGAAGATCAGCAAAAAAGAATCAACAAGTCAGCAATGCACAGGTGAATTTTTTTTTTGCAACTGCATTACATGTGAATGTTTCTGTATCAATTATCAAAGTGCATATGGTTTTCTTATATGCTGTCTGTGTGAGCATTTTTCTGTATATACCTGATTGTCTTTTTTTGTTTATATACTTATTTTTGAGAAGAAAATGTTCTATGTAATAAGATGCTAATGTTGTAACCAGAAAATTGTACCTGATGCTAATCTTGCAGTGTTAAGATTTTGCAAATGAAAAAGATAATTGTTCTAAGATAGATTTATCAATGGCTTTCACATAAATAAGGAGGCCAATAAAGAAGCAATTTGGCAAGAGTTTAGATAAATTTAAGTTCTAATTTGTGGTTGACTTGTATGTAGACTTAAATTTCATAGTAACATTGTCGCTAATCTACTAGCCCTTTTCTGTGATACTGTCCATCTAGTAGTGTCACTAATAGAAACAAGTTTTTTTTAATCTATTCCATTTGTAAATGTAGCATTTCATACAACCTTTTTGTTCTTGGGTGAAACTATTTCAGAAATTATGTGTGCACTTTATTTGGCTGGTTTTAGTAAGTGACATGTTCAATTGTTCTCAATTTGTTCTTGTGCACAATTGTTCCAATGTTACATGTCATGGGTTTTTGTTTTAGTTCGACTACTACTTAATGAAAGTGTGTGCAGTTGCATCAAGATCAATTGCATTGTTGACTTATATTGTCTTGTTCCCTCCACCACTTTTTGCTTATATAAATAAATTGAAGTGGTGCTATGACCAAGTGCGGGACGCATTACTGAGTTCTTCTTGTAATGCAATCTGCAAATTTGCAAACCTATTAGTCTTCAGTTTATAATTCCAAATTGTTACTTTGTTGAGTCCATGTTGTTGTTGCCAAAATTTTTTAATTTTAGTTTCATTGATGCATATACTAATGTCATTCATTCTTTTCAGGACGAAGCTAGAGTTTGAGTGGAGTGCAGAGTGACAGGATGGTCAACATGAAGCCAACCTTTGCTGCAATACTAGATATAGCTCATTACATTATGATGTGTTCAAACAAGTGTGCCTTGGATACTTGTGTGTTTGAGTACTGCGTGTATCTATGCCTAGTTTGACATTGGATTGTTTCATTAAGCATACTTTGGTTTCATGGTTATCTACGTGCTTTATTATTTACCATATATGGTTCTAAAATTTAATAGCATGACAATATTGTTTGATGCAACTAAACAAAGTGTTGGAATATGAACTACTAGAATGTAATCATTTGCCGTGGCAATATATACTATTAGCAACGACTGTACAGTGTCACAAAACACTATATCAAGGAAACATTGTGTGTGGCAATAGGGTCTCCAACATATACCAACAAAACAATAAGCGTGGAATAGAGAGTCCAACTGTGCCAACAAAATATTTAGTGTGGCGATACAGGGTTCCACCTATAGCAACCAAGTATCGATAGTGGCAATAGAGGCTGCAACTTATAGCAACTGAATGTTTATCGTGGTAATAGAGGGTTCCACCTATAGCAACCAATCATTGGTCGAGGCAATAGAGGCTTAATCCTATAGCAACCAAACATTTTAGTGTGGTAATAGAGGCTTCATCCTTTAGCAACCAAATACTTAGTGTGGCAATAGAGGCCTCCACAGATATGATTGTGCCTTAGGCTTTAAACCAAACTGATTTTTCATGACATCAGCAATCTTATCTGTCCAATCCTCCTGAGTATAATTTCCCTGACTGATCGGAGCACGAGTCATTATGACTGGTGTTTCAGTAGGTCCGATTGACGGCTCCCGATTGTCAGCTCCCTTGTTCTTTGGTGGATCTTCGGTGTTGAAGTAAGCAGGGTAAACCATTTTGCCCTCAACTACAGGAATTCGGCTACCAAACTGATCAATATGTTGAGTCCCGCCATAACTCTTGTCTTCCGATTCCTCTTCCTGTTCCTTTTCTTCACCTCCCTCCACCGCCTTGGCTTTTGCCTTCTTTGCCTTGGGAGTTTCATAACACTCAGGATGTGTCTCTGATGATGTGGATGAATTGATCTGCACCATCTTCTTCTTGAGGTCTTTAATTGCTGAGGAAGCACCAGTATCAAAATAAGCAGGCCCCTTATGGACATCCTTCAGTATAGCTCCATCCGGCAACTTGGCGATCAATCCTACCACCGTGTTAACCAATATCCCAGATTGGTTAATCAAAGCATAACTCACACCAGCATCTATATATTCTTGGAAGAATTTTCTTTCCTCGGCTGTGATCCGATCAAACGCTTCCTGAGGAATGGAAAACTGATTTTCCTTGATCACCGCATTGCGAGTTTTGCTGAATGAGTCGAGGCAAAATTTTTTGAATTCTTCAAGTTGTGCTTCTACGAGTTTCTTCTGCTCATCGCTAAGATCCTCCATTGTGACAACAGGGATCTCAGGGGGTGCCATCGCAAAAGCTTTCTTGTCCCACCGGGCGTGCCAAAATGTGTTGACATCCAAAAAGTCAGGTGTTGACTCTCAGAAATTAACACTGTGGCCTGGAAGATTTGCTTCACTTCAGTGCAGGTCCAAAATCTTGAGGTTCGTGGCGTGCCAGTCAATTTGACCTGAAATTGACAAGGTAGAGTTTAATCAGTAAGCAACAAGGAACTCATCGGCCAAGGCCCCGATTCGTTCCAGAAATCGGATTAGCATAAAGGGAAGTCCGATTTCCATAACATGAACCATCGGCCTTGAGTCTGATTCGTGAGAATATAACATGTATTGAAATAGACCATCGGCTATGAAAACCGAATTGGAGATAGATCTAATTTAAACTCATTCTTTAATATGCATCTTTCCAAAGGCGATGGACTAACTGAATCTCGTGTCACTAACAATCGGATCGATTTCGAGACAGCGTTGCTAGCAGGGCACCGATTAGCTTGCTTACTCCGACAGATCAATATACATCAAAGAACTTGCTTAAATCTGATCTATTTGTAATTTGCTTATTAAATCTAAATCAGCTATTATCAATATGAACAGATCTATTATGAGACTTGAATAACAATATGAAATAGATCTTCTCTGATAGATGTAAGCCGATAAGGTAAAATCAATAAGATACGGTAAAGGGTGAGCGATCTAAACGAAAAAGGGCGATACGTCTCAATCTAAAGCCTAGAACAACTCGATAAATTGGTGAATCTATACTATAAAGAGGGAGAGATTTGATGTCAAATTCTACACAACGTTAATCCACCCTCACCTCACTAAACCCTGGATTGGGCCCACCCACCAGGTGGTACGAAGACGAAAACGAGGGGGAAGAACGGTTTTGGCGACGTTTCCCCGTGAAAAATCGCTAATGCATTGCGTTTTTTCTCACCAAGATTTACTGGTGTACCCTCGGGCCCACTGCAGCCTTCCCTCCCTGTTCACCGCTACAAGAATTGGCGTGTGCACAAATGGTGCCCTCCTCCCCGCCCAAAATCTCGCCAACAATTGCCGCACTCCTCGCCTAAAATCTCGCCATCAATTTATGCCCTTCCTTCCGAATTCGAATGCGAGCAAAGGCACAACCGACCATGTGAACTATAAGAAGATGCTCGCACTGCTCCCCACGGCATGATAGGTGCCGTCGGTGGGGGCACAGCGAGCGGTTGCAGCCAGCGTACCAGAGAAGAGGAGGCAGCTTTCGGAGATGGGCGGACGGTGGTGCGGCAGGGACGAAAGCCGCGGACGCGCGCCCTAGCTGGGGCCGCGGACGCCGCGCGTGCTCGAAATGGAAGGGAGGCAGGGACATGCGGCAGTCATCCACGCCCCGCCCCGTCTCGCTTCGCGCCGGGCTCGTGTGTCGCGCCGCGCGTGGCGGCAGCATCGGACAGAGAGAGAGAGGGCCGCTAGAGAGGGGCCCCTACCGGGCGCGGCGAAGGAGGAGCAGGGAGGCGCCGGCGGACCCGAGAAGAGGAGCAGGGAGGGTCCGATCTGATGTTGCGACGCCCGCCCGCTCCGCTGCGACGCCGCCGACGCGCGCGCCAACCTCTCCCTCGCCCGCGACCCGGCGCTCCTCCTCGTCTCCATCCGCCTCCCCGCCGCTGCGCTCGCAGGCACGCTCCTGCCTGAGCTCGGCGTCTTCCACGTCGCCGCCCTGTCCGGCGCTGTCCCGCTTGACCTCGGCCATCCGCTGTCCGCCGCGAGGCCCCTCCGCCAGCGCACTGCCCTCCTCCTCCCTCCCTCCCTCACTCCGTCGACGCCGGATCCGTCCGCCGTGCCGGATCCCTGCCACGCCCGCCAGCCGCCGCAGAGGGAGGTGTGGGGTCCGCTACCGGCCCTTGCTGCAGGCAGCTCCGCCGACCGAGGAGGCTGACCGGGTGCAGGGAGGGTGAGGCGCAGGAGAGGCCGGCCGGGGAGTCTAGGAGGGAGGGGAGGCGCAGGGAGCTCTGCCGCGGGAGAGGAATGGCCCCGGGTCGGACGGGGGTGGCGAGGGAAATAGGAAGAAAAAGGGGGGAAAGAAAAAAGAGAAAAAAAAGAGAAAAAACAATAATCATTTTAATTTAATTAAAAAGTTGTATTACTAATTATTTTCACTCTATGATTTAGAATAACTATTCTAAATGGTTGTTATGAAGAAATGTGTTTGTTGAGAGGAAATGGTAGTTGGAGATGGTTGAATAAAATATAGGGTAGTTGGTATAAATATGAGATATAGAGGATGATGGGTGCGGGAGAAGTGGATATAGAGAAGAGAATCTCAATGACTAGGACGAAATACTTCTTTTAGAGGATGAAAATAGAGTATGACAAGTGCGGACAGCCTGAGCATCCAGACAGGAACACCAAGACCGAGGATAGCCCGCTCCACGTCCAATCAACATGTGCAGTCTGCTGTCAGCTCTCTAGATAGTTCTTGAGATGGCATGTGAGATTTAGGTTTATTGTGGGTCTCATATGAAAATATTTGTGATAATTAGGAAATTAGGAATACATAGGTTTAGACCTATATGATTTGTTGTATCTAACATATTTGTGAGCTATAAATGTTGTTAGTTTAACTTGAAGTGAATAAAAATAATTAAATGATAAATAATATGCTTCATTATCTTTTAATATATCCTTATTATAGGTATTATTCTTTACTAATTTTTATGAACATAAATTTTCATGTGCTAAGTTTTTTTAAAACACGCGCCTGGGGTATCTAATTAATCCCTTTAACCTTATCTTCGTCTAAAAATGTAAAAAATGTACTTTATATATTGTATTTTTTTAACACGTGCCTGGGCACGTGCATCTCCACTAGTTAACTAAACGAAGAAGGGCGATACGCCTCAATCTAAAGCCTAGATTAATTCGATAGGGTGTCGGACTTACAGACAAACCGGAGGTCAAGATGATGCAGCCCTGCTTGCTGAAGAACTCGACGAAAAGGGTTGTTGGCACGTGAGGCCGAAAGTTGTGTTTCAATTGATTGGTTGTGTGAACATCTTTTTACAATGGCGCAGGGTTTATATTTATACCCTGAAATCTAACTAAAACTTGCCGGCTACGACAATATCTCTAATTTATCTAAAGCAATCTAATCTTAAACTACCAAAACTATTACAAATCTTGACGCACAATCAGGCCTTGAAGAAGCTTCCAGACGCGCTTCCCCTCAGAAGTCGTACGTGCTCCGGCCTTCTTCTTACCATGTCCGATTGGGACTCTATCGGACGTACTCCGATCGGAATCGGAGGCTTAACTCAGAATCGGAATCGGCCCCTGCTTAACTTTGCCACGCACAGTCTTAGCCGAGTCAAAATCTGGTGTCAACAGTTCCCTTTAGGGCCTAGCATCTTCAGGATGAGGTAGATGTAGTGCTGTATCGCCATGAATTTCGCCAGAGCAGTTCTCCCCAGGATCACGTGGTACAATGACTCGAAGTCGGCGACCTTGAATGTGATATACTTGGTCCTGTAGTTAGCCTCGGTACCAAATGTAAATGGGAGTGATACCTGGCCAAGAGGTACAGTGGCGTTGCCTGGAACAATGTCGTAGAAGGGTGAGTCAGTGGGCTTGAGGAGGTTGGAGATGTCCAAGCCCATCTTTTTGATTGTTTTAGCGAAGAGGATGTTCAATCCACTTCCGCCATCGATCAGCGTTCTTGTTAGCCGCACGCCGGCCACCATCGGGTTGATTATTAGGGGGTATCTTCCCGGGTTCTTGATGTTGGCCCATTGATCGTCGCGGGAGAAGCCGATCGGGACCTCTGACCACTTCAGGAAGGTGGGAATAGCAGGCTTGATGCATCTGATCTCGTGCTGCATCAGCTTTTGCTTGCGCTTTAAGTCTGTCTAAGCAATCCCGCCAAAGATGATGTTGACCACCTTGTCAGCTTGTTGATAGTCGGTGTCCTTGTCACCCTTGCCTCCTCCGTTGTTGTCGGTGTCATCGGGTTTGGGAGTGCCTCCGATGCTGAAAGCTTTCTTGAGCCCGATGCACTCCCTGCTGGAGTGCTTGTCCTTTGGATGGAAGGGACATTGCTTGTCGAGTAGTTTCCCGAACTTCTTCCGAGAGGGACCTTTCTCAGAAACGTTGACTGAATCCTCGGGCTTGCGTTTCTTGTCATTGAAGTCGCGCTTGCCACTGTTCTCAACTTGCTTGCCCTTGTTACGGTCACTGTTGTTGTTGCGGTCGCCTCCTGACTTGTTTCGGTTGAACCACTCACGTTGCATGTCTTCAGCGTTGGTCCAACCGTTGATGAGGTCGCGCATGGCTTCCAGTGTCTTGGGCCTGTTTCTTCTGAAGTCGAGATGCAGCGTGGGATCGGTGAGACCATTGTGGAAGCAATCGATGACGTCTTGGTCAGAGAGCCCCACACATGTTGAACGCTTTTCCTAGAATTGGCGGTTGTAGCTTCAAAGGTACTCGTTTTGGCCTTGTTTGCACTGGGCAAGGTCAAAGCGAGTACCCGGCTTCTGCCACGAGCCTTGGAAGTTGTTGATGAAAACCTTGCGGTGTTCATCCCAAGAGTCAATGGAGCATGGTTTTAATCCTTCCAGCCAAGTCAGTGGAGCTTGGTCGAGAACCACGGGGAAATAGGTACACATGGTGTCAGTATTCCCCCTGGCAGCCTTGATTGCCGAGTAGTATATGCGCAGCCACTGCTCGGGATCACGTTTCCTGTCATATCTTTCAATGCCGGCCGGCTTGAACTTCTCGGGCCAGGAAGTAGCCCGGATACGGTTTGAGAAAACTGGAAATCCTTCGTACTTGTCAAGGTTGTGGTGATCTTTTCTTGGGGGCCCGTAGATCTGGTCGTACTCCTGCCGCGGCCTGTGCTCTTCTTCCTCACGGTCGTGAGAGCGTGTGGAAATGACAGTGCGCGCGCCTCTGCTCCTCATTTGGTGTCGCAGGTCCCTATCGTCGTCACGGTTGTCCGGCGCCCATCTCTGTCCCTGTTGCCGCCCTATCCAAGATTGTGGCTCTGCTGAGCAACGTGGTGGCTAGGTCCAGCGCCGTGGTTTCTACCTCCAGCGCCAACTACCATGCCTCCCGCATTGACAGGCTCAGGGCGATCTCTGCTTGGGTGATGAGACGTGTTGCCACGGTTTTCGGCCTTGGAAGGGCGACCGCTTGCTTGGTGACTTGTTGTCTTGGATTTGGTGATGGATCGGGCAGGGCAGACCGCGTCATGCTGGATCGCCGCAGTCTCGAGCATCGTCTTCATCCTATGGATTTCTGGAGTTTGGCCCATATTACCAAGCTCTACTACGACAACCAAGATGTTGGCTGCAGAGTTGATGTAGACATCTTGCCCAGTGACTTACACGAATCGTTCATTAAGATTCTACGGGTTGATTCTGCGGTTGGCTTGGCGCCGATGCTCTGCCGAGCGATGTTGCGTAGCCTGCGTCTTTCTTGTTCATCTGTAGCCTCATTCTCCACAGTTGGCTCATCGTTGGAGACTTGCTCCTCTTGGTCGATGACCACCATGGCTTGACGCCCCGGTGAAAAGCTTCCTGTGCTTGAAGTTGCTGGGACAGTGGAGCCGCGCTCTCCTGAAGAGTCCAAGGTTTCGGCGGGTTGGTAAGGCAATGGATCAATGCACGCGATGATGTGGGACATGTCCAGTTCTTCTTGAGGTCTGGCTCCTAACTTTGGCTTGCGTCCAGGCCAGTGGACGAATCTCCCTTCAAGGGAAGTTCCCGCGAGATCAAAGGGAATCTGGCTCGGGGTGTCGACCTCAAGCTTAGCAGTGGCTGAGCCCCTCTTCTTCTAGGTTTTTGAGGAGTTGGATTTTGGCACGACCGATGGTTGAGAAACCGGCTCAGATTGCCTTGTCCACTTTGAAGTATTCTCAGTCCGAGTTTTATTCGAACCGAGACTCAAGGTTCCCCGAGCCTGAGTTGGGATCGGACCCGGGAGCGCGATCTCGTCGAGCTTGTCGGTGAGTTGCTCCGTGGTCGTCGTCTTGAGAACGCGGTCGAAGTTGCCCGCGCTGTCCACCGTGCAGACCAAGGAGCCAAAGTCGAAGGTGGCGCCCTTCTCGAGCACCATTTCACTGTTGCAGTTGATGATGACTAGTGCCATCGAGCTTTCCTGACAATTCTCGACGAGATCCCCTACCTGGCGCGTCAGTTGTCGGTTTTTTATACTGGCTAGCCTACTACAGGGGGTCCCTGAGTAGTCGAGTTGTTCGCAAGGGCCTCGCCGAAACCAGGAGCACGATGGTGAAAACGAGACGATTTAGACAGGTTTAGGCCACCTAGAGAGAGAGTGTAATACCCTACGTCCTGTATGATGGATCGCTTCGTATTGATGGTTATGATTATACAAGGGGTCCCTGCCTCACCTTATATACTTGGGAGACAGGGTCTATAAGGCAAATAATACAGATTCCTAGTCAGATACTATACACAAAGCCCTGCCATGAGTAGGCTGGGTTGTTTTCTAGTAGCCGACTAGTTTCCCTAACCTGTACATCTGTTCCTTATATCTGTCATACTTGGCAGCCCAATCTTCTAATGGGCTTGCAGCCCATAAGGACTCCCATGGATCTTGGTCCGTCAGGTATCTAGTAGCTTATCTTCTCATGTGAGCGTAAAAACTTATTCGGTGAGGGGAGGGCCTAGTTTCGATTTTAGAGCTGCATTTTCAAATTCAGTGCAGACAGAAGCTGCAGCCTGCGCCAATTTTTTGGCCTTGGCCCAACCATGCGTTGGGCCAATCAATGGTAGCACAGCCCCTGCGCAATCACCTGAAAACAACACAACACTCGATCACGCCGAGGATGAGGTCCAGAGAGGAGCCGGTGTAGAGGCCAACAATGTGTCTGACGTTGTGGCGAGTTCAAATCAACTTAATGTGAGTTCACAAGTGATAAATGTGGTTGTGGAGGATAATCAGGTTGTTGCTTTGGTTCCAGTTGATGGAGTCGAGAAGGAGATTAGCAATAGCAATTTTAATGGACTACCACAACACATTTTGCAAGCTTTGTCCAAAAAGAATGGAATAAGGGCTAATCTGCATAATGTGGCAATTGCTAATGCTCTCCACGATCTTGATACTGTCATAGGCATAGAGATGATTACTTCAGTTAGCTTTGGGGGCAGTGGTCAGTCCAGCCAAAGGTCAAGTGGGAGGAAAACTACGTTGGATGATGCAAACATGATGGAGAAGGCAATGAATTTGGTGGCCAAGAAAAATTCTATGCAGCCAGGTACTTGCATATCTTTTCCGTCTATTTTAGATTCCAGTATTGTTACTAGAATTTCCAACCTAGGTGTTTCTATGGTAGAGATAATAGTGTTATTTTCTTCTATTACCTCTCTTAAAAACTTGGAATTTGAGAGACTTAAGGTGTCAGCTAAAGATAATGCTTCTAGCAATAGGTCACCCTCTCCTAAAATTAACTTGGATGAGGAAGAAGAGGACCTTTTAGATGCACAACTCAACCACATTTGTGGGGATTTCACAGAGAGTGTGCATGAGGGCCTAGACCATGTTTGTCGTGAGCTAATTACTACAACCTGTAATAAAAAATCTAACACTAGAAAAAAAAGCGGGAATGACACCCAAAAAACCAATAACACCATCAAAGTTCAGCCCTAGGTCGATCGCCTTAACTGGTACTTCCTTGGAGGGCTTCATGGTAGATTTAATTAAGGCGGGTAAACACCTGACTTAAGCAGCGGCAAGGAAAATGTGTCAGAATCTTAAAAACATAATATCTTCATTAAGAACACGAGTAGTTGCATGGTAAAGCGGATCCATGGTTCTATCTAATATTCCCAAAGACTGATTTAGCTTCAAAGCAATCTTCTTGTTCTCAGATGCCTCATCTTCTGTGTGATTACTCTACTAAACTTTATAGATCTTGATACTCTTTCTACGAGTACTTCTCCTTCCAATCCAGATTCTGGATAGGTCTCTCCTTCTAGGTCACATGTGATTCGAGTTCCATATCTGGATCTTCATATATTTCTTTGAGAACTTGTAGGCACATCTTGAGTTGAAACACATAGTACACACTATTCAACTTCGATAACTAATCAGGTAAGGCTTATACGTAAGTATAAGACCTCTTTGCTCAAGTACCTGATAAGGGCCAATATATCTTGGAACTATTTTGCTTTGACCTTCAAAGCCATAGATTCCTTTTAATGGTGACACTTTCATGCACACTTCCAAAGCAAAACTTTCTACCTTTACCCATTCTTCTTTTTGGGTGCTTCGTGCCTAAGTCTTTCTTCTGAGCTTCAACAAAGTCGTCAACTAGTTGAATCCACCATCAAATTTACCATCTTCTCATGCATTAACATCTATCACGGGCTTCTCCACATTTTGGTTAAGCCAAACTGGGGCAATGGTCAACCTGAAGATACAACCACATACTTATACAGTACCGTTTGGCTTGAACATGCCGTCTTGGATGTATCTTGAGGCTTTAATCTTAATCCGGTGACATTGAGTCACTCTGAGGAAGTGGATACTTTTCTTAATGATTATAGCATGGAGAGCTCTGTGGTACATGTAGAACCTCAAACTTTCGTCCTTCTTCTTTGCAAACAAAGTAGAACATCCCCCAGGAGATAATCTAAGCCTGATGACATCTTTACTCATTAGTTCTTGCAATTGCTTCTTTAGTTTCTCCTAAATCCTTGGGTAGCATCTTGTAAGGTCTTCGGTAATTGGTGATGTGCTAACTCAAAGATCAACTCAACTGCTTTATCTTGAACATTCCCATAAACTCTCTGGGCACACATCATAACACTCCCCATGGCATGGCTATAGACTCAAACTTGTTACTTCTCTTTTAACCATGATTCTCGGCAACTTTGACTCATCAGGTAACTAATCTTCTGGATGGTTATCCTCCTAATTCTCTGGAAAACACTATTTGGGTGTCCACACTTATATGCATCCTATTCAGCTTCCTCCAGAATTTGTTTCCATATATTGAGTGCTTGGATATAACTATTCCATCTTGAAGTTAGTTGCTTCTTGGTTGGAATATTGATCTTGTAGTGGTAAACTTGTCGAGCATCGAGCAACATTATAATAGGAATATGTATAGTAATTCACAGATTTAGCTTAGTTCCTCTCGGTTGCGCACTCCGAATAATGCGCCATCCGTTTGGACAAGCCACATCCATTCCTTACAGAATTCCAATTAAAAGCACCATCTCCAAGCTATACATCTAGTTTTGCACTACGCCTGGACGAACCGGCACAATCCAACACATAAAAGTATACCTTGAAGTTGCGCATTCAATTGAAATTATTTCACATAATCCTAACCAGAAAATGCCATGATGTCGAATCCATAATGCTTCTAACTAAATTACCACTATACTCATCCTCCTTCTGTTTTTGATATCCAAAACTCTTCTGGAAATCTTCTAACAATATATCCCATCCTTCAAAACCAACTCTTTGAATACTTCAAGCCAAGTACTTACTACAAACTTGCTCTAACTCTCTCTTCCTAAAAGAGTGGTGTTTAGATCGTGACTAATTGTCTGTCACCTTACTACAGTAGTACTCATCTTCTTCTATCATTGACAACTTCAACATTCTCCCCATTGTCCATTAGCAGTTGCAGTGAAGACTCTGATACTGGAACTTTTTCTTGATCTTTAACTCCCATGAGAACTACCATAGTCTGATATTCCTCAACTTATTACTGAAGGTCCATGATCATATGCAATTAATCTAACTTCTCGACTTCAAGTTTGGCAATCAGGCACCTAACTCTATTTAGGTCTCCAGGGCAGTATACTTGCTACCATTCACTCTACCATAAACTTATCTGAGTTGCTTCCCAAAATGCTGAATGGTGCTTATCATGGTATTAACATATCTGACATTGGCATTCTCCAATATAACTGAAGAATCTTAGCTCACCTTTAAATCCATTATTAGAACTTGCTTACCATCTTGAATATTTACAAGCTCTTCCTTATTCAAACCTCCAGATTCATAGTCTTGATGGAAATTGTACATTGAACTCATGTACAGGGAAGACGTTGTAAGGATAGGATTATACTCTTTGTGTCCTTCAGTAATTAGAACCTCCTGGTGATGTATCTAGACTCCACCATTTTGGTGTACCAAAAGAATATACTTTACTCTTATATTACTGATGTCAAACTTATGCTTATCACAAAGGGTCATTAAAACCTTGTGAGTGGCAATTTCCACCAATTTTGAATACTGAGCTCATTTCGATTGATACAGTGGCTCCCATTCAGGATTAGCTCAAGCTGGGATATTAACCATCATGAGACACTTATAGATATCCTTAGGCACAAACTCTTTCCGACATACTCCGGATACTCCATGTAGCCTAATTACTGAAGTGTGTACCTTAACAACTCAAGAAAACCTTGTATGCCAACCACGTACCTGTGGATCCACCCTTTATCATCTACCCAACTGATAACCACCTTTACAACTAGAGAACCCAACCTTAAGCTAGGGTACAAACAAGAGGTTTTGAAAACTACCCAAAACCCATGCATCAGGTATGCAATGCACATGCTCGAAACCTACGACCTAAAAGGAAACACACAACCTTTCGTATAAACACGGTAGATTTTTCGTACGACTCTCAACCTATAATATTCTACCGAAGCTAAACGTAGCGAACGGAGTTAGGGTACCTGCAGAACACCATTCATTACCATTCACTATAGAAATGGCACCCATGCGTTCAACACTACATGGACAGTGCTTCATACGTTTACACGTATTCACTTTTCCCATACTCACCACCGTATGGTCGGCATTTGCGTGTCCCATATCATTGCCATATGGGATGCCCCTGAGTAGGCCACTCCTCAGGGTTAAGCGACCGTGATTAATAAGATCACACGGCGGGAACTCCGCACTCCACATCAGGCGGCAGATGTCGACAAGCCACAAAGACAAGCCCAGCGGGCTAGCCAATGGACAGGTCGCCCCCCGAACAATCAGTGAACGGGGCCCCTCACACAAGCAAGCTTGTGCAAGTCAGAGTCATAATATCATATCTTGCTGAATTTTAACTTACCCTTCATACCTGATCGAAGGTGCGTCGTTACAAAATTGTAAGTTTTAGCTGAAAGTAAATACATAACTTTAGCAGTTAATTTACTAGGGCCACCCTCAAAACCTTTGTAACTACCTAGTAGGGCACTCTACTGGGTTCAACACAATATCTATGATGTCCTGAGGATATGAGCTCTGATACCAGCTGTGGCGGAACGGTACTACTTAAACTGACTCAGGTGTGATCTGTAGTGTTAAACACTGAACACGTCACACACTTGGGCCAGTATAAGTCCGGAGTTCCGTCGAGTGTCCCCGGGACTACCCGAATCATCCACATTCAACTGTCTCATCACACACACTCAGGATCCCAACACCAGAGGATACATCACAGACATTGCACCAAGAAATTTATACAACACAGATAAGTAAGAGTTATATAACCACAGTAATAAGTTTTACCTCTCAGACTATGTTAATACAAGGTTCAGCAGGTGGTTTCAAGTCATAACTAAACCAACTAGCAAAGTATATCATGTCGTGCCCAGACATGATCTACATCTTCAGGACCACCTCTGCTCCAGCTGCTGCAACTAATCTTCAGGTTCAACTGCAACAGGGGTCAAAGAACCCTGAGTACGAAGGTACTCAGCGAGACTTACCTGACAACCTATTGCTAAAGGGATTTCCAAGGGATATGCAAGGCTTAAAGGTTTAAAGAAAAAGCCAACAGACTCTTGCAAGAAACACAGCTTACTAACTTAATCATCTTTATTTTCTCAAATTTTAATCCCGTTAAATTATTATCCTAGACATTTAGGTTAGCCAAGCCAAGCTAACCCAAACAAGCAACTATAAACTATCAAACATGAGGTGAAATATATAAGTGAGCAGAGGCAAAACCTAATCCGTTTGGCAGTGATCAAGCATATGTCAAGTCCGTGACATTCGGCGATTCGAATCGATTTTTAACCCTGCAGGGATAACCTGAGACACACGCCGCGTGCGAGCCTCGTCAGGCCACACGAAGCTACCTTTCCCACTACAGCCACCATTGCCTGAACTGTACCCACATAGCCCGGGGTCGCATCCCCAATCCCTACACAGTGCCCGGGCAAAGGCATGTGGGTTACCGACTACGACCCCGTCCACGTTCCTCGCCAGACACGGTGAGTCACAGTTCAACCGTTGGTAGCACAGCAGTACATCGGTTTTCCGGGTCCCAAGCGCCGGTATGTGCTCAGTACGTTCAAAGCTTGACCTCAGGCAAACATCATGTTACCTATAGTTCATTACCTGGGCAGGACCTTCCCAAACTACCAAATCATCCAACATCTCACCAACCTTACAAACCTGTCCTGCCCAAAATTTGATCACAATCTTACTGATCATATTTTAATTCATAAACAAGTAGTCCTAGAGTGCAGGTGACCAGGAAATCATCTGACTTCTACTGTAGTGAGCAGGTCTAAGCAACTCTACTGTTATCTTTTTGAAAAGGTGGCAAAGATATCTCTAATCAAGGAATGATAATGCATTAAACTGGGATTCACTCAACTCCTACTCCAATGCACAATCAAAGGCTCAATCACATTGTATTGTATTTAATAAAACAAGGACAAGTATGCTCCGGGGCTTGCCTGGATTGCAGAACTCGGGCTCTGCAGTGATTAGGGCTTTTGGAGCTGCCTCGGTCTTTGACTCGAACACCACCTCTCCTCCCTCCTGGATGACGCTTGGATCCTTCACCAGCTCTGGCTACAACGATTCCTGGTCTACGCGATATGATGCAAGAATATGAAAACTAAATTAGAGACCCTTAACCATCCTAAACATTTGGAAAGCACTTACTCAGCAAAAGGAATTACCTAACTTTAATCAAGCATTATAAATAAAAGAATTATCTAAACAAAACCTATATTTCTAATAAAACAAACCCCTTTACTAAACTAATCCTATCTAATTAATCAAGGGCAAGAATATATAAAACACCTAACCTTAAAATCTAATAACTTAAATGCAATGCAACTAACTCAACAAAATTTATCTCATTAATTTTTGGAGCTTCCTACAAAAAGATATGCATTTCTAACTTATGAAATGCATTACTAAAAACAGTAAAAACCAAAAACTCCCCAGCTTTGCACAAAACACCCTACCCTTTTTCCTAATCGAACCCGCAGTCCATCTCCAACGCAGACTGACAGGCGGGACCCGGCCCTCTTTCTCTCTCTCTTTGGATGACCGTGGGCCCGGCCCATCTCTTTCTCTCTTTTTCTTTTTCCTCCTTTTTCCACTGTGGCCCGACCCACTTCCTTTCTCTCCCCCTCATCTGGTCAGCCAGCCCAGCTCGGCCCATCTCCCCTTTCCTTCCGATCGACGCCCAGGCCCAGCACCGCTCTCCCCTTCCTTCCTTCACGCACGGGCACGCACACGCTCGCGCGACCGGTCCCGGCCGCCGTGGCCGGCGACGGCAACCAGCGACGGCAACGCAAGGACCCCAACAAACCTCACGCCCGCACGTTCTAGACCCTAGCACACTCATTCCCCACCCTAGGACTCCACAACGGTGACCCGACGACGGCGGACAGCAACCACGGCGGTGGCAACCCGTGAGCTCGGCGGCGAAGCACTGAACCAGCGCTGGGAACCTCGATCCAGAGCAACAAACGACGCGAACAGCTTCTCTTTGACCTGGAACATGCGGTGCTCACGCTCCTAAGGGCCCTAGGTGGCTGAGCAGCGGTTTCCAAGGCGGCGGCAAGGACGGCAAGACCGAGCGGTGGCAAGACGGTGTTCCGGCCAGACAGGCCACGAGTTCGGGCAACACAAACCATGGAGAGCAGCGCAAGGACTATAGGAACACCGCTACAAGGTCAAACAGCGACGAGAAAGGCTGGAAGGGGGTGCTCACCATGGCGGCTAGAACAGCGGCGGCGGTCAGAGAGCGGGGGCGATGGCGGCTGCAGGCAACGAGGCCAGGCAAGGGTAGCTCGGATGGAAGGCGGATGAGCTAGAGAACGCGTGTACAAAAAGAATCGAACAGGGTGGCGGAAACGGCGGTGGATTTGGGCGACGGCGGTGACTGTCACCGGCATTGAGCAGGAAAGAAAAGAAGAAACCAAGGACGGCCGGTTTGCGTTCTTATCGCGTTTGCATTCCACGCTGGGCTCGCCACCTCCTGCTGACCACCGCCTTGCGCTGGACGACAGCCGTGACGACGCGTGGTACCACCGGTGAAGGGCGGCAAGCAGCTGCGTGTCCTCGCCGCGCCATCTCTGTCTCTCACTGTCCGTCTGAACGTTCTCTGTTTGAAGGTCTGAAACCATTCCAAACTGCCGGATCCAACTCAAGTTTTCTCTAGATTCCATATGTAAACTCTTCAAAGTTATATAACCAAAGTTGTAGCCTATACTTGGGTCTTCAAAAACTGTATAAACACTTGAAGCTAAAACACAAAGGATCAGAAGTTTCAAAGCTCTGAACATCAGCTCATTAACGGCTTAACTGAATTTGTTCTATCTGAACTCGTCCAGGCCAACAAGTAAACACGGCCTTTTTTCTCCAAATTTCATATGCAAACCCTTTGAGCTCAAATAACAAAAGTTGTAGCACGAACATTGATCTTCATTTGCTTCAATATGATCTTGGTCCACAACTCAACAGATGGCAAGATATCAACCACTGAATTTGAGACCCCAAACTCGGCACTTTCTGAATATTATGCAAACCAGCAAAAATCAAATCGATTTCTCTCCATGTTTTGTATGTAAACTCTCTAGACTCCAAAAATCAAAGTTGTAGTCCTAACATAGGGCTACATTTCTCTCAATATAACCTTGGGCTAAAACCTTTTAGTTTGGAAGTTACAAGCTCTTGAGTTTTAACCAATATCATCATCAAATGTGGTTTAAACTTAACCAAATTTGGTTTTCAAAGTTTGAATTCTTCTCAAACTTGATCATTCCAAGCATATTTGATGATTTGCTATCTTTTAAAGTCATTAGCTCTGATTTGACTTGGTCAACTCTTTCAGAGTGAGAATTTACCAAAATGCCCTTCGTTCATGTTTGCTCTCTTTGAGTAGCTCTTAAACCTTCATTTGTTTACATCTGTCCTCATTAGTCCTTAATGACCTTCTCATAGTCTTAAGTAACACCTGGGGTGTTACACAAGCTTTGTCAAAAAAGAATGGAATAAGCTAATCTGAGTAATGTGGCAATGGCTAATGCTCTCCACGCTCTTGATACTGTCATCGGCATAGAGATAATTACTTCAGTTAGCTTTGGGGGCAGTGGTCAGTCCAGCAAAAGGTCAAGTGGGAGGAAAACTACGTTGGATGATGCAAACATGATGGAGAAGGCAATGATTTTGGTGGCCAAGAAAAATTCTATGCAGCCAGGTACTTGCATATCCTTTCCGTCTATTTCAGATTCCAATATTGTTACTAGAATTTCCAACCTAGGTGTTTCTATGGTAGAGATAATAGTGTTATTTTCTTCTATTACCTCTCTTAAAAACATGGAATTTGAGAGACTTAAGGTGTCAGCTAAAGATAATGCTTCTAGCAATAGGTCACCCTCTCCTAAAATTAACTTGGATGAGGAAGAAGAGGACCTTTTAGATGCACAACTCAACCACATTTGTGGGGATTTCACAGAGAGTGTGCATGAGGGCCTAGACCATGTTTGTAGTGAGCTAATTACTACAACCTGTAAGAAAAAATCTAACACTAGAAAAAAAAGCGGGAATGACACCCAAAAAACCAATAACACCATCAAAGTTCAGCCCTAGGTCGATCGCCTTAACTGGTACTTCCTTGGAGGGCTTCATGGTAGATGTGGCTGGCTTTTTTGTTGGGATGTCCACCTCTGCCTCACCAAGTTATTTCGCCATCGCTGCTACGATTGCTGCCTGGCTCGGTTGCTGCAAACTTGCAGCAATCGTCACTGCCTTGACGTCGCAATCATAGGATCCCTTTAGGGTCTGGCATCTTCAAGACGAGGTAGATGTAGTGCGGTATCACCATGAATTTCGCCAGAGCAGGTCTCCCCAGGATCACGTGGTACGATGACTCAAAGTCGGCGACCTCGAATGTGATGTACTCGGTCCTGTAGTTAGCCTCGGTACCAAATGTAACTGGGAGTGATATCTGGCCAAGAGGTACAGCGGCATAGCTTGGAACAATGTCGTAGAAGGGTGAGTCAGCGGGCTTGAGGAGATTGGAGATGTCCAAGCCCATCTTTTTCTTTGTTTTGGCGAAGAAGATGTTTAATCCACTTCCGCCATCGATCAGTGTTCTTGTTAGCCGCGCGCCGGCCACCACCGGGTTGAGTATTAGGGGGTATCTTCCCAGGTTCTTGATGTTGGTCCATTGATCATCACGGGAGAAGCTGATCGGGACCTCTGACCACTTCAGGAAGGTGGGAATTGCAGGCTCGATGCATCTGATCTCGTGCTGCATCTGCTTTTGCTTGCGCTTTGAGTCTGTCTAAGCAATCCTGCCAAAGATGGCGTTGACCACCTTGTCGGCTTGTTGATAGCCGGTGTCCTTGTCACCCTTGCCTCCTCCGTTGTTGTCAGTGTCGTTGGGTTTGGGAATGCCTCCGGTGCCGAAAGCTTTCTTGAGCTCGATGCACTCCCTGCTGGAGTGCTTGTCTTTTGGATGGAAGGGACATTGCTTGTCGAGTAGTTTCTCGAACTTCTTCCGTGAGGCACCTTTCTCAGCAACGTTGACTGAATCCTCAGGCTTGTGTTTCTTGTCGTTGAAGTCACGCTTGCCACTGTTCTCAACTTGCTTGCCCTTGTTATGGTCACTGTTGTTGTTGCAGTCGCCTCCCGACTTGTTTCGGTAACCGTTGATGAGGTTGTGCATGGCTTCCAGCGTCTTGGGCCTGTTTCGTCTGAAGTCGAGATGCAGCTTGGGATTGGTGAGACCGTTGTGGAAGCAGTTGATGACGTCTTGGTCTGAGAGCCCCACACATGTTGAACACTTTTCCTAGAATCGGTGGTTGTAGCTTCTGCCACGAGCCTTGGAAGTTGTTGATGAAAACCTTGCAGAGTTCATCCCAAGAGTCAATGGAGCCTGGTCTTAATACTTCCAGCCAAGTCAGTGGAGCTTGGTCGAGAACCACGGGAAAATAGGTACACATGGTGTCAGTATTCCCCCTGATAGCCTTGATTGCCGAGTAGTAATGCACAGCCACTACTCGGGATCACGTTTCCCGTCATATCTTTCGATGCCAGCCGGCTTGAACTTCTCGGGCCAGGAAGTAGCACGGATATGGTTTGAGAAAACTGGAAATCCTTCGTACTTGTCAAGGTTGTGGTGACCTTGTCCTGGGGGCCCGTAGATCTAGTCACACTCCTGCCGCTACCTGCGCTCTTCTTCCTCGTGGTCGCGAGCGCGTGCGGAGATGACAGTGCGTGCGTGTCTGCTCCTCAGTTGGTGTCACAGGTCCCTATCATCGTCACGGTTGTCACGGTGCCTGTCTCTGTCCCTGTTGCCGCCCTATTCACGATTGTAGCTCTGCTGAGCAACGTGGTGGCTAGGTCCGGCGCCGTGGTTTCTACCTCCGACACCAACTACCATGCCTCCGGCGTTGACAGGTTCAGGGCGATCTCTGCTTGGGTGATGAGACGTGTTGCCACGGTTTCCGGCCTTGGGAGGGCGACTGCTTGCTTGGCGACTTGCTGTCTTGCATTTGGTGATGGTTCGGGCAGGGCAGGCCGCGTCATGCTGGATCGCCGCAGTCTCGAGCATCGTCTTCATCCTCTGGATCTCTGGAGTTTGGCCCATATTACCGAGCTCTACTGCGACAGCCAAGATGTTGGCTGTAGAGTTGGTGTAGACATCTTGCCCAGTGACTTGCACGAATCGTTCGTTAAGATTCTGCGTATTGATTCTGCGGTTGGCTTGGCGCCGGCGCTCTGCGCGAGCGACGTTGCATTGCCTGCATCTTTTTCCTTCATCCGCAGCCTTGTTCTCCACAGTTGGCTCATCATTGGAGACTTGCTCTTCTTGGTCGATGATTACCATGGCTTGACACCCCGGTGAAAAGCTTCCTGTGCTTAAAGTTGCTGGGACAGTTGAGCCGCGCTCTCCCGAAGAGTGTAAGGTTTCGCCGGGTTGGTAAGGCAATGGATCAATGCACGCGATGATGCGGGACATGTCCAGTTCTTCTTGAGGTCTGGTCTGGCTCCTAACTTTGGCTTGCGTCAAGGCCAGTGGACGAATCTCCCTTCATTAGTTGCGGTGATGATGAGACCGACTTGTTTCCCGCTCAAGGGAAGTTCGTTGAATTTGACCAGAGATTGGAGCTACTTAGATGATGCCGCCTGAAAAACAGAGGCGGTTCCTGCGAGACCAAAGGGAATCTGGCTCGGGGTGTGGACCTCAAGCTTAGCAGTGGCTGAGCCCTTCTTCTTCTGGGTTTTTGAGGAGTTGGATTTTGGCACGACCGATGGTTCAGAAACTGGCTCGGACTGCCTAGTCCGCTTTGAATTATTCTCAGTCCGAGTTGTATTCAAACTGAGACTCGAGGTTCCCCGAGCCCGAGTCGAGATCGGACCCAGGAGCGTGATCTCGTTGAGCTTGTCGGTGAGTTGCTCCGTGATCGCCGTCTTGAGAACGTGGTCGAAGTTGCCCGCGCCGTCCGCCGTGCAAACCCAGGAGCCGAAGTCGAAGGTGGCACCCTTCTCGAACGCCATGTCGTCATTGCAGTTGATGATGACTGGTGCCATCGAGCTTTCCTAACGATTCTCGAAGAGATCCCCTACCTGGCGCGCCAGCTGTTGGTTTTTTATACCGGCTAGCCTACTACAGGGGGTCCCTGAGTAGTCGAGATGTTTACAAGGGCCTCGCCGGAACCAGGAGCACAATGGTGAACATGAGACGATTTAGACAGGTTTAGGCCGCCTAGAGAGAGAGCATAATACCCTACATCCTGTATGGTGGATCTCTTCGTATTGATGGTTATGATTATACAAAGGGTCCCTGCCTCACCTTATATACTCGGGAGACAGGGTCTATAAGGCAAATAATACAGATTCCTAGACGGATACTATACGCAGAGTCCTAACATGAGTAGGCCGGGTTGTTTCTTAGTAGCCGACTAGTTTTCTTAACCTGTACGTCTCTTCCTTATATCTATCAGACTTGGCAGCCCAATCTTCTAATGGGCTTGCGGCCCATAAGGACTCCCATGGATCTTGGTCCGTCAGGTATCTAGTAGCTTATCTTCTCAGGTGAACGCAAAAACTTATTCGGTGAGGGGAGGGCCTAGTTTCGATTTCAGAGCTGCATTTTCAAATTCAGTGCAGACAGAAGCTGCAGCCTGTGCCAATTTTTTGGCCTTGGCCCAACCATGCGTTGGGCCAATCAATGGTAGCACAGCCCCTGTGCAATCACCTGAAAACCACACAACACTCGATCACGCCGAGGAGGAGGTCCAGAGAGGAGCCGATGTAGAGGCCAATAATGTGTCTGACATTGTGGCGAGTTCGAATCAACTTGATGTGAGTTCACAAGTGATAAATGTGGTTGTGGAGGATAATCAGGTTGTTGCTTTGGTTCCAGTTGATGGAGTCGAGAAGGAGATTAGCAATAGCATTTTTAATGGACAACCACGATACATTTTGCAAGCTTTGTCAAAAAAGAATGGAATAAGCTAGTCTGAGTAATGTGGCAATGGCTAATGCTCTCCACGCTCTTGATACTGTCATCGGCATAGAGATAATTACTTCAGTTAGCTTTGGGGGCAGTGGTCAGTCCAGCAAAAGGTCAAGTGGGAGGAAAACTACGTTGGATGATGCAAACATGATGGAGAAGGCAATGAATTTGGTGGCCAAGAAAAATTCTATGCAGCCAGGTACTTGCATATCTTTTCCGTCTATTTCAGATTCCAATATTGTTACTAGAATTTCCAACCTGTGTGTTTCTTTGGTAGAGATAATAGTGTTATTTTCTTCTATTACCTCTCTTAAAAACATGGAATTTGAGAGACTTAAGGTGTCAGCTAAATATAATGCTTCTAGCAATAGGTCACCCTCTCCTAAAATTAACTTGGATGAGGAAGAAGAGGACCTTTTAGATGCACAACTCAACCACATTTGTGGGGATTTCACAGAGAGTGTGCATGAGGGCCTAGACCATGTTTGTAGTGAGCTAATTACTACAACCCGTAAGAAAAAAATCTAACACTAGAAAAAAAAAAGCGGGAATGACACCCAAAAAACCAATAACACCATCAAAGCCCCAAACGAAAGGGATCTTTTGGAATAACAGAGGTCTTGAGGACTTGGCTAAACATGGGTATTTAGAAGATTTGGTTAAAGAGGAGCAAATTGATTTTATTGTCTTCTGGAAACGGGTCGGGATCATTTCCCAGATTGGACCCTTAAAAAACTATGTGGTGGCAAAGAATTTATTTGGCACTGCATGGCACCACATGGTCGCTCTGGGGGCATTCTTCTTGGAGTTAACCTTACGGTGTTTGATATTGGATCCATTGACGAGGGGGACTTTTATGTTAAGTTTACAATTCGCAATAAAGTTGATGATTTTAAATGGGCTTTATTTGCAGTCTATGGCCCAGCTCAACAGCATTATAAGGAAAAAATTTAATAGAGATGGCACATTTTTGTAGTAAAGATCCGCTCCCGTACATAATTGGGGAGACTTTAACATTATGCTTTGTTCTCAGGATAAAAACAAGGACAATAACATGGTCATTCAAACTCTGGATCTTAGAGAGATAGAAATGTTTGGTCGCCAATATACTTGGGCAGGCAGTTTGGAGGATCGAACTTTTGAGAAACTTGATAGACTCCTAGTTAGTACAGAGTGGGAACAAAATTTTACCCTCACTATTGTACAAGCTAGGGATAGAAGTAATTCAGATCATACACCGTTATTATTAAACACAGGTGCTTCTTCCCATAATAGACCACGACCATTATTCAAATTTGAGCGAGGCTAGCTTATTTGGGATGGTTTCTATGATCTGGTGGCTAATAAGTGGCAATCAGAAACCAAAGGAAACACTCCTATGGAAATTTGGCAAAATAAAATTAGAACTCTTTGGCAATTTCTGAGGGGGTGGGCCAAAAATACAGCAGGCCAAAATAAAAAAGAGAAGAAGAAACTAGTCTCAATAATTGATGATTTGGTTTAAAAAATCAGAGACTAGCCCACTCTCTGAATAGGAATTGAATTTGAAACAATACCTCAATGAACGATTGGTTCATATTTTGAGGGAAGAGGAAATTAAATGGTGCAAGAGAGCAAAAACTAAAGAGCTCTTGGAAGGGGATGATAATACCCAATATTTCCATTTGGTAGCTAATGGTAAACACCGCAAACAACGCATCTTCAAATTAGAACAAGAGGATGGAGTAGTAGTGGGTGATACCAATTTAAAATTTTATACCACAAACTATTACAAGGATTTGTATGGGCCACCAGAGGATAATAATTTCAATTTGGTAGAAACCCGGAATCATGATATGCCTCAGGTGACAGAGGATGAAAATAATCTACTCACAACACCTTCCATTGAGTTAGAGGTAAAAGAAGCAGTGTTTCAAATGGACCACAATAAATCTCTGGGTCCAGATGGTTTCCCTGCAGAATTCTATCAATTTTTTGGGAAATCATAAAAAATGATCTCATGGTGTTGTCCAAAGAATTTTATGAAGAACGTCTCCCCTTATATAGCCTCAATTTTGGAGTGATTACACTCCTCCCAATGATAAAAGAGGCTACAAAAATCCAACAATATAGATCCATATGTCTCCTAAATGTGAGCTTTAAGATTTTCACTAATGTCGCCACAAATTGACTGATGGGAGTGGCCAACAAAGTAGTTCGTCCCTCCCAAACAGCATTCACGCCAAGTCAAAATATCATGGAAGGAGTAGTAATATTACATGAAACTATCCATGAACTCCACACTAAAAAGTTGGATGGGGTTATTCTCAAAATTGACTTTGAGAAGGCCTACGATAAAGTGAAATGTTCCTTTCTACAACAAACACTACGAATAAAGGGATTTAGCCATCATTGGTGTACATGGGTTCAAAGATTTATATCAGGAGGATGTGGGAATCGAGACGCAAAAATGGAGACGCGGAATTTTCGCGTCTCCTTTGAGGCTTAACACGTGTCTCCTATCTTACGTTCTTACATAGTGGGGGAAAGACTGGATGATGTTGCCGGCGATGCGCAGACAATGATGGAGCCGCGGACTGGCACAGCTTCGCGAGAGCGAGCATGTGTCGGCGTCCTCCTTTGGCGGGGTTGTCCGAGACAGCCGAAACTCCGAGAAGATGACAATGGCTTGAAACATCACGTGGCGATGCTGTCGGCCTTGGACCTTCACGTGGCAGTGGCGCTCCGGTATCCGAGCGACCGAGACAAAGCTGCTGTCCGGCTTGGCCTTGAGCAAGACCAAGGTGGCGCTGAGCTTCGCGGTCAGCAGGGCTCAGAGGCGTATCATTGTAGATGGCTCCTGATAACTTGTCCAGGACAAACTGCAGGTGTAAGGGACGGCGGGGCATGTACGGATGAGACGCAAACTAGAAAAGCCGGAAGACTAGCACGATGATGATGTGCTTACCTAGGATTTTCTGGGAAACTGATGGAGCGAGGAACTGCAAGGGCGACGAATGTAGATTCAACTTGATGAGATCGGCTGCAGTTCTATCTTCACGTGGGCATCTGGACTTCCTCTTGCAGCAACATGGCGGAGCTTCGGTGGCGGGGAGGAGATGGGAACCGATCGGCACTGAGTCAAGCTCGCGGCGGATGGACTTCTCTAGCATTGGATTAGCGTCGACGAGAGGCGACTGGATGGCGGCCTGATGTCGGGGAACTCCGTGGCAAGGTTGGCTTGGTCCGGCGGCCATTGGTGGCAGTGAATCGAGCGGCCGTCGGTGGCTGACTCGATGGCGGCGCTGGGCAAGGAGGCGAGGGCATGTGGTAGGGCAACGGCGCAGAGTGACCACGAGGTGAAGGTGGAAGCGCTACGCAGGACCAGATAGAGAGGAGGCGACGATGCGCGACAGCTAGGGTAGGCGTGGTGTGCGAACATGCGCAATTTATATGGACCGGGCATGGCCTCGGTTTGTGCGGCGCGCACGCCGAGGAAAACAGCGACGGTGCACGAGGAGGAGTCGTGCGTGAGGAGGATGCACAGGCTCATGGATCCAGCCCGATCCATTAGATATTAGGGTTTTCTTTATTTGGGAAAAGATATTCTTGTTGAAAAATAAATCTAGAAAAATCCGGATAATGTTTTTAAACCATGATGAACATCAAAAAGCATCCAAAAAATCTGAGAGAAATACTAAAGATAGATTTGGACATGACGAGCTCAAATAAAATATTTGGAGCTCATGAAAAGATTTCTAGATGCATCAGATAATTAGATTTAGCTCCAGAAAAAGATTAGGAATAAATTCCAAAGAAGTCCAAAAAATTCCCAGGGAACCTATTTGATGTATGAGAGGACTTGGAGGGCTAAATGGTGAAGACACACCACAACAGGAAGACAACAACCGCTCTTAAAGCCTATGTGATATTAATTTGTTTCAGAAAGCAAATTTTCATATTCTAAATTCCCTGTAATAAAATATAAAGTTTGGAAAATTTTAGAAATTCTCAAATCCTTTAGATTATTCAGTGTAATCTATCCACATCCCAAAATATAAAATTTTGGGGTGTGATATTTCACCTAGGACTTGCACAGACAAGGCCAGTTCACTCTAAGGTCTATGTATCAGTACCTTATAAATCAGGAAATACCCTTCAATAACAAATTTATTTGGAAGCTGAAGATCCCTTTAAAAATAAATTTTTTTCTTTGTTACCTCCAACGAGGTGTTATTCTAACAAAGGATAATTTAACAAAAAGGAACTAGGTCGGGAGCAAAAATTGTTGCTTCTGTGATAACAATGAAACAATAAAACATCTCTTCTTTGATTGCCAGCATGCCAAAACAATATGGAGTGTTGTTTTTGTAGCTACTGGGTTAACCCCTCCAAAGTCAATAGCTCATATGCTTGGAAATTGGTTAACAGGCATAAGCAAAAAAGATAGAAAGCTGATTTTTGTTGGGGTTGCCACAATTATATGGGCAATTTGGTGTACGCGTAACGATATTGTTTTTGAGAAAAAACGGTTTACCTCTTTTATATGCAGGCTATCTTCAGGAGAGCATATTGGTTGCGGTTCTGGCCCTGCTGCACCGTGAGGATACAAGGGAGATGGTCCGCCTTGCAAGTAAGGCGTTGGAGTCGTCGCCTTGGATATTTTTGCCAAAAATGGATGGCGAAACAATAATTGACCTTGCTTTTGATTTCTCCCTTTCGTTTGCGTACCATTTCATTATTATTTGAATCAGCTTGCAGGCTGAAATAACTGTAAAAATTGGCTGTGTGCGGATGCAGATACCGGAACTAATTCCCTTTTCAAAAAAAAAGCCATGGAGAGTGACTGGTTGGCTAATGAAACAAACAGTGGTTTCGAAAAGCACTAGGCACTAGGCAGGAAGCAGGGTGGCTCCTAGTGCCTAACTGCTGACTAGACCGGCTAAAGTGGCCCACTTATGGAAAGTGGGAAAAAAATGGGTGTTAAGCTTCCCAGGATTTAATCCCATTGTCGTTCTCGTTGTACCTCAACTCCTGGAGAAATGATTTGTAAACATCATATATATGTGAATCTTCAGTCCGTCACAGATTATTTTTATACTGATGTTTGCTCTTTTGCTTTTACCGGAAACCATCTAGCTTGCAACATGTAACCGTTATTTACTGTACTTACATGTGTGATTTATTTGTCAGGTAAGTAATGGAAGATTGGTGTCCTTTAAGCTGCCAATCATAATTTAAATTCTCTTTGTTTAACCAGTACATGATTAAATAGATAAAATTATTAAATTGAACCACAACTCGATATAGTTTCTTAGTGTTTGCAAGGAATTTGTGAGTGGCTCTGACATCTGAATGAAACGTTTTGCTTTTTACTTTTTATTTATTACTCCTTATAAAAGTGGACACAATGCAGTCAGATCAAATTTCCATTGCAATTTTTATTTTTTGGGTCAATTAAAATTTGCCTTGTATTGCTTTGTTTAGTCTAATAAACCATATAATTAGTTCCGAAGTAGCTAAATGACTTCAGTTAGTGACATGGCTGCTGTGATTATTCTGCAATAAGGAAAAACGTTGTAAATTGGATTTGCTATCTCAAGTACAGTTCCAAACATAGAATTCTGTGTCTGAATTCTCTAGCGTATCAGCTTTGTAGCTTGGCCGCTTCAGCATTACAGTTTTGATTAAGGAACACTAAAACATGTTATTTTATTCCTTGCATTTTGTTCTGCATGTTTCATTTGCTTACACTGAAAGCAACATATATAATTCGTTTCCTGACTAGACTGACGAAAATTTTCAACTTAAAGAAAGAGGCATCATCCTTTGCTGCGGCTTTTAAATGAAAATGGTCTAGTAGCTGTATGGTCTACTCTTTTCATTCTTACGACTTATCTGTTTATGTTGAACAACTTAGGGAATATGTTTAATCATATCTATTTTTGCAGGACAAAGCAATTGATTTGCTGAGGACAGTTATCAAATTGTACCCACCATCTCTAAAATCGGCACTACAATAAGGTATGTCTTATTTTTATGTTCTCATTTCCTATTATGGGTATGTTGTGGTGCCTGGTCGAGACTGTCTTATATACATATTTTTATATCAAATTGATTATGATGTTCTTTATATATAACTTATATACTAATTGTTTTTCAAAAAAACTAGGATGTCATTTATCTATAATTTGTATTTCCCGTTTGCTGACGATCAAAATTGGCACGGAGCCAGTCTGACAGCAAGAACCGGTGGCACCGGGTCCTAAAACCGGTAGGACCAGTTTTGGTCCTCTATAGCTGATCTGGCAACCAAATCCGGTGGAACCGGATTCAAAACCGGTGGTACCAGTTTTCCTCGAGTTCTAGTAGGTTCGGACTCTTTTGAGGGTTCCGAGATGTAATAGAACTTTTTTTGCGGGGCAAGACCTCCCCACCCTATAAATATTAAGGGGATGGCCTTTTGAGGTTTTATCCGATCGATCAAATACAAATATCTTTACTTTTTCGTCATTTCCAAACCCTAGCTTTTTCAAGCTTCATTGCTGTTCGTATTTTGTCTCTACCGCGTTGGCGGCGTTCTGAGTGGCGTGCTGACCTCACAGCAACCTAAACGCGCCAGCCCTGACGGGGTCCCTTCCAGGCCGACGTCCATAGGTCTACGCAGTAAGCCCTAGAAATCTGGTGGCACCGGATTCCCAAAACCGGTGGTATCGGTTTTGCCAGGCTTGCTGTTGGTGATCGATCCATTGCGGATCCGCGCGAGCTAGCGTAATTCTCGGTGTGCGTAAAATGCGTCAACACATTTTTGGCGACTCCGCTAGGGAAGAAAGATCTGGTCTAGCCATATACCTAATTGATCTACTATTTTGATTCACTACGATAGTTGCATCTGGTCTTTTCGGACCGATTGCATCTATACTTTTGACATTGCATCAGGCTACTCAAGCTAGTTGCATTGTGTTTTGCCTGCTGTTGACGCTCGTTATACGTACACTTTTAGTGCTAATTAAGTGGTGTTTTGGGACCAATTCATATACTAACCCGCCACTTGGTACTTGAAATAACCCCATTTTTGCATATGCATCTATTTTTGGAGGATTTTGGTTTACGCAGGTTTTTGAGCTATAAATGAGCACTTTTGGATGAAGACCAAGATCATGCATAGCGCGGAGGAACGAAGGACATGTGACTCAGATTTTGTTCACTCTCATCTATGGTGAACCAACCTCCAAGAATGTGGAAGGGCAAAGACTTGAAGATAAGGTCGGATGACTTCGGGATCAAGACGAATCAGGCAGACATATGGAAAGCTATCAAGACCCAATCTTATCCTGAAGCAACTGGCGTCAAATACCCACATGCATTGGCAAATCAACTCCTGGAGGATCTAGAAGCTTGCGCACAAAAGATGGGACCGAGGGGCCACGAAAAGACCCTAGGCCGGCCGGCCCAGCCCCTTTTTGCGCCGCCTCGGCCTTCCCTTTGAGCTAGGGTTTCCTCAGACTATTTATAGCCCTGATGCACGAGGGCTTGCACATCCATTCATCAGAACTCAGTGAAACCTAGGGCATACACCAAAAGGAGACGACGGCCGCCGCAAGTCCTCGAAGTTGTCTAGGGATGGCTTAGGCCAACCCTAGCCACCATGGCCTCCCTGCGTGGTTGTGACATGGTGGAGTTCATGAGCTAGTTGGAGTCATTAATGGTATGTATTCGGTGGTGATGATCCAAACACATCTATTATATGAGTTATGTTCTTCATGTCATCCGATCTCTTAGCGACTCAATAACTCATTCTATGCTTTCTACCTATCATGAATAAGATTGATTCTTAGTCTAATGCTAGTTTAGACTATTTAGCATGCTTTATGTAACATTGGTGATTAGATCTAGCATGTCGACCCTTCATGATATTTAGACACGTTCACTTGTGGACATGCCCTTGTGCTAACCACGCCGATAGGGAGCATCGTGATAGGGTATGATCCCGTGTAAGGTGGCAATCTCGGGAGGTTGACCGGAGGTAAGAGTTTAAAGATTGCTTTGGATGAGATGCATGATGTGCTTGCTCTATTTGGCTAGAGCTACAACTAGAAGACGATAGGCCCATTTATCCTTTGGTTGCTCTTTACCTTTGCCTATGTTTATGGATGAGATCAACCCTAGACTTCACTCATATCCCAAAGGTTTACCTCTATATGCAATCTATGCCTAATGCTAGGAATAGATCCATTAGATTAGATAGAAAACCCTAGGTAGTTCATTGTCGATCCACGGATTGATAAACCTTGGATGGAATACTCTAAGGGAAAAGCTACGATGATCCGTGCGCTTGCGGTTCACAATTGGCGCGTCTATGGACCGTCAACAAGCTTTTCTGGCTGCGTTGTCGGGGATCGGCAACTCGAACCCTAAGGAGATCTATCTAATTTTTTGGACTAACCCTAATTTTATTATTGCATATACCCTATGTTTCTTATTTGTGTCCATGAATACTGGTAAAACCCTAGACACAAAGCGATCGAGAAGTTCTCAACATCCAGACTTCAGCAAGTCCAATCTCGCTCAAACAAGATTGATGGCTACATCAAGATCCGCTCTTTAGTGGTAGGTGCAAACTTTTGTTAGTGGCCCATCATCCGCTATCGAGCCCACACCAAAACAATTGAAGATGAACAAGGTATGCCACCGTGTCAATTAATTTTTAAGACTAATATTTCTTGGAGAGTTGGTTATCCAAGCTATAGGTGATGAATCATGCCCCAAAGAAGTCATGAGATCCAATCATCAACATCACCGGAAGGTTGCTGTTGAGACCAGTTTTTCACTCATGATCAAAGAGGTAACATTGAGGAAAATTTGAAAATATGAAGCTCCATCAAGTCTTCTTTCCAACGCATCAAGAATCATGAATTTTGGAGATCGTGCAAGGAGTTATGGTAAAATCTTTCAACACTACGTGTTCTGAAATCTGTTCGGGACAGAACGTAGTGCCGGAGTAAAATAAGCATAACTCTTTCATCCGGAGTCCATTTGAAGTGAATAAGTACCTTTTGGAAAGGGAATTTGATGCACATCGCAATGGAGTAGAAGTTTGGTACATATTCTATACTGGACGAAGAGGAATTCAATGAAGAAGAGGCAGCAGCAAACAACAGAGAATGCGATGATGATGTCAAGGGATGATTGGAGGGCCTTGAACACAAAGATGATGATTTGAAGTTGATCAAGGCTGTAGGCAACAAGACTAGAAGCACCATGACACCACCAATCTTTTCAAGTAGGATGCTCAATAAGCTTCTAATTGAGTGATGCTACCAACGAAAGAAACCGCTCAGATCATCGACGCAAAGCACAAGAGCCCCATATGATCTCGACACCTTGGGTAAACAAGAACTATGGAGAAGACACATCATTGGAATACCACTCACTGGTGAATCAATGGTGATGACCTTGAAGCCTAGGGATGAACAACACGACGCTCCAAAGATAACAAGATTAAGATCATCAACATCTCCGGATCAATTCACAATTCTGCACAACCTCTGAAGAAAACAACAGAATATTTTTGGATATTTAAGAGTCCCATGAAGTTCTGGTTCCAACGAAATAAGAATCAAGTCAATCGGAGATTCCTACAAGTGGTTATGATCAAAACATCGAAGGTCATGCATTCTGAAATTTTCTAGACAGCACGTAGCGCTGAAGTAAAATGGTGTTGACGCGGAAAATCGGCGGTCGTATTCCCCGCGGTCAGCACACGAAGACCAGGGAGATCAGCTTCGCTCCAGTGCCAGTCTACACTCCAGTTTAGGTTCGCAGCGTGCCAGTCAATTTGACCTGAAATTGACAAGGGGATAAAACAGTTAAATTGCTCTTTGATTGTGCCGGCTCTATTTCAGACGATGGAGTAACGTCGAATTTTAGCCAAGACCCAATCAGACACGTATCGGCCGATACCGATCGGACCTCAATGATGACGTCAATCGGACCGAGTGATCGGACCTCAATCAGACACCAAATCGGACCTCAGAATCGGACCAATCAGGATCGGACCTTGATTGATATAACAGACCAGCCTTTGAATAATGAAATAAAGCATAAAACAAGGCCAATATGTAAAATAATGGATCAGCTATGTCTTGAAACAAGATATTAAATAATCAAAGTGTAAGCCGATACATTGTCCACCTTGTCTAGTTGCCAGTTTGACTCGTCTTATCGGACCATCTAACCAACCAATCGGACTATAGCCTTTTCAGAGAAATCTAGCTCCGACGTAGGGAATCTAGATTTCTCCAACTATGATCAGATCGGATAGCTAGATAATCAGACTCGATTCATCAACCTGTCAATTAAACAAGATGCTCGCACAGGTGTTGATCAGATTAAGCAAAATAAGCAGGTAAAACATTAACAGATTCGTTCTGATTCTAAGATATGCTACCAAACAATTAAGCGAGATCCAGCTCCGACGTAGGGAATCTACACCACACTTAACATTCAAATAGCAATAAGGCGTAACCAAAGCTTCCTTTAACTAATCAAGATGAATCTAGCTCCGACGTAGGGAATCTAGACCAAGCATGACAATCAAAGATTAATCTAATCGTATTGTAAAGATCCAGCTCCGACGTAGGGAATCTACACCAGTACAATACTCAAAGAACAACCAGATTAAACCACAAAGCGGGATCGGACCTAGAACGATGCAGTAAGATAAATATTGCTTAAATCGGACCAAGACCAATGCTCAAAGCCGTTGAAGAAGTAGAATTGATTCACATGGCGTAGATCTAAACCAATCTAGCAACTCAACAAACCGCAAAGACTATCTTTAGTAACCAAGATTACTCTAGCTCCGACGTAGGGAATCTAGACTAATCTTGATACCTAGCTCCGACGTAGGGAATCTAGGCTTAAAGTGTAGTCCGATAAACGATAATCTGTTGAATAATCAATATTGATCTAGCTCCGACGTAGGGAATCTATATCAATCTTGATTATCCAGAGATAAATCGGTTGAACAGTATAAACGAGAAAGGGCGATGCGCCTCAATTCAAAGCCTATACTAGTTCGATAAATTGACTAACTTACTGGTAAGCCGGAGATCAGAACTGATGCAGCCCGTCCACCAATGAGCTTCGTCGGTAACTACTACTAGGGTTTTTGGCGTGAAGCCGGGTTGTATTGATTGTGAGAATAGTTCTCTACAATGGACGAGGGTTCAAATTTATACCCTGGTCATGGAGAGTCCTGATCGGACCAGGCTAACTTGCGAATAAAGTAAACTAAGTTAAAGATAAAACGGGACTCCCATATGCCTTCTGAAAAGGAAATAGTCCCTGAATCTGATACGCTTTCTTCTTAGCCGACGCGCCTTTCCTCTTGAACTCGTCATCGGGTCGGATTCCTGCTTCATCGGACCTCTCTTCAGCATCGGCTTCCTTCTCTGTCACCTTCGGCCTTGACCAGTCAACGGGTCCACTGCGCAGTCTCAACCTCACCACGTCATCATCTGACTCAGCATGTCAGGTGCGAAAATCCGGTGTCAACAAATGGGCATAACTCTCTCGTTTGAACTGCGTTCAAGATGAATGACCACTCGTTGGAAATGTAATTTCATAAACTTTTCAATAGATCTATACCTTGGTATATGTTCTATTCTGGACACAGGGGAAAATCCATAAAGAATAGGTAGGAGCAACGTGATGAGAACAAGGTAGAGGAGATAACGTTGACAACAATGAAGAGGAGCTTGGGCAATGTTTCATCAAGCGTACATGATCAAATTCAGAAGCTTAGAACAAAAGAAAGATCCTCAAGAACATTGGCACAGAAGACACAATGAGGCGACATCGATACATGAAGATGTTTAAAGTAAACCATGATGAATTACAAAAGGTAACATCAAGCTGCATGGACATTTTGGATTCTCGCTCAAAAGACCATGGCTACGCATGAACATAATCGAGGTGAGAAAGTCTAGCTCTATGACTTTAAATGAAGCACTTTGCGGAGGCAACTCGATCTTTTGTTTATTATCTATATAAAATGACGGTCTATATTGTGCTTTTTAATCGAATCATCAAGTAACATTGTACCATTGCTCTAATAAATGCCACAACTTTATGTTGTATGATCTAAATGTTATTGAGGGAGCACTTTGTTATTTGATCTTGGAAAACTTGTAGACCCTTTTGTGTGCCTATTAGTGTTTAGTGTCTTTTTATTTTGAGTCTTTTTAGAGAGAAATATGAAGTATGACACCACCCTTAGATTCTAAACTTGTGGCTAGTTAATTTAGGCTAACTTTTGTTTTGATTTTAGACCACCACATCATGTCATGTCATTGTGTTTATCCACCTCCTGTTGCACTTCATGCCATGTCATTCTCACCCTTGCATTGCATTGTATGTTTTGTTTTGATCTAACTTTTTGTTAAACCCACCTAAGCCTTTCTATCACCCCGCCAAAAACTGGAGCCAACAAGGGTAGGATTGACTTGTGTTGATTTGCTTGCCGTCACCATGCATATTAGCCAAGTCTATCTCTATTACTTGTCCTAACTGAAAACTTTGACTAGCCTCTCTATGAGATCCTAAACCCTTAGGAAAACCTCTCATACCTATAGCCATCCTAAAACCTTAGGTTTTGTTTTCCACCCAATAAAACAACCTGTGTTTTTCTTTTTGTTTTCAACCACCTTAGGTAGATTTTCTAAGCTTGACTTCTCTCTTTAAAATTCTTGTTTTAAGCCAAAAATATAGGATATGCATGAACCTTCCCCTAAACCTCATTAGCTAGGTTGTTCGGTTCTCTTCAATGAATGATTTTCTTATCGACAATGATTCACTTCTTATGAGGTGGTTGGCCAAGCTTTGTACTCTAAGCAATTACTTTTTGAATTGATTGTGGAACAACATTGAAAGACCTTTAAAACCAAGCTAACACATGTTTTTGCTAACTCTTTCATTTGCATTTTGCATCCATTCCATCATTCCATCATGCATTTGTTAGCATGGCTCTCTCACAAAACTTCATGATAAATGTTTTCATACTATGTTAATGCTTTGATGGCATTTTCCTTTTGCTATCTTGTGTAAACGTGGTATTTAGACATGATCACTGACTATCATCATTTTGTTTTGTAAGCCTTGTTAGCACCCATATTGCATTGGTTGGTTTATAAGCTTTGCAATGTGCTTTATTTTTTTGTGCTATAAGGAATTATTGACCTTGGGATAGACATGGTGTTTTGACCTTGGTTAATAGATCTTTATGACTATAGAAAAATTCGGCAACCTAGTTGTAAACATGGTGTTTAGAACTAGTGAAAACATTGTCTTTGTTTATATGCCTTCCTCTCATTTGCATGCTCACTCTGCACACACGCACACCCATTAGGTTTTTATTTTTCTCTATTACTAGGTTAATTATGCCACAAGTTAAGGTCTTAGGGATGTCATTGGTTGATTGGCATTTGCTTATGCTTCCGACCATCACCCCGGGGGGTAGTTTGTGCGTTTCAAGTGTTTTGCAGAGATGACAAAGGAATCCCATGAATTCATGATTAAAGTTGCAACCAAGATCATTAACATCTCCGAAGATTTAAAGGGACGCTGCTGTTTTCATCAAAAATTTGCACATATTAAGAGATGTACAGGGAACAAAAAGATATTCATAAGCTCCATCAAATTCTCGTTCCAACGCATCCAAGATCAATGAATTTGAAGATCCATACAATGAGATACGACAAAAGCATTAGGCGCTGCACGTTCTGAAATCAGCTCGGGACAGATTGCAGCGCTAGAATAAAAAAAGGCATAACCCTTTTGTTCAGAATCCTTTTTGGGCAAATGATGACTCGTTGGAAAGAGAAATTTGCGAACTTTGCAATGGAGCAATGGTTCAGTGCATGTTCTATTCTGGAATTAGTGGAGAAATTCATGGAAGATGAAGCAGCAATGAAGACAACAAGCAAGAAGGTGATAATGATACGAAGAATGATTGGGACCATGGCTTAGTGACAATGGAAAGGGGTTGAAGGAAAATTGAGGCAACAAAGGTAAAGGAGCATAAAGATAATCTCCAAACACATGGCGGAAGAACTTCAAGAATGACAAGATGACGGTTCACCATCTTTTTCCACGCTTAGCAACATGCTAAGCATGGGGGAGGACTTGTTGGACGAAAAGGAAAAGGCCATATGGAGTACAATGATCGTGTTCACCACAAGATGCTCATTTTTCTTCTTCCATGCTAAGCACAATGCTTAAGCATGGGGGAAGCCGCGCTACACTCCACTACAAGCATCGAAAGACGGTAACTCTCCCTCAACCTTCACTTTGTTCATCTACTTCTTAATGCTTGTATATATGTATGCCATCGACCATAGGTTAGAAACCTTTGGATATCTCTCTTGTTAATAACAAGGCTATTAGGAGGACAACCTAGTTTTGTTTTTATTTTCAATAAAATGGATCACCATCACTTTGTGCTCACCACGATGCAATATTTTGAATGCCTTTGCTTACGGAAAAGTGACTACATGGTGTTGTATATGACTTGACCATTTGCTCTCCATAAAATGAACTTAAATTGATATAAATACCGGCTCTTTTATTTGTGGAGGTTAAATGACTAAATTCTAGACCCACATATTCCTTATGTTGCTCTTTGATTTAAGTTTATCGATGACCTTACACCTTGTATTGTTTTATTTAAAACTTGATTCTTATGCTATCTACATTCGTGAATCTCTTGCAAAGTTCTACCTACATATACATGCCCTATCATGATGAAACCCTTAGATTTGCAAACTTGTATTTTGATGAGTTAGATTAAGATTGATTTCTATGGTTCGAGACTAAGAAGCTGGCCATTCCGTTTTGCGTACCTTCATTTTGCTAGCCTTTCTATCCATGCATTGTGAGTTTCTACACCGGAAACTTCACTGGATATCCACCCTAATCCCAAATATCTTTTTGTGATTACCTCCTTGACCACAACCTACAATTGAGTATGGATCATTATCTCGAAGAAAACTCAGGAGAATCAAGAGCTTAATTCAGCGAACATCAATTTGGGAGGCATAGACGAAGAAACTCCCTGAAGATTCAAATGATTTTCTCGAATGTTAAGATGGATTTTGTGTATTTACTTTAGCAATATCGACCCTCACTTCTATGCTCGAGGACAAGCAATCATTTAAGCATGGGGGGAAGGATGCTGAGTAAGTACTATTGTCGAGGTTGTACTCGGCAGATACTTGTCCGGCAAGCACCCCGCTTTGTGCGAAGATTGATCACGGTGGATGAACAGAAAGACACGGGATTTTATACTGGTTCAGGGACTCGATATCGAGTAACAACCCTACGTCCAGTTGTTGCTTGTATTATTTCGATGAGTATTGGCTAAGATTGGAGATACCCTCTACGTGCAGGACCCTCCACTATTTATATACAGGGAGACGTGCCTTACAAGACAAAACAGACCTAAACCTAGTAGGATTCTAACTATCTTCGGGCCTTCCTTCTGTGATCCGGTCGTCGTGTCTTGTTCGGAGTCTTCTTTGTTCGGAGTCGGTAGTCGGTAATCCACGTGATCGGGCACCCTGGTATTATGGCCTCAACAGTAGCCCCCGAGCTTATCTTGTTCAGACAAGGTTGCACTTTAAGTAGCCTTCGGGTATTTTAGGATATGAAAATACCTCGATAATCACTTGAAAATGAGAGCCAGAAAAGATCCCGAACTCTTGAATAGTGAAACCTGCATCTGAACGGTAAGGTCAAAGAAAATATCAGCCATAATATTAGTAATAAAAATATTCCATCTTGGAAACTGGAACACCAAGGGCTAATGCAACGGCTGCCCTGTGTTGGTATTTCTTAGCATCACCACTATAGTAGTGATGGCACTAGAGATGCCTTAATATAAATCTTAGCGTTACATAAGTTCTGCAAGCGCACAGAAGTACATTGTAGCATTTCACCCAGGAGTATTCTAGAGTATCGTATTTATTTCCTCAGGAAAAGCGTATGGCAAAGTAATGTGTTTTCTAATGCATCAACTATATCACGATTAATATACCAAGACTAGAACAGGGGATAACAAGATATAACAAGTTGGGTAGGTTGACACACAGAGGATTTCACTGCTCATTATGTAAGTCTAGTTAATATGAAGGTCCTACGAGAGAACTTAGGGATTCTACGTACTTCTTACTTATGGGTTACACTCTACAAGTATATCCTATACAAGCTCAGCAAGAGACACAAATTAGAGGGCAAATCGAGGAGTCGTGGGATCCCCTCATCCAAGGGTACTGTCACGATGTTTATCACGAAGGCCTGCAAACGCCCAAACCCGAACGGCGAGGATTACAAGGGACGGACAGGGCTGTCACCACCTGCCGCCTACCTCTGAATACTGGGTAGGTTATCCCCAACGGCATTCCATACCCCAAACACCATGTTTGTATACCAGTTGTACGGAAAGGTAAAGAACAATCATAAAGATTCATTGGGCCATTGCCATAACATGTATCTTCTACACTAAGGTGCAAGACATACAACTCATATGATGCACACACAAGACTATAAGTCAAGTAACATAAGTAAGATAGCATATCCATTAAGGCTCTATGTCTTACAAATAAGCAAAAGGATACAAGATAACTGAGCTCTAGGCTTACCAAGACTCCTTCAGAAACCCGTAAAAGCTCAACTCCTAGAACTACTTCTCTACTAACTAAGACTATGACTTGTAGCAATTGGAGCTCTTCCTTCTGGTGTGTGTTGTACAGGAGGCGTTGGTCATCTATTTATAGTGCTGGGAGGCGGTTCAGGGTTGGTACAAGGCGGTTGAGGACGAGTGGGCCCACCCCTGAGTCGGCCAATGTGGAGACGTCGCCCGACCATCTGATAAACCGACTGAACTCATCCACGGTGCAGATTTGATCCTGAAGGCGGTGTAGATACGCTCGAGAAAGGAAGGCCGCAACGGCCGCTAGATTGGGTCGGCCGACCTGATCCAAGCACGGTTCGTCTTGTCCTTCTTCTGAGTGGCTGGAATGTGGACCCTGGTACTCGTGGAAGATGGGTATGGATCCTTGGAGTAGATCTTGGTTCTCATGTGGGCCCATCAATCCATGTGAATTCACCTTATCCTCCTTTTCACCATTGGATGTAACCATCATTGATCCAATGTCCCAGATGATGTGCATTTGTGCTTGTTCTGCATGGCCAAACTTGGGCTCTGTTGGGCACTACGCCAGGTCGGTCGACCAGGGCAGGTCGGGCGACCTGGGCTTAGCCCTGTTTTCCTTCATCTTTTGGCCCTTATCTCCTGCAACCAAATAATTTCCATGTACAAGTGGAACTACATTATTTGAAACCAAATCCTACTGATCATTGCTAGTTTATTTTATGTTACCATGTTGGCGTTACAAGATTTTCAAGACTTAACAAGTGCCAACAAACTCCCCCAAGCTAAGATCTTTGCTCATCCCTGAGCAAAGCTTGGTGGGTTAGAAACCATTGGATCAGATTTTGCATGCTTCCCAAAAGAGATAATGTCAAATAGGAAAGCATTTCATAGCTTGAATAAGTTGGCAAACATTAAATCATCCCCTTTTTATCTTGCCACCTATGGGGCTTTTAGCTTTTCTTCATCATGAGCGGTTGAAAGCCAGAACAATTTAGCAAGAATGTTCCCCCAAACCTTTGTTTCACCCTTTTGCTAGAGGTTTTTAAAGAAACTTTTGCAACGGAAAACAAGGCTCCTCAAGTGACTCTCTCTTTCAAGTCGCTCATAGGTGTATGAATCCTTTCCATTTCTCCCTCAAAATTTCCCTCAATAGCATAAGCAAGTGGGGTTCATAAATGGGAAGTTTTTGTTTCACACATGCATTGCTTATTTTGTTGAGTCAAATCCAGGATCAATGAAGAATTAAATCATACAATCAAATCGAAGTGTGCCAGTGTGGATATGTGGTAGTAGAAAATGAACTCCTTTAGGGAATTTCTCTCCTTTAAGAATTTACTATAAAGCTTGGCTCCCTTTTCTTTTTCTTCTCTCTTCTTTTTTTTCATGGACTAGGCATGTGTCCATTTATCTCGCCCTTTTTTTTAAGAGCATAGAGAGCCTAAACCTTATGCATAGGAATGTTTTTGGAGAGAAATTCCTTTACTTTGGAGTATTTTATTTTGGCAGGCAAATGATAGGCATGTTGTGCTTCACTTCCAGAGTAGAAGTATGGCAAGTATGGTGGCGTGTACGTGACTCCGATTTTAAGAGCATGAAGTAAATCTTACAAAGGTCACAACGAACTTGACAAAACTCAAAGCAACTGCACATGTTTGTAAGTGGTTGGACTGTGAGGCTGTGGTAGGATTTTCACTCTTCACTGAGGAGCCTAGAATTTTGTTCTTTTTGAAATAAAATCTCCGGGATCAAGTTTCACTTGGGTAAGGATAAAATAATTCTAACTTATTATATCATAGCTCCCAACAACCTAGAATCAGATCTAGCATTTGCTACCCACAAGTTTTAAGTTTCAAAGGAAATCATTATTTTAAGCCAACAAATCCAAGATACAAAAGACTGCCCTATTGAGACTTGAATACAGGGGAAGGTCATAACAAAAATTCATCATTTCCATACAAGGACAAGTTTTTTATACCAAATTACTCTAAATAAAAAGAAAACAGAAAATGAAAGGCACGGTTGGATGAACTTACCTATGCGGGGGTCCTCCCCCAAGCTGGACTTCTTACTGCTGGCGATAACGAGGGTCGTTCGGGTCGAATCCCTGGTACCGGAGGTAGGCATTCATGTTCTGATTGCCTTGCTGGATGCTGTTCTGTAGGGCGTTGTAATTCTGCACTGACTGGTCCCACCAAGCCTGCGACTGCTGCACATGTTGGGTCAAAGTATCATCAATGCGGTAGGTGGTTACCTCAAGGGTCCCCATACAGTTAGATAACCCATCCATGCTGCTGCGCCAATCCCTTGCTGAAAAGGACCGTCGGGCGTTGAACGGAGGTGGGCCGCCACTTGAGCTGGACGACTGATGATAGTGCGGGTCTTGGGGATTCCATTGTGCTTGCGGGGCTTCTTGCCATCTTGAACCTCCCGCCATATATGGTGGGGGCGGCTGTGGCTGCTCCCAGTTTGATCCTGCTGGTACGTATGGCGGAGTTGGAGGTTTCCATGTTCCTTGGGTTTGTGGCACCGCGGCTTTTTCCCGTTGGGACATGCTTCTTGTCACCCTTCCTGTCACGCTCCACCTGCCTTCCTGCTGTAACTCCAGCAAAAGTGTTTTGCATTTGTACAACCAGTATTCCGGTGCTAGCAACGGAATTCTGGTTGTGCTATTATGATAAACCATAACAAGCTTTTGGTCTATGGCATGCGTAACAAGGTGACTTTGAACAAAATAAGATTCATCCACAGTTGGGTGAGGCTGTGGAAGGAACTCAACTCGGTAATTATCCAAAAGGCCCATTGACTCAAAGATGCGAGTGACCAAAGAAGTACACTGAATGGGACCTTGCCTTCTAAAAACACCCATCCACTGATCAATCATAAAAACGACTGGGGAAATTTTTATCTTCTTAACCATCGCATATAATAATTTCAATTCATCAATGCGAACGGTCCGAAGATCATTTCGAGGAAAAAGAGTCATGGCAATCCAGCGGTGCATAAAACGGAGAGTGGGGTTATGAATGTGGCTTGTTCTTGGGGGAGTCCCATCTGTGATACCAGAGATATCCCGCCATAACGATTCTCTCACAAAAAGTCTCAAGACTTTATCAATCTCCAAGCTACAACGCTTGCTAAACCCCAAATGGCTACTAAGCTGTCTCCAGGAAATGAAATACTCTTTCCTTAGAAAGCGAAAAGTAATCCCCTCCTCAGATTTTCTCAAAGTAGCAAGAAATTGAATTATTAACAAGCGACACCCACCCTCATGAATGCGCGCAAAATCCGACCAACCCACAGCACCCCAAATGCTTTCGAAGTCAGTGGCCATACCTGATTTCTCCATGAGTTTGCTTGTGAACACACGTGTGTGATCGAAAGCACGACCCAGGAGAATTTGATATGCTTCTGTTTCGTAGCCTTCGTCGATGTCGAGTTGATCGTCGGAGATGAACGCCGGGCGAGGGTCGTCTTCGTTGTGGTTGCTGCTGGAGCTGTCTCCGTTACCTTCTCCATTGCCGCCGCCGCTTCCGCCTCCTGCGGATGTGGCGCCAGCCCCAGTGTAGTAGTACTGGTCTTTGGATATCTCCATGGAATGTTGGCTGCCCATCCTTTCTTCGGATCCACCGGCTGAGTCCATGATCTCCGTGTTGGAGGAGACTAACTCAGTGCTTCCGGAATGTCGGCTCCGCCTCGAGCTTGACCCCTTCAATCTTTTTGCTTGCTTCACGACTCCTCGGACGAGGTTCATGATGCCTGCACAAGGAGCAACAACAAGAACGATTCTTGGAAGACAAAAGGATTAGCGTTAATAGGTTAGATGTCTAAGAGTTAGTCGTTCTTGTGGGGCGTGGTTGCCTCCACAACAATGTCCTTGTGGGTTATGACACACCACAACAAACATTCTTGCGGGGTTGAGGACCTCCACAACTCGTTCAAGTACTTAAGCACAAGTAGAACAGCACCATTATGCAGAAATGAAATCCATTTTTACTTGGTTTTTTTATTCTCAAACTAAGGAGCTAAAAACTTGAGAATTTAACAGAGGGAGAAGAGAAACTCCGAGGGCGAGATGCAGCTCGGGTTGGGGCGAAGAGATCAAGCGCCATGCCAAGGCTTTTTATAGCCGGAGCTCACCCCTGATCGGCCGACCAGGTGGGGTCGGCCGACCCTCAAGCAGAGGTGTTTTGGCCAGGCTTTTATCACGAGCGCGTTGGATACCCTTGCGTCTATAAAATGGTTGAAAACTTTGCAAAAGAGGGGGCCATGAGTCGGGCGACATGAGCTGGTCGGCCGAATGGTGTTGGACACCATTGAATTCCCCCTTTGAAATATGTGATGGGTGCCTATGGTAGGGTATGATGGTGTTTGAGTGCTCTGCAAAGGCCAAATTTTGGAGTCGGCCGACGTGCCACGGTCGGCCGACCGAGTCGTAGCTAGGTTCGGGCTATGCTTTTGTAGGGTGGCACATGGTTCAAAGATGTGATGAATGCTGGTTGGAATGAGTGAGGGTGGCTAGGTATCCAAGGAAAATTCATATAAATGGCTCCAAAGTTTAAGAATTTAAATGCAATGATTTGTGAAAATTCAAACATGCTTGAAAAATAAATATGCATTGTGAAATAAATATGGGATACATACCAATGCACCTACCGGTGAGGACTCGTTGTTTTTCGTCCGTCGAGTGCAGACGTCTCCAAGATATGATTCAGTTTGATGACTTGTCTTCCGCAATTGAAGATGATGCGGAAGCTTTGCAACGCCACTCCAATTCTGTCTTTTCAACGCATGGTGATGTTGGTGTTGTTGCCTTCAGAGCTTTAACTCCTTGTGTGAATTCTTTGGGCAGGGGCAGGAGCGGCTCACTGTTGGTGACCGGTGGTTTTTGTGGCTTCCATCCATAAATGACCTTGATTTCAGGCCCGTGATGTTTTTGGCTTACTTCTTCCTTGTTTCCTGCATGGTTAGCCAAAATCTCCCGACTGGTTTCTTTCACTATAGCAGCTAGTTGAGCTGACTGGGCCTCTAGAATTTTACTTAAGCGCAGCTGGTTCTTCACAGTGACAGATAGGGCATGGAATTTAGAGCTTAGATCATTCACCTCTCTCTTGGCAGGTATGGTGTACGAGCTTCCTCCTTGCTGGGATGGGTTCCAGTTATGTGCTAGGAATAAATCCCTGCACTTTTGCCAAGAATCATCTCCACCTGGTGATGGTTGTACCATTGCAGTGCTCTACCTGCTAGTGAGAATGGGAATAACCATTTCATTGCCCTTCCTGCTAGTTGACTACATATTGCTGAGAACCGTCGGAGATGGTCCGCCGCGTTTGCTGTAGCCTTTCCATTGAATGGCTTAGCTTGCACCATTGCTATATACGTTGAGTCAATCATGAGAGTTTCAGTTGCCATCTTGGTGCAAGAGTGTTTTGATTTCGACCGGCAAAGTTGAAAGAGCACTTGCGTGCTCTCTTCTAGGTGAAGGAGTTTTTCCGGCGAATCGATGGCGTGATCTTCTGTTTCACACAAAGAGAAACAGAACAAGGGTAAACCTGTCTAGACGCTGGTATTTTAATTGTGACATAAAGTTAATACAGAAGTTAACACATTCTTTAGCCAATGCTTTCCCCAGCAACGGCGCCAGAAATGCTTGTTGGTATTTCTTAGCATCACCACTACAGGAGTGATGGCACTAGAGATGCCTTAATATAAATCTTAGCATTACATAAGTTCTGCAAGCGCACAGAAGTACATTGTAGCATTTCACCCGGGAGTATTCCAGAGTATCGTATTTATTTCCTCAAGGAAAGCTTATGGCAAAGTAATGTGTTTTCTAATGCATCAACTATATCACGATTAATATACCAAGACTAGAACAGGGGATAACATGATATAACAAGTTGGGTAGGTTGACACACAGAGGATTTCACTGCTCATTATGTAAGTCTAGTTAATATGAAGATCCTACAAGAGAACTTAGGGATTGTACGTACTTCTTACTTACAGGTTACACTCCTACAAGTATATCCTATACAAGCTCAGCAAGAGACACAAATTAGAGGGCAAATCGAGGAGTCGTGGGATCCCCTCATCCAAGGGTACTGTCACGATGTTTATCACGAAGGCCTGCAAACGCCCAAACCCGAACGGCGAGGATTACAAGGGATGGACAGGGCTGTCACCACCTACAGCCTACCTCTGAATACGTGGGGTAGGGTATCCCCAACGGCATTCCATACCCCAAACACCATATTTGTAATATGAAATACATCTTTACCAGTTGTACGGAAAGGTAAAGAACAATCATAAAGATTCATTGGGCCATTGCCATAACATGTATCTTCTACACTAATGTGCAAGACATACAACTCATATGATGCACACACAAGACTATAAGTCAAGTAACATAAGTAAGATAGCATATCCATTAAGGCTCTAAGTCTTACAAATAAGCAAAAGGATACAAGATAACTGAGCTCTAGGCTTACCAAGACTCCTTTGGAAACCCGTAGAAGCTCAACTCCTAGAACTACTTCTCTACTAACTAAGACTATGACTTGTAGCAATTGGAGCTCTTCCTTCTGGTGTGTGTTGTACAGGAGGCATTGGTCATCTATTTATAGTGCTGGGAGGCGATTCAGGGTCGGTACAAAGCGGTTGAGGACGAGTGGGCCCACCCCCGAGTCGGCCGATGTGGAGACGTTGCCCGACCATCTGATAAACCGACTGAACTCATCCATGGTGCAGATTTGGTCCTGAAGGCGGTGTAGATACGCTCGAGAAAGGAGGGCTGAAACGGCTGCTAGACTGGGTCGACCGACCTGGTCCAGGCATGGTTCGTCTTGTCCTTCTTCTAAGTGGCTGGAATGTGGACCCTGGTACTCATGGAAGATGGGTATGGCTCTTTGGAGTAGATCTTGGTTCTCATGTGGGCCCATCAATCCATGTGAATTCACCTTATCCTCCTTTTCACTATTGAATGTAACCGTCATTGATCCAATATCCCAAATGATGTGCATTTGTGCTTGTTCTGCATGGCCAAACATGGGCTCTGTTGGGCACTAGGCCAGGTCGGCCAACCAGGGCAGGTCGGGCGACCTGGGCTTAGCCCTATTTTCCTTCATCTTTTGGCCCTTATCTCCTGCAACCAAATAATCTCCATGTACAAGTGGAACTACATTATTTGAAACCAAATCCTACTGATCATTGCTAGTTTATTTTATTTTACCATGTTGGCGTTACAAGATTTTCAAGACTTAACAAGTGCCAACACCATGCGCGTTAAAAACCCACTCCGCATGTCTCCCGAAACTTTAGCAGTTCATGCGGCATAATTTACGGCTCTGCTTAGGTTCCTCGATTTTCGCGCGAAGCGTCACCCCAGGGTCCTTAAATATCAGCTCCCTTGGATCGATCTGTATTTGAACCTTCCTTTCTAAGCCTTCTTCCTCCCCACATCATAGGAAAGAAAAAGCTCAGCCACAAGTTCAAACTTCCTCGCCTCCTTTTTGGAGACTCTCCCCGCAGCTCTGCCGGACCACCGTCCGACAAGCCGGAGGACCCGCCGGCGACTACACCACCCCCTACTCCTCCTTAGGCTCCCCTCCTTGCTCTCCCCTGGTATGGGGATGAAGGAATCGAGGTCGAGCCACCAGAGGAGGCTCCGGCAATGGCGTCTCCGGCTCCCGAGGCTGCTCCGTCGAGCATTGCCGCCGGGAAGCACCCTGCACCGTCTTCTCCAGCCCCGGCGTCTCCTATCTCCCTCTCCGATGATGAACCGGTTTGAGGAGGAAGCGGAGTTCGACTGAAGCCGGAGCCTCCGCGCGCAGGCACATCTTCGTCTTCTGCTCCGGTGGACACCAACGGCGATGAGGAGTTCGCCCGGCGCCTCTTCGTCTCTTTGAACCGCGATCTGATCGGGATTCCTGGAGACAAAGTGCTCGTGGATCTCGTCAGCGACTCTGAAGAAGAGAACACGGTAGATGATCCGCCGGCCGGCACCGCACCGCCTTGATCCTCGTCGATGACAGTAGTCAGGCGAAGATCAACATTTTGATCTTTTTAGTTTCAGGATAGTTATTGATCCCTTGTGAAATGTACCCCCTTTTGGACTTAATGAAGGATTTTCACTTGAGAGATACAATAATAATCCCTCTTTTCTGTGTTTGGAAACTTTTATGCTAATCTGTTTGTGAAACTACCTGCCTAGAAAATGAAATCTTCCGAACAAGAGTTTCTTCCGAACAGACCAACTAAAAACTTAGCATGTTCGGAAAATTTGACCCCAATCAGGCATGATCAGGGTATTTCCTCTATACACACCAAGCATTCGGTCATTTTAAAACTGGTAGCTTCTCAGGTAAGCTAACAATCCTAAATGCATTGAATTTGACCTGCACAGCTTTCGAAATGACGCGTGCCGCAAAAAAAGGAAAGAATCTTTTTGTACCAACAGTGACTGCGGATTGCGCGGCTTGAGGCCGGTTTTCTCGGGGTTCATGCTCCCTTGCGAAACCATAAAGCCCCCAGGCGCAGCCGCCTGGACTCCATTTGAACCTTTGTCTTCCTCGCTTGCATCTGCAAACACTCGCCATTCCTTTCGCTCCCCCAGTTCCTCGAACCAGCTCCTCATTGCCATGGCATCTTCGCACCAATCCTCATCCAGGGGTGAATCATCTGGTGAGCAGAGCAGTGCCGCCACTGGATGGGAACTCCGCAGCGGAAACACCATCTGCACCACGGACAAGTATTGGGACAAGTCCACCACCACGACCAAGCAGCTGCAACAACTAGAGGATCTCGGATTGCTCCCCGACACCGCCACTTTTCCTCGTCGTCATGCTAAAGGTCAACTGTTCCAAACCCCCAACACTCTTGAGTTAGTGGCCTTCTTGGAGTTCTTCCACTGTGGTTTCGGGGTTTATCCATCAGACTTCTTCCACAACATCTACGACTTCTACTAGATTGAACTTGTACATCTCAAGCCTGGCGCAATAACAATGCTTAGCGTCTTTGCTTTTCTGTGTGAAGCCTGGTTAGGAATTAAGCCTTCATTGCTGTTGTGGAGATATTTTTACACCCCATCATTTTACAAGAAACAGTTCATGATCGGGTCGATCGGTTTCTCCTTGAGAGATCGGGAGACTTACATCCCCTTTCCAGTGAAGGATTGATAGAAAGGTTATGAACGTCACTGGTTCTATATCACTCTCCCCCAGGCCTCGCTAGTCAAGGGGAAGTACTTGATGCCCTATCTCAAGGAGGAAACAAAAGCCTTGCCCGAAGTCACTCCTGCTATGCAAAAGCACCTTGATCGGATCCTTGAGCTCCGTCAGAAAGGACTGACGGCGATTCATGTGGTGGAGATTTTCGTTAGGTGGAGATTTATCCCACTCATGATACATGATCGGTATGCCTGGACCTTTACGGGTGATAATGACCCGAACAGGATGAAACCAGATGGTAAGCTCCTTTCTTTGATGTATTCGGTAAAATTCTCCTAGAACCTGGTTGGTCATTTGAATTATCATGACTCTTAACCAACAGTTGTCCCAGAATCGGAAGTGGCCAGCCGTCTGAAGAAAATGCTGGGCGCAGAACTTCCAGATTGGGATGGCGTCCCGGCTCCCTACAGCCGTGACAACCCTCCTCCAAAGGTAAACCGGTTCTTCAGAAAATCTCCCATCTTGCTAAAGATTTGTACGATATGATCTTTTTTCTGTCAAGGCCCCTCCAATTATTGATGTCCCCGCTCGGAGCGGAGCCATCGATATTGAAGAAGGCTCGGAGCAGCCTGTTGACCAGGGCGCCAGGTATCCCATCGTCGAGCAGCCCAAACCTTCGGCTATGTCAGAAAAAGATGCCCCGGGCAGCCCTAAGGAGAATACCCCCCGAACCCGCAAATGCTCCAGTGGAGCAAGCATGGAACGGATGACCCCGAGTTCGGGCACCCCTGGTACACCTGGGTCTGGTGAGCCGCTGCACAGTCATGATCCACCTCGCCCTGTCACCCAGGTACCAAGCATGATCATATTCGGGCGTTTATTCGCAGCATTTGATTGTATAACCGAAGCTAAACGTGATCGGGAGATTTCTCATTAGGAAATTCGTCCGACCACGCAGCCACCAAAGCCTGCACCTGGAGCTAAGAGATTCAAAGTCAGAATCCCGACCTCCAAGTAAGGATTTCGACTTGCTTGATTATACTTGAGCGCTTCTTCACAGAGAGAGACTTTTGTTTAACTGTTTTTGATTATTCAGGAGCGTAGATCTTCCCAGCCTGCCATTTCTCCTCCCACCAAGATGCCCGAGAAGGAGAAAACTCCCGAACCAGTTTCGGCAGCTCATCCTGGTGGTATCGAGAAACCCATCGAGGTAGCAAGACCTGCTCTGACACCTTGGGCCCGGTCATTGCTTCGCTCTTGATAGCTGAGGATCAGTGGCGCTCGCTAGACGCTCGTGCCTCTGCTGCTGAAGCATCTGTGACCAGACTGGAGGCCCAAGTCAACATTCTCCAGTCCGAGAAAGAGGGTACATGTCTTATGCTTGTTTTTGGGTCCTCATCTGTGAACTTTTGCTTACACATTGCCTGTGACCTTGTAGCTAACTCCAAGAGCAGTGAGGTGCTCGAAAAGAAAAGCTTGGATCTGGAAGGCAGGCTCGCTGTCTCGGACAAAGACGTTGCCGATCTCACTGCCCAACTTGAAGCGACAGAGAAGCGTAGCTCGTCCCTGGAGTCCAGGCTGATGGAAGGTGCATGCGTTGCTGCAACTCACACCATAGGGGCCTTGAAGAGCCACATTCCCGATCTTGACATCTCGCTGCTCTCCAAAGGTTTCAAGTGCTCGGCGACAGATGCTGAGGCGCTGTTTGACAGCCTTGCCCCATTAGTGGAACCATTTGTTAAGAACCTTGATCTCCACTTGAGTGATTCGGAGGAATCGCCTTGAACTTTGTGCTTGGATCCTGTAATAGGGCAAAACTTGGAATATTTAGTATGCGAGCTTACTTTGCAAAATATATGCTTGCATGTTTTTGCGTAAGTCTTAGAGCTGATCGGTATTTTTGTGGAGCTTTTTAACTGATAGCTTTATCATAGCCAAAAGTCCCGTTACCATAAGCTATTTTGGAATTGTTTAGTTGCTGAGACACGGGCGGCCTGCTGAACTGTGTAATTCCTTGTAGTCATGGTGTTTGGTAATTTAGCGTAGCCTAGCTTTCCTGATTTAAAAAGCCTAATTCTTGTGTGGTAGTAGTACCATAGTAGCCCCCGTGCTCTTTAACAGTCATGCGGGCATGCTGAAAAAGAGTCTAGAAGTACTGACCACAAGAATTTCCCGATCGGGGAGCCCCGAGCGTTGCGCTTGGGATGCATAGAATAGGTCTGAAAAAACTTTCAGCGTGGTAGTCCCTGGCTCTTTGTTAGTATATGCAGTATGATAACAAAGAGCAGAAACAGAATTGAAAAATAGAACCCAGCCCCCGAGCATAAAGCGAGGGTGAGCAAAGTGTGTAGAACTTATCTTTTTTTTGTTGGCGCTGTAGGCGACGCGGATGATGGCTTTTATCTGCCAAACTGGATGGACAGGCTTGAACTTACTTGATTTCCTTTGTTTAGGCGTAGAATCTGCGTAGTTGATCCATGTTCCATGTGTTTGGCAGTATATCTCCATCTATCTCCGCGATCCTGTAGGCTCCTGGTCAGGCGATGTCTACTACGATGTAGGGCCCTTGCCACGGAGAGGACAATTTGTTTTTGTCCTTGGTGCGTTGATCTAATTTGAGCACCATATCTCCAATGCATAGGCTTCTCTTGCGGACATTAGCATCGTAGTATTGTCGCAGCTTTTGCTGATACTGGGCCACTCTAAAAGCGGCTGCATCACGAGCCTCCTCCAGGAGGATTAGCTCATCTGCACGTCTGTCAGGCTCTTCAGTTTCTGAAAACAATGCCATGCGCGGAGCTTGTAGTCGGATGTCGGATGGTAGAATCGCCTCTGCTCCATACACCAAGAAGAAAGGTGTCTCGCCTGTTGCTCGGTTCATGGTGGTCCTCATTGACCAAAGTACTGTTGGGACTTCATGAATCCAACGCTTATCGTAAGCTTGTAATCTGTTAAAGATTCTCTTCTTGATGCCTTGGAGCACGATGCCGTTGGCACGCTCTACTTGCCCGTTCGTCTTCGGGTGATTTACCGATGACCGATCATGCCTGATCCCGTGGTCATAGCAGAAATCAGAAAACTTTTTGCTCTTAAACTGTGTTCCATTATCAGAGATTATCCTGTTCGGGACACCGAATCGTACAACAATACTCCGTAGGAATTTGACAGCTGCCTCTTTTGTGATTTTCTGAACTGGCCCAGCCTCAACCCATTTTGTGAATGTGTCGATGCCAACGAACAGAAATTTGTAACCCCCAACAGCCCTTGGAAAGGGCCCGAGGATGTCTATTCCCCATGTGGCAAAGGGCCATGACAAAGGAATAGTGTTTAGAGCTTGCGCAGGTTTAGTTTGTTTCCGTGCGAAGAATTGGCATGCCTCGCACTTCTTAACTAACTCGATTGTGTCTTGAAGAGCTGTAGGCCAGTAGAAGCTCTGTCGAAATGCTTTTCCTGCTAGATATCGAGGAGAAGCATGTGATCCACAGATTCCTCCGTGAATATCGTGGAGCAAACTAATGCCCTCGGTCCGTGTGATGCATTTGAGGAGCATTCCATTGCGGGTTAGCTTGTGTAACCGCCCATCAACCAATTGATAGTTCTTGGCTTTACGATGGATTTTCTCCAATGTAGCATCATCGTCCGGAATAGCTTGGTTTGTGAGGTACGCCCGGATTGGATCCATCCAGTTCTCCTCGTTTCCAACTAGAGCGGCAGCTCGGGCCGTACCGACCAACATAGTCTCCTTGACGGATTCGTTGGTTGTAGAAACTGTGCCTTTGGCAGGCGCAGTTTTTAGGTTCGGTAATGAAACTGACACAGATAGTTTAGTAAGAACTTCAATTAACACGTTACCTGGGAGCCGTGTGCGCTCGGCAGCTGCCTTGGCTAGCTTATCTGCATCGCCATTGAATTCCCTTTAACATGCCATACTTCAAGCCCATCAAATTTGCTTTCCATCCTCGTATATGCTTCCAAGTATTTGGCCATGACCTCGCTCCGTGCGCTGTACTCTTTTATGACTTGCTTTGAAGCTAACTCGGAATCCCCTTTCACGAGCAGCCTCCTAACGCCTAGAGATGCAGCTATGCAGAGTCCTGTCAAAAGTCCCTCATACTCGGCAACATTGTTAGTCGGGGTTGGATCAACAAAATTGATCTGTAATGCATACCTGATGACATCATTGTGTGGCAAGATTAGGACCACCCCAGCCCCCGCGCCTGCTCTGCAAAATGCTCCGTCATAGAACATGGTCTAATGTTCGGGATTTTGTGCAGCTTCTTCGGGTTCGGGATTAGTCCATTCTGCGATGAATTCTGCCAGAGCCTGCGACTTGATGGCCGTTCTGGGTATGAATTCAACGTCGTAAGTCCCCAGCTCCACAGACCATTGTGCGATCCTACCCACGGCATCTCGATTATGTAAAATGTTGCCTAGGGGGTAAGTTGACACAACCTTGATCTTGTGGCTCAGAAAATAATGCTTGAGCTTCCTGAAAGTCATTAGTACAGCATATAGCAATTTCTGAATCTGAGGGTACCTTGTTTTGGTGTCATGTAACACCTCGCTTACGAAGTAAACGGGGTGTTGTGTTGTTGACTTCTCTGTTGGTCTCTCGACCACCAAGATCGTGCTGACAACAGTTGGTGTCGCTGCTACATACAACATCATCTCCTCTTGTGCTGCGACGGGACCAGTACGGGCATTTTCCGTAGGTATTGTTTGAACGCTTGGAATGCCTCTTCTGCTTCTGCCGACCACTCAAAACGATCAGTTTTACGTAGCAATTTATAGAATGGCATACCTCGTTCGCCTGACTTGGATACGAATCCACTTAGGGATGCCATCATTCCCGCCAACTTCTGGACCTCGTGGCGGCTGCGTGGAGACTTCATGTCGTCGATTGCCTTGATCTTGTGTGGATTTGCCTCTATACCTCGTTGTGAAACAAGGTAACCGAGGAGCTTACCCGATGATACACCAAAGGTGCATTTGGCGGGGTTGAGCATCATCCTGTTTGCACGCAAGTTGTTGAATGTTTCGGTTAAATCAGCGATCAAGTCGCCCTTTAACTTACTTTTTACCACAATGTCATCTATGTATGCTTCCATATTACGGCCGATTTGGCCCTCGAGAACAATGTGAACACATTTTTGATAAGTGCAACCTGCATTTTTTAGACCAAAAGGCATCTTTATATAGCAATAAACACCAAAGGGAGTTACAAATGCAGTTTTTTCCTCATCGTCAATGCACATGTTGATTTGGTGATACCCCGAATAGGCATCTAGAAAACAAAGCAGCTCGCATCCAGAGGTTGAATCTACAATTTGATCTATCCTACGCAACGGATACTCGTCCTTCGGGCAAGCTTTATTTAGATCGGTGTAGTCCACGCACATCCTCCATGTCCCGTTGGGCTTCTTCACCATGACTGGGTTTGCCAGCCACTCCAGGAAAGGGACCTCTCGAACGAAGCCAGCTTTGAGTAGTCGGTTGATTTCTTCGTTAATGGCATCTCGCTTCTCTGGAGTATATCTTCTTTGCTTCTGCTTGACTGGTCGGACGCCAGTTCGTATGCCAAGCTTGTGCTCAATCACCTCCCTGGGGATCCCGGGCATGTCAGATGGTTCCCAAGCGAACATATCTGCGTTTGCTCGGAGGAAAGCAATGAGCTCGAGTTCCTATTTGTCACCCAGACCAGAGCCCACCTGGGTGGTCTTGGTCGGGTCTGCCTCATCAAGGGCCACCGATTTGGTGCCCGGTTCAGTGCGTTTTGCTGGTGGCACTCTAGGCGAGGCGGCAGCTAGTGACTCATCTGCTTGCTGTGACGGCGTCTCCTTGATCGGGGTCTGGTCCACCACAGTCCGCTTCTCGGCAGCGCCGTCGTCGGTCTTCTTTTCTCCCGCAAGCACTGGTTCGGGAACTTCTTTTCCCTTGATCCCTTGATCGGGCCTCTGCTGCTCGGGAGGTTTCTGCCCCTGCTGCCTTTGCGGCAGCCTTTGGCAGGCTCTTGGTCTTTTTCCTGGCAGGTTCGACAGCCTTGGCTGGTTCCTGCTCGTCTCCCTTGATCATGTCCAGGGTCTTCATGTCGCACTGGACCGCGCCCTTGCGATCGCCGTAGACGGTGATCGGGCCCAATGGTCTTTGATCATGGAGTAGGCGAAGTGGGCGACCGCCATGAACTTTTTCAGGAACAGTCGGCCTGGGATGCAGTTATAGGCCAGCGTGATGTCAGCCAGCTCAAAGGTGAGGAACTCTGTTCGGATGTTTTTGCCCTCCATGAGGGTCACCTGCAGATCGATCCTCCCTAAGGGAAAGGCTTGGATGCCTTGTATGACCCTGTAGAAAGGCTTCTCCACCAGGGACAAGGACCTCCTCGGGATCCCGAGCTCATCAAAGGCGTTGACAAAAAGTAGATTGAGGGCGCTTCCACTGTCGATCAAGGTTCGCCCGATCTTGCGGGGCCCGATCCAGGGTTTGATGCATAGTGGGAGTAGCGGCCCGTCGTATAGCGTCTCGGGGTGATCTCTCTGATCAAATGTGATCGGGATTTTGGACCACCTTGACGGATGCTTGCAGGGCTTGGTGCTTGCTATCTGCCTCTCGACCAGCTTTAGCTGGGACTTGGAGGTTCGGGTAGAATAGGCACCGAAAATTGTGGCGATCTCCAAATCCTCGGGAAGGTCCGAGTCATCGTCACAATCCATGTAGTTCGCCGTTCGATTTTGAGCGGCCTGGTCGCGTGGAGCCCCCTGCTGCTGGCTCTCCTCCTCCTGCTTTTGCTTCTTGTACACCATGCAGTCGACAAAGTGATGCTTTGTTGACCGGTGAATCGGGCAATACATTGGGAGATCGGCAGGCTTGCCTTGACGCCTGTACGGGGGCTTGTTGTCCACGGCCATGACTTCATCACCCTCGGTCTTGCGCTTTTTGTTCTTGTGCTTATTCTTTTTCTTGCCTTCCCCAGTTGGCTGGCTTTGTTTGGGCTTTCCATGGACCCGTGCTCGGGCATCTGACATTTTGGCGGTCTCTTCCAGGATCCCGTAGAGCTCAGCCACCGTCTTCGGGTTCTTCTTGGCAAGCTCCTCCGCCATTCGCTCGTCCTTGCAGCCCTGATTAAAGGCCACAATCACCCGATCATCCACCATATCAGGGATGGTATTACGGGTGTCGCTGAAGCGACGGATGTAGTCCCGAAGGGACTCTCCAGGTTTCTACACACAATTGAGCAGATCTCCTTCGTGTCCGGGGCGTTTGTAGGTGCCTTGGAATTTGGCTTCAAACGTCTCCCGGAGGTGGCTCCAAGACTTGATGCTGGCCTCGGACAGGTTCATGAGCCATGTTCGGGCTAATCCCTGCAGGGCAGTCGGCAAGTACTTGGCCTTGACGTAGTCGTCACCCTCGGTGGCGTCGATGATCGTGGAATAAATCTGAATCCACTCGCGGGTGTTGGTCGTTCCGTCATACTTCTCGATGTTAGTAGGACGAAACTTTTCCGGCCACCTGACCTTGTGCAGGCCTGGGGAGTATGCGAGACATCCTCCTGTGCCTGGTCGGGAGTCACGTGGTGGCGAATCTGGATGGGACCGGTTGTAGCCCTCACGTGCTCGGTAATTTCGATTGTAGTTGAGAGTTTCCCGAGCATTGCGAGTGCGACGGTTGTGTTCGAGCTGCGGCCTCATGTCACGCCCTTCGTGCGGGTGATAGCGGGGTCGGCCATTAACAGATTGGGAGCGAACCGGTTGTGGTTCACCAGCCCTGTTTGATGGAACCTATGGTGCGGCAGCGGCGGCCTCGAGGCACTCCTTGGCCTTGTCCGCTGCTTCTCGAGCCTTCTTGGCGATGGTGGCCATCGGGGTTCCCTCAGCCATTGCCTCCATCGTCTCCAAGAGAGTTCGGATCTGCAGGTTGTCCTGCTCGACTGCCTAGAAATCGTCGTTAAAATTTCGGGGAGCCAGTGAGGACGCGACCTGCTGTGTACGGGTTTTAGCCGTCTGAAGAGTTGGCACATTGCTGAAACGCGGAGGAGGTATGGATCTGCGCGAGCTAGAGGACTTGGCGGCGGCCTCGCTCCCGTTTGTAGCTAGCACATGAATGCAGCGGTCTTTAGGCTGTTCCGACCCATCGCTAGATCCACTGTAGTCGAGATCCAACTGTGCAGTGCGATCGGCAATGTCCTCGGGAGTTGGCTCCGTGAAGGTGGCGAAAACTTCCCGATCGGCGTATGTGAGATTGGGATCATGGATCCCTGTCAGCTTGAGCTCGTAATCGCCTTGATGCTCGAACACGAGATCCCCGAAGTGGATCTCCCATGTAGGCACTAGATGGCTGTGAGCGCAGAGATCGGAAGCAGAAGCAGAACTCCCGATGGCCTCCGACTTGACGGAACTGGGCATGTAGGGCATCGATGAACTCGACGCGTCGGCGATCTAGACTCCATTGACGATCGGCATGATCTTTCTTCACGCGAGGGCCCCTACCTAGCGCGCCTCTGTCGAGGTTGTACTCGGCAGATATTTGTCCGGCAAGCACCCCGCTTTGTGCGAAGATTGATCACGGTGGATGAACAGAAAGACATGGGATTTTATACTGGTTCGGGCCCTCGAGATCGAGTAACAACCCTACATCCAGTTGTTGCTTGTATTATTTCGACGAGTACAGATTACAATGGCGTAACAAGTACCCTCGGGTGTATTGGCTAAGATTGGAGATACCCTCTACGTGCAGGACCCCCCACTATTTATATCCAGGGAGACGTGCCTTACAAGACAAAGCAGACCTAAACCTAGAAGGATTCTAACTATCTTCGGGCCTTCCTTCTGTGATCCGGTCGTCGTGTCTTGTTCGGAGTCTTCTTTGTTCGGAGTCAGTAGTCGGTAATCCACGTGATCGGGCACCCTGGTATTATGGCCTCAACAACTATGTTGCCAAAGGTTGTAAGGAGCAAAAAGAAAGAAAAAGAAAAGAAAAAAGAAAGAAAGAAAAGAAACAAAGATGAAATAAAAAATGAAAGAAAGAAAGAAAAAAGAATAATAATGCTCGTTAGTTCTTTTAGCTTCATCAAATTCCAAGTTCTTTGAAGACAATTCCATACTCAATTTTCCAACCATGTGCAATCTGATAACGAGGACTTCATTTGTGCCTCAGGATTATCCACTTGCCATTTGCACATGTCCACCTATCTAAATGTGTGTGTTCCATCCCTCTCTCTTTCAAACATTTATTTTCCATGGCCTTTTTGACTAGTCTCGGTAATTCCAACAGATCTCTCTTAGTTTGACAATATTTGAGATATAATGTTCTGCTAGGATTGTTTTTACCTACCAAGCTCCACATAAGCCTTCCACTTTCATATATGAGTAGAATAGGTTGAAAATAATCTAGTATAGGCTTGAGCGACTTGATGAGATGAGTGTTTCCATGAGCTTTTGCAAGAGAATCTCACTTATGTTGGATATGCATCTTTTTGAAAACTCTTCACGATGGAATAAGGTAAAGGTCTAAAGTTCGCTTAAGTTCAAGAGCATTGCATTTATTATTATTGTGGCTTGTTCTTTATTGATAGTCTATCTTCCATAATGAAAAGTAGCCAGTCACAACTTGAACTTTAAATGCCAAACATTTGAGAGTGATGTGTCTTGTTGTGCATAACTAAGTGCAAGGAAGACATTGAAGGGCAACGCTGATTTCCTTGTTAAGCAAAGATCTTGGACTTACTCAAGGACGAGCAAGGTTTAAGCATGGGGGGAATGTTAACGCTCGTTATACGTACACTTTTAGCTCTAATTAAGTGGTGTTTTGGGACCAATTCATATACTAACCCGCCACTTGGCACTTGAAATAACCCCATTTTTGTATATGCATGTATTTTTGGAGGATTTTGGTTTACGCAGGTTTTTGAGCTATAAATGAGCACTTTTGGATGAAGACCAAGATCATACATAGTGTAGAGGAATGAAGGACATGTGACTCGGATTTCATTCACTCTCATCTATGGTGAACCAATCTCCAAGAATGTGGAAGGGCAAAGACTTGAAGATAAGGTCGGATGACTTCGGGATCAAGACGAATCAGGCAGACATATGGAAAGCTATTAGGACCCAATCTTAT
>CM014270.1:28639755-28664129 GCA_004135705.1 Alloteropsis semialata
CTCCAAACCGTCTCAACCTCCTCGTACCGACTCACAACCGCCTCTCCAAGCTATAAATACATGGACTCGGGGCAGAGCTAAGCATCATCGAGCTGAAGAGAAGATCCAAGGCGAAGCCCTCCTCATATCCAGAGTAGAAATAGGGAGAGAGTGAGGGAGAGTCTGGAGGAGTCCCGGCGTGTCGGCGACCCTCCACCTGTACCTCGACGGATGCAAGCTTCTTAGTAAGTATCCGGGATTCAACTAGTAATTAAGACTGAGTTATAGATAAGTTAATTTCTCTATTGTGCTTGTGGATTCGTTGCTTTATTTATAAAGTATTCTAATCTTTGATCAAGGTTAGGATAGCTGATATTATCTTAGGCGTGGTGCTTAGGTGTATATCTGCCATCGTTTGCCTCGTAGCCCCACGGATTAGTAGAGGTAGGCGGCAGGTGGTGACAGCCCTGTCCGTCCTTTGTAATCCTCCACGTACGGGTACGGCGTAGAGCTGTTGGCCGACAATTTCCTAGAGGCCTAGGATACCCCGGTGCCTAAAGCAAGCATAGGAGAATTCTCTTAACTATCATCAGACCCTTAATACTAAGTTATCCTCTCTACCCAGCCTTTATATACACTTGATCGATCCGACTCAACTTTAGTGATTAGATATTCATTTACGTTCCCCGTGGATTCGATACCTGGTTTACTCACGGGTGAAAGCTACTTCGACAGCCGTGCGCTTGCGGACTTTCTGTTTGCCACCGCTGGTGTCAACAGCTGCCTAAGTCCAACGCCAAATGCTAACAGGCCCATTTACCCCTTTAGAAACTTAGGGCCCATGAGTTGCAATCGGCAAACTCGGATTCCGTAGGCCACAAGTTTAATCGGCCCATCTCCCATTATCCTCCCCTCTCCCCTCTCCTGTCTATTCCCTTTCGGCCTCGGATCGAACCCTGTTTCCCTTGTGTGCTGCTCAATAATCCCCAGCAGCCGCCAGGTTATTCGGCGACGGCGTTGCCTCCGCTACAACCATCCAGAGCCTCTTCAGGGCCCGTCCGCCACCGGCTCTGTGGCTGCCACCCCGAGCCTCACACTTCGCCGGCGATGGCCCCGACTCCGGAGACGACGGAGGCGCCGCCCCCACCAGAAGATAGAGAGGGCGCTATTAAGGATGGCGTGGAGGTGTGCCTGTTCGACGGATCAGCAGATGGGTTCTCCAGAATGGTGCGTGCCATTTCGGAGCTTGCCGAATTGGAGCCCTGTTGGGATAATTGCCGAAGCCAATGAGCCCAAGCAACGGAAGAGATTAAGTAACTGGGACAAGCAACAATATATTACTTATCAACAGTGTTCTCGGGAATCAACAACAACCTTTACATGTAGGAGAGGGGCCTCCTTTTATAGGGAGTCCAAGGGTCTTTACATTCCCATTGTACCCTTGGAAATCAGGCATCATCCTCTAGACTGTATAACACAAATAGCCTAAGGACACTTTGGTACATTTACTCCTCCCAATGTGAATGAGTAGACTTGCAATCCCGTGTTTGACTTGGCTTGGACTTGGTCTAAGCCTGCTTCGCTCGCCAGAAAGAGCTGAGCAGTTCCTCGATTTGGCTTCCTCCGAGTCGGGCCGACCTGATGCCGTCTCTTGGCATCCAAAAGCCTAGGGCTCTCCCAAGGACCTGCAATATAGAGCGAACCCAAGCTAGCCATTAACTCAATTATAGCTTTTGACACCCAATAGTATCAATACTTCATCGAATTAGCTTCTAACTTAGTTTGGATAATGTCGCTTTGGTATACTGCTAATCGTGATGACCGAAGCTGATTAGCTTTGGTTTAATTCGCCCGACCGAAGCCAAATTAGGGACCTATTGAGTGATCGAAGCTGATTGGCTTCAGCTCCCTAGTTCATTGCCGCCTTTACGCATGAGAGAGAGCAAAACAAGCAGAGGGCGTTTGTCGGCGGGCCAAATCCCCAACAGTAGCCCCTCGAGGACGAGGGCTTTCTTCAACAGGCCGAGCTCCACGAACTTTGGATTGCTTGCCAGCCCGAGAAACGCCTCCTCCTTGTTGGAGAAAGCCCCCGAGTGCGTACCGTTGCCGTAATTTTGCTTCGGTTAGTTTGAATTTGAAGCGCTGGCTTGTTTTTCGAGATTTTCAACGGTCTCATTTTACCGCCCTATAAATAGGACCGAAGGGGGGGTAGAATCTCGCTTGCTTCGTTTGGCGATTTTCTTACTTAGCTTGTGATTGAAGCTTTTGCTTGCTTTGAAAGCTCTTGAATCTCAAGTGTTTGGCTTTTTCTTCTTGTTACGAGTAAGTTTTTGCTTTTTGTACTCTATGATTTCCTTCGTTTTTTTCTGTCTTTTTGCTGTTTCGTTTACTTATTGCTTTTTTGTTTGTTCTAGCGGCTCGCACGAAGCAAACCGCTCGTCTGATTGACTCCGACTCCGAAGGAGACAATTCGGACGCTATTGACATGGATGCTGTCGAAGCTCAATCCTTTGCTCAAGAGCTTGAGGTCAACGTGGCCGTCGTTCCTGAAGCTGAAATTGCTGTGGAAGCTGATAACAGGGGCAAGGATCCCATTGAGGATGATCCCGCCGGAGGCGATGACACAGAAGATGCCGAGTCTGCAGCCGGTGATGCCCTTGAGGATGTGGAAGCCGATGTATCAGATCTTTTGGATTGTCGAAAGAAGCCAAAGACCACTGTCTTTGGAAAATCCTTTGTTACCCCTGAGTTGATCCGCTTTTATGAGTCAAAAGGATATTTCCCAGCCGGTCACGGACGAGCCCCAGGCACAGAGACTACCCCGACACCTCTTGAGGACGAAGCCGTGGTGTTCAAGGAGTTCTTCTGCGCTGGGCTTCGGATGCCCGTTGATAATGTGATTGCTGATATTCTTGGGAGGTTCGGATTGCAATTCCATCACCTCACCCCCAATGCTATCACTCATCTGCTTCGGTTTTTTTGGGCCGTGAAAACGAATGCATCAGATGTTAATGTGGACTGCTTCATCCGCTACTTTGAAGGGCATCGCCAGACAAAAAGTGTTAAGCTTGACGGCTTTGAATACGAGGCAGACTATGGCAGCGTTACCTTCTGCGCGCGATGGAGGCAGACTGATTTGCAAAAGGTAGAACTTACCTTTTGCCAGAAAAACACCTGGGATAAGAATTGGAAAAGCTATTGGCTTTATGTTAAGGTGCCAGTGCTGGAGAATGTGTTAGAGGATGGAACGAAACAGAGATTGTTTCCACTGCACAGTTCTATTGGTCCTTGTAACATCGTTACCTGCCCTTCTTTCAATAGAAAGGTGCCCGGCTTCGACCGCTGTGAGAGAGCCTTTTACAAGGCTAGCCGAGTCTCCAGCAGCCGTGACTTGGTTGAGGAAGGGTTGGCCATGGGGCTAAACATTCTGTCTGCTGACTGGAAGCCGTTTCCAGTTGTCATGAGGCTGTACAGAGGAATGAACAATGCTTGCTTTCCCAAATTTGGGGCGAAGAAGCCGGCCAACATGTCAGATTACTCCTATGTTCAGTCCATCGAACTGATGGCTGAAATTATTTGTGGAAAGTATACATCAAAAGAGCATGAAAGCTGTTTGGCCTTAGTGGATGGGGTTCATTTAAACAGAGTGTTTGATGAAATGGGTGTCAGCTACCCTCAGCGTACGTCCCCATCCAAGCCAACGAAGAAGTTCACCGCTGAGGATCATCCCAGCGTGCTGGCAGCCCCGAAGCCAACTCGTGGCCGTGGGAAGAGGGGTCGTGGCGGAGGCCGTGGAAGCGGTCAATCAGACGAGGGCGGCGACGAAGCTGGTGGCAGCAAAGCCGGAGCCCCTTCTAGCCGGGGCGGGAGCCAAAGCCGAGGATGCGCCTCCAAGGTGGATGCCACGAAAAACGGATTACTACTTCTTCTTTAGAGGCTTCCAAACGTCAAAAGCTTGTGAAAGCTCTTCCCGTCGCTCCGCTTTCTAGTGCTCCTCCTCGTTCCATTGCTTCGGCTGTTGAAATGCCTGTTACTGCTTCACCTATGCAAGTTGATCCTACAGGTTCCGCTGCAGTCGGTGTACCTTCTTCTGGAGGTTTGTTTCTTGTCTACCTTGTCTTTTTGTTTTTAGCTTCGCTTTTCTTATCTATTTTTGTCTTATTACAGTTAAAGCCGTTGTTGCGCCTCCTCGTCGTGAACGCCTGCCTGGATGCATTGACGATGAGGATGAAGTGAGCTACAGCCGTCTTCTGAGGGAGGATGAGACGAAGGATTTTGCACTTGGTGAAGCTGAAGTATCATCTGTCCCGTTCCAGCCATCGTCCTTGGACTTGTTGGCCGGTGCAGTGGCCAAGTCCCTTTCAGATTTCTGAGGGGCTTACGCAGTTGGCTTCGGCTAACATTGAGGAGCTTCCGCGGACGGTTTCGGCTAACATTGAGGAGCCAACGCAGTTGGCTTCTGCTAACGTTGAGGAACCTGTGCAGACGGCTTTTGCTCTTGAGACTGGGCAGGGTTCTAGCGATTTGGTGTCTCCAGCAACTGCTTCGCCAGTTAATTTAACTCATCCAGCTGACGCCGGACTTTCTGCCCCTATTATGGCCGTTGAATCGGCTTCTACGAATCCAGCTCTTGAATGTGAAGGTACGTTTCGCTTTGTTAATTTTTATGCCCTTATTTTTTCATTTTTGATTTGTTGATTCTTTTACCTCAGGAGCAAGTTATACTGGTTATGGCCCCATCGCAGATCGCCTTCGGCAGAGTGGTTTTCGCCCTCCCAATGACATTCCAATTGTTGCTCCAAAAGGTTACATTTTTTACTATTATTTCTCACGAAGCCGATTGAGTGCTACTTTTTGTCTTAATTTTGCTTTTGCTTTTTCAGAGCTTGAGACTCGTGTGAAATCTTTAGATTTGGACACACTTTCAATCTCCAGCCTTAGTGGCAATATCCAGGTTTGTTTCTTCTCCTTCGTTTTTGAGTTTGTTGTTTAGCTTTTTTGGTACTTATCTTTTGTTTGTTCTAGTCTATGATGTCCATGCAAGAGCTTTTCGCCCGCCTTCCACTTCGTCTCAACGATGTTGAGAACGAGCGGGCTGAACTTGATAGTTTAAGGAAAGAACACGAAAGCTTCCTTCAGCTCAAGGAATCTTTGGAGAATGAAAAGAAGCAGTTTCGTCTTGAGCGGGAGACCGCCACGTCAAAGGTGGCTTCGCTTAAAAGTAAAATCTCCTCGCTTGAGACTACCCGTGAGCTCAATGCTCAAACTATTGAGGGGCTTCGGAACAAGTTGGTCAAGAGTTCCACTTTGGAGCATGAAATGAAAAATCAGATAAAGACTATCGAGGCTGCTAAGGAAAAGGCGATGTCTGATGCAGAGAAATACAAGAGAGAGCTTCTTGTTGCTGTCGATTTGAAGGATTCTCTTGTCTCCGAAGCTGATAGGCTAAGGTCTCGGATCGACAAGCTGAGAGCTGACAAGAAGGATTTGGAGACCGAGATTCTTAGCCGCAGCAGTGGCGTGTACCTAGAGTACGAGGCTGCTCTGAAGCAATATGGAGCTGAGCCACTGCCCTTCCCTTCAGATGATTTTGACCTTGGGAAGCTTTTCGCATGGCTGGATGATGAGTTCAAGTCCCTACCGGACGTCTTGTCCAAAGTAGGTGATTATGCTGCTCGAACCTGCATCACCAACGCCTTTAAAATGCTAGCAGATGAAGGGTGCTCTCACTATAAGAGCTTCTTGAGGAGGGACTTTCAATTTCCTTCAGCTTTGAATCCCGACAAGAAGGAATTTTTCAACGAAGCTGTTCTGGCGACTCGTGCCATCTTTCTCAGGAAATTCTGGTCTGCCACAGGGAGAGAGTGTGCCCGAAGCACTGCGTATGATCGTCTCGTTAAGGTTAACTTCTTTTGCCCTTTTGGTTATTTTTGCTTTCACTCGTATTCTACTTATTTTGCTTTTAGTATTGATTGTTTTGTTTATTTTCAGTACAAAGAGGAGCTTGCCCTCGAGCAGCAGCAGAAAGCCGAAGCCGAAGCTGCAACTGCTGGCCCTTCATCCTCTCATGCTGGTGCTGATGAGAGACACGATGGAGAGCCGAAGGTGTAGATTTGTTGAGGCTATCACTTTGTTTAGCTTTTGCTGTAAAGTAACACTAAGCGATGTAATATTTGTATATACTCAGATCCCTGGCGAGGGAGTTGTTCTTGAACTCATGCCAATCACCATGCGCGATGGCCCCTTGTGTGTGTCTGGCTTCGCATGGGAACAGTATCAACAACGTTATCCAAGTCGAAGACTTGGCGATTTTTGGGAATTTTGTCACGAGTTTTTTCGTCATTGCGAATTTGATGTGTTTGAATTTTTTAGCTCTTTCATCGTTCGACAATCGCCTCGTGTCGAACTTGCTCGTGCAAGAAATGCCGAAGCTGCTTGTTTGCTTCCAGTTAAGGTCGAGCCAGAAGATTTAGATGGTGTTAGGGATTTTTCCTGTGTGTTTAATGCTCCAAGATTTAGGAGATCTGGCCAGCAGTTTGACGGCTATATTTTTGAGATGTTTTGAGTCATCTCTTTGTAAAACACTTTGTAATTCGCTTGGTCATTGTTTCGATTGGAAACACTTGAATGAATGTAAGCTTGATTTGGCTTCATTGCGAAAGAAACGCCTCCTCCCCCCCGAAGCGAGGTTTATTCGTTCAAGTGCCTTGTACTTGCGTGTATCTGTGGTTCGAAGCCAGTTTAGCTTTTTTGAGCTTTTTATGCATAAATATGAATGTATGAGAATATGTTGTGCGTGAGTTCTGATAGGTTGCCGAAGCCCCTATTACTTGTATTTGCATGAGCTTCTTATTTTTGTTTATAAGCGTTTAGAATACTGTTAGCCGAAGCTGTTTTTGATTATATATAGTTGTTTGAGCCAAAGCCCCTTTTACTCTGTTTAGAGTAAGCGTTTTTGGACCGAAGCCCCTTTTACTCCTTTTTGGAGTAAGCTTTTCCTTAGATCCGAATTGGCCTTGCTCTCGGTAGGGTCAATTCAGTTCTATTTGAATTATCGAATACCAGCGACTTGGTCGAAGCCAATCGCTTTCGATGCTGCTCTTTTGGGAATACCTCATTTATATATAGCTTGACGAGTTACAGTAAGCACCGCCTCGTTAAAAACCTCACCCCTTGGTCAGGGTCTCCTTTGTGAGGAAAAGAGTACGGGCTTTTGGAAAAAGTAAAAATGCTATCCTACTTAATGACTTTGTTTATAGAACACGAAGCCATTTTACATCTTTTTATAAATAATATTTACGTAAGCTGTCTGCATTCCATGAATGCGGCAGCTCATTGCCTTCGTCGTCGCCTAAGCGAAATGAGCCAGGCCTGTTGCTTTTGATGACCAAAAATGGGCCTTCCCATTTCTGTTGCAGCTTTCCAGCGGGCATGCTTGGGTTTTTTCCTTAGGACCCAGTCCCCTACCTTGATATCTTTCTTAACTACCTTCTTGTCTCGCCATTTTCTTGTCTCAGCTTGATACTTGGAAATATTTTTTGCTGCTTGCAGCCTGTATACCTCGATGAGATCCTTGTCAATGGCTTCGCTATCTTTGGGAGCTTCTTGTTGGGTGCGAAGCCCTTTGTGCAGTATTTCCTCTGGGCATACTGCTTCTTCGCCATAAAGCAATTTGAATGGAGTAAACTGTGTTGCTCTTGATGTGGTGGTGTTATGAGCCCAAATCACCTTTGGCATCTCTTCTACCCACTTGCCTTTTTTTCTTACAATTTGCAAGGCACTTTCGAATAGCCGTAAAGATTAAGCCATTGGCTCTTTCAACTGCTCCATTTGCTTGTGGGTGATAGACCGAAGCAAATTTTGCCTTCGTTCCAATCGACATGCAATACTGCCTGAATTCGTCACAGTCAAACTGCTTCCCATTGTCCACTGTTATTTCCCTTGGCACTCCAAATCGACACACAATTTGCTGCCAGAAGAACTTGATCACTGTTTTTGCTGTGATGTTAGCCAATGGTCTTGCTTCGATCCATTTGGTGAAATACTCAACTGCTACTATGGCGTATTTGAGATTTCCTTGAGCTGTTGGAAGTGGGCCAACTAAGTCAATGCCCCATCTTTGCAAAGGCCATGTTGGAGTTATCAGCTGTGACTGCTCCGAAGGAGATTTTCTGTTTGCTGCACACTTTTGACACTGGTCACATGTCTTGACAGTGTTTGTTGCATCGATGATGATTGCAAGCCAATAGAATCCTTGCCTCATTGCCTTCCCCACTAAAGCTCTTGGCCCAAAGTGCGCTCCACATAAGCCACTATGTATCTCTTGAGTCAGCTCTTTGCCTTCATTGTGAGAGATGCAACGAAGCCAAGGAGCTACAACTCCCTTTTTGTAAAGGACATCATCTATCATCTGATAGCATATTGCCCTTTGTTGCATGGCTTTTAGATCATCGTCGTCAATTGGCTCATAGTATCCCCGAAGATAAGCTATTATTGGGGATCGCCAATCCTCTGAGCTTATTGCGTTGATCAGCTCCGGTAGATCACCTGAGTCCTTTATCGATGGTGTTGTTAGTGTTTGAAAGAATACATCAGGTGGAAGCTTATCCCCCTTTGCAGCTGCCTTAGCCAACGCATCTGCCTCTTCATTTTTTGATCTTGGGATGTATTCCACAGTGAAACCCTTGAATGTTTTTCTCCATTGAGCGTACAGTGATCAGGTATTTGATGAGTTCTGGTTGCTTCGCGATGCTTTCTTTTTCAATGTGGTCTGCTACCACCTTTGAATCTGTTTTGACAGTGAATCTTTGAGCTCCCAAAGCCCTTGCTTTTCTGAGCCCTAGTAACACAGTTTTGTATTTAGCCACGTTGTTTGTGCTTCTGTCGCTGTTTTTGCAGAACTCCAGATTTGCTGCATATCTCATTTTCACACCCGAAGGCGATTGCACAACTGCCGCGATGCCAGCTCCTTTGTCGCCCCAAGCACCGTCACAATGTATCAGCCAGTTTTCTTCTCTGATAATGTTTTGTGGCTTAGGTGATGTCCACTCCACTATGAAATCTGCCAAGACTTGTGATTTGATTGCTGTTCTTCTTTCAAAGTCCACGACATACTCTGACAGCTCCGCAGCCCACTTGCGTATTCTGACGGAAGCCTCTTTATTGTTCAAAAGCTCTTTAAGAGGCTGGTCTGTGAGAACTTTGATGTTGTGGCCCTCAAAATAGTGCCTGAGTTTTCTGGAAGCCATTATCACTGCATAGATCATCTTTTCAATCTCTGTGTAAAATAGCTTTGATGCGGCCAATGCCTCCGACACATAATATACTGGCTGCTGAATGCTTCTTCCCTCTATCAGCTTTTCTGTGATAAGCGCTGCGCTTACTGCTGATTGTGATGCTGCGATGTACAGTAGTAGTGGTGCTTTTGGGTTAGGTACTGTTAGCTTCGTGAGCTGCATCAAGTATTGCCTTAGCTCGTAGAACGCTTTTGATTGCTCTGGCCCCCATTGAAACTTGGCTGCATTTCTGAGTGTTGCAAAGAACGGTAAGCTTCGCTCTGCTGCTTTTGCGACGAATCTGTTGAGTGCAGCAATTCTGCCCGACAGCTTCTGCACATCTCTCATACACTTTGGCTCTTCCATGTCAAGGATTGCCTTTATCTTGTCTGGATTAGCTTCTATCTCATGAGCTGATACCAGACAACCAAGGATCTTTCCTTTTGTCACTCCGAATACACATTTCTCTGGATTTAACTTGAGACCAGCTTGTCTCATGCGAGCGAAGGCAATTGCCAGATCTGATATGTNCGTCAACATATGCCAATATTGTCTTGAACAATTCATCTTTGAACACTGTGCTTGACATTCGGCAAAAAGTGGTTCCTGCATTCCGGAGCCCCTCGGGCATCCTGACGAAGCAAAAAGTGCCAACTGGTGTGATGAAGATGGTCTTCTCCTCATCCTCTTTTTTCATCCAGATTTGATGATAGCCGGAAAAGCAATCTAAGAGGGACATTATCTCGCTTGCTGCTGCTTGGTCAACAATCTTGTCAATCCTTGGCAGTGGGAAATCATCTTTTGGGCAAGCCTTGTTGAGATCTGTGAAGTCGATGCACATTCGCCATTTGCCATTCTTCTTCTGAACTGGCACAGTGTTAGCTAGCCATGTTGGATATTTGACTTCACGTATGACATTGGCATCTAGTAGCCTTTGCACTTCAGCTTTTACAGCATCGGCTTTTTCTTCTGACATCTTTCTCAGCTTTTGCTTTTTTGGCTTCATGTCAGAACTGATTGCCAGCTTGTGCTCAATTATGCTTCTGTCAACACCTGGTAAGTCCTTACTTGACCAAGCGAACACATCCTTGTTATTCCTCAGGAATTTAATGAGCCTATCTTCTTCGTCCGGCTCCAAGTCTGAGCCGATAATCACTTTTCTGTCAAAAACGTCGGGCTGTAGCTGCACCTGCTTCGTCTCTGTAGCTTCTTGCATCTTTTTGCTATCTTTCTCAGCACTTGGCTTTTCTTCTGGGTAAAATGGATCTTTTTCTTGAAGCAAATGCACATTTCATTGACCAGGTGCTCTAGCTTTCTCAATGTTTCTGGCTTCCCTTTGGTCACCATATACAGTGATGACTCCTTTTAGAGCTGGCATCTTCATGCATAAGAATGATTGCCTTATGATGATGTCAAAGGCGTTTATAACTCCTCTTTCAAAAATGACATTGTAGTCAAAGATCATGTCTACGACATCGAAGATGATGTACTCCGTTCTTGCATTGGATGTGTCACCGAAGGATACTTGCAATGAAATTTTCCCAAGTGTTTGGGTTCGCTTCCCCCCGAAGCCGACCAATGGAGTGTCTGATGGCTCCAGGTTGTCTGGGTTGATATTGGTCATGTTTCTCAGTGTTTTTGCTAGGATGATGTCAGCAGAGCTTCCTGTGTCTACTAGCACCTTTCCGATCGTCCAGCCAGCAATATTGGCTTCAATTGACATCGCATCATTGTGTGGGAAATTGTGGAGTTTGAGATCTTCCTCAGTAAAGGTGATGGGCATATGAGACCATCAACAGAGATATTGTTGACTTGACGGAAATAGCTTTTCCTTTGCTTTTTGTTCTCAAAAGCAAGCGATGATCCTCCAGAGATGGGCATGATGTGTCCATAGCTTGGGAGTGGACTTGGAGCTTCTTGTTGATTGGCTTTTTGTTGTGGAAGTGGTGGTGGTGGTGGTAGCTCCTCAACCTTTATGTTTTGCGAAGCCACTTGCTGGGAGGTTTGAGGGTATAAGTGAGGATATATGGCTTGTGGGTAATAATGCTGAAAGGTTTGTGGCGAAGGCAAATATTGAGTTGCCATCGCTGTTGATGGGTGTACAGTGTTTGAGTTTAGTGAGGGATATACTGGGCAGTATGGTTGGATAGCTTGGGAAGGGTTTTGGGTGTTTGGGTGCGAAGCCGATGTTGGCTTCGTTTGAGTTGCTTGAATCTTCTCTGCTCTTAGCTTTTCTATTGTTTTCTTGATGTCTCGGCACTGCTCTGTACCATGGGTATGGTTTTTGCCGTGGTATTGGCAAAACAGCTCAGGTCCCAATGGACCTCTTCCTCTCCTTCGGCCTCTGCCGGCTTTTCCACCCCTTTGAGTGGGCTCATTTCTCTGGTTGTGGTGTTGGCTTTCTGGGTAAGGTGGTTGGGTTTCGTAGGAAGAAGGTGGGTTGTCTACCTTCATGATTGTTTGGTGGGAGTAGTTTTGGTAGTTGTGGCTGTGGTGGTGGTTTTTGGATTGTGACTCATATTGGTTTCTCATGATGGCTTCTCTAGCCAATCTCATTCGGTTGTCATTGTCAGACCGACAATACTTCTTGAACTCATCATATAGGTCTGCCAGAGTAGCTGGTGTCTCTCTTGCGATATGCTGCGCAAACAGTCCAGGGCGAAGCCCTTGTATTGCTGCAAATTTTGCTGCTTCGTCAGGGATGTGTGGAGCTTGAGCACGCAGAGTAACAAATCTACGGAAGTAGTCCTCTAGGGGCTCCTTCGGCTGCTGGTGTAACGTGAGTTCAGCATATGAGAGCGATTGGTCTCCCATAATGCTGAAATTTTTTATGAGCTCCCTCTTCAAATCATACTAGGTATTGATTGATAGACCTGGCAGCTTCGTATACCAGTTCATTGCTGTGCCATCGCAGACAATGATGAAAGATTTTGCTAGAACAACATCATCTCCCCCAGCTGAAGCTATTGCAGCTTCGTACTTTGAGTACGTTTAGATATGTTGGTGGGCCCCTCAATCCATGTGAACTCCTCTTGGACCATTCCCCTCTCTTCGATTCAACCGTCATGGATTCAACGGCTATGATGGTCCTGAAGTGTGCTTCTTTCCTGTGGGCAAATATGGGCACCATTGGGCTTGGGCCCAGGTCGACCGACCTAGGGGGGTCAGGCGACCTGGCCCTAGCCCAAATCTCCTCCTCTTTTGCCAATTAGTCCCTGCATTCACATATTCACCAAAACTTGTGGAATTGATTAGATATAAACCCTATCACTATGTTTGGTGATTATATTTGACATATTCTCTACAGGAGTTGACGACTAAAAGTGGTACTTAAGGATCGTCAACAGACATGCACAGTATTACCTTACAGCAGTTTTCATCTGCATCTATTCCCCAGGTCAGTGAAAGTAAACTCTAATAGTGTTTAGCTTCTGAGCCCAATTTATGTTTTACATTGGAAGAGTTAAGCATTGTTTCCTCTTATATACCCTATCTCCCCATGCCATTGTAATGAAGCAAATACAGATCACACAGCAGGAGGATCGGAGGGATCATATAGTCAGGTGCACCCCCTCACCCGCGTCCATAATCAAACCCCACTCTTGCAAGCAGTAGTTTAGAATAGGTCACATTGTTGTGGCACATGTGTTTAATAGCACAAGCTCTTAGGTTATCTTAATACATGGACCACTAAATAGTAACTTTTTGTGCTGATGAAGTATTTTCTAGATAAATATAATACTTTCTTGGTGCACAACATTATCTTGTTCAATCCTGCTTATGATCTATTTTGACTTGTGAGAAGCTGACCATGTAGTCACTCTATAACATCATGAAAGTTTTCATCTTCAACAGTAGCAAATTGTTAAATATTCTGGTGACAGCGGAACCTTTTTTATTTTTGAGATCACGCGGAACCTAAATTCGGTGAATGCGATTTGACCCCGCCGGGTCCCGATGCCAGCCGTGCGAACCGAATCTAGCCACTCAGCTATGGTCGATTGATTTGCAATTTTATTTTTTCACTATGATGTGAACGAGCATTTGCTCATGACATTGACAATGGAAGGCGAGGGGAAGACATTATCTCCGGGCTACGGTGGCATGTCATGGCAGGATTCCCTCGGGATCATGGTGCGTGCTTGGTTTTTCTCAGGCTGGGTATATAAAGCTGTGTAGGTGAGATCGTGACAGAGATTTTCGTTGACTGCTCTTCACTTGTTCTGATATGATGTGCCTCCGCTCCACCAATGTGTATAAATCTACAAATTGTATAAGTTGTATACGCTGAGATTTTCGTTGACTGCTCTTCGCTTGTTCTGATATGATGTGCCTCCACTCCACCAATGTGTATAAATCTACAAATTGTATAAGTTGTATGCACTGAACAAATATAGCAGAATCTCAGCTTTGGTGTGGTGGTGTAGTTGTATGTGCACAACTCCACCACCACCACGGTTCAAATCCATGTGACCACGTCTTTACCTTATTTAAACCCTGATGATGAAAATAACAAAATCTATCTGTGTGATGATGTGCTGCCTAAGTCCAACGCCAAATGCTAACAGGCCCATTTACCCCTTTAGAAACTTAGGGCCCATGAGTTGCAATCAGCAAACTCGGATTCCGTAGGCCACAAGTTTAATCGGCCCATCTCCCGTTATCCTCCCCTCTCTCCTCTCCTGTCTATTCCCTTTCGGCCTCGGATCGAACCCTGTTTCCCTCGTGTGCTGCTCAATAATCCCCAGCAGCCGCCAGGTTATTCGGCGGCGGCGCTGCCTCCGCTGCAACCATCCCGAGCCTCTTCAGGGCCCGTCCGCCACCGGCTCTGCGGCTGCCACCCCGAGCCTCACCCCTCGCCGGCGATGGCCCCGACTCCGGAGACGACGGAGGCGCCGCCCCCGCCGGAAGATAGAGAGGGCGCTACTAAGGATGGCGTGGAGGTGTGCCTGTTCGACGAATCAGCAGATGGGTTCTCCAGAACGGTGCGTGCCATCTCGGAGCTTGCCGAATTGGAGCCCGAACCAGACTACCCTGACGCGGAAGTCGAGCGGCTTGCCTCCTCAATAACCTTTCTCAGGTGAAAACTTCTCTCCTGTCTTCCTCTGCTCACTCGATCACCGCGATGGATTTGGCATTTTTCAGTTGTTGGCCTAACGGCAGTAGAGTCGCTTGGATGCTGTATAGAGATGTGTTTCCGTAACTGTTCTACCCACCTGTGGTCTTGCTATACAATTAACGCTCAAGCTTGTGCGTGTCAGGAAAAAAAGGTTGTGCATCCGTGTTTGATGGAGTTTTAGTTTGGTTAATATAGCATATATCCGCTTTAGTTTGGTTAATTGATACATGTGCGGTAGGACTTTGTTGAAGGCTCGAAGCTTGTACATTTGGCATATATGACGTCCCAAAGATTGCCTACTTGTGAAACTATGATAAGACATGTTTTGGTGTCAGTCTATTGTCTCCAAGAGCAGCCTTCATTTTGGGTCAAGCCAAAGCAGTGTAGTCGTATCTGGCACCATTAATTAGTTGATGAAAAATCTAGGTTCTGCTGAATATTTGTTCGCTGTCAATTATTGTGACAATAAAACATGATTTATTTGTTTAGTAAGAGGTTTGTATGTTACTTCAGTTAGATTTTCTCTGCAGCCACAAGCTCTGTGAAATGTTAAAAATGCAGGGGGTTACATACTTACTGCTTCCCCCTTTCTTTTAAATGGCCTATTTTGTAGATCTCTTCTTTGGTACCATGATATCTGCAAATTTAAGTTGCCACTCATTTGATCCCTTTGTATTCAGAGAATGGAGACACTTCTCTTATGAGCCAAAAGATGTAAGTTTCAGTAATGGCATCGAGCCAGCTTCATCAAGAGATGACATGCACAGTATAACCTTACCGCAGTTTTCATCTGCATCTGTTCCCCAGGTCAGTGAAAGTAAACTCTAATAGTGTTTAGCTTCTGAGCCCAATTTATGTTTTACATTGGAAGAGTTAAGCATTGTTTCCTCTTATATACCCTGTCTCCCCATGCCATTGTAATGAAGCAAATACAGATCACACAGCAGGAGGATCGGAGGGATCATACAGTCAGGTGGACCCCCTCCCCCGCGTCCATAATCAAACCCCACTCTTGCATGCAGTAGTTTATAATAGGTCACATTGTTGTGGCACATGTGTCTAATAGCACAAGCTCTTAGGTTATCTTAATACATGGACCACTAAACAGTAACTTTTTGTGCTGATGAAGTATTTTCTAGATAAATATAATACTTTCTTGGTGCACAACATTATCTTGTTCAATCCTGCTTATGATCTATTTTGACTTGTGAGAAGCTGACCATGTAGTCACTCTATAACATCATGAAAGTTTTCATCTTCAACAGTAGCAAATTGTTAAATATTCTGGTGACAGCGGAACCTTTTTTTTTTAGATCACGCGGAACCTAAATTCGGGGAATGCGATTTGACCCCGCCGGGTCCCGATGCCAGCCGTGCGAACCGAATCTAGCCACTCAGCTATGGTCGATTGATTTGCGATTTTATTTTTTCACTATGATGTGAACGAGCATTTGCTCATGACATTGACAATGGAAGGCGAGGGGAAGACATTATCTCCGGGCTACGGTGGCATGGCATGGCAGGATTCCCTCGGGATCATGGTGCGTGCTTGCTTTTTCTCTGGCTGGGTATATACAGCTCTGTAGGTGAGATCGTGACAGAGATTTTCGTTGACTGCTCTTCGCTTGTTCTGATATGATGTGCCTCCGCTCCCCAATGTGTATAAATCTACAATTTTTATAAGTTGTATACGCTGAGATTTTCATTGACGGCTCTTCACTTGTTCTGATATGATGTGCCTGCACTCCACCAATGTGTATAAATCTACAAATTGTATAAGTTGTATGTACTGAACAAATATAGCAGAATCTCAGCTTTGGTGTGGTGGTGTAGTTGTAGGTGCACAACTCCACCACCACCACGGTTCAAATCCATGTGACCACGTCTTTACCTTATTTAAACCCTGATGATGAAAATAACAAAATCCATCTGTGTGATGATGTGCTGCCTAAGTCCAATGCCAAATGCTAACAGGCCCATTTACCCCTTTAGAAACTTAGGGCCCATGAGTTGCAATAGGCAAACTCGGATTCCGTAGGCCACAAGTTTAATCGGCCCATCTCCCGTTATCCTCCCCTCTCTCCTCGCCTGTCTATTCCCTTTCGGCCTCGGATCGAACCTTGTTTCTCTCGTGTGCTGCTCAATAATCCCCAGCAGCCGCCAGGTTATTCGGCGGCGGCGCTGCCTCCGCTGCAACCATCCTGAGCCTCTTCAGGGCCCATCCGCCACCGGCTCTGCGGCTGCCACCCCGAGCCTCACCCCTCGCCGGCGATGGCCCCGACTCCGGAGACGACGGAGGCGCCGCCCCCGCCGGAAGATAGAGAGGGCGCTACTAAGGATGGCATGGAGGTGTGCCTGTTCGACGAATCAGCAGATGGGTTCTCCAGAACGGTGCGTGCCATCTCAGAGCTTGCCGAATTGGAGCCCGAACCAGACTACCCTGACGCGGAAGTCGAGCGGCTTGCCTCCTCAATAACCTTTCTCAGGTGAAAACTTCTCTCCTGTCTTCCTCTGCTCACTCGATCACCGCGATGGATTTGGCATTTTTCAGTTGTTGGCCTAACGGCAGTAGAGTCGCTTGGATGCTGTATAGAGATGTGTTTCCGTAACTGTTCTACCCACCTGTGGTCTTGCTATACAATTAACGCTCAAGCTTGTGCGTGTCAGGAAAAAAAGGTTGTGCATCCGTGTTTGATGGTTTTTTAGTTTGGTTAATATAGCATATATCCGCTTTAGTTTGGTTAATTGATACATGTGCGGTAGGACTTTGTTGAAGGCTCGAAGCTTGTACATTTGGCATATATGACGTCCCAAAGGTTGCCTACTTGTGAAACTATGATAAGACATGTTTTGGTGTCAGTCTTTTGTCTCCAAGAGCAGCCTTCGTTTTGGGTCAAGCCAAAGCAGTGTAGTCGTATCTGGCACCATTAATTAGTTGATGAAAAATCTAGGTTCTGCTGAATATTTGTTCGCTGTCAATTATTGTGACAATAAAACATGATTTATTTGTTTAGTAAGAGGTTTGTATGTTACTTCAGTTAGATTTTCTCTGCAGCCACAAGCTCTGTGAAATGTTAAAAATGCTGGGGGTTACATACTTACTGCTTCCCCCTTTCTTTTAAATGGCCTATTTTGTAGATCTCTTCTTTGGTACCATGATATCTGCAACTTTAAGTTGCCACTCATTTGATCCCATTGTATTCAGAGAATGGAGACACTTCTCTTATGAGCCAAAAGATGTAAGTTTCAGTAATGGCATCGAGCCAGCTTCATCAAGAGATGACATGCACAGTATAACCTTACCGCAGTTTTCATCTGCATCTGTTCCCCAGGTCAGTGAAAGTAAACTCTAATAGTGTTTAGATTCTGAGCCCAATTTATGTTTTACATTGGAAGAGTTAAGCATTGTTTCCTCTTATATACCCTGTCTCCCCATGCCATTGTAATGAAGCAAATACAGATCACACAGCAGGAGGATCGGAGGGATCATATAGTCAGGTGCACCCCCTCCCGTCCATAATCAAACCCCACTCTTGCAAGCAGTAGTTTAGAATAGGTCACATTGTCGTGGCACATGTGTTTAATAGCACAAGCTCTTAGGTTATCTTAATACATGGACCACTAAACAGTAACTTTTTGTGCTGATGAAGTATTTTCTAGATAAATATAATACTTTCTTGGTGCATAACATTATCTTGTTCAATCCTGCTTATGATCTATTTTGACTTGTGAGAAGCTGACCATGTAGTCACTCTATAACATCATGAAAGTTTTCATCTTCAACAGTAGCAAATTGTTAAATATTCTGGTGACAGCGGAACCTTTTTTTTTGAGATCACGTGGAACCTAAATTCGGGGAATGCGATTTGACCCCGCCGGATCTCGATGCCGGCCGTGCGAACCGAATCTAGCCACTCAGCTACGGCCGATTGATTTGCGATTTTATTTTTTCACAATGATGTGAACGAGCATTTGCTCATGACATTGACAATGGAAGGCGAGGGGAAGACATTATCTCCGGGCTACGGTGGCATGGCATGGCAGGATTCCCTCGGGATCATGGTGCGTGCTTGCTTTTTCTCTGGCTGGGTATATAAAGCTGTGTAGGTGAGATCGTGACAGAGATTTTCGTTGACTGCTCTTCGCTTGTTCTGATATGATGTGCCTCCGCTCCACCAACGTGTATAAATCTACAAATTGTATAAGTTGTATACGCTGAGATTTTCGTTGACTGTTGTTCGCTTGTTCTGATATGATGTGCCTCCACTCCACCAATGTGTATAAATCTACAAATTGTATAAGTTGTATGCACTGAACAAATATAGCAGAATCTCAGCTTTGGTGTGGTGGTGTAGTTGTATGTGCACAACTCCACCACCACCACGGTTCAAATCCATGTGACCACGTCTTTACCTTATTTAAACCCTGATGATGAAAATAACAAAATCTATCTGTGTGATGATGTGCTGCCTAAGTCCAACGCCAAATGCTAACAGGCCCATTTACCCCTTTAGAAACTTAGGGCCCATGAGTTGCAATCGGCAATCTCAGATTCCGTAGGCCACAAGTTTAATCGGCCCATCTCCCGTTATCCTCCCCTCTCTCCTCTCCTGTCTATTCCCTTTCGGCCTCGGATCGAACCCTGTTTCCCTCGTGTGCTGCTCAGTAATCCCCAGCAGCCGCCAGGTTATTTGGCGGCGGCGCTGCCTCCGCTGCAACCATCATGAGCCTCTTCAGGGCCCGTCCGCCACCGGCTCTGCGGCTGCCACCCCGAGCCTCACCCCTCGCCGGCGATGGCCCCGACTCCGAAGACGACGGAGGCGCCGCCCCCGCCGGAAGATAGAGAGGGCGCTACTTAGGATGGCGTGGAGGTGTGCCTGTTCGACGAATCGGCAGATGGGTTCTCCAGAACGGTGCGTGCCATCTCGGAGCTTGCCGAATTGGAGCCCGAACCAGACTACCCTGACGCGGAAGTCGAGCGGCTTGCCTCCTTGTTGACGCGGAAAATCGGCAGACGTATCTCCCGCGTGCAGCACACGATGACCGGGGAGATCAGCTTCGCTCCAGTGCCAGTCTACACTCCAGTTCAGGTTCGCGGCGTGCCAGTCAATTTGACCTGAAATTGACAAGGGAATAAAACAGTTAAATTGCTCTATGATTGTGCCGGCTCTATTTCAGACGATGGAGTAACGTCGAATTTTAGCCAAGACCCAATCAGACACGCGTCGGCCGATATTAATCGGACCTCAGAATCGGACCTCAATGATGACGTCAATCGGACCGAGTGATCGGACCTCAATCAGACACCAAATCGGACTTCAGGATCGGACCAATCAGGATCGGACCTTAATTGATATAACAGACCAGCCTTTGAATAATGAAATAAAGCATAAAACAAGGCCAATATGTAAAATAATGGATCAGCTATGTCTTGAAACAAGATATTAAATAATCACAGTATAAGCCGATACATTGTCCACCTTGTCTAGTTACCAGTTTGACTCGTCTTATCGGACCATCTAACCAACCGATCGGACTATAGCCTTTTCAGAGAAATCTAGCTCCGACGTAGGGAATCTAGATTTCTCCAACTATGATCAGATCAGATAGCTAGATAACCAGATTCGGTTCATCAACCTGTCAATTAGACAAGGTGCTCGCACAGGTGTTGATCAGATTAAGCAAAATAAGCAGGCAAAACATTAACAGATACGTTCTGATTCTAAGATATGCTACTGAACAATTAAGCAAGATCCAGCTCCGACGTAGGGAATCTACACCACACTTAACATTCAAATAGCATTAAGGCATAACCCAAGCTTCCTTTAACTAATCAAGATGAACCTAGCTCCGACGTAGGGAATCTAGACCAAACATGACAGTCAAAGATTAATCTAAGCGTATTACAAAGATCCAGCTCCGACGTAGGGAATCTACACCAGTGTAATACCCAAAGAACAACTAGATTAAACCACAAGACAAGATCGGACATAGAACGATGCTGTAAGATAAATAATGCTTAAATCGGACCAAGACCCATGCTCAAAGCCGTTGAAGAAGTAGAATTGATTCACATGGCGTAGATCTAAACCAATCTAGCAACTCCAACAAACCGCAAAGACTACCTTTAGTAACCAAGATTATTCTAGCTCCGACGTAGGGAATCTAGACTAATCTTGATACCTAGCTCCGACGTAGGGAATCTAGGCTTAAAGTATAGTCCGATAAACGATAATCTGTTGAATAATCAATATTGATCTAGCTCCGACGTAGGGAATCTATATCAATCTTGATTATTCAGAGATAAATCGGTTGAACAGTATAAACGAGAAAGGGCGATGCGCCTCAATTCAAAGCCTATACTAGTTCGATAAATTGACTAACTTACTGGTAAGCCGGAGATCAGAACTGATGCAGCCCGTCCACCAATGAGCTTCGTCGGTAACTACTGCTAGGGTTTTGGCGTGAAGCCGGGTTGTATTGATTGTGAGAGTTATTCTTTACAATGGACGAGGGTTCATATTTATACCCTGGTCATGGAGAGTCCTGATCGGACCAGACTAACTAAATAAGGTAAACTAAACTTAAGATACAACGGGACTCTCATACGCCCTCTGAAAAGGAAATAGTCCCTGAATCTGATACGCCTCCTCCTTAGCCGACGCGTCTTCTTTCTTGCACTCGTCATCGGGTCGGATTCCTGCCTCATCGGACCCCTTTTGGTAACGGCTTCCTTCTTTGTCGCCTTCGGCCTTGACCAGTCAACGGGTCCACCGCGCAGCCTCATCCTCACCACGTCATCATCTGACCCATCATGTCAGGTGCGAAAATCCGGTGTCAACACATGCCCCCCAATTTTGGAATAAAATATCATTTTGTTCCAAAATTCGTATCTGCCATCATAACTCCTCCACCGATTTTCGTGCCGAAACTTTCCATCCCTGTACTGCGCGGCTCCTCAATCTTCGGACCATGACCGTTTTCACCTTATAAAATTACTGCCGGCGGCGACACTGTACATTTCTCCTTCCTCGCCAAGAACCTGTACTGCTCATCTTCTTCCTCCTCCCTCCCGAGTGGCCATTCACATTCACTCGAGCTTACACCAAGAACTGCTTCAAATGGCGCAATCATCCTCCATGGGCGCCCTCCATTCTTCTATGTCCGCTTCCACCTCCGCATCTGCTCCAGCGAGTTCTCCATCTGCCATGCCTCCCACTATGGCTGGGGTCACGAGCTCAACAATGGCGGCGATCATGTCCTCGACGATGGCGGCAGCAACAAGCTCTTCAACCCCCTCTCCATCAACCTTCTTGGCCTCAAGTTCTTCCTCGGCACACGCAGATCCAGCAGGAGAAACGCGTTGTCCAATCCCAGAGGTATTTCACTAAATCCGAATCCATTTTAAGTTCTGCGTTAGATTCGGCTTCTCCAAACTCGTTTTCATTTCGCATCTTCTTTTTAGGCCGCTCGCATTCAAACCCTAATCCCCGTAGGCAACTATCAAGGGGCCTACCTTCTTGGTCCAATGGGAGACCCAGACCCCACTGAATTCATCAATCTGGAAACCCACCGGATCCCATTCAAGACCTCAGGTTTTGATTTGGATGATTGGAAAAACGCCTTTCGATCTTGGCCGACAGTTCTATCTGGATGGAAGAATTGGTACTTGAGAGTGTCGGCCTCCAAGTCTGCAATCTGGGATAGATTAGATATCGCCCAGTGTATTGGCCTTAGCATCGGACACATTGCTAAGAATGAGAACCTCTTGATTGCTGCATCACACTTTTGGTCCGATGCATTGAATGCCTTCCTCTTTGGACATGGTCCGATGACCCCAACACTACTTGATGTAGTTATGCTTCTCAGCCTCAATGTTACTGGCGACAAACGTCCCTCCCAGCTCAACATCAAACCCAGTCACCATTTTGAGACCAAGAACTGTGGTGGCTGGACAGGATATATGGAGAAAAACCATCGGACCGGATCTGTGACCGATCGTGAGCATACGGCCTTCCTGAACATGTGGTTGGACAGATTCTTCTTTTGCGGCACAACCCTCGGTCCTACAGCCAACTTCCAACACTTGGCCGAATTGCTGGTAAGTGACCATGTCATCAGCCTCGGTCAACTTCTCCTGGGAGCAGTATACAATCTGCTTCATCAAGTCGCCAAGCGCCTGAGGACTGGATCACCCATCACCAACCTTGGCGGGCCGTGGTGGTTTATTCAGATGTGGTTAGTGCTACATCTGAGCAAGACCGTCAAAGTAGATCTTCGAAGGATGAAATTCCCAGATAACAAGCCTGAATCGGAGGAGATCACCTGGCGCCGATGTACCTCACTTGGCGAAGCTGCTATGGGTTTCCCTGCTGAGAAGTTATCAAGCAAAGAATCTTCCAAATACTTTGCACTCCTTTATAGAGGTATTACTGACGACAAAATGCTCTGGTTCCTGTACCATCATACTGATGAATATGAACTGCCCTACAAATTCAGATTCAAGATGATCGTAGAGGCAGATTCAGAAGCCCTGACAATTTTCCGAACTTGCATCAATGCCCAATTTCTCCCGATCGGCCTCAGTCAGGGCAAGTCAGGGCAAGCAACCTATGAATATTATCATCCAAACCTAGTTGCTCGTCAGTTTGGTATCGGACAGCTTCCACCCTACCTAATCTTGGCCGATCGAATTTTTCCAAGGGGAAAAGTTGACTCAGGCGTGGAATGGGATCGTCTTCTAGGACTTGAGCCTCCTCTTGATAGAACCAATCTGGATACCTTTGCAATCGGCCTTGTAACTCATCGGACTTTCAACACATGGTGGGCCGAATGGCGTCAACACCTATTCCACATCGCCTGCAAAACTTATGTCCAGAAGTTGCTGCCTTCTTTCAGGGGCAAACCAGAGGTAACACTTGTGAACTTGCTTCCTTCCTTCTTCACAATTTCATTTTGTTAAACAATTCTTTACCAGGAAGTCGATCGTACTCCTCCAACGATGACTCGATCGGGGAAACAAGTCATCTACAGCAATATCTCGCCGGATCCGTGGATCGGCAGTGACTCTCCTACCATCGGCAAGCTTCTATCGGCATACGGCGACAGCAGAAAAAGGAAGAAGCAAATGTCCTCAAAAATCCCAAAACGCCCGAAGACTGCTCTGGCAAGTTCAAGAACTTTATGAATTTGATTTCTCTTTTTTATTGAAACTAACCCTCTCTGCAAGCTCAGGTCATCAGAGAATCTCCTGCACGCCAGCCGAGTCCGGCCGAGTCTTCAAGCCCATCGGCCGAGGAATTACCAGAATCGGACCCACAAAGATCATCGAGCCCAGCTCAGATACAACCAAGTCCGACACAGGCCGGCTCGTCTCATTCGTCTTCATCTGAAAGAACCATAACTGGCTCGCCTCGTCAGCCAAGTCCGCAAGCACAATCAAGCCAGGGCCTTCAGGGAGAACAACCAGTAACTTCTCAGATTCAACTCCCTGATCCAGAAGCAACGGTAATTATCAACCGATTTATTCAATACTTGATATCCAATCTGTTCTTATTTTCTTTCTTTTAGCAAATCATCCAGCATGTCTTGACGGATCTTGAGATTGCCCAAGCAAACATACAAGGCAGCAATAATCCTTTGATCGGACTCGAGCAGGAACTAGCCTGGAAACAAGTAAACTTTCTAGCCTGATATATTCGTATCAGCTTTCTTGTCATCATATCTAATCATTTCTTTTGCAGGCCCAAGATACCCCTCAAGCCAGCCAGACCCTATCAATTGATTTTGATCGGCTGCAAGCTGAAGAGGAAGAGATCAGCTCTGGGCAAAGCTTGCTATCTGACGAAGTGAAGGCAAAATTGCTTGACATATCTGCTCTTCTTCACCAAGATATCATCGATCTTGTCCAGGATGCAAAGCCGATTCGTAAGGTCATCAAAACTCTAAGGGGCCAACTTCCGTCAGACCTGGAGGAAGCACTGATTCCGGCGGCATACATA
>CM014270.1:28665731-28704031 GCA_004135705.1 Alloteropsis semialata
TGACCAGTCAACGGGTCCACCGCGCAGCCTCATCCTCACCACGTCATCATCTGACCCATCATGTCAGGTGCGAAAATCCGGTGTCAACACTCCTCAATAACCTTTCTCAAGTGAAAACTTCTCTCCTGTCTTCCTCTACTCACTCGATCACCGCGATGGATTTGGCATTTTTCAGTTGTTGGCCTAACGGCAGTAGAGTCGCTTGGATGCTGTATAGAGATGTGTTTCCGTAACTGTTCTACCCACCTGTGGTCTTGCTATACAATTAACGCTCAAGCTTGTGCGTGTCAGGAAAAAAAAGGTTGTGCATCTGTGTTTGATGGAGTTTTAGTTTGGTTAACATAGCATATATCCGCTTTAGTTTGGTTAATTGATACATGTGCGGTAGGACTTTGTTGAAGGCTCGAAGCTTGTACATTTGGCATATATGACGTCCCAAAGATTGCCTATTTGTGAAACTGTGATAAGACATGTTTTGGTGTCAGTCTATTGTCTCCAAGAGCAGCCTTCATTTTGGGTCAAGCCAAAGCAGTGTGTGGAATTCCAAATCGGTAGACAATGTGTTCTCTAACGAATTCAATAACATTCTGTGACTTCACCTCCTTCAAAGGAATAGCTTCAACCCATTTGGTGAAATAATCTGTTGCTACTAATATGAATTTGTGCCCCTTGCTCGAATGTGGAAAAATTTGGCCGATCAGATCAATTCCCCATCTTCTAAACGGCCATGGTTTGATAACAGGGTTCATGGCCGATGCTGGAGCTCTTTGAATATTTCCATATCTTTGACACTCTTGGCATCCTTTATAATATTCAAAACAGTCTTCTAGAATCGTTGGCCAATAATACCCATTCTTTCTAATCATCCACTTCATCTTGAACGCCGATTGATGAGCCCCGCAAACACCTTCATGAATTTCTCCCATTAAAACCTTGGCTCCTTTAGGTCCGATGCATCTTAACAGGACTCCATCAATCGAGCGAAAATAAAGCACTCCTTCAACCAAGACATGCCTGATCGATTTGTAACGTATTTTCCTAGAAGTCTTGACAGAAGAATCCCTCAAATATTCAATGATTTCTTTCCTCCAATCTCCTTCTGGTATTTCCTGCACCATCACATCGGACATAGGCCGATAACCAGACGCTTTTTGCGCCAGCCGATTTGCTTCTTCGTTATGATGTCTTGGAACATGCTTAAGAGTCACCAAGGCGAATTGACTAATCAAATCTCGGCACTTCTCAAAGTAAGATAACAGAGCATCCATCTTGCAATCATATTTACCGAGTAACTGATTGATAATCAGCAAAGAATCTCCAAATATCTCAACAAACTGAGCGCCAATTTCTTTAAGAATCTGGAGACCTTTCATCAATGCTTCATATTCCGCCTGATTATTTGTGCATTTCTCAATTGGAAAAGCAAATTCAAACCTTGCCCCCCGAGGTGAAATAATAATCAGACCGATTCCGCAACCATCATTACAAGAAGAACCATCAAAGAATATAGTCCAAGGAACCGCGTCAACCACATTGGCCTTTTCCATCGGACCAGATACATCAAGCTCCATAGTGCATTGTTCACCAGCATCAACATTAGGTCCACAATGATCAGCAACTAAATCAGCCATTATCTGCCCTTTCACCGCTTTGGCCGATTCGTATCTGAGATCAAATTCTGTCAGAGCAAAAACCCATTTGCCAATTCTTCCTTTCATGATTGGCATTGATAACATATATTTGATCACATCCTCTCTACAGATCACAGTACACTCGGCCGATAGCAAATAATGCCTTAATTTTGTACAAGAAAAATACAAACAAAGGCAAAGCTTCTCCACATATGAGTACCGAGTTTCAGGATCTAGCAATCTTCGGCTTAAATAGAATATAACTCATTCCTTCCCATCAACCTCTTGAATCAAAACAGAGCCGATTGCATGATTAAAAGCCGATAAATAAAGCTTGTACGGCTTACCCTTTTGTGGTGGAATAAGAACTGGCGGATATGCTAAATATTGCTTGATTTTATCCAATGCCTTTTGATGTTTAGGCTCCCAAACCAATTCTTCTTCATCTTTCAGCTTTAACAGAGGAGTAAACGCCTCCAATCGGACCGATAGATTTGATATGAATCTCCTCAGGAAATTGATTTTTCCAATCAAACTCTGCAATTCCTTCTTGTTTACTGGAGGTTCAATATCATCAATTGCCTTGCGGTTCCGATCATTTACCTCAATTCCTCTTTCATGCACCAGGAAACCGAGAAATTGGCCGGCCGATACGCCAAAGGCACACTTGAGCGGATTCATCTTTAACCCATGCTGCCTTGTGCACTCCAGCGTTTCCTTCAAATCGGCCAAATGATCTTGATAACCTTTTGATTTGACTACAACATCATCAATGTAGATTTCAACTATCCTGCCGATCAGCTTGTGAAAAATATAATTCATAGCACGTTGATAAGTAGCACCGGCATTTTTCAAACCAAAAGTCATAACAACCCATTCATACAAACCGAGAGCACCTAGACATTCAAATGCAGTCTTGGGAATATCTTCTTCTGCCATGAAAATCTGATTATAACCAGCATTACCATCCAGGAAACTCATCACTTTATGGCCTGACGCTGCATCAACAAGCATATCAGCCACCGGCATCGGATACTCATCCTTCGGGGTTGCTTTGTTTAAGTTCCTGTAATCAATGCAAACACGTAGCTTTCCATTTTTCTTATAAACAGGAACTATATTTGATACCCACTCAGCATATCGACATGGCCTGATAAACTTAGCTTCGAATAGCTTCGTTATTTCGGCCTTAATTGGTTCATGCATCTCAGTCTTGAACCTCCTTGCATACTGCTTGTGTGGTCGATATCCTGGTTTAATAGGTAGCCGATGTTCAACAATATTACGGCTCAAACCTGGCATTTCATAATATTCCCAAGCAAAACAATCAGAATATTCCTTCAAAAGTTTTATTAACTCTTGTTTATACTCGGGATCCAACTTAGCACTGATATACGTCGGCCTTGGTCTATCACCAGATCCTATATCTATTTCTTCTAATTCATCGGCCGACGTAAATCCAAACCCTAATTTGCCGAACTCACTTCGGTCTTCAAGATCTTCTATGCAATCATCCATTTAAAACAAAGTCTCAGAGCCGACTGCTAGGATCGGCTTTAGTCCTTGATCGGACACCTTGAGAAAGTCACCATCCCATGTTTTTCCTGATAGGCATTCAACTCCTTCGAACTCCCAAATCGTCGATTCAGCTGTAGCAATGCTAACCGAATCATCAGCCGGAACGATCTCCACATTATTGCCCTGCCATTGAATCAAACATTGGTGCATCGTGGATGGGATGCAACAGTTGGCATGAATCCAATCTCGCCCGAGGAGCATGCTGTAAGAACCTTGGCCATCAATCACAAAGAAGGTAGTCGGCAATGTTTTGCTGCCGATGGTCAATTCAACATGAATTGCCCCCCGAGGCTCTGAAACGTTTCCGCCAAAGTCCTTGAGCGTCATATTGGTCTTGATTAAATCATCAATCCCTTTTCCCAATTTGCGGAACGTGGAATAAGGCATGAGATTGACTGCAGCTCCTCCATCAACCAGCATCTTGGTCATCGGCTTCCCATCAACGTATCCCTTGATGTACAGAGGCTTCAGATGCTGATACCCATTTGCATTTGGTTTCTCAAAGATAGCTTTCTCTGAATCCAGAACCAAGCATGCAGCGGCTTCCTCCAGTTCATAATTGACCTCATCATCGTCCTGTTCATCAGGAGCAGCAAAATCAAAAGGCAACATCAAAACCATGTTTATTGCGGCCGATGTGCTTGCTTCATCATCATTGGCCATCTTAATGCCATGTCTTCTTTTCTTTTGCCAATTCTTGCTCCTGAATCTGCTCATGATAGCGCAAGCGTTGCACGCGTCTCTTTTTGGACCTAGAAATCCCTGACGGGCACCACTGTCCAGGCTTCATTTGAGATTCCTTAATCCGATTCTGAACTGGAGCCTTTTCTTCAATTTTTTCAGGGCCAAGAGCATCAACCTGGCCTTCGATATTTTTACGGCCACGAGCATCAACTTGGCCTTCATCTCTTCGATGATGATCATCAATCCTGACGCCGATCCGTTCATGAACTGATCGTCGACCTCTTTTGGAAGCTCTGTATTCTTCATATTGGAAACTGCATTCAGGACAATCTGCTTTTGATGGCAGTCTAAGCTTCTCGTTCCAGCAGAATACGAAGAAAGGACACCCCCAGTGATCATCATCCTGATCATATCGGTCGTAACCTTGACGCCTGTCTATATGCCAATTAGACCCATAACCGTACTGATGGCGATCATCGACTCTATCATCAAACCAGTGTCTGCCATCGGACCTGTCATCATATCGGCGTCGGCCATCAGACCATTCATCATATCGGCGTCGGCCATTGAACCTGTCATCACGTCGGCGCTGATCATCAAATTCTTCATCAAGCCGCCTTGCTTGATGCTCGCGCCTCCGACGTCGTCGTTCCTCGCGCTCTTCCCATGCTCGGGCTGCTGCCTGCTGCCTTTTGTACTTATTAATCAACATCTGGGAAGTTACACACGGCCGATATCCACCAGGAGCATTAGATTCTCGCCCAAACGCCTGATGATTCCTCCGCAGCTCTTCAACGATAACTTGAACGGCAGGATCAACGGCACCAGAACTCTTGGCGTGGTCCGATATAAACACTTTAAACTTCCCCTTCTCATCAGCATTAACCATATTAATGGAAAAGGAGAAATCAGCAAGGTTATTCGGAAAAGGATGACCGTCGATCTTCATGGCTTTCTTGTTGTCTTCAAACTTGATCTTGCCTGATTCAATAGCCAACTGGATCTCCCTCCTGAACACCTTGCACTCATTGGTCTCGTGAGAAGTTGAATTGTGCCATTTGCAATATTTGCGTTTTTTCAATTCATCGGCCGATGGAATAGAATGATTTGGAGAAAGCTGAATAAGCTTCTCACTGAGCAGCAAATCAAAAATCTTATCGGCCTTTGTTATATCAAATCCAAACTTCTCAGGGTTCTGCTTGATCCATGGGAGCGACACTGGCTTCTTGGATTTGGTCCATTCAGCTATGTTGACATCAGCTTCCTCTTCAGCATCAGAGAGATAAGATACCTGTTTAGAAAACTTCATACGCTTCATCTCTTGATACCGGACCTCATGAGCTGACACCTTCTGAACCAGTTGTCCCAACGTCTCAAACTCCTGAGCAGAAAACTTTTCTTTGATCGGCGCGAGCAGACCCTGGAATGCAAGCTCGGCCAATTGCATATCAGACAGCTTCAAACTATAGCACCGATTCCTGGTGTCACGGAACCGTTGAATATACTCCTTGACGGTCTCATCGTTTCTCTGCCTGACAGCAATCAAATCGGAAATCTTCATCTCGTTGAGACCCGAAAAGAAGTATTTATGAAACTGCTTCTCCATATCGGACCATCCTGTGACTGATCCTGCTGGCAACGACGTAAACCAGGTAAACGCCGGCCCTGACAGTGACAGAGGGAAAAATCTGAGCCTGAGTCCCTCCTCTGAAGCAGCCTCACCACACTGAGCCAAGAATCGACTGACATGCTCAATTGTGGTCATATCATCCTGCCCGGAGAATTTGGAGAAATCCGGCACTCTGTAACGCGGAGGAAGTGGCACTGCATCAAAGTAAGACGGGTACGGGTGCCGATACAACCTCGCTTCATCCTTAAGCTTCAAGCCGAATTGATTCTGGATCACCTCGGCTATTTTCTGTGACCAATCGGACTGTTGACTTCCAATTGGCATCCCATCAGCTATGTCCATCACATAATTATTGTAATCACCGACCATACGCTGATGTGAAGGAACCTCTGCACGTAGCCTTGCAGCTGCAGGTTGTTTTTCTTGTTCGCTCAGAGTCCTAGCATATTTTTCACCATGTGGGCCGACAATAGATCCATCGGCCATCAATAGAAAACCGTTGGCCAGTTCAATAGGAGGTGGTGGAGCAATTGGAACCTGCGGAGCAACGGTCATTGCATTATCTTCAGTTCCTTTGCCTTTCCCTGATCCTGATGCCCCTGCAGAATCTGCTATAAATACTGGACCTTTCAAGAAAATAGCATCATCCACCGCCTTCTTGATGAGATTATCCAAATAATTCACCAAAGTGCCTGACTGATTGATCAATGCATGATGAACAGCCTGGTGAATCATCTCTGTCATGTTGACCTGGTACTCCCGAGCATCAGTTGTCTTCTTGATCAATTCTGGATCTGGGAGAGGACCTTTGAGTATAGGGCCTGAACGATTACGCCCAAATTGGCCAAGACAGAGCTTCTCAAATGCATCAATCTGAGCCTGAACTGCATCCAATTGAGCTTTAGACAGATCGGCCTTCGTAATTGGAATGGCCGCCTCAGGCGTCTTGTTTCTGTCGTTCTTTGCCTTCTCAGCAGCTTCTTTTTCAGCAGCAAGTCTTGCTGCAGTTTCTTGTTCAGCATCAGACGACGACATCTTGGAATTTGTTTCTCGTGTCCCACTGGGCGTGCCAAAAATGTGTTGACGCGGAAAATCAGCAATGGTATCCTCCGCGTGCAGCACACGAAGACCAGGGAGATCTGCTACTCCAGTGCCAGCCCACACTCCAGTTCAGGTTCACAGCGTGCCAGTCAATTTGACCTGAAATTGACAAGGGGATAAAATAGTTAAATTGCTCTTTGATTGTGCCGGCTCTATTTCAGACGATGGAGTAACGTCGAATTTTAGCCAAGACCCAATCAGACACGTATCGGCCGATACCAATCGGACCTCAAAATCGGACTTCATTGATGACGTCAATCGGACCGAGTAATCGGACCTCAATCAGACACCAAATCGGACCTCAGAATCGGACCAATCAGGATCGGACCTTGATTGATATAACAGATCAGCCTTTGAATAATAAAGTAAAGCATATAACAAGGCCAATATGTAAAGTAATGGATCAGCTATGTCTTGAAACAAGATATCAAATAATCAAAGTGTAAGCCGATACATTGTCCACCTTGCTTAATTGCCAGTTTGACTCATCTTGTCGGACCATCTAACTAGCCAATCAGACCATAACTTTTTCAGAGAAATCTAGCTCCGACGTAGGGAATCTAGATTTCTCCAGCTATGATCAGATCAAATAGCTAGACAGTCAAACTCAACTCGTCAATCTGTCAATTAAACAAGATGCTCGCACAGGTGTTGACCAGATTAAGCAAATAAGCAGATAAAACATTAACAGGATCGTTCTGATTCTAAGATATGCTATCAAATAATCAAGTGTGACCTAGCTCCGACGTAGGGAATCTAAACCACACTCAACATTCAAATAACAATAAGGCATAACCAAAGCTTCCTTTGACTAATCAAGATGAATCTAGCTCCGACGTAGGGAATCTAAACCAAACATGACAATCAAAGATTAATCTAAGCGTATTACAAAGATCCAGCTCCGACGTAGAGAATCTACACCAGTGCAATACTCAAAGAACAACTAGATTAAACCACAAAGCAGGATCGGACCTAGAACGATGCTGTAAGATAAATATTGCTTAAATCGGACCAAGACCAATGCTCAAAGCCGTTGAAAAAGTAGAATTGATTCACATGGCGTAGATCTAAACCAATCTAGCAACTCCAAACAAACCGCAAAAACTGCCTTTTGTAACCAAGATTATTCTAGCTCCGACGTAGGGAATCTAGCCTAATCTTGATACCTAGCTCCGACGTAGGGAATCTAGGCTAAAAGTACAGTCCGATAAACGATAATCTGTTGGATAATCAATATTGATCTAGCTCCGACGTAGGGAATCTATATCAATCTTGCTATCCAGAGATAAATCGGTTGAACAGTATAAACGAGAAAGGGCGATGCGCCTCAATTCAAAGCCCTATACTAGTTCGATAAATTGACTAACTTACTGGTAAGCCGGAGATCAGAACTGATGCAGCCCGTCCACCAATGAGCTTCGTCGATAACTACTACTAGGGTTTTTGGCGTGAAGCTGGGTTGTATTGATTGTGAGAATAATGTTTGCAATGGACGAGGGCTCATATTTATACCCTGGTCATGGAGAGTCCTGATCGGACCAGACTAACTTGCGAACTAAGTAAACTAAGCTTAACATAAAACGGGACTCCCAAACGCCTTCTGAAAAGGAAATAGTCCCCGCATCTGATACGCTTCCTTCTTAGCCGACGCGCCAATCTTCTTTCATCCATCATCAGATCGGACTTCTTGCTTCATCAGACTCCTCTTCAACATCGGCTTCCCTCTCTGTCATCTTCTGTTTGACCATTCAACGGGCCCACTGCGCAGTCTCGACCTCACCACGTCACCATCTGACTCAGCATGTCAGGTGCGAAAATCCGGTGTCAACATGTCTAAACTATCTTTTTCCTACAACTTAATCCATGAATAAACCTTGTCTAAAAAGTTTCTCATTTTGTAGCATGGTGGCACACAAGTTGAAGGAAGAAGGCACGACAGACGTAGGATTGTTAGACCCTCAAGCTATTAATGAGGTAGAGATTAAAAAGCCTCACTGCTTAACCTACTTGGTGAATGCTATGCTCAAGATGCAGGACAAGAAGCGCATACTTCTTTCATACAATTGCAAGTAAGTGTCTTCAAATCACTACTTTCTTTGGTCAATTTTTAGAAATGATTTATTTGGTTTTATCCTAAATGCAGATTTCACCATGTTCTCATCGACATATGCCTTGATCAGAGCACTATTAAGGTTTATGACTCGAAACGGAGGAAGCTTGAGTACATCCCTCATCAACCTCCTCAACACGTAAGTCAGGACAACCATTTTCTTCTTTTCAATGTGTATATGTATTTTAGATAATCTACCATCTAATGTTACCAATTCTTCGTAATGTATGCAGTGCTTTTGCCAAGTACAAGAAGAAAGGGGGCATTATATTTAGGCCATTTTCAAAAAAATTTGATATCATTGAAAAGAAATGGATTCTTAGGTAGCCGACTGGAAACAATCTATGCGGCTTCTATGTGATGAATTATATGCTATGCGCAACTAATGATGACTACAGAGAACAAGTAGATCAGGTACGCAACGATTGTTTTAGTTTTCATATTCATTGTTATTGTCCTATTTATTTTTGTGCCCGTTCTTGATAACAAACAATTATAGATATTCTTACCATCAACTATCCCTCTATGTCTTGCATTTCTAGAAATGCCCACTTGTATGTACATCTCTGAATATTTTGAGACTTGAAAATTTGAAAACCTTCATAATGAGATGCACATTATGTTGACAAGGATGAGACATTAATTTTAATTGACATACATTTCCATTGTCTTGTGAATAAAGACAGAATATGTTTTAGTTAGCGATGTTGAATAAGAATGTGCATTGTAAATCACTTATTTCATCATCATTACTGATTTTTGCTTGAGGCGATTTTGGTTGTTGATGGAATTTGATATGGTTGTGTGTATGTATAATAAACTTTGTTTGCATCTTCTTTAGTGCCACATATACAGTTTCTGTTGTACTCCTATTATAGTTTCTGTTGTACTCCTAGTTAAAAAGTGCAGCTTGCTTGAATTTCAGAATATTTAGTATAAGAAACAAAATTCTTATTATTCATTGATATTTTGTCACTAACTACATTGCTATTATGGTGTTGTGTGCAGAATTGTAGTCTCCATACTTCTGAGTTGCTTCTTAGTGAGATTTGGGCACTTCAAGAACAACTATGTGGATTTATTTTAGACCATGTTGTGACACCAGGTGGTGAGTTCTGTGTGATTTAGGACTAGGTGTATGGACTTCGATATGTATGGTTTCATGTATGGACTTCGATATATGTATGGTTTATGTAAGGACTCTATATGTATGGACTCGATATGTTTGGACTCAATGTATGGAAATTGTGAGACTGTAATATTATTATTGGGAGTTGATGTATTGTTGTTTGTTTTTGCTGGATTGATATATTGCAATATTGTGCTTGCCGCAGATTATGCCTAATTATTATTTTTTACTAAAAATAGTTATTACAGCCGGTTTAAACCGGCCGTGAAAATAACAAAAACTGGCTGTGAAAAAGGGCATCACAACCGGTTTTTTGAGCAAAAACCGGTTGTGAAAAAACTCTGTCACAGCCGGTTTTTTGGACAAAAAACCGGCTGTGAAAATGCCCTTTCACAGCCGGTTTTGGTTGGAAGAAAACCGGCTCTGAAAATGCCCTTTCACAGCCGGTTTTGTTTAGAAGAAAACCGGCTGTGAAAATACACTTTCACAGCCGGTTTTTTGGATGAAAACCGGCTGTGATAGCGCCTGACGCAGCGGGTTTTGAAGGTCCAAAACCGGCTGTGAAACTATTTTCACAGCCGGTTCATGACGTAAACCGGCTGTGAAAATCAGTTTTCACAGCCGGTTAAAAACCGACTGTGAAAATGAGATTATCAGCGCCACTTAACCAGCGCCACTTTTGAAAACCGCCTGTGATGTGGGCAACCGAACCGCCTGTGATGCTCCTGCTGTAGTAGTGTTGCACGCAAAAGATGGGACCGAGGGGCCACAAAAAGGCCCTAGGCCGGCCGGCCCAGCCCCTTTTTGCGCCGCCTCAGCATACCCTTCGAGCTAGGGTTTCCTCGGACTATTTATAGCCCCGATGCATGAGGGCTCGCACATCCATCCACCAGAACTCGGCAAAACCTAGGGCATACACCAAAAGGAGACGACGGCCGCCGCAAGTCCTCGAAGTTGTTTAGGGATGGCTTAGGCCAACCCTAGCCACCATGGCCTCCCTGCGTGGTTCTGCCATAGTGGAGTTCATGAGCTAGTTGGAGTCATCAATGGTATGTATTCGGTGGTGATGATCCAAACACATCTATTATATGAGTTATGTTCTTCATGTCATACGATCTCTTAGCGACGCAATAACTCCTTCTATGCTTTCTACCTATCATGAATAAGATTGATTCTTAGTCTAATGCTAGTTTAGACTATTTAGCATGCTTTATGTAATCATGGTGATTAGATCTACCATGTCAACCCTTCATGATATCTAGACACGTTCACTTGTGGACGTGCCCTTGTGCTAACCACACCAATAGGGAGTATCGTGACAGGGTGTGATCCCGTGTAAGGTGGCGTTCTCGGGAGGTTGATCGGAGGTAAGAGTTTAAAGATTGCTTTGGATGAGATGCATGATGTGCTTGCTCTATTTGGCTAGAACTACAACTAGAAGACGAAAGGCCCGTTTATCCTTTGGTTGCTCTTTACCTTTTGCTTATGTTTATGGATGAGATCAACCCTAGACTTCACTCATATCCCAAAGGTTTACCTCTATATGCAGTCTGTGCCTAATGCTAGGAATAGATCCGTTAGATTAGATGGAAAACCCTAGGTAGTTCATTGTCGATCCACGGATTGATAAACCTTGGATGGAATACTCTAAGGGAAAAGCTACGATGATCCTAGCGCTTGCGGTTCACAATTGGCGCGTCTATGGACCGTTAACACTTGCTGCTACATATTTATGATTAAAAGAGGAGCAAAGTATTGGTCATTGGTTGCTTGGATCTATCACAAGATTAGAAGCATCAAGACCTATTATGGCAGGCTATCAATATACTTTACATCAGTGTAACTACAACGAGCCCAAGGTACAATTTGCAAATACATTACCTAGGTCTAATAATTATTTTGAAAGTACCACAAATCCTCATGTTGATGTTGCTAGACATGATACTAGTAGGCATACTACATCGGCTAGTAATCATTCAGATGGTTTTACTTATGCAAAATACAATTCTGAATGTTATATGCAAAAGCCATTGCCAAATAATACACATCCTTTAAATTTTGATGCCACTAGCAACATACAATATTATTATCACACATTGGCTGCACATCAAGTTTAAGAGCCGGTAAGAGATTATCAATGCCAAACTAACATGGTGGGTTTGGTCAACAATTTTTATGAAACACCACATGCTACTAAATCTAATAATATTCAGCAAGGTGTTTTCTCTTTTTATTCATCGGCTGCAAATTCACAGTATGTGGTTTCACCCCAATACATGCCGTTGAATGAGAGAATTGGCCATGATAATTCTACCTATCCAGCCATTTATTCTCAACCATCATATGTTGCACAACATCTTACTAAAGTAAAGGTTGCATCAGTAAATTATGCAAATGCTAATAATCATGATCCGGCTTTGAATGTTACTCATAATGATAGCTGTATTAATGAAAATTCAGCAAGCACATATGCACCTTCACAAGCTAATTCAGCATATGCTTTGTCCCACACATCATTACAGAGTTTTGGAAATACTTATCCTTCAATACCCAAAGCTCTTGCTAGCAATGTTGTGCAAAATTCTTCATCATATAGCGTTTCTACTTCACAACAACCATATAATTCCAATGAAAGGAATGTGGAATTTGCTAAGAGTAAGGAAGATTTGGCTATATTGCTAAAAAGTAGAGCAGAGATTCAATCTCACTTCAAAAAGCTGATGGAGGAAAGAACATTGATAATTGATGAGATGGGCAAAGAAAAGAACAACAATCCAGATGAAAGCAATAGTTCGGTTATTACAATAACTGAACCAACCAATGCAAATTTTGGATTTGTTGCATCAAAGAAAGCTAGGTTTCCCATACAAAATCATGTTAATTATAAGAAGACTGCTATGCTTGAATTTCTAGGAGTTGTGCATTTATCTAGCAATTACCATGTTATTAGTGAGCAACAACTTACCACTGAACGAAGTTCGGTCAGTGAAGAATATCAGAAGATTGAAGATCACAATTCTAGAAGGAAGGAGTTGGCACATCAGAATCCGGTGGTTTCCAACAGCCCTGGAAAAACCGATGTTACCGGTTTTGTAAACTGGTATAACCGGTTTATGCAGACTAGTGATGCAGGCTACCGTCAAAAGAGGAAGCACGACATCATTCATATCAATGTTCCTTGCCTCTCTAACTTATTTGACAAGGTATGCTTTACAAGTAATTTACCTTATTCCCAATCATATCACATGCTCTCAATTAATTAATCTACTAGTGATATTACTATGTTTAATCCTAAGAAATCGATTGAGGAAGGTAACTTATTTGTTAGGAACAAGATGAATTTAGATAGTGTCAGCAAATGCATTGTGAAAATCAGAAAGTCTGATAATAGTAATGTTTTAGCATTTAAATTTTCTACTTCATCATTATCAAAGTTTTTGTCTTCATGGTTTAGTTGTGGTCATTCTGGATTTAAAAGCAAGAAACCAAAGTTGATAAACATTATGAAGCCCGATGCTAATTTAGTAATCAATTCCAAAATATCGGGTAAGAGAAGCACAACTAAAGGTATAGCCGAATGGATTGATTCGAAATCAGAACCATTCATTTGCTTAGCCCTGAAACCTTCTCCACAAAAGAATCAACTAAAGAAGACAAAGTACAGTTTTGATTTGACTTTGTGTGATGATTTATTTGATATCTTGATTGAGCACAATTTTATTATGCTATTTGGTCACAAAGTCATGCCATCACTTCTGGAATTAAAAGAGCAAGCATATTGTAAGTGACATAATTCATTAGGTCATAACATTAGCCATTGCAATATTTTTCACCAAATCATCCAATCGGCCATTAATGCGGGACGATTGAGATTTGCTGAAATTTCAGAGGATGACTAGCTGGATCCAATTGGTCTTGATGGCAAGGGATCGTCGAATCGGTTAACATCAACCGGTTCATGCAAAGATCCAAAAGAAATTTTTAAAGAGAAAGATTTAACGCCCACAAGTGATAATGAGGTTATCGTTCATGAGTTACATACTCCTAAGAACGATGAGGCTATGAAAATTCCAAAAGGCATTGGGGGGCATAAGAATTCTTCTGAATCAAAAGAAGAGCCTATTACTCCTGCTGTTTGGGAAAAAGGGGTCAGACCGGTTCGCCAAAGAGGTTTGACCAGTTATCCAAAAGCGGTAAGACTGGTTTGCAAAATCGATGAGACCGGTTTGGGTCTGAAGCATCCCAAAATGCTAAGACCTGATCATTATGAGACACGTGGGCCAAAAGACTATAATGAGCACAAGGGCAGAATGCTAAAGCTTACTTTCATTGAACTTCTAGCTATATATCAACAACAAAATAAAACCAAGTGTGCTAATTAGCCGAATGATGTTCAATCAACTAGAGTGTCTCCAAAACACAAATCTAAAGATTGGAATCGGCGCAGATAGGGCTTTTATGCAGCAGAGCCATATCCTTCTCTTAGGTCACTGATGTCAATTCCATATGATTCCTGCCTTGCTGGTTTGCATCCTTATCCATTATGGGGGTGGCATGATTCATGTACACATATTCCTTCATATTCTAGTCAATATCATGCACAATATTTAGCTCCAAGAAAACCAGTGCGTGCGAGACAACCACATATTGAAAATGACCGTTTTGAGAAAAATAATCAGTCTAGAATTCAAGAGAAGAAAAAGGTTGTCAAGCAGGTTTATCAAGTGAAAAAAGGATGGCCGTAAAGATAAAAGTTCAGATCTGAATTCAACTGATGAAAATCCGATTAATCTGTTGAAAACTTTGGCTATTCATGGGAGAGAAAAGGAAAAATTAGTTATTGATATTCCAAGTGCCAAATCTGAACAAAATGAGTTGACAACGTCAAAGATCAAGGAAAAAGCGCTGCTGTCCAAAACCGAAACAAAGCCAAGATTTCCACTTGGTTTATCGAATTGGCAGAAAAAGAAGCTACAAAAGTTTAGTGCTGAAGAGCTGAGAAAGAAAGACATGGCATGGGTTCCTAAAGGAAGCCTTAGAACTCAAGACAAGGGTGATGTTCAAGCAAAAGGTGCAACACAGTTGAAGGAGAAGAAAAGGTTTGAGAGAAGATCTTCAAAACTGAGGTTTGCACCAAATCATCAAAATTATTGGTCATTACATCATCCATTTGCTTTACAAATGCCACCTATGTCTATGTCTTGGAATACATCTTTAGATATGCTTGGTTATCCCTCACACTCTTATTTTGATCCTTGGGTTCCACATGGGTCTTTATATCACAGGGGTTTGTCACCAAATTGCTATGCATGTTGATTAATTGCAATAGTTGTTGCAACTAATTTTCAAAAGCCAAAATGTTTAGCTCTTAGAGATGGTTTTAATTTATGAATTTATATCTCTCTCTATACTTTTATTTCGGTTGTGCATACTCTTATGAATGGATTCATTATGGATGGTATTGAATTATCGTGCTTGGCAATATATATGGCCGATGAATCTCTTTAATCATCATCCTAAAGTGATAGCTTCCCCTTGAGAAATCATTTATGACCTTATTGGTACTTTAAGTGCTCGGGGGCCAAGATATTTGCAAAAAGAGTAATCTATCCATCATCGTAATCAGGTCTTTGACATAAGCAAGATGCCATGAAAAGTTTTTTAAACTGCTCACTTCATTGGAGGAATTGCAAAGATCACTTGTTGATATCAATTCTGTCATTTAATGCATCTTTGGTCATTTTGAGTTGTGGGAGTGATTTTTTGTATTCTTTCAAATATCTACAGCCAAGATGGTGTGTACTCAGGCTTGCTTCCCACCCATGATATGTGGCCGATAGAGTTATGTCATCTTTGTGAGAAAGGATATGGTCCATGCACTCCTATTAGTCATTGCTCCAAATGCAATTTGGTTCATGAATGTTTCTTGGTACGCAAGCTTTACCAAGAAACAGGGGGGCATATGTTGATGACCAAAATTGGCATGCCTTAGAATAGGAGAAATCAATGCCAAAATAGCAAATTTGGTGCCAACTCTTTTTATTTTACAAGTTTGGTATGTTTATGCATTGTTCAAGATATGGAGATCAATTTTGGATATTCTTAGCATGATTTCATCAAAGAGAATAAGAAGCACCTGAAATAGCATCAAGATGAAGTTAAATCAAGAGCTTGAGCACTCCAAGATGATGCCCTCGTCGAGACGATCGAAATGGACATATGGATCACCTAATTCGGAGTCCAGACGCAGGAGTTATGGCAAATAGAAGATCTCCTGCATGGGGAAATTAGGTGGTACCGGTTTTAAAAACCGGTGGTACCGGTGTTTGGTAGAATCCTAGTATATTTGGAGATCCGTATGGATTAGGACTTGTAGAAGGGTTTCTTTGCGGGGCAAGACCTCTCTACCTTACAAATATAAAGGGTTGCGGCCGTTTGAGGGAACCCTAATTGAATTTAAACACTATGCATTTACCTTTTTACTCCTAAACCCTAATTCTCTTCCAACCTCTCCATGATGTTCGTCTACTGATCTCCATGACCATAGATGCCATTCTAAGGTTTGCTGGTCAACCTAGGGCACGTTCGCCGACGTCCACACCTTGATGGGGTCCCTCCCGGGCGAGAGCTTCGCTCGCAAACTAGTCGTTCTTCGCTAGTAATTGTGTTCGTTATCCCTTTGCTGGTTTTCTCGTAAACCTAGTTGTCCTCCATCACTTAAGCGTGGTAGTTATCCTCTCGAACGATCGATTCAGGCCAAACCCTACAAATCCGATGGCACCGGATTCCCTAAACCGGTGGTACCGATTTTGGCAGGCTCGCTGCTGGTGATCGATTGTTGCAGATCCGCACGAGCTAGAGCATATCTTGGCGCATTGGCCAGAAAAAGCATCAACAGTATGTTTATACATTGTTCAAGATATGGAGATCAATTTTGGACATTCTGAGCATGATTTTATCAAAGAGAACAAGAAGAACTCCAAACATCTTCAAGATTAAGACAAACCATGAGTTAGAGCACTACAAGACGAAGCCCTCGTCGAGACGATCGAAATGGACATATGGATCACCTAATTCGGAGTCCAAACATAGGATTTATGGCAAACAAAAGATCTGCAGCATGGGGAAATCCAGTGGTACAGGTTTTAAAATCCTTGCCTTCATTCTGATGATGAAACCCTTAGATTTGCAAACTTGTATTTTGATGAGTTGGATTAAGATTGATTTCTATGGTTCGAGACTAAGAAGCTGGCCATTCCGTTTTGCGTATCTTCCTTTTGCTAGCCTTTCTATCCATGTATTGTGAGTTCCTACACCGGAAACTTCGCAAACTTTGCTGGATATCCACCCTAAACCCAAATATCTTTTTGTGGTTACCTCCTTGACCACAACCTACAATTGAGTATGGATCATTATCTCGAAGAAAACTTAGGAGAATCAAGAGCTTAATTCGGCGAACATCAATTTGGGAGGCATAGACAAAAAACCTCCCTGAAGATTCAAATGATTTTCTCGAATGTTAAGATGGATTTTGTGTACTTACTTCAGCAATATCGACCCTCAATTCTATGCTCGAGAATGAGCAATCATTTAAGCATGGGGGAGAGGATGCTGAGTAAGTACTATGTTGACAAAGGTTGTAAGGAGCAAAAAGAAAGAAAAAGAAAAGAAAAAAAGAAAGAAAGAAAAGAAACAAAGATGAAAGAAAAAATGAAAGAAAGAAAGAAAGAAAAAAAGAATAATAATGCTCCTTAGTTCTTTTAGCTTCATCAAATTCCAAATTCTTTGAAGACAATTCCATACTCAATTTTCCAACCATGTGCAATCCGATAACGAGGACTTCATTTGTGCCTCGGGATTATCCACTTGCCATTTGCACATGTCCACCTATCTAAATGTGTGTGTTCCATCCCTCTCTCTTTCCAACATTTATTTTCCATGGCCTTTTTGACTAGTCTCGGTAATTGTCAGGGGTAGACCCCCAGGGCTACCCAGAAGGCGGATTGGCCTAACCAGCAAGGGGCGGCCCAATCCGAGTGCTATCGGGCCGGGTTGTCAGACTGGGTGGCCCACCACTCGGAGGCCCACCAGTCGGATGAACCGGATGGGCGCGACGGCGCAAGCAGCAAGAAACAAGATGGCGTATCCCGCAAGAAGCTCGGAGATCAAGATAAGCTAGCCGGAATTATAGGGAAAGATATCTGTAATCGTTATAGGATCGTATCCTTGTATTTCGGGTAGGTTATGATCTCTAGCCGACTTGTAACTCAAGGCAGCCGGACTATATAAGGCGCCTTGAGACCCCCCTCCAGGAGACGATTACAACCCACGCATTCATTCAACCTAGGACAGAACCCAACTACGGAGATCCTTCAGGAACTTCATACATAGCAATCCATACACCCAACACAGGACGTAGGGTATTACGTCATCCTGACGGCCCGAACCTGTTCAATCTTTGCGTCTTGTGTTACCATCGACTTCTGATCCTCGATCTGTCCCTCAACAAATCAACCACGTAGGCTACCCTGTGTGGACTGCCGGGTCCATAAATCCGACAATTGGCGCGCCAGGTAGGGGTTGATCGACGAGATCAATCTGCAAGCTCGATGGCATCCACTTCCGCCGTCATCACGCCAGCGTCCGTGAAGATTTCCATCGCCGAGGGTCCATGTTCTTCTTCGGGTCCATGGTCTTCACCGCCGGACCCAAGGGAGAGCTCTCCTTCACCCGTGACGCCACCCCGGAGGAGACAGCGCCGCGACTCGACGCTACGCCAGACGGGATCGTCACCATCACCACTCCGTCGCCAACCACCGCCAACAACTCGGTGATCGCGACGGCCAACATCATTCTCCCGCCATCCGAGGGGAACATGCTTCCTCCCACACCGCCGACTGCTTCATCCACTCCGCCTCCGCCGCGCAGGGTGCAGCAGACGCCCGATGCGCGAAGGCGCCGATGGGCCGCACGCCAACGCCAATTCGAGGCGGACATGGACCACGCCATTGCCTCCATCGGCGAATGCATCGACCTCGCCGAATCTGCTCGCCGGGGCATTGCCTCGCCGACATGATTCCCGCTGGGACTCAGGAACAGCGGGGCCGTCTACCAAGAAGCACTCGGCGAACGGCTGAACGCCGACTACTCCCCAGATGCGATCAGGGCGGTCGATCCCATCACGGCCATCCAGATCGGATCTGCTCCGGACGTTGCGGCAACGCAACACCCTCATCCTCAGGATACGCCGACTCCGCCTGAACCGGAGCTAACTCCGACTTTCCCGCGGGTGACACATGTCCTCCCTCCCAATAAGAGGATCGTGCCTGCCAAGCGGGAGACGTTCGTCTCCGACATATCCGCCGATGAGCCGACGGTCCAAGGAGAGGATCAAGCACACCGTGACGCCAGGATCGGGCGCAATGGTGAGAAGCAACGGCGCCGCGACGTGCGGCGAGAACGCCGAAACCCCAGGACCATGCATAACCTCCACGACGACTTCATCCAAGAAGTCGGCGGCGTGGGCGTCTACGCCACCCCGTCAGCCAACCTCGCCGCCGCACATCTTGAACTGGAAGGGATCCCGAAAACCCCGGAGCTCAACCGGATCAAGATCAGGCTGACTGTGGCCGCGGGCATGATTAATGCCCAAAAGGCTCCTGCCTCCTCATCTCGCCACTCCAAGTCGGCCAGCCGCCGAGAAGCCGATCACGACGTGGTCGACCAGCCAGACCTCCGTGAACAACTCCGCAATCGCGACCTCCGCAGGAACCTCGACGACCGCCACCGGCGAAGGGACGAGGAGGAGCTCCGACGGCGCGCCGAGTACAATCACGACCACGGCGCTCTGGGACTGGACCGCGACACCCGCCTACGCCGAGAACTCGAGGCCAACGAGGCCGCGTGCCGCAGCGAGTTCGACCGCAAGTATGGCCCTCCACTCGGACAAGACAGGCCGCCGCGGGCTCGCACCCCGGAAGACTACTCCGCCGACTCGGGACACGTGGACATGGAAAACCTCAACGACTGCGACGGCTTCCCGGCGTTCACTACCCGAGTAAGATCTATTCGAATGCCTGCTAATTTCAAACCTACAGGCATAGAAAGATACGATGGGAAGACGGACCCGACGATGTGGCTACGGACGTACAGCATCGCCATCCGCACGGTGAACGGCGACCACGACTCCATGTGCGCCTACTTCCCCGTCGCCATGACCAAGGTCGGGCTTAGCTGGCTCCACAGCCTCGAGCCCGGCTCCATCGACAACTGGGACACTCTCTGCCGCCAGTTCAAGAGCTACTTCCAAGGCAGCTCCATTCGGCCAGACACAGCGTGGGATCTGGGCAAGGTGAAGCAAAATCGCGGGGAGAGCCTCCGCGACTACACCGACCGCTACATGGAGAATCGCAACCTGGTTCCCGGCTGCTCTGAGTCGGAGATCATCAGCTACTTCCTCGACAGCCTCGCCGACTCCGTCGTCTTCGAGCGCCTCTGCGAGGACCTGCCAAAGACCTCCGACGAGTTCTTTGGTCGGGTGAACAAGATGGCGAACGCCAAGGAAGCCGCTCGCCTCCACTACAGCAAGAAAAGCACTCGGGACGACGATCGGCCACCCCGCCGAGAGGACCGCCCGAAGAAGGAGGACCAACGCCGAACCAGACCGGAGCCAAGCCGGACGGGTGACTGAAAGCGCTCGGGAGACTACACCATCGCCGCCATGGATCGCGGAGGCCCTCACCCGCGGTCCAACTTCAGCGCCGACTTCGAAAAGATGCTACAAGGGCCCTGCCCCATTCACAAGCAATCCAAGCATCGCATGATCGACTGCATGGGACTCGCCGACGCCTACAAGAAGAAGGAGGGGAAGCTACCGCCACGCGACGACGACAAAGGCGACAAGGGAAAAGGGGCCCCCGCGAACCCCGCTTTCCCGAACGTCGAGAGGCAGGTGAACTTCATCCTCGGAGGACCGCCGCCCGTGGATGACAAGCGCCGGGAGAAAGTGCGTGACCGGGAGATATTCTCCTGCTACGCGTCGCCGATCCAACCACTCCGCTGGTCCGAGCAGCCGATCACCTTCTCCAGGGAGGACCAGTGGTTCCAAGTCTCCGACGTGGGCAAGTACCCACTGGTGCTCAGCCCGATCGTGCACAACGCCCGCCTCACCAAAGTACTCGTCGATGGCGGGAGCGGGCTTAACATCATCTTCGCCCAGACGCTGAGGGACATGGGCATCGGCCTCGACGCTCTGACTCCTTCTCTCCACCCGTTCTACGGGCTGATCCCGGGCAAGGGCTCCAAACCACTCGGGCAGATAGCTCTGCCCGTCACCTTCGGCGATCAGGACAACTTAGGACCGAGTACCTTAACTTCCAAGTCGCCGACTTCACCACCGCCTACCACGCCATACTCGGGAGGCCAGCATTCGCCAAGTTCATGGCGATCCCCAACTACACGTACCTGCTGATGAAGATGCCGGCACCGAACGGCGTCCTCTCCATCCGCAGCGACGTCCACACCGCCAAGGGCTGCGACAAAGAAGGGCTCCACCTCTGCACCGGCATCGAACGCAGCGTGCTCCAGATGGAAGTGGTCCACGAGGCGAGAACCTTCCAAGGAGACCCGGGTTCCATCCCCGAGTCCTCTAAGCGAAGGGCCGCGCCGACCACCATGCAACCGGCTGAGGAAGTTCGCCCTATCTCGCCCGGACTCTCCGACTCCTCCAAGACTGCCCTGATTGGTTCAGGGCTCGACCCCAAATAGGAAAGCACGCACGTCGCCTTCCTCCGGGACAACGCCGACATATTTGCATGGACTCCATCAGATATGCCATTTGTTCCGAGGGAGGTGGTCGAGCACTCCTTGAAGGTTGACGCGAACGCCAAGCCTGTTCGCCAAAAGCTCCGACGCTTCGCGCAGGACCGCAAGGAGGCCAATAGGGTAGAGATTACAAGGCTGTTAGCTGTCGGGTTCATTAGAGAAGTCTTTTATCCCGACTGGCTTGCTAACCCAGTCCTTGTAAGAAAAAAGAATAATGAATTGAGAATGTGTGTTGAATACACGGATCTCAACAGGCACTGACCTAAGGACCCCTTCGTCCTGCCCCGCATCGACCAAGTCGTTGACTCCACCGCCGGATGCGTACTCCTATGCTTCCTTGATTGTTACTCCGGCTACCACCAGATCGCCCTGAAAGAAGAAGACCAGGAGAAGACATCCTTCATTACTCCGATAGGCGCCTACTGCTACACCAAGATGACTTTCGGCCTCCGCAACGCTGGCGCCACCTACCAAAGGGCCATAAACTTGACCCTAAGCACGCAAATCGGCCGCAACGCCGAGGCCTACGTCGACGACATAGTCATGAAAATGAAGATCGAAGCCGAGTTCATCGCCGACCTCTCCGAGACGTTCAACAATCTCCGCAGGCTCAATTGGAGGCTAAACCCGACTAAGTGCGTCTTTGGTGTACCAAAAGGGAAACTACTCAGCTTCATCGTTAGCAACAGAGGCATCCAAGCCAATCCAGAGAAGATAGACACCATCCGGAGGATGAAACCGCCGACTGGGAAGAAAGAGACCAGAAGCTGACTGGTTGCATGGCGGCCTTAAGCAGGTTCATCTCCCGGCTGGGGGATAAGGGCTTGCCGTTCTTCAAAATCATCAAGAAGACCGACAAGTTTGAGTGGAACCAAGAGGCGCAGCAAGCTTTCATTGACCTCAAGAACTATCTCTCCAATCCACCAGTACTCGCCGCTCCACATAATGACGAAATGCTACTCCTGTACATTGCTGCCACGACTAATGTGGTGAGCACCGTCATCGTCGTGGAAAGGGAGGAGGAAGGCAAGGTGCAACGAGTGCAGCGACCAGTCTACTACGTAAGCGAAGTACTCAGCGAATCCAAGTCCCGCTATCCCCAGGTGCAGAAATTACTCTACGCACTGCTCATCACGTCAAGAAAACTCCGCCATTACTTCCAAGCACATCGCATCAAGGTGGTCACGCAATTTCCACTCGGCGAAATCCTCCACAACAGAGACGTTACCGGGCGAATCATCATGTGGTCCGTCGAGCTCGCCTCCTTCATCATAGACTTCATCCCGCGCACCGCCATCGGATCACAGATCCTCGCCGACTTCGTCGCCGAATGGACCGAGAGCCAGGACGCGAAAGAAGACACCAGCGGCGAACACTGGAAGATGTATTTTGATGGCTCCCTAATGATCGACGGAGGAGGCGCCGGTGTACTCTTCATCTCGCCGAAAGGGGAACAGCTCCGATACGTCCTCCAAATTCGTTTCCCCGTCACCAACAACGCCGCCGAGTACAAAGCAATTCTCCACGGGCTCCGCATCGCCACCTCACTAGGCATAAAGAGACTCCTGGTTTATGGCGACTCTGCTGTCGTTATAAACCAGGTGAACAAAGATTGGGATCGCAACAGCGAATGGATGAACGCCTACTGCGAGGCAGTGCACAAGCAGGAGGGAAAAATCTACGGAGTTGAGTATCACCACGTTCCACGAGAGAACAACCTCGCTGCTGATGCACTCGCCAAACTGGGGTCAACCCGTGCGGAAGTACCAAGGGGAGTGTTCGTGCAAGGCCTCCTCAAACCCTCTGTCAAAGAGTTGGGGGACGAACCAGAACCTGCTCCGGAACTCTGCGAAGTGCTGACCATTAACGTCGAATAAGAAGACTGGATGGCCGAGTTCATAGATTTCCTGGCCTACAACAAGGTGCCAAAGGACCCCACGGAGCGAAAGATCCTGGAACGCCGAAGCAGGAACTACGTGGTGGTAGGTGGTGCCCTATACAGACGAGCCGCCACAAATCAAGTGTTCATCAAATGCGTCACGAAAGAAGTCGGCCTCCAGATCCTTGACGACATCCACTCGGGAGTCTGTGGAAGCCACGCCGCCGCAGGGACATTAGTCGAGAAAGCATACCGAGCCGGGTTCTTTTGCCCCCACCGCCGTCTCCGACGCCAAAGCACTCGTCCGCCGGTGCCAGGGGTACCAATTCTTCACCAAACAGAAACATCTCCCGGCCCAAGCTCTACGCACCATCCCGCCCTCGTGGCCATTCGCCTGTTGGGGGTTGGACATGGTGGGACCATTCAGAGCAGCCCCGGGAGGTTACACACACATCCTCGTCGCCATCGATAAATTCTCCAAATGGATAGAGTACAAGGCCATTGTCGGAACTCCAATGTCAAAGCAAGCCGCCGCCTTCATCGAAGAGATCACACACCGGTTCGGAGTCCCTAACAGGATCATCACCGACTTGGGGACATAGTTCACCGGATCCGCCTTCTGGGACTTTTGCGAGAACAGCTACATCGATGTGTACTACGCCTCTGTCGCCCATCCCAGGTGTAATGGACAAGTGGAACGAGCCAACGCCATGATACTCCAAGGACTAAAAGCAAGAATCTTCGACCCGTTGAAGAAGTTCGCTGGAAAATGGCACCAAGAGCTACCACAGGTCATCTGGGGACTCAGGACTCAGCCGAGTCAAGCAACAGGACATACTCCCTTTTTCCTGGTCTACAGCTCCAAGGCAATCCTCCCCACCGACATAGCTTTTGGATCACCGCGCATCGACAACTATGAGGAAGGTAAAGCAGAAGCAGCCCACGAGGTGGACCTCGACTCCATCGAAGAACACCGGCGCCAGATCTTGCTCCAAGCCTGTTATGAGTTGAGAGTTATTCTGGATAGTATACATCGCCTGGAGCATCGTCATGTCCGCACCTTTTCGGAAGTCCTGCTCCGTCTTCAACTTCCACGCCATCACCTCCTCCGATTTTTGCAGAGTCGCATTTGCAAAACGCAACTCCTTCAGCTCCTTGATGTGGCGGTCGCTCTCCATCTCCCTCTCTGAAACAGAAGGGGAGCACTCGGATCAGGGTGAGAAGCACACAGGAAAAGTAAAAGGTAAAACAAGAAGCACCGAACAAGCTACACCAAGGACAAATCCTCACCATGAAGCTGCGAGCGATGCTGCACGACGGCATCATTCAGGCTCTTCCGGGCGACGTCGCGCTGGCGCTTGACCCGTTTAAGCTCTGCCTCCACCTTCGCCGCGCGCTGGAGCGCTGACTCCACATCCTGGGTCTGCCCAAGGCGCGACTGCCGGAGCGTAGACAACTTCTACAACCATTCGCCAAAGAGAAGAACTCAGACAACCCATAAGAAAGAAGAAAAGATAAACAAGACAAATGAGGAGTCAAACCGTTGCACAGCGCCGAGCGTGTTCGACAGCAATGTAAAGCTCGGCAATAACCGACCCCTCCTCCTCCGCAATAGCGACCACCCCGGGGACAGTGATAGTTCCCGAGGTGTCCGACTGCTTTTGGAGTCCCTTCTCCTGGGCTTCTCCTTGAGCAGTGTCGCCCGCGCCTACGTGCAAAGCCTGGATCACCGGGTCCACTTCAGGATCCCCAGCGCTGCCACTTGGAAGGATCGCCGTATCACCTCCACCACCCTGCACGTCGTCGGCCGCCAGCGTCTCCGCCATCACCTCTGGGTCACGCCCGGCCGGTACTTCCTCCGGTTGCGCTGCTGCCGACCCCTCGGCCGAGTTCGTCACCTCAGGCGTAGCACCTGAGGATGACTGGCCAACAGGTGCGGCCGGAGGAGAGCTCGGACCTTGCGGGACATCAGTAGACAGAGCCTTCCCGCTGGCCGATTCACCGTCAAGATCAGAGGCTTTGCTGAAAAAAGCACTCGGCAATGAAAAGAAAGAACTCGGAAACAACTATGCACATAGCTAACGAGCATAAGACCGGATACTTACTGGGTACTCTTCACAACCATGACTCGGGGCCGCATGATGGCAAGTTTGGGACGCCGCTGCGCCGAGGCCGTCATCAGGATCGGCCTAGTCCCCAGATCGGAGACTGGCCTTTGCATCCGCGGTGGCCTGCACAATCGTCTCCGCCATCATGCGCCGCCTCTCCTCCACCGAGACGCCCATGGCCCGAGCGTGTTCCTGCTCCTAGAACACGGCGTCGGGCATCGTCTCGTCCTTCTCCTCATCTTCCATGGCGGCCGGGGAAGGATTTCCCGGCTCGTCAACATCGGCATTCGAACCTGTAGCCGGCTGCTGAACCGGCTGCGCGTCCGACTTCTTCGCCGTGACCTTCTTCGTGCGCCTCCGCTTGGGAGGCGGTGGCGGTGTACGCGCCACTGCATCTCGGACGGATGGCGCTTCATCGGACAACGTCGCCGAGTTGTCATCGGCCGCCTCACCGTCAGCGGACGCCGCCGGCTTAGAAGCGCCGGCCCTGCGAGTGTTCCGTTTTGCCACGGCCGCCCGGCGCTTCCGCGGACGGTCCTCCACCACTTCTTCATCCGAGGGGCTCATGGAACCCTCCGTATCGCTGGGCGCCCAAATACGAGGAGCAGGCAGATCAACTGCCTCCTCTGCCGGAGTGTCGCCCTGACCGGCCGGAGGCGCCTCCTCCAGCAACACCTTCCTCGAGAAGTCTTCTGGAAGCGGAGCAGCAGAAAAATACTCGAAAGCCCAATCCTGCGCCAGAGAAATCGCAAAATCAGACGTCCAACGGACGACTACATCCAAAATCAAAAGTTGCATCAAAAAGAACATTCGAAAAGCACTCGGAACAGGAACTCACCGGTGGAGCAGGCCTCTTCAAGGAAAAGGGGCACGGCTAGTGCTTCTCTGACACGTGGCCGAGGAAGAACCCGCCCACATGCGCCTTCATCTCCTCCTTGCCTACGGTGCGGATCGCACCCCGGGTGGGATCATCCCGGCCTGAGTACTCGTAGCCCGGGTGCTTCCGCTCCTGGATTGGCTGAATCAGCCGCCTGCTAAAGTTGCAGGCGATACCAATCACCGTCAGGCCGTTGACGTCCTTCAGCTCCTTGATCAACTCAAGGAGATCGTCCACCTCCTGCATCTGGGAAGCATCAGGGAGTTCACTCCAGCAGTCCCTGATCTTCGGTCACTCTCCAGTATGGCAGGGGATCGCCGGCGCGTGGTTCCCAACGTAGAACCACTCGGCTTTCCAGCCCTTGTTGGAGGTGTTGAGGGCGATGTCGAAGTATTCCTCCTTCCGCCCTTGACGCAGCATGAACCCGGCGCCTCCCACTACCACCATCTTTTCTTCACTTGGCTGGGGCTTCAACCAACATAGGTATCTCCACAGGTCGAAATGGGGAGAGATCCCCAGATAGGCCTCGCAGAGATGAATAAAAACAGAGATCGCCATGATGGAGTTGGGGTCGAGGTTGATGGCCTCGATCCCATAGAAGTGAAGCAGACCTCGGAAAAAGGCCCCCGTCGGCAAGCCAAGTCCCGCCTCAAAAAACGGCTTGAACAGGACCGGCTCGCCGGAGTTCTCCGACGGGAAATCCTCCCCGGCGCTCGGCCGCCACTCCGCTACGGCCTGAGGCGGGAGGATGCTCCGCTCCACCATCTCCTCCAGCATCTTCGTGGTTACCTTCCCCCGCGCCCATACGGCGCCGGAGGAGGGAACCTTGCTCGACTTGGGGACGCCAGCGACTTTCTTCTTCGTCGCCATGGATCTAAGAGCAGGGGTTTTGTTCGCATCAACAAGACTACACTCCCCGTGGTGGCTAAGATTGCGGAACGGATCTACAAGCAGAATGAGCTCTAGTGGCGACGGAATGGAGAACGGAGAAAGGGGAGAATGGATGTGGAAATGGGGAGATTTCCTCTCTAGACCTAACCCTCACCCTTTATATCGCGCCTCGATGCCCGAAATTACCGCGAGATGGCGCGATTAACGGACGCGGGCGTAACGGTAAAAAGAACCGTTGGACGTTCCGCCTTCCGTTACGCGCCGGGTGTCAACGGTAAAAATGGGGCCCGAGCACTCGGGCAGGGCGAAGAAGTGGGCGTGCCGCTAAGGCTCGACCAGCACCCGGACTCGGGGGCTGGCGCCGCATCAAAGTCAGTGCCTCTCGGGCTCGATTGGCCCCAAACCACTCGGGAGCCAACACTGCAAGCCAAGTGGCGTGCCACTAAGGCTCGACCAGCACTCGGACTCGGGGGCTGGCGCCGCATCAAAGTCAGTGTGCCTCTCGGGCTCGATTGGCCCTGAACCACTCGGGAGCCAACACTGCAAGCCAAGTGCGCGTGCCGCTAAGGCTCGACCAGCACCCGGATTCGGGGGCTGGCGCCGCATCAAAGTCAGTGTGCCTTTCGGGCTCGATTGGCCCCAAACCACACGGGAGCCAACACTGCATAACAATAGGCGTACCGCTAAGGTTCGACCGGCACTCGGACTCGGGGGCTGGCGCCACACCAAAAACAGCGCGCCTCTCGGGCTCGATCAGCCCCGAAACGCTCGGCGGTTGACGATGTGAACAAGTTACGGCAGTAAAAGAATAGAATCCTTTTGCAGGTTATACAGTTACAACGAAGCCGGTCATGCGCCGGTTACAAAGATCAAACACATTAACTGTCATGAAGATGGTCTGGAGCGCCCGCCACTGCGCCTAGTGCTACATCCGGAGCAAGCTTGGCCCACATGAGCTCCTCGCAAGCTCTCTTGTAGCACCACTGCAGCTGTCGACGGGACAGCACCGATAGAGGGTTGTTAGCGAATGCCTTCAGGTATCCCTTGCTCTACAAAGCATTTCACCCCACATGGCCCTCGTCACACTGGAATGCAGGGGTGAACGGGACAGCACTCGGACGCTAATCAACACCTCAGAACCTTCGCAAGCACTCTTCTAGCACCATACCCTAGAGACTCCATGAGCTTTCCCCGGTGGATGAACCCAGTAATGAGCCTTTGGCATATTGACTACAAGGGTCCTATACATACTCGCTCCTGGGTGGTAGCTCTGGCTCCCCGGTGAGTATTTATAGCCCCAAGCCGCCGGAGGACGAGAGACTTCCTCCACGACGACAGACGCATGAGCTCCGCGCCACGCGTCCCTCCTTCTGCCCAAGCTGCACAGGTTACCCTTATCGCCTTTGGCTTCATGCTACCACGGGAGCGTCCTGTGCGATCACGGGAACACTGTTCCTGACGCCGCGTATCAGAAACGACACCTCTCCGCCTGCCTCCTCTTTGGCATATCTGACAAAGAAGGAATCCTCCAGGACTCGAATCGCTCGCCAAGCTAAGTATTAATCAATTAACTTCGTAAATTCCGTGAGCTTTAAAATGAGTTGCTAAAGTACTCGGGGAGCACACGCCTTAATCCGTGACACCTCGGCTCTTCCGTACGCCTACGCTCCTACGCGTGCACGCGGCCCAGCTCCCTGCGCTATGGACTACGGCTATCGGGGATCAGGTGCTTAAACGTAACAGGCTAACTGCCCGGGGAAATTAAGAGACTTAAAAGCAGGAAGCGGGATTCATTAATATTTATATCGCCAAGTGCTTTCTCCTCTCGAATTTGTGCTTTGTTGCAGGGTATGGACGACCACTCGGCGTGCTCAGCCCTCACACTCGGGGGCTGGCGCCGGGACGACTACTCGGCGTGCTTCAGCCCTCACGCACGGGGGCTGGCGCCGGGACGACTACTCGCCGCGCTTGCCCGCCGAGTCCTCATGCTCGGGGGCTGGCGCCGGGACGACTACTCGCCGCGCTTGCCCGCCGAGTCCTCACGCTCGGGGGCTGGCGCCGGGACGACTACTCGGCGTGTCTCGCGGGACTCCGCCGGTCCTCACCCTCGGGGGCTAGACGCCAAAATTAACGCTGGATGATTCAGTCAGATGCTCTTTGACTAACCCTTGGACCGATTCCTTTGGAATGGCTTCAAGGCTCGAGGGCTACGGCCAACGGACGCACCTCGCGGCGCATCCATTGATTGTCTGGCGACCTCAGAACAAGGCTACTAACCCTTGGACCGATTCCTTCGGAGTCGCTTCAAGGCTCGGAGGCTACGGCCAACGGACGCACCTCGCGGCGCATCCGTTGGGAGACGGCTCTCTTTTTTTTCTCTCCAGTATCACGCGGTTTCGTTTCCAACTGCAGCAAGCTCGAAGCTCATCTGATGGCATGACCTCGCCGACTTGTCACTCAACCACGTACTACTCGGGGGCTTGTCGGGGGTAGACCCCCAGGGGTACCCAGAAGGCGGATTGGCCTAACCAGCAAGGGGCGGCCCAATCCGAGTGCTATCGGGCCGGGTTGTCAGACTGGGTGGCCCACCACTCGGAGGCCCAACAGTCGGACGAACCGGATGGGCGCGACGGCGCACGCAGCAAGAAACAAGACGGCGTATCCCGCAAGAAGCTCGGAGATCAAGATAAGCTAGCCGGAATTATAGGGAAAGATATCTGTAATCGTTATAGGATCGTATCCTTGTATTTCGGGTAGGTTATGATCTCTAGCCGACTTGTAACTCAAGGCAGCCGGACTATATAAGGCGCCTTGAGACCCCCCTCCAGAGGACGATTACAACCCACGCATTCATTCAACCTAGGACAGAACCCAACTACGGAGATCCTTCAGGAACTTCATACACAGCAATCCATACACCCAACATAGGACATAGGGTATTACATCATCCTGATGGCCTGAACCTGTTCAATCCTTGCGTCTTGTGTTACCATCGACTTCTGATCATCGATCTGTCCCTTAACAAATCAACCACGTAGGCTACCCTGTGTGGACTACCGGGTCCATAAATCTGACAGTAATTCCAATAGATCTCTCTTAGTTTGACAATATTTGAGATATAATATTTTGCTAGGATTGTTTTTACCTACCAAGCTCCCATAAGCCTTCCAATTTCATATATGAGTAGAATAGGTTGAAAATAATCTAGTATAGGCTTGAGCGCACTATTCGCCTACTCGACCGTTTAGCCCGTTTACACACCGTTTAAATGCTACACAGTGGCTCGCCGTGTCCGTTTAATCAACTATTTAGTCTGTTTAATGACCATTTAACCCGTTTAAATGACCATTTAGTCTGAATAAAGAGCTAAACGGTAGGTGACCGACTGTTTAGCGTTTAACATTTAGGCTAACATTGTTGAGCGAATTGATGAGATAAGTGTTTCCATGAGCTTTTGCAAGAGAATCTCACTTATGTTGGATATGCATCTTTTTGAAAACTCTTCACGATGGAACAAGGTAAAGGTCTAAAGTTCGCTTAAGTTGAAGAGCATTGCATTTATTATTATTGTGGCTTGTTCTTTATTGATAGTCTATCTTCCATAATGAAAAGTAGCCGGTCACAACTTGAACTTTAAATGTCAAACACTTAAGAGCGATGTATCTTGTTGTGCATAACTAAGTGCAGGGAAGACATTTAAGGGCAACGCTAATTTCCTTGTTAAGCAAAGATCTTGGACTTACTCGAGGACGAGCAAGGTTTAAGCATGGGGGAAATGTTGACGCTCGTTATACGTACACTTTTAATGCTAATTAAGTGGTGTTTTGGGACCAATTCATATACTAACCCGCCACTTGGCACTTGAAATAACCCCATTTTTGCATATGCATGTATTTTTGGAGGATTTTGGTTTATGCAGGTTTTTGAGCTATAAATGAGCACTTTTGGACGAAGACCAAGATCATGCATAGCGCGGAGGAACAAAGGACATGTGACTCAGATTTTGTTCACTCTCATCTATGGTGAACCAATCTCCAAGATTGTGGAAGGACAAAGACTTGAAGCTAAGGTCGGATGACTTCGGGATCAAGACGAATCAGGCAGACATATGGAAAGCTATCAATACCCAATCTTATCCCGAAGCAACCGACATCAAATACCCACATACATTGGCAAATCAACTCCTAGAGTGTCTAGAAGCTTGCACGCAAAAGATGGGACCGAGGGGCCACAAAAAGGCCCTAGGCCGGCCGGCCTAGCCCTTTTTTGTGCTGCCTCAGCATACCCTTCGAGCTAGGGTTTCCTTGGACTATTTATAGCCCCGATGCGCGAGGGCTCGCACATCCATCCACCAGAACTCGGTGAAACCTAGGGCATACACCAAAAGGAGACGACGGCCGCCGCAAGTCCTCGAAGTTGTCTAGGGATGGCTTAGGCTAACCCTAGCCACCATGGCCTCCCTGCGTGGTTCCGCCATGGTGGAGTTCATGAGCTAGTTGGAGTCATCAATAGTATGTATTCGGTGGTGATGATCCAAACCCATCTATTATATGAGTTATGTTCTTCATGTCATCCGATCTCTTAGCGACTCCATAACTCCTCCTATGCTTTGTACCTATCATGAATAAGATTGATTCTTAGTCTAATGCTAGTTTAGACTATTTAGCATGCTTTATGTAATCATGGTGATTAGATCTAGCATGTCGACCCTTCAAGATATCTAGACATGTTCACTTGTGGACCTGCCCTTGTGCTAACCACGCCGATAGGGAGCATCATGACAGGGTGTGATCCCATGTAAGGTGGCCTTCTCGGGAGGTTGACCGGAGGTAAGAGTTTAAAGATTGCTTTGGATGAGATGCATGATGTGCTTGCTCTATTTGGCTAGAAATACAACTAGAAGCCGATAGGCCCGTTTATCCTTTGGTTGCTCTTTACCTTTGCCTATGTTTATAGATGAGATCAACCCTATACTTCACTCATATCCCAAAGGTTTACCTCTATATGCAATCTATGCCTAATGCTAAGAATAGATCCGTTAGATTAGATAGAAAACCCTAGGTAGTTCATTGTCGATCCACGAATTGATAAACCTTGGATGGAATACTATAAGGGAAAAGCTACGATGATCCGTGCGCTTGCGGTTCACAATTGGCACGTCTATGGACCATCAACACTTGCTGCTACATATTGATGATTAAAAGAGGAGCAAAGTATTGGTCATTGGTTGCTTGGATCTATCACAAGATTAGAAGCATCAAGACCTATTATGGCGGGCTATCAATATACTTTACATCAGTGCAACTACAACGAGCCTAAGGTACAATTTGCAAATACATTACCTATGTCTAATAATTATTTTGCAAGTACCACAAATCCTCATGTTGATGTTGCTAGACATGATACTAGTAGGCATACTACATCGGCTAGTAATCATTCAGATGGTTTTACTTATGCAAATTACAATTATGAATGTTATATGCAAAAGCCATTGCCAAATAATATGCATGCTTTAAATTTTGATGCCACTAGCAACATACAATATTATTATCACACATCGGCTGTACAGTAAGTTTAAGAATCGGTAAGAGATTATCAAGGCCAAACTGACATGGTGGGTTTGGTCAACAATTTTTATGAAACACCACATGCTACTAAATCTAATAATATTCAGCAAGATGTTTCCTCTTTTTATTCATCGGCTGCAAATTTACAGTATGTGGTTTCACCCCAATACATGACGTTGAATGAGAGAATTGGCCATGATAATTCTACCTATCCAGCAATTTATTCTCAACCATCATATGTTGCACAACATCTTACTAAAGTAAAGGTTGCATCGGTAAATTCAGCACTGCATGCTAATGCTAATAATCATGATCCGGCTTTGAATGTTACTCATAATGATAGCTGTATTAATGAAAATTCAGCAAGCACATATGCACCTTCACAAGCTAATTCAGCATATGTTTTGTCCCACGCATCATTACAGAGTTTTGGAAATACTTATCCTTCATTACCCAAAGCTCTTGCTAGCAATGTTGTGCAAAATTCTTCATCATATAGCGTTTCTACTTCACAACAACCATATACTTCCAATGAAAGGAATGCGGAATTTGCTAAGAGTAAGGAAGATTTGGCTATATTGCTAAAAAGTAGAGCAGAGATTCAATCTCACTTCAAAAAGCTGATGGAGGAAAGAACATTGATAATTGATGAAATGAGCAAAGAAAAGAACAATGATCCAGATGAAAGCAATAGTTCGGTTATTACAACAACTGAACCAAACAATGCAAATTTTGGATCTGTTGCATCAAAGAAAGCAAGTTTTCCCATACAAAATCATGTTAATCATAAGAAGACTGCTATGCTTGAATTTCTTGGAGTTGTGCATTTGTCTAGCGATTACCATGTTATTAGTGAGCAACAACTTACCACTGAACGAAGTTTGGTCAGTGAAGAATATCAGAAGATTGAATATCACAATTCTAGAAGGAAGGAGTTGGCGCATCAGAATCCGATGGTTTCCAACAGCCCTGGAAAAACCGGTGTTACCGGTTTTGTAAACTGGTATAACTGGTTTATGCAAACTAGTGATGCAGGCTGCCGTCAAGAGAGGAAGCACGACATCATTCATATCAAAGTTCCTTGCCTCTCTAACATATTTGACAAGGTATGCTTTACATGTGATTTACCTTATTCCCAATCATATCACATGCTCTCAATTAATTAGTCTACTAGTGATATTACTATGTTTAATCCTAAGAAATCGATTGAGGAAGGTAACTTATTTGTTAGCAACAAGATGAATTTAGATAGTGTCAGCAAATGCATTGTGAAAATCAGAAAGGCTGATAATAGTAATGTTTTGGCATTTAAATTTTCTACTTCATCATTATCAAAGTTTTTGTCTTCATGGTTTACTTGTGGTCATTCTGGATTTAAAAGCAAGAAACCAAAGTTGATAAACATTATGAAGCCCGATGCTAATTTAGTAATCAATTCCAAAATATCGGGTAAGAGAAGCACAACTAAAGGTATAGCCAAATGGATTGATGCGAAATTAGAACCATTCATTTGCTTAGCCCTGAAACCTTCTCCACAAAAGAATCAACTAAAGAAGACAAAGTACAGTTTTGATTTGACTTTGTGTGATGATTTATTTGATATCTTGATTGAGCATAATTTTATTAAGCTATTTAGTCACAAAGTCATGCCATCACTTCTGAAATTAAAAGAGCAAGCATATTGTAAGTGACGTAATTCATTAGGTCATAAAGCCAATGCAATATTTTTCGCCAAATCATCCAATCGGCCATTAATGCGGGACGATTGAGATTTGCTGAAATTTCAGAGGATGACCAGTTGGATCCAAGTGGTCTTGATGGCAAGGGATCATCGAATCGGTTAACATCAACTGGTTCATGCAAAGATCCAAAAGAAATTTTTAAAGAGAAAGATTTAACGCCCACAAGTGATAATGAGGACATCGTTCATGAGTTACATACTCCTAAGAACGATGAGGCTATGAAAATTCCAAAAGGCATTGGGGGGCATAAGAATTCTTCTGAATCAAAAGAAGAGCTTATTACTCCTGCTGTTCCGAAAAAAGAGGTCAGACCGGTTCGCCAAAGAGATTTGACCGGTTATCCAAAAGCGGTAAGACCGGTTTGCAAAACCGGTGAGACCGGTTTGGGTCTGAAGCATCCCAAAATGCTAAGACCTGATCATTCTGAGACACATGGGCCAAAAGACTGTAATGAGCACAAGGGCAGAAAGGTGAAGCTTACTTTCATTGAACTTCTGGCTAAATATCAACAACAAAATAAAACCAAGTGTGCTAATCAGCCGAATGATGTTAAATCAACTAGAGTGTCTCCAAAACACAAATCTAAAGATTGGAATCGGCGCAGATAAGGCTTTTATGCAGCAGAGCCATATCCTCCTTTTAGGTCACTGATGCCAATTCCATATGATTCCTGCCTTGCTGGTTTGCATCCTTATCCATTATGGGGGTGGCATGATTCATGTACACATATTCCTTCATATTCTAGTCAATATCATGCACAATATTTAGCTCCAAAAAACCAGTGTGTGCAAGACAACCACATATTGAAAATGACCATTTTGAGAAAAATAATCAGTCTAGAATTCAAGAGAAGAAAAAGGTTGTCAAGCAGGTTTATCAAGTGAAAAAGGATGCCATAAAGATAAAAGTTCAGATCTGAATTCAACTGATGAAAAGCCGATTAATCTGTTGAAAACTTTGGCGATTCATGGGAGAGAAAAGGAAAAATTAGTTACTAATATTCCAAGTGCCAAATCTGAACAAAATGAGTTGACAACATCAAAGATCAAGGAAAAAGCGTTGCTGTCCAAAACTGAAACAAAGCCAAGATATCCACTTGGTTTATCGAATTGGCAGAAAAAGAAGCTACAAAAGTTTGGTGCTCAAGAGCTGAGAAAGAAAGGCATGGCATGGGTTCCTAAAGGAAGCCTTAGAACTCAAGACAGGGGTGATGTTCAAGCAAAAGGTGCAACACAGTTGAAGGAGAAGAAAAGGTTTGAGAGAAGATCTTCAAAACTGAGGTTTGCACCAAATCATCAAAATTATTGGTCATTACATCATTCATTTGCTTTACAAATGCCACATATGTCTATGTCTTGGAATTCATCTTTAGATATGTTTGGTTATCCCTCACACTCTTATTTTGATCCTTGGGTTCCACATGGGTCTTTATATCACTAGGGTTTATCACCAAATTGCTATGCATATTGATTAATTGCAATAGTTGTTGCAACAAATTTTCAAAAGCCAAAATGTTTAGTTCTTAGAGATGGTTTTAATTTATGAATTTATATCTCTCTCTCTATACTTTTATTTCAGTTGTGCATACTCTTATGGATGGATTCATTATGGATGGTATTGAATTATCGTGCTTGGCAATATATATGCCCGATGGATCTCTTTAATCATCATCCTAAAGTGATAGCTTCCCCTTGAGAAATCATTTATGACCTTATTGTTACTTTAATTGCTCGGGGGCCAAGATATTTGCAAAAAGAGTAATCTGGCCATCATCGTAATCAGGTCTTTGACATAAGCAAGATGCCATGAAAAGTTTTTTAAACTGCTCACTTCATTGGAGGAATTGCAAAGATCACTTGTTGATATCAATTCGGTCATTTAATGCATCTATGGTCATTTTGAGTTGTGGGAGTGATTTTTTGTATTCTTCAAATATCTACAGCCGAGATGGTGTGTACTCGAGCTTGCTTCCCACCCAAGATATGTGGCCGATAGAGTTATGTCATCTTATGAAAAAGGATATGGTCCGTGCACTCCTATTAGTCATCGCTCCAAATGCAATTTGGTTCATGAATGTTTCTTGGTACGCAAGCTTTACCAAGAAACAGGGGGGCATATGTTGACGACCAAAATTGGCATGCTTTAGAATAGGAGAAGTCAATGCCAAAATAGCAAATTTGGTGCCAACTCTTATTATTTTACAAGTTTGGTATGTCTATGCATTGTTCAAGATACGGAGATCAATTTTGGATATTTTGAGCATGATTTCATCAAAGGCAACAAGAAGCACTCGAAACAGCATCAAGATGAAGTTAAATCAAGAGCTTGAGCACTCCAAGATGAGGCCCTCATCGAGACGATCGAAATGGACATATGGATCACCTAATTCGGAGTCCAGATGCAAGAGTTATGGCAAATAGAAGATCTCCTGCATGGGGAAATTAGGTGGTACCGGTTTTAAAAATCGGTGGTACTGGTGTTTGGCAGAATCCTAGTAGATTTGGAGATCCATATGGATTAGGACTTGTAGAAGGGTTTCTTTGCGGGGCAAGACCTCCCTACCCTATAAATATAAAGGGTTGCGACCGATTGAGGGAACCCTAATCGAATCTAAACACTATGCATTTACCTTTTTACTCCTAAACCCCAATTCTCTTCCAACCTCTCCATGATGTTCGTCTACTGATCTCCATGACCATAGATGTCGTCCTAAGGTTTGCTGGTCAACCTAGGGCACGTCTGCCGACATCCACACCCTGATGGGGTCCCTCCCGGGCGAGAGCTTCGCTAGCAACTAGTCGTTCTTCGCTACGTAATTGCGTTGGTTATCCCTTTGCTGGTTTTCTCGTAAACCTAGGTGTCCTCCATCACTTAAGCGTGGTAGTTATCCTCTCGAACGATCGATTCAGGCCAAACCCTACAAATCCGATGGCACCGGATTCCCTAAACCGGTGGTACCGATTTTGGCAGGCTCGCTGCTGGTGATCGATCTGTTGCAGATCTGCGCAAGCTAGAGCATATCTTGGTGCATTGGAGAACAAGCATCAACAATATGTTTATGCATTGTTCAAGATATGGAGATCTGTTTTGGATATTCTGAGCATGATTTCATCAAAGAGAACAAGAAGCACTCCAAACAGCATCAAGATTAAGACAAACCATGAGTTAGAGCACTCCAAGACAAAGCCCTTGTCAAGATGATCGAAATGCACATATGGATCACCTAATTCGGAGTTCAGACGCAGGAGTTATGGCAAACAAAAGATCTGCAGCGTGGGGAAATCCGGTGGTACAGGTTTTAAAAACCGATGGTACCGGTTTTTGGCAGAATCCTAGTAGATTTGGTGATCCGTATGGATTAGGAGTTGTAGAAGGGTTTCTTTGCGGGGCAAGACCTCCCTACCCTATAAATATAATGGGTTGCGGCCGATTGAGGGATCCCCAATCGAATCTAAACACTATGCATTTACCTTTTTACTCCTAAACCCTAATTCTCTTCCAACCTCTCCATGATGTTCATCTACTAATATCCACGACAATAGATGGCGTC
>CM014270.1:28705031-28746746 GCA_004135705.1 Alloteropsis semialata
TTCGATCCCGACAACATCCAAGGCAAACCACCCGGGCACAAAACCTTAACAAGAGCACCAGCTCTTCTCAAGGCTCGGGGGCTACACCCGGTGGGTGCGCTCGCGCGCCCCCACCAGAAGAATCGTGACTTACCATATCTACGCTGCCACTCAGCCTGGGCGCGAGCCTCCATCTCCCCCCAGGCTCGGGGGCTACTGACGAGGGTCTGAATTAGGGGTACCCAATCAAGTCCTTAATCCGGGTCCTCACAATAATCCACCCCTCAAAAGCAAAAGCCGAAGATCCAATGCAAAGCGAACACCCCATACCCCGACGACTCGGAGGCCACCCGACGAGTCTCCGATTCGCCCGAGGAGTTCTCCGCCTCCGAGTGGCCTCGCGGCTCGCCCGAGGAGTTCTCCGCCCCCGAAGGGCTCTCCGATTCGCCCGGGGAGTTCTCCGCCTCCGAGGAGTTCTCCGCCTCCGAGTGGCTTCGCGGCTCGCCCGAGGAGTTCTCCGCCCCCGAAGGGCTCTCCGATTCGCCCGGGGAGTTCTCCGCCTCCGAGGAGTCTCCGGCTCTCCGGGTAAAACTACCCGGCCACGTCCCAGCCCATCCAGCGCCGTACCCACTTGGTACCCGCCGCGTCAGAGCATGATGGGCGTCCGTCCTTCGCCACGGCAGCCACAGTGGCACCCGTCTCATCCAAACAGGAACGCTACAGTCCTGAGAGGAACGCATGCGCAACACCGGGCGCCCAAGGACGACCCCAGGCGCCCATGGACGACACCTGGAACCCGAAGAGGACACCTGGAGTACCCGAAGGCCTCGAGCGAGTCAACCATGACCCGGGAACTACCCGGGAGCTTACCCGAGAAGACATCTACACCAACCACCCGGGATGTACGATCCCGGGTCCGGCGGGACGCCCACTCCGTCAACACCTGCTCTCTGTACGGCTCGGCGCGCGACGCCAGCTAAAGGCCTCGGGGGCAGTAACTCCCCATGTAATTTTCTTCTTTCTTACCCCGCTCCCTTCTCTCCTTAAGGCTATAAAAGGGGACAAGGGGACACCAGTGGGGGGAGACCGACATCAGTCGAACATTCGGACACAGCACGAACAGCACACTCGCTCGCACAGCACAGGGACCTGGGACCCTCTCCCTCTCCCGACCAGTTTGTACCCCCTACTACAGACTTGGACTTGAGAAGATCGGCACATACTGGACGTAGGGTATTACTCTCCGGAGGCCCGAACCAGTCTAAAAACCCCCTGTCTCTTGAGTCACCATCCGGGCCCCGACGCGCGATCGTAGAAATTTACTTGCCGGCGGTAGAGAACCCCGACAACCTAGGGCACGTCCGTCGACGTCCACGCCCTGACGGGGTCCCTCCCGGGCGAGAACTTCGACGGCCTTTGCTAGTTTGCTCGTAAACTAGTTGTTCTTCGCTACGTAAGTGCATTGGTTATCCCGTTGCTGGTTTGCTCGTAAACGTAGCCATCTTCCATCACGTAAGCGTGGTAGTTGTCCTTTCGAACGATCGATTCAGGCTAAACCCTAGAAATCTGGTGGCATCGGATTTCCTAAAGCAGTGGTACTGGTTTTGGCAAGCTCGCTGCTGGTGATCGATCTGTTGCGGATCCGCGTGAGCTAGCACATATCTCTGTGCATTTGCCAGAAAAAGCGTCAGTATGTTTATGCATTGTTCAAGATATGGAGATCAGTTTTGGATATTCTGAGCATGATTTCATCAAAGAGAGCAAGAAGCACTTGAAACAGCATCTAGATTAAGACAAATCATGAGTTAGAGCACTCCAAGACGAAGCCCTCGTCGAGACGATCAAAATGGACATATTGATCACCTAATTCGGAGTCCAGACGCAGGAGTTTTGGCAAACAAAAGTTCTGCAACATGGGGAAATTCAGGGGTACAGGTTTTAAAATTTGGTGGTACCCTTTTTTGGCAGAATCCTAGTAGATTTGGAGATCTGTATGGATTAGGAGTTGTAGAAGGGTTTCTTTGCGGGGCAAGACCTCCCTACCCAATAAATATAATGGGGTGCGGCCGATTGTGGGAACCCCAATCGAATATAAACACTACGCATTTACCTTTTTACTCCTAAACCCTAATTCTCTTCCAACCTCTCCATGATGTTCGTCTACTAATCTCCACGACCATAGATGGCGTCCTAAGGCTTGTTGGTCAACCAAGGACACATCCGCCGACGTCCACGCCCTGACGGGGTCCCTCCCGAGCAAGAGCTTCGACGGCCTTTGCTAGTTTGCTCATAAACTAGTCGTTCTTCGCTATGTAAGTGCGTTGGTTATCCCTTTGCTGGTTTGCTTGTAAATGTAGTCGTCCTCCATCATGTAAGCATGGTAGTTATCCTCTTGAATGATCGATTCTGGCCAAACCCTAGAAATCCGGTGGCACCAGATTCCTTAAACCGGTGGTACCTGTTTTGGCAGGCTCACTGTTGGTGATCGATCTATTGCGGATCCATGCGAGCTAGTGTATATCTCGGTGCATTGGCCAAAAAAGCGTCAATAGTATGTTTATGCATTGTTCAAGATATGGAGATCAGTTTTGGATATTCTGAGTATGATTTCATCAAAGAGAACAAGAAGCAATCGAAATAGCATCAAGATGAAGACAAATCATGAGTTTGAGCACTCCATGACAAAGCCCTCGTCGAGACAATCGAAATAGACATATGCATCACCTAATTCGGAGTCTAGACGCAGGAGTAATGGCAAACAGAAGATCTCTTGCATGGGGAAATCCGGTGGTACTGGTTTTTGGCAGAATCCTAGTAGATTTGGAGATCCGCATGGGTTTGGAGTTGTAGAAGGGTTTCTTTGCGGGGCAAGACCTCCCTACCCTATAAATATAAAGGGTTGCGGCCGATTGAAGGAACCCCAATCGAATCTAAACACTATGCATTTACCTTTTTACTCTGTCACACCCGGATTTACGAAGGAAATCCGAATGCTACTATATGTGTGCCTAGGAAGTCTTTACACACATATAGCTCAGAAAAGAATATCAAAGAAATAGAAACAGTGCTCGATAACATAAATCATAACAAGTCATACATCACAGGCATTACATTTATTAAAGAGTTATCAAAGTAGCGGAAGCCTGATTACAATCTAAATCCAAGATGTCTCCACAGGGACTCTGACTGGGGGAGAACACAGCCTAGAAATCTGGAAACTCCTCGGGGAATGCATCAACTGGTATTGGGATATCGCCGAAGCCAATATGCACAAACAATAGCTAAGATTGAGAAATGGAGACAGGCAACAATATATAGCTCATCAACAGTATTCTCGAGAATTAGCCCTTTACACGTTGGTGAGAGGTCTTCTTTTATAGGGAGGTCAAGGGACATCTTTACATCCCACTAATGCCCCTAAACGTCAGGCATCATCTTCTAGACTATACAACCTAAATGATACAGGGACATAGAAGTACATTTACATCTCAGTGTGAATGCGTGGACCAACTACCCTGGTTTGGACTCAGTTTGGACTTGGTCCACCCTAGCTTCGTAGGAGTGCAGACGGACTCGATCGCCTTCGTCGTCTGTCTTTGCGAGTAGGTGGCAATGGTCTTCTTCCGCCGAACTCCGAAGCTAGGGATGCCTCTTTCGACCTGTCAGGTATCAGAAATGAAGCGAAGTCCAACTTATTTATCACAATGAAGGCTCAAAGCTGCCTTCATTTCTCGTAAGTCATCGTTTACACCATCCAATAGCGATAGTCCTTGTGTCGTCCCTGATGACCGACCGAAGGCAACCTTGCCCTTAGTCTCCTGACCGAAGGCAAGCACTGCGTCCTCAAAAGCAACGAAGGTGGTTTCTTATCAGAATACCTTTGTCAGATGTTTCTTGGCGGGCCAATCCCCCAACAGTAGCCCCTCGCTGACAAGGGCTTTCTCCAACAGGCTAAGTTCCTCGAACCCAGGATTGCCCTCACCTGTCCAAGAAACGTCTCCTCCCGTTGGAGAAGGTCCAAGTGATTTTTGTTTTATGTTCTGAGACTTTGTGTTGGCTTAGTTGTCTTTTTTGCTTTAAAGGTTTGGCTTCGTTGTTTTTGAATCGTTACGACGGTTCAGTTATCGAGGCCATTAACGGTTATATTTTTTTACCGTTGTTTTTGCTTGGCTTCATCGATTTTGAATCATTGCGACGGTTCGCTTACCGAGATAGTTAACGGTCATATTTTATCAACCCCTATAAATAGGACCGCAGGGGGTGACTTTACTTCCTTCGTCTGCACTTTTTCCTGCTTGCTTGCTCCTGACGCTTTTGATCCTCTTTGGAGAACTTGTTGTTCTCAGCTTCTGCTCCCTTTCGGTCACAAGTAAGCCTTTGATTTCTCCTATATTTAAACTGCTTTGCTTGAGATTTGTTTTCTTGCACTTTGTTTCGTTTGCTTATTGTGGTTTTTTCCTTTGTTAGCGGCTCGCATGAAGCAGACCGCTCGGTTGATTGAAGATTTTGATTCTGACGAAGGCGTTCTTCAGGATCAGATGGTGATGACAGATGAAGAAGCTTCTGTGTTTGCTCAATAGCTTGAGGAAGAAGGTGATACCATGGAGGTTGATCCTAAGGGTAAAGCCGCTGAAAAGGAAGGCGAAATCCCAGAGGATGAAACCGAGGATGCCGAATCAGTTGCTGACGAGGCTCTTGAGGATGTCGAGGCTGATGTTTCGGATGTTGCTGATCCGAAGAAGAAGCCCCATACAATCGTCTTCGGCAAATCATTTGTGAGTGAGAATCTCATCAAATTTGATGAAGAGAAGGGTTATTTTCCCGTTGGTGATGGCCGAGCGCCTGGTGACGAGGTCATTCCTGACCCCAAACCCGACGAAGCAGTTGTCTTCTGGGATTTCTTTACTACTGGGCTTCGGATGCCCATTCATAATATCATTGCAGATATGCTTGTGAGGTACAGCCTGTAGCTTTATCATCTCGCTCCCAATGGCATTATGCATCTCCTTCGTTTCTTCTGGGCAGTGAAGACCAATGGTTCGAACGTTAATGTGGATGGCTTTGTTCATTATTACGAGGGCCATCGTCAAACTAAATGTGTGAAGATTGATGGAGTCGCTTACGAGCCTGATTACGGAAGTGTCAGCTTCTGTGCCCGCCGGCGGGCTACTTCCTTGGAGAAGGTGGAACTTACGTTTTGTCAGAGGAACGCCTAGGATCGTAACTGGCGTAAATATTGGTTATATGTCAAGGTGCCTTTGGTGGAGACCACTTTGGAGGATGGCATGAAGCAGATGAGTTTTCCTCTCCATGGCCAGATTTCCCCAAGCAATTTTGTTTCTTGCCCTTCCTTTGATTCGAAGGCGCCTGGCTATGACCGATGTGAGAGTGCTTTCTTTAAGGTGAGTCGCATCAGTGGGAGCAGCGGCCTTATCGAAGAAGGCCTTGCCAAGGGGGTTAATTTTCTTTCGGCTGACTGAAAGCCTTTCATTGTTGATTTTAAGGAGTATCGAGGGGTACCTCATGTTTGTTTCCCTCACTTCGGTGCAAAGAAACCAGCGCATATGTCGGATTACGCTTTCATTGAGTCCATCGAATTGATGGCCAACTCAATTCCTATGGTTTATTCACCGAAGGAGCATGATAGTGGTGTGGAGCTCCTTGGAGGATATCGTTTAAATAGAGTTTTTGATGAGATGAAGGTGAGCTATCCACAGCGCGCGGCTCCTGCCAAGGCTGGGAAGAAATTTCTGGATGTTGACCATCCGAGTGTTCCCCCGAAGACGAGATGAGATCGTGGCAAAAGGGGACGTGCTTCTGGCTGTACCACTGGCGGAAGGCATGATGATGCTGATGACGAAGCCGGGGGTAGCCGTGTGGCAGCTTCTTCTGCCCGAGGAGGTCAAGCGAAGCCCCGAGGCTCCAAGACGGCCCCGACTGGCAAGCGGGCGTCTACTCCCTCGCTTGAGGCTGCTAAGCAGCAACGACTGAGTGGTGGTTTGGCCATAACGCCGATTTCAAGCGCTCCTCCCCCTCCTACAGCTTCGACCGCGCCTGTTGTTTCTGCCGCTGCTCCCTCTGTTCCAGACCTTGATTTCGGTGGTTGGTTATTTTTATTTTGTTTTACTTTATTTCTCCTTCATTCTGTCATTTGTTTTTCTTAATTTGTTATTCTTCTGTAGTTAAAATTTCCACTGGTCCTGTTCTTCGGCTTCGGATTTTGGATTGAATCGAAGACGATGACAATGTCAGTTACAGTCGCCTTCCGGATGAAGATGAGCCTAAGGATACGGCCTCTGCTGATCCTGAAATTTCGTCAGCTCAGGTCGAATCTTCTTCGATGGAGCTTTTGGCTCAGGCGGCAGCTAAGGCTCCATTGGAGACTATTCCTGAGGAGGTAGAGAAGACCAAGTCCATTGCCATTGGAGATGAGAGCGCCAGCCAAGATATTGAAACAGCTGTTGCTTTGCCTGTTGTGCAGGTTGGCACTGTTCAAGCAGAGTCATATGATGTGCAGGTTGTTAGTGCCGGAACTAGGCCTAACCCTGCGGAAGGTAGTTTTAGCTCCTTCTCTCCCTGAAATGACTCTGAGCATTGAGGCTCCTTCTGCATTGGCACGGGGAATGAGACAAGTGATACAAAATCATCTGACCTTGGTGTAGGCGCAGGTGGTATTTCACAGGAGGCTTTTGTTCAGCGCTTACGTCAGGATGGGCTTCGTTCAATGGATGATATGCCTGATTTTTTTCTAGATGGTAACTTTTCTTCTTCTTTTTTTACCTTTGTTTGCGAGGTTTATTTCCTTCATTTCTCATTTCTTTTGCTTGCTTTGGTGTAGAGTTTGAAAATACTGTTAAAGACTTTGACTTGGACGCTCTCGCTGGAACGTGCATTACCAGGAACATAAAGGTGATTTTAGCTTTTTCTTCATGTATTTGCTTCTGATTTTTGCGATTGACTTCACTAAAATTGTGCTTTTGCTTTGTAGTCCATGATTGCTATGCATGAGCTCTTCGAACGCCTTCCGCTCCGTCTTGCTAATATCGAAGGAGAGAGAGCTGAACTAGAGTCTCTGCGGAAGGAGCGTGAAGAGTGGGCTTCTCAATGCGCTGAGCCTGATAAAATGAAGGATTCGATTGAAGCTGAGAGGGTTCAGCTTCGTACTGAGCGGGAGTCTGCCTCTTCTGAGGTTTCATCCCTTAAAAGTCGAATTACTTCTCTCGAGGCTGAGCGATCCCAGAATGCCGATACAATTGAGGGGCTTCGCAACAAGCTTATTGGTGATGCCGAAGTTGTTCACACTTTGAAGAATCAACTGAAAGGCTTGGAGGGGGAAAAGGAAAAATTTTCTGCTGACGCTGAAAACTACAAGCGGGAGCTCCTCACTATGAAGGACTTGAATAATTCTTTGAGTGATGAAGCCAAACGGCTTAAGGGCACTGTTGAGAAGCTTCGTTCTGATAAAGAAAAGATAGAGCAGGATATTTGGGCCAGAGGGCTTAAGGTTCATCGTGAGTACGAAGCTGCTCTTAAGTTATACGGTGCAGAGCCCCTTGCCTTCCCCAGCTAGGATTATGGTCTTGACAAGTTTTTGACTGGCTTGATGATGAGTTCAACTTTCTGCCAGAAGTTTTGTCCAAGGTTGGGGATTATGCAGCTTAGACTTTTGGGTCAAGGCTGTTCTCATTACAAGGCATTCTTGAAGAGAGAATATCAGTTTCCTTCTGCTCAGAATCTAGACGACAAAGAAGTGTTCAACGAAGCTATTTTGGCTACTAGGACCCTTTTCTTGAAGAAGTTTTGGGCTGCAACCGGTCGAGAATGTGCTCGTCGTACTGCACATGACCGTCTTGCCAAGGTTAACTTCACCTATGGTTTTTGTTGTTATATTTGTTTTTTGAAATGTTTATTTATTCCTTTGACAGCTTATCCTGTCGCAGGCAAAGGAGCTTCTTGCCGTGGAGGCACAATGCAAGGCCGAAGCCGATGCTGCCGCCGCTGCTGCTTCTGCTGGGACTTCTGCTACTGGTGCTGGTGCTGGAGCTAGTCAAAGTGCTACTGATGCTGATCCGAAGGTTTAGCTTCGTTAGATCAGAATTTGTTTGAAAACTATGTTAAATTTAGTAGGTTTTGAACTTGTAAATTTGTACATATTCAAATCCCTGGCGAGGGAGATGTCCTTGAACTTGCTCCTCTAGCCATGCGAGATGGTTCTCTTTGTATTTCCAGCTTCGCCTGGAAAGAATATCGACGGTGTTATCCGAGATCTACGCTGAATGATTTTGTAGAATTTTGTCATGAATTTTATCGTCACAACGAGTTCATTGTTTTCGCCTTCTTCACTTCTTTTATTGCTCAAGGTTCCGAACGAATTGAGCTTGCTGCAAGAAGAAACACCGAAGCTGTTTCTTTGGATATTCCAAAGACAGAGCCGATGGATCTTAGCCCCGTTGAAGATTTTGCTTGTGTTTACAATGCTCCCCATTTTAGATCCTCTGGCGAGGAATTCTATGGATATGTCTTTGAGATGTTTTGACATCCATTTGTAAGTACTGTTTGTAAATAACTTAAGTGAGTGTATATGTTTGGTTGAAGGCGCATGAATGAATGGGAGCTTGATTTGTCTTCGGTTTTGAAAGAAATGCCTCCTCCCCCCAAAGCGAGTTTATATTTTTTCATGCATATTCGATAGCCTTTTACTTAATGCGAAGCCATTTCTGCGTGTGAATGTACTTGTGTGTGAAAAGGTAAACTCGATTTGTATCCATTTTTGGAGGAAATGCCTCCTCCCCCCAAAGCGAGTTTATATTTGCTCATGAATGCATTCGATCGGCAAACACTTTATTTGTTAGATGCTAAGTTCGTTTGAAGCCTTTTGCTTTTTGGATAGAGACGACATGCTTTTAGCTGGGGTACATTTTACTCATAGAATATTTTTGATAGAGAAAACATGCTTTGAGTTGAAGCCCCTTTTACTCCTTAGAGTAAGCATTTTAAGTAGAGAAAACATTGTCTGAGCCGAAGCCCCTTTTACTCCTTCGAGTAAGCGTTTTTAATAAAGAAAACCTTGTTTGAGCCAAAGCCCCTTTTACTCCTTAGAGTAAGCGTTTTTAATAAAGAAAACCTTGTTTGAGCCGAAGCCCATTTTACTCCTTAGAGTAAGCATTTTTAGATCTGAATTGGCCTTACCTTTGGTAGGGTCAAATTAGTTCTATTTGGGTTATCGAATACCGGCGATTTGGTCGAAGCCAATCGCTTTTGATGCAACCTTTTATGGGGAATAGCTCATTCATATATTTCACATGAGTTACATTTAGCACCACCTCGTTAAAAACTTCACCCCTTGATAAGGGTTCCCCTATGAGGAAAAGAGTACATGCTTTTGAAAATAAAGAAAAGGTCTACACTACTTATTGACTCTGTTTATAGATCACGAAGCCAATTTTTACATATTTTTTTTCATAGATAGTACCTTCGCAAGCTGTCTGCATTCCATGAATGCGGCAGCTCATTGCCTCCTTCGTCGCATAATAGTTTGAAGGGAGTAAATTGAGTTGCTCTTGATGTGGTTGTATTATGAGCTCAGATTACCTTTGGCACTTCTACTACCCATTTGACTTTTTTCTTACAATTTGCTAGGCACTTTCTGATGGCTATGAATATGATGGCATTTGCTCTTTCAACTGCGCCATTGGATTGTGGATGGTATACCAATGCGAATCTTGCCTTCGTCCCAATGGACATGTGTTGACGCTCGTTATTAGTACACTTTTAGTGCTATTTAGGTGGTGGTTTTGGACTAATTCATATACTAATCCGTCACTTGGCACTTGAAATAACCCCGTTTTTGCATATACATGTATTTTTGGAGGATTTTGGTTTACGCAGGTATTTGAGCTATAAATGAGCACTTTTGGACGAAGACCAAGGTCATGCATAGCATGGAGGAATATGAAGGCCAAAAACCTTATAAAACTCGGATTTCGTTCGCTCTCATCTATGGTGAACCAACCTTCAAGAATGAGGAAGGGCAAAGACTTGAAGATAAGGCCGGATGACTTCGGGATCAAGGTGAATCAGGCAGACATATGGAAAGCTATCAAGACCCAATCTTATCCCGAAGCAACCGACGTCAAATACCCACATGCACTGGCAAATGAATTCCTAGAGGATCTAGAAGCTTGCATGCAAAAGATGAGACCGAGGGGCCATAAAAAAGGCCTAGGCCGGCCGGCCTAAGGGGGCCCGTGCGGCCGGCCTAGCCTCTTTCTATGCCGCCTCGGCCTCCCTTTCGGCTAGGGTTTCCTCGGACTATTTATAGCCCCGATACCCGAAGCCACGTAGATCAATCCACCAGAACTCAACAAAACCTAGGGCATACACCAAAAGGAGATGACGGCCGCCGCAAGTCCTCGAAGTTGTCTAGGGGATGGCTTAGGCCAACCTTAGCCGCCATGGCCTCCCTTCGTGGTTGTGCCATGGTGGAGTTCAAGAGCTAGTTGGAGTCATCAATGGTATAAACTTGGTGGTGATGATTCAAACGTATCTATTATATGAGTAATGTTCTTCATGTCATTCGATCCCTTAGCGACTCAATGTCTCCTTCTATGCTTTCTACCTATCATGAATATGATTGTTTCTTAGTCTAATCCTTGGTTAGACTATATAGCATGCTTTATGTAATCATGGTGATTAGATCTAGTATGTTGACTCTTCATGATATCTAGACATGTTCACTTGTGGACATGCCCTTGTAACTAACCACATCGATAGGGAGATTCGTGACAGGGTGTGATCCCGTATAAGTGGTGTTCTCGGGAGGTTGACCGGAGGTAAGAGTTTAAAGATTGCTTTGGATGAGATGCTTGATGTGCTTACTCTTATTTGCTAGAACTACAACTAGAAGATGATAGGCCCATTTATCCTTTGGTTGCTTTTTACCCTCGCCTATGTTTTTGGATGTGATCAACCTATACACTTCATTCACAGCTTATAGGTTTACCCCTTATATGCAACCAACGCTTAATGCTAGGAATAGATCAGTTAGATTAGATGGAAAACCCTAGTAAGTTCATTGTCGATCCATGGATTGATAACCTTGGATGGAATAGTCTAAGTGAAAAAGCTACGATGATCCATGCGCTTGCGGTTCATAAGTGGCGCATCTATGGACCGTCAACAAGCTTTTCTGGTGCCGTTGCCAGGGATCGACAACTCGAACCCTAGGGAGATCTATCTAATTTTTTGGACTAACCCTAATTTTTATTATTGCATATACCCTTGTTTTCTTGTTTGTGTTCTTGAAAGCAGGTGGAAATCTAGACACAAAGCGATCGAGAAGTTCTCAACATCCGGACTTCGGCAAGTCCAATCTCGCTCAAACAAGTTGATGGCTATGTCAAGATCCGCTCTTTAGTGGTAGGTGCTAACTTTTGTTAGTGGCCCATCATCCGCTATCGAGCCTACACACAAAACAAGTGAAGATGAATAAGGTATGCTCCCGTGTCAATTAATCTTTAAGACTAATGTCTCTTGGAGATTTCTTTGTTCAAGCTATAGGTGATGAATCATGCTCCAAAGAAGTCGTGAGATCTAATCATCAACATCTCTGGAAGGTTGCTGTTGAGATCAGTTTTTCGCCCATGATCAGAGAAGTAACATTGAGGAAAATTAGAAAATATGGAGCTCCATCAAGTCTTCTTTCCAACGCATCAAGAATCGTAAATTTTGGAGATCGGTGCGAGGAGTTATAATAAAATCTTTCAGCACTACACGCTCTGAAATCGCTCTGGACAGAACGTGATGCCGGAGTAAAATAAGCATAACTCTTTCATCCGGATTCCGTTTGGAGTGAATGAGCACTCGTTAGAAAGATAATTTGGTGCAAATTGTAATGGAGTAGAAGTTTGGTACATGTTCTGCACTGGGTGAAGAGAAATTGAATGAAGAAGAGGCAGCAGTAGACAACGGAGAAGGTGATGATGATGTTAAGGGATGATTGGAGGGTTTTATGCACAAAAGATGATGATTTGAAGTTGATCAAGACTGAAGGCAACAAGATTAGAAGCACCATGACACCATCATTCTTCTCCAGTAGGATGCTCACGAAGTTTCTAATTGAGTGATGCTACCAACGAAGGAACCGCTCAGATCATCGACACAAAGCACAAGAGCCCCCTATGATCCCGGCACCATGGGTAAAGCAAGAGCTATAGAAAAGACACATCATTAGAGCTATGCCCCTCACTGGTGAACCAATGTTGATGACCTTGAAGCCTAAGGATGCACAACACGACACTCCAAAGACCACAAGATCAAGATCATCAACATCTCCGGATCAATTCACAAGAAGATACTGTTCATATCAAAATTCTGCACAACCTCTGAAGAAAACAACAGAACATTTTTGGGTATTTAAAAGCCCCATGAAGTTCCGGTTCCAATGAATCAAGAACCAAGTCAATCGGAGATTCCTACAAGCGGTTATGAACAAAATATTGAAGGTCGTGCATTCTGCAAATTTTCTGGGCAGCACGCAGCGCTAAAGTAAAATTGGCATAACTCTCTTATTTGAACTCCGTTTAAGATGAATGACCACTCGTTGGAAAGGTAATTTCATAAAATTTTCAATAGAATATATTTTGATATATGTTCTGTTCTGGACACAGGGGAAAATCAATGAAGAATAGGCAGGAGCAACTTGATGAGAACAAGGCAGAGGAGATAATGATGACAACAATGAAGAGGAGCTTGGGCAATGCTTTCATCGAGCGTACATGATCAAATTCAGAAGCTTAGAACAAAACGAAGACCCCCAAGAGCATTGGCATATGAAGACATAAGCCGGCGACATTCAATACATGAAGATGTTTAAAGCAAACCAAGATGGATTACAAAAGGGCAACATCAAGCTGCATTGATACTTCGGATTCTTGCACGAAGGACCATGGCTTCACAACAATGAGAAGGTATGTGAGAAAGTCTAGCTCTATGACTTTAAATGAAGCGCTTTGCGGGAGGCAACCCGATCTTTTGTTTATTATCTATATAAGATGACAGTCTATATTGTGCTCTTTAATCGAATCGTCAAGTAACATTATACCATTGCTCTAATAAATGCCACAACTTTATGTTGTATGATCTAAATGTTATTGAGAGAGCACTTTGTTATTTGATCTAGGAAAAACTTGTAGATCCTTTTGTGTGTCTATTGCTATTAGTGTTTAGAGTCTTTTTAAAGAGATATATGAAGTATGACACCACCCTTTGATTCTAAACTTGTGGCTAGTTGACTTAGGCTAACTTTTGTTTTGTTTTTGGACCACCAAATCATATCATTTCATTTTGTTCATCCATTTCATGGTGCACTTCATACCATGTTGTTCTCACCCTTGCATTGTATATTTGTTTTGCTCTAACCTTTTGTTAAACCCACCTAAGCCTTCCTATCGCCCCCGCAAAAAAAAAAAAACTGGAGCCGACAAGGATACGATCGAATTGTGTTGATCGGCTTGCTGCACCATTCAGATTAGCCAAGTCTATCTCTATTTCTTGTCCTAACTGAAAACTTTAACTAGCCTCCCTACGAGATCCTAAACCCTTAGGAAAACCTCTCATACCTATAGCCATCCAAAAACCTTAGGTTTTTCCACCCAATGAAACAACCTTTGTTTTTCTTTTTTTCAACCACCTTAGGTAGATTTTCTAAGCTTGACTTCTCTCTTCAAAATTCTTGTTTTAAGCCAAAAAAATAGTATACCCATGAACCTTCCCCTAAACCTCGTTAGCTAGGTTGTTCGGTTCTTTTTGATGAATGATTTTCTTGTCGACAATGCTTCACTTCTTATGAGGTGGTTGGCCAAGCTTTGTCGCTCTAAGCAATTACTTTTTGAATGAACTTGATTGCAGAACAACATCGAAAGACCATTCAAACCTCGCTAACCCTTGTTTTTGCTAACTCTTTGCATTTGCATTTTGCATCCATTCCATCGTTTCATCCTGCATTTGTTAGCTTGGCTCGTTCACGAAACTTAATGATGAATGCTTTCATATCCATGTTAATGCTTGCGCAGCATTTTCCCTTTACGATCTTGTGTAAACATGGTGTTTAGACATGATCACGGACAATCATCATTTAGTTTTGTAAGCCTTGTTAGCATTTACATTGTATTGGTTGGTTTATAAGCTTTGCAATGCGCTTAATTTTTCTTGTGCTATAAGGAAATATTGACCTTGGGATAGACATGTGTTTTAACCTTGGTTAATAGATCTTTATGACTATGGAGAAATTCGGCAATGTAGTTGTAAACATGGTGTTTAGAACTAGGTGTAAACATTGTCTTTGTTTATATACTTTTCTCTCATTTGCACACTCACTTTGCACGCACGCACACCTATTAGGTTTTTATTTTTCTCTTTTACTAGGTTAATTATGCCACAAGTCAAGGTGTTAGGGATGTCATTAGTCGTTGGCATTTGCTTGTACTCCCGACCATCACCCCGGGGGTAGTTTGTGCATTTCAATTGTTTTGTAGGCATGACGAAGGAATCCCATGAATTCATGATCAAAGTTGCAACCAAGATCGTTAACATCTCTGAAGATTGGAAGGGACGCTGTTGTTTTCATCAAAATTCTGCACATGTTCATAGGCGTACAAGAAAGGAAAAGTTGATACTAAAAAGCTCCATCAAATTCTCATTTCAACGCATCCAAGAACAATGAATTTGAAGACCCACACAAGGAGATACGATGAAAACATTGGGCACTGCGTGTTCTGAAATCAGCTCGGGACAGATTGCAGTGCTGGAATAAAAATAGGCAGAACTCTTTTGTTCGAAATCCTTTTTGGGCAAATGATGACTCGTTGGAAAGAGAAATTTGTGCACTTTGCAATGGAGCAATGATTCTGTACATGTTCTGTTCCTGAAGTAAAGGAAAAATTCATGGAAGATGAGGCAGCAACAAAGACAACAAGCAAGGATGTGATAACGATACGAGGAATGATTGGGACCATGGCTTAGTGACAATGGGAAAGGGTTGAAGGAAAATTAAGGCAAGAAAGGTGAAGAAGCATAAAGATAATCTCCAAACACGTGGCGGAAGGACTTCAAGAATCACATGACGGTTCATCATCTTTTTCCACGCTTAACATCATGCTAAGCATGGGGGAGGACTTGTTGGATGAAAAGGAAAAGGCCATATGGAGTACAATGACCATGTTCACTACAAGATGCTCGTAATTGTTATTCCATGCTAAGCACAATGCTTAAGCATGGGGGAAGCTGCGCTACACTTCATTGCAAGCATTGAAAAGGACGGTGTCAGATTTATGGACCCGGCATTCCACACAGGGTAGCCTACGTGGTTGATTTGTTGAGAGACAGATCGAGGATCACAAGTCGATGATAACACAAGACGCAAGAATTGAGCAGGTTTGGGCTGTCAAGATGACGTAATACCCTACGTCCTGTGTTGGGTGTATGTATTGCTGTGTGTGAAGTTCCTGAAGGATCTCCGTAGTTTGGTTCTAGTCTCGTGGTGTGGATTGGCTGTTGTTGATCGTGTTGATCTCGTGTTCTGGAGGGGGGTCCCAAGGCACCTTATATAGCCCGGTTGCCTTGAGTTACAAGTTGGCTAGAGATCGTAACCTATCCGGAATAAAAGGATCCGATCCTATAACGATTACAGATATCTTTCCCTAGAATTCCAACTAGTTTATCTTGATCTCCGATCTTCTTGCGAAGCACGCCGTCTCCTTCCTTGTCCCGCGCATTATCGTACCCAATCCGGTTTGTCCGACTGGTGGGCCTCCCGACTGGTGGGCCATCCAGTCTATCAAGCCGGCCCGATAGCACTCGGATTGGGCAAACCCTTGCTGGTTAGGCCAATCCGCCTTCTGCGTACCCCTGGGGGTCTATCCCCAACAAGCCCCCCGAGTAGCACGTGGTTGAGCGACAACCCGGCGAAGTCGTGCTATCTGCTGAGCTTCAAGCTAGCTGCGGTTGGAAGCTAAACCGTGTGATACTGGAGAGAAAAGAGAGCCGTCTGCAACGGATGCACCGCGAGGTGCATCCATTGGCCGTAGCCCCCGAGCCTTGAAGCGATTCCGGAGGAATCGGTCCAAGGGTTTGTAGCCTTGTTCTGATCATCTTCGTCATGGTAGCCAGTCAATCAACGGATGCGCCGTGAGGTGCATCCATTGGCCGTAGCCCCGAGCCTTAAGGCGATTCCTCAGGAATCAGCTCAAGGCTTATTGGAGGAGCATTTCAGCATTTTCTTCTGGCATCAATTTTGGCGCCAGCCCCCAATCGTGAGGGTCAAAGCATGCCAACAGGTCACTCCGGCGCCAGCCCCCAAGCGTGAGGGCCGAAGCACGCCGAGTAGTCGTCCTGGCGCCAGCCCCCGAGCGTGAGGGCTGAGGCACGCCGAGTAGTAGTCCCGGCACCAGCCCCCGAGCGTGAGGGCTGGGGCATGCCGAGTAGTAGTCCCGGCGCCAGCCCCCGAGCGTGAGGGCTGAGGCACGCCGAGTAGTCGTCCGTACCCTGCCGCAAAAGTATAGTGCAAAGGCGGTATATGGTGCAGTAAAAATACAAATCCGAGAGAAAGGGTATTCTGCAATGTATGAAAATGAATCCTGCTTCTCGCTTTTAAGTCTTTTAATTTCTCTGGGTAGTTAGCCTGCTACGTTTATGCACCTGATCCCCGATAGCCATAGTCTGTAGCGCAGGGAGCTGGGCCGCATGCACGGCGTAAGAGCGTAGGCGTACGGAAGAGTCGAGGTTTCACGAATTAAGGCATGTGCTGCCCGAGTACTTTAGCGACTTGTATAAAAGCTTACGAAACCGACAAAACTAATTGATTTAATACTTAGCTCGGCGGACGATCCGAGTCCTTGAGGATTCCCTCTTCTTTCGGATACCCCAAAGATGTCATAGACGGAGGAAGGTCATTTCTGGCATGCGGCGACAGGAACAGTTTTCCCCGTGAACGCACAGGGCACTCCCTTGGTCGAGTGAAACCAAAGGCGATAAGGATGACCTGTGCGCTTTGGGTAGAAAAAGGACGCGTGCCTCGGAGCTCACGCACTTCACAGTGCAAGGTGGTTTCTCGTCCCTAGGTAGCCCGAGGCTATAAATACTCACCGGGAGCCAGAGCTGCCACCCAGAAGCGAGTATGTATGGGATCCTTGTGGCGAATATGCTGGAGGCTCATTGCTGGGTTCATCCACTGGGGAAAATCCATGGAGTCATAAGAGCGTGGTGCTGGAAGAGTGCTTGCGATGTACTTGAGGTGTTGATGAGCGTCTGGATGCTGCTCCGTTGGCTCCTTGCCTTGCCTTCGGTTTAGGTCTGTTAGGGCGCAACGCCCTACCAAACCAAGGGGTACCCGGAGGCATTCACTCTCAAACCTCAAAAGGGGCTGCCTCGTCGAAGGCTGCAGTGGCGCTACAAGAGAGCTTGCGATGAGCTCATGCGGACAAAGGTCGCTGCGCACACAGCATTTGGCGTACCGGCGGGTGCCCCAAGCCGTCTTCGTGACGGTAAAGTTTTTTTGTTCCTTGTAACCGGCGCATGACCGGCTCTGTCGTAACTGTATAATCCGCAAAATAACCCTTCTTCTTGGTTGTCTCGAAAATGGAGCTTCTGTGTTCCTTTTCTTAACTGCGCCAGCCCCCGAGCTGTTGAGGGTTGATGGCGCTCGTCTGATTGCAGTAACTTGTTCGCAGCGTCAGCCCCCGAGCGCTTCGGGGTTGATCGAGCCCGAGTGGCACACTGCCTTTGATGCGGCGCCAGCCCCTGTGTCTGAGGACTGGTCGAGCCTTAATGGCACGCCACTTGTTTTGCAGCGTTGGCTCCCGAGTGGTTCGGAGCTAATCGAGCCTGAGAGGCACACTGTCTTTAATGCGTCACTAGCCCCCGAGTCCGAGTGCTGGTCGAGCCGTAGTGGCACGCCACTTGTTTTGCAGCGTTGGCTCCCGAGTGGTTCGGGGCCAATCGAGCCTGAGAGACACACTGTCTTTAATGCGGCGCCAGCCCCCAAGTCCCAGTGCTGGTCGAGCCGTAGTGGCACGCCGACTTCTTCGCCTTGCCCGAGTGCATGGTGTCATTTTTTACCGTCGACGCTCCGAACGTAACGGTTCATGAGGGCGTTCAACGGCTCTTTTTACCGTTGCGCTCTCATCCGTTAACCACGCCGTCCTGCGGTAATTTCGGGCATTGTGGAGTGCTATAAAAGGCGAGAAATAGGTCAACGGGAAAATCCCTCCGTTTCCAGATTCGATTCCCCCTTGCTCCATTCTTCATTCCGCCGCCACCAAAAACTCTCTCTGCTTCTAGATCCGCTCCGCGGATTTAGCCACCACGGGGAGCGTAGCCTCGCAGATGCGAACAAAGGTCTCCGTGCCCAAAGCCATGGTGCCGAAGAGGAAGCTCGCCGACCTCCCCAAGTCAGAGAAGATCCCCTCCCCCGCCGTCGCATGGGTACGGGGGAAAGTAATCGAGGAGATCTTGGAGGAGATGGTGGAGCGGAGTATCCTTCCGCCTCAAGCAGTGGCGGAGTGGCGCCCAAGTGCCGGGGAAGCCTTCCCGTCGGAGAACTCCGGCGAACTGGTGCTCTTCAAGCCGTTCTTCGAGGCGGGGTTTGGCTTGCAGGCGGGGGCTTTTTTTCGAGGTCTGCTCCACTACTATGGGATCGAGGCTGTCCACCTCAATCCGAACTCAATCATGGCCATCTCTGTCTTCATCCACCTATGCGAGGCCTACCTGGGGTTTACTCCCCACTTCGACCTGTGGAGGTACCTCTACTGCTTGAAGCCTTAGCCAAGTGAGGAGAAGATGGTGGTGGTGGGAGGTGCCGGATTCATGCTACGCTAAGGCCGGAAGGACCAGTACTTCGACATCGCCCTCAACACCTCCAACAAGGGCTGGAAAGCGGAGTGGTTCTACATCGGGAACCACGCGCCAATGATCCCCTGCCATCGCGGAGCGCGTCCGGAGATCAAGACCTGTTAGAATGATCTTCCTGCGGGTCACCAGATGCGCGAGGTGGAGGAGCTCCTTGGGATGATCAAGGAGCTGAAGAATCAAGGTTTCACGGCGGTCGGCGTCGCCTGCAATTTTAGCCGGCGGCTGGTTCAGCCGATCCAGGAGAGGAAGCATCCGGGCTTCGAGTACTCGGGCCGGGAGGATCCTACCCGGGGGGCCCGCCGGACGGTGGGCAAGGAGGAGATGAAGGCGCATGTAGGTGGCTTCTTCCTCTGCCATGTGTCGGAGAAGCATCAGCCGCGCCCATTCTCCTTGAAGAGGCCTGCTCCACCGGTAAGTTTTTGTTCCGAGTACTTTAGCGTGTTCATCTTGATGCTGGTTTTCAACCTTGATCTAATCGTCCGTTGGTAGTCTGATTTTGCGATTCCCCTGTCGCAGGAGCGGGTCTTCGATTATTTTTCTCCGTCTCCGCTTCCGGAGGACTCACTTTCCTGGAAGGAACACCCCCAGGTGATCAAGGCGACGCCCCGGCAGGAGGGGCAATTAGTCCACCTGCTCCTCGGGAGTGGGCAGCCAGCGACACGGAGGGCTCCCTGAGTGCTTTAGATGAAGATGTAGAAAAGACCCATCCACGGAAGCGGCGGGTGGCCGTGGCGAAAGTCGGGTCTCGTAGGGCCCGTGCTTCTGAAGCGGCGGCTTCCGGGGTCGGCGATGCAGCTGACAACGACTCGGCGGCATTTCCCGATGAGGCGCCCTCCGTCTGGGAAGCAGTGGCGCACACGGCGCCGCTTCCCAAGCGAAAGCGCACAAGAAAGGTGACTGCAAGGAAGCCGGCTGCTCAACCGGCCAAGCAACCAGTGGCGGGTTCGGACGCTGATGTTGATGAGTCGGGACAACCTTCCCGGTCATCGTGGAGGAAGAGGAAGAGGAGAAGGATGAGGCAATGTCCGACTCCTTATTCCAAGAGCAGGAGCACGCCCGGGCCATGGGCGTGTCAGTAGAAGAGAAACGGCGGATGGTGGAGGAAGCCGTTGTCCAGGCTGCCGTGGATGCCAGGCCAGCCTCCAATCTGGGGACCAGACCAATCCTGACAACGGCCACGGCGCAACAGCGACCCAAGCTTCCGATCTTGCGGCCTCACGTTGTTGTGGTGAAAAGTACCCAGTAAGTCTTTGTTCTCATGCTCCTTAGTAGGTTAGCTGTGCGTATCATTATTTCTGAGTTCCTGTTTTAACTGCCGATTGCTTTTTCAGCAAATCCTCTGATCTTGATGGTACGGCGGCCGGCGGGACGAGGTCATCGACTGCTACCCCGCGGAACCCGAGTTCCCCTCCGTCACATCCATTGGCACGCTGCCCTCAGGCGTGGCGCCCTGTGTGACGGATTCGGCCCAGGGGTCGATGACGCCGCAATCGGAGCAAACCCCGAGTGGGATTGCTCCGGGGGAGAACGTGGTGGCGCCCAGGACGGAAGACGTACGGGGTGGAGGGGAAAAGGCGGCGGTTTCCCCGAGTGGTGGCGCTGGGGATCCTGTAGTAGATTCTGCGGCGCCGGCCCCGCACGCAGACAAAGACGCCGCTGTTCAAGGAGAGGTCCAAGGGGAGGGCCTCCAAAAGCAATCGGACGCCTCGGGAACTATGACGGTTCCCGCGGTTGATGCTAGTGCGGCGGAGGAGGAGGCGGTGATTGCCAAGCTACAGCTCACAGTCGACCAGTCTCGGCGCTGCGCAGAGGTTTGTCTCCTCGTCTGCTTTGTTCATCTGTCGCTCTTCATTATAGGTTGCCTGAATTCTCTGATTTTTGTTAATTGGTGTAGAGGTTAGCCACGCTCCGGCAGTCGTGCCTCGAGCAGCTCCATGACGTGCAGTCGGTGCGACGGTGTGAGGCGGAGCTCAAACGGGTTAAGCGTCAGCGTGACATCGCCCAAAAGAGCTTGAACGACGCCGTCGTGCAGCACCGCTCAAATCTTCATGGTAAGGCCTTGTCCTTGTGACTTCCCCAGTGCTCCTTCTTTGCCGTCAAGTTTTGCCATGTACTTTTCATCCTAACCCGAGTGCTCCCCTGCTTTTTCAGAGAAGGAGATGGAGAGGGCCCGTCACCTTGGCGAGCTGAAAGATTTGCGTTTTGCGAATGCCAATCTGCAGAAGTCCGAGGAGATCATGGCGGGCAAGCTGAAGAGGCAGCAGGATTTCTAAAAAGGTGCGGACATGACGATGCTTCAGGCGATGTATACTATCCAGAATAACGCTCAAATCATAACAGGCTTGGAGCAAGAGCTGGCTTCGTCACACTTGGCCTTGACAGAGATCTACGACACGGCGAAGGACTTGCTGGACGCCGTTGCTCCGGAAGAGGGTGAGCCGACAACCCTCGTCGCCCGCCTGCAGGCCACGCCGTCCAGGATCGCCGACCTAGTCAAGGAGTCGGTGGTTGTGTGTGCGAACGATGCTCTTGCACGTGTTCGGACGCACTTCCCGCGGATTGACCTTGCACCAGTTGTTGATGGGGTGGCGGCAGATGCTTCAAGTGAGCAGATGAAGGAGGCACTGGCTCAAACTCGCCCGATCGCGGAGAAGGTCGGCGAGGCCCTCAAGCTGGAGTAGGATCCTGCGTGGTGGAGTAGAGTAGAGTACATTTTGTATGTACAAGTATTCAGAAACGAGTAAAATGGGAATATTGGATATTTTATCTCATGTTTTAAGGTTGCCCGAGTAGTTCTTTTGCTTGAATGTGCTTTTCCCTTCGCTTGACTTATCCTAAGTTCATAATGTCGAGAGCGGGTCCCGTGCACATGTAGAAAGGCTTAGGCGTCGTTCCAGGCCCGGTTACGCAGCATTTAGTTAGGAACTACTCGGAACGGAGTAATGCTGAGTGGTTTTGCTAAGAGAACAAATATCAAATGAAAAAGGGATATCTTTATTGAACTGGGTGATACATAGCTTTGTTATGGGTAGGATCGGCGTAAGTGCTCTATATTCCACGGGTGCGGGACTTCGGTGCCATCCTCGTATTGGAGTCGAAAAGTACCCGTACATATGACCAGGGTCACTATGAATGGTCCTTACCATGGGGCGGAAAGTTTGTGAGCTCCTGCTGTTGATTGCACTCGGCGTAAGACGAGGTCACCGATGTTGAAGTCCCGTTGCTGGACGTTCTTGTCATGGTAGCGTCGGAGTTGTTGCTGGTAACGCATGCTGTATGAGCGCGTTAACTCTATGTTCCTCAATGGAGTCGAGGTCCTTCTGCTTCTCCTTCCTCGTAATTGTCGATGTGCGGTGATCCGAAAGCGATGTCGGTCGGGAGGATTGCATTGGAGCCGTAGACCAGGAAGAAGGGAGTGTGGCCTATGGCACGACTCGGTTGAGTCCTGAGTCCCCAAATGACCTGTGGTAGCTCTTGGTGCCATCGTCCGGCGAACTTCTTCAACGGGTCGAAGATCCTTGCCTTTAAGCCTTGGAGTATCATGGCGTTAGCTCGTTCCACCTATCCACCCTGCACCTGGGATGGGGGACCGAGGCGTAATATACATCGATGCATCTGCTCTAGCAAAAATCCCAGAAGGCGGATGCGCTGAACTGCGTTCCGAAGTCGGTCATGATTCTGTTTGGGACCCCGAACCGGTGTGTAATTTCTTTCATGAAGGCGGCAGCTTGCTTTGACGTTGGAGTTCCGACGATGGCTTTGTACTCTATCCATTTGGAGAATTTGTCGATGGCGACGAGTATGTGCATGTAACCTCCCGGAGCTGCCCTAAACGGTCCCACCATGTCCAATCCCCAACAGGCAAAAGGCCACGAGGGCGGGATTGTGCGTAGAGCTTGTGCTGGAAGCTGTTTCTGCTTGGCGAAGAATTGGCACCCTTGGCAGCGGCGGACGAGTTCCTTAGCATCGGAGATGGCAGTAGGCCAAAAGAACCCGGCCCAGTATGCTTTTTCGACTAGTGTTCCTACGGCGGCGTGGCTTCCGCAGACTCCTGAGTGGATATCGTCAAGGATCTGGAGGCCAACTTCTTTTGTGATGCATTTAATGAACACTTGGCTTGTGGCGGCTCGTCGGTATAGGGCGTTGCCGACTACTACATAGTTCCTGCTTCGGTGTTCCAGAATCTTTCGTGCCGTGGGGCCTTCTGGTACCTTGTTATGGGCGCGGTAATCTATGAACTCGGCCATCCAATCTTCTTCGGCGTCAATGGTCATTACCTCACAGAGTTCAGGGGCAGGCTCTGATTTGTCTCCCAACTCCTTAACAGAGGGTTTAAGGAGGCCTTGCACGAACACACCCCGGGTACTTCCGCGCGTGTTGACCCCAGTTTGGCGAGTGCGTCAGCTGCAAGGTTGTTTTCTCGAGGAACATGATGATATTCTATTCCGTAGAATTTTCCCTCCTACTTGTGCACTGCCTCACAGTAAGCGTTCATACGCTCGCTGTGGCGATCCCATTCTTTGTTGACTTGGTTTATTCCGAGTGAGGCGGCGATACGAAGCCCGTGGAGGATTGCTTCGTACTTGGCGGCGTTGTTGGTGACGGGGAAACGTATTTGAAGGAGATATCGGAGCAGTTCCCCTTTTGGCGAGATAAAAACTACGCGGCGCCCCCGCCATCGATCATTAAGGAGCCATCGAAATACATCTTCCAGTGTTTGTCGCTAGTGTCTTCCTTTGCGTCCTGGCTCTCGGTCCATTCGGCGACGAAGTCGGTGAGAATCTGTGATCTGATGGCGAAGCGTGGGACGAAATCTATGATGAAGGAGGCGAGCTCGACGGACCATTTGATGATTCGTCCGATGACATCCCTGTTATGGAGGATTTCGCCGAGTGGAAATTGCGTGACCACCTTGATGCGATGTGCTTGAAAGTAATGGCGGAGTTTCCTTGACGTAATCAGTAGTGCGTAGAGTAATTTTTGCACTGGGGATAGCGCGTCTTAGATTCGCTTAGTACTTTGCTCACATAGTAGACTGGTCGCTGCACCCGTTGCACCTTTCCTTCCTCTTCCCTCTCCACGACGATCACAGTGCTTACCACATTAGTTGTGGCTGCAATGTATAGGAGCAGTGTCTCATCGTTGTGCGGGGCGGCGAGTACCAGCGGGTTGGAGAGGTAGTTTTTGAGGTCGGTGAAAGCTTGCTGCGCCTCCTGGTTCCATTCAAACTTGTCGGTCTTCTTGAGGATCTTGAAAAATGGCAAGCCCTTATCCCCTAGAACCTACTCAAGGCTGCCATGCAACCAGTCAGCTTTTGGATCTCTTTCTTCCCAGTCCGCAGTTTCATCCTCTGGATGGTATCTATCTTTTCTAAGTTGGCTTGGATGCCTCTGTTGCTGACGATGAAGCCGAGTAGTTTCCCTTTCGGTACGCTGAAGATGCACTTAGTCGGGTTTAGCCTCTAGTTGAGTCTGCGGAGTTTGCTGAACGTTTCGGAGAGGTCGGTGATGAACCCGGCTTCGTTCTTCGTCTTAATCACTATGTCGTCAACGTAGGCCTCGGTGTTGTGACCGATCTGTGTACCTAGGGTCAGGTTTATGGCCCTCTGGTGAGTGGCGCCAGCATTGTGGAGGCCGAACGTCATCTTGGTGTAGCAGTAAGCGCCAATCGGAGTAATGAAGGACGTCTTTTCTTGCTCCTCCTCCTTCAAGGCAATTTGGTGGTAACCGGAGTAGCAATCGAGGAAGCATAGGAGTACACATCCGGCGGTGGAGTCGACGACTTGGTCGATGCGGGGCAGGACGAAGGGGTCCTTAGGGCAGTGCCTGTTGAGATCCGTGTAATCAACACACATTCTCCATTCATTATTCTTTTTTCTTACAAGGACTGGATTAGCGAGCTAGTCGGGATAAAAGACTTCTCTAATCAACCCAGCAGCTAACAGCCTTGTAATTTCTACCCTAATGGCCTCCTTGCGGTCCTGCGCGAAGCGTCAGAGCTTTTGGCGAACTGGTTTGGCGTTCGCGTCAACCTTCAAGGAGTGCTCGATCATCTCCCTCGGAACACCCGGCATGTCTGATGGAGCCCATACAAATATGTCGGCGTTGTTCTGGAGGAAGGCGATAAGCGTGTTTTCCTATTTGGCGTCGAGCCCTGAACCGATCATGACGGGGCGTACTTCTTGGCCGGCTGCATGGTGGTCAGCCTAGCTCTTCTTTTGGAGGACTCGGGGATGGAGCCGGATCTCCCTGGAATGTCCTCGGATCGTTGACCACTTCCGATTGGAGCACGCTGCGTTCAATGCCGGTACAGAGGTTGAGCCCTTCCTTGTCGCATCCCTTGGCGGTGTGTACGTCGCTGTGGACGGAGAGGACACCGTTTGGTGCCGGCATCTTCATCAGCACGTATGTGTAGTTGGGAATCGCCATGAATTTGGCGAGTGCCGGCCTTCCGAGTATGGCGTGATAGGCGGTGGTGAAGTCGGCGACCTGGAAGTTGAGGTACTCGGTTCGGAAGTTACTCTGATCGCCAAACGTGACAGGGAGAGATATCTGCCCGAGTGGTTTGGAGCCCTTGCCCGGAATCAGCCCATAAAATGGGTGAGGGGAAGGGGCCAAAGCATCGAGGCCGATGCCCATATCCCTCAGCATTTGGGCGAAAATGATGTTGAGCCCACTTCCATCGTCGACGAGTACCTTGGTGAGGCGAGCATTGTTCACAATTGGGCTGAGCACCAAGGGGTACTCGCCGACGTCGGAGATTTGAAACCATTGGTCCTCCCTGGAGAAAGTGATCGGCTGCTCTGACCAGCGGAGTGGTTGGATCGGCGATGCGTAACAGGAGAATATCTCCCTGTCGCACACCTTCTCCCAGCGCTTGTCCTCCTCCTACGGCGGTCCTCCGAGGATGAAGTTCACCTGTCTGTCGACGTTCGGGAAAGTAGGGCCTGCGGGGGCCCCTTTCTCCTTGTCGCCTTTATCGTCGCCACGTGGCGGCAGCTTCCCTTCTTGCTTCTTGTAGGCGTCGGTGAGCCCCATGCAGTCGATCATATGGTGCTTGGACTACTTATGTATGGGGCAGGGCCCTTTAAGCATCATGTCGAACTCGGTGCTGAAGTTGGTCCGCGGGCGAGGGCCTCCGCGATCCATGGCAGCGATGGTGCGATCTCCCGAGCGCTTTCGGTCACCCACCCTGCTCGGCTCTAGTCGAGCTCGGCGCGTGTCCTCTTTCCTTGGTCAGTCTTCTCGGCGGGGCGGCCGATCGTCGTCCTGAGTGCTTCTCTTGTTGTAGTGGAGGCGAGTGGCTTCTTTGGCGTTGGCCAACTTGTTTACCCGCTCAAAGAATTCGCCGGAGGTCTTTGGCAGGTCCTCGCAAAGACGCTCGAAGACCACCGAGTCGGCGAGGCCGTCAAGGAAGTAGTGGATGATCTCGGACTCGGAGCAGCCAGGGACCAGGTTGCGGTTCTCCATGTACTTGTCGGTGTAGTCGCGGAGGCTCTCCCCGCGATTCTGCTTCACCTTCCCCAAGTCCCATGCTGTGCCTGGCCGGATAGAGCTGCCCTGGAAGTAACTCTTGAACTTGCGGCAGAGCGTGTCCAAGTTGTCGATGGAGTCGGGCTCGAGGCTGTGGAGCCAGCTTAGCCCCACCTTGGTCATGGCGACCGGGAAGTAGGCGCACATGGAGTCATGGTCACCGTTCACCGCGCGGATGGCGATGCTGTACGTCCGAAGCCACATTGTAGGGTCTGCCTTCCCATCGTATATTTCTACGCCTGTAGGTTTAAAGTTAGCAGGCATTCGAATGGATCTTACTCGGGCGGTAAACGCTGGGAAGCCGTCGCAGTCATTGAGGTTCTCGGTGTTCTCGCGTCCCAAATCAGCGGAGAGATCCTCAGGGCTGCGAGCCCGTGGCGGCCTGTGCTGCTCGAGTGGAGGCCCGTACTTGCGGTCGAACTCGCGGCGGCGCGTGGCCTCATTGGCCTCCAGTTCTCGGCGCAGGCGGGTGTCACGATCCAGCCCCGGGGCGCCGTGTTCGCGGTTGTACTCGGCGCGTCGTCGGAGCTCTTCTTCGTCCCTTCGCCGGTGGCGATCGTCAAGGTCCCTGCGGAGGTCGCGGTTGCGGAGTTGTTCACGGAGGTCTGGCTGGTCGACCACGCCTTGATCGACTTCATGACGGCTAGCCGACCTGCAGTGACGGGATGAAGAGGCGGCGGCCTTTTGGGCGTTGATCATGCCCGCGGCTGTGGTCAGCCTGGTCTTGATTCGATTGAGTTCTGGGGTTTCTGGGATCCCTTCCAGTTCATGATGCGCGGCAGCGAGGTTGGCTGACGTGGTGGCGTAGACGCCTATGCCGCCGATTTCCTGGATGAAATCATCGTTGAGGTTACGGGTGGCCCTGGGATTTCGGCGATCTCGTCGCGTGTCGCGGCGCTACCTTTTCTCCTTCTTTGCATGCTGCTTTAGCCAGTGCATCGGCTTCTTCATTCTTTGCCCTCGGGATGTATTCGATTGTGAAACCTTTGAATTTTTTCTCCATTGCTCGGACTGTGGTGAGGTATTTGATCAGCTCAGGCTGCTTTGCAATACTCTCTTTTTCGATGTGGTCTGCCACCACCTTCGAGTCTGTTTTCACAATGAAGCGCTGCGCCCCCAGCACCTTCGCTTTCCTGAGCCCCAATAGCACGGCTTCATATTTAGCAACGTTGTTCGTACTTCTGTCGCTGTTTTTGCAGAACTCTAAGTTTGCTGCATATCTCATTTTCACGCCCGAAGGTGATTGTACAATAGCTGCGATGCCAGCTCCTTTATCCCCCCATGCGCCATCACTGTGTACTAGCCAGTTTTCCTCTCTAGTCATATTCTGTGCCGAAGGCGATGTCCACTCGGCTATGAAGTCAGCTAGGACTTGTGATTTGACTGCGGTTCTTCGCTCGAAATCGACCACATATTCTGACAGCTCTGCAGCCCATTTGCGTATTCTTACTGAAGCTTCCTTGTTGCTCAGTAGCTCTTTAAGTGGTTGATCTGTCAGCACCTTAATATTGTGCCCCTCAAAATAATGCCTTAGCTTTCTGGATGCCATCACCACTGCATAAATCATTTTCTCAATTTCGGTGTAGAATAGCTTCGATCCGGCCAAAGCCTCAGAGACATAATACACTGGCTGTTGTATTTTTCTGCCCTCAATCAGTTTCTCCGCAATGAGTGCAACACTGACGGCTGACTGCGAGACTGCGATGTATAGCAGTAGCGGTACCTTCGGGTCTGGAATTGTCAGTTTTGTGAACTGCATCAGATATTGCCTTAGCTCATGGAATGCCTTCGACTGCTCTTCTCCCCATTCGAACTTTGATGCATTTCTGAGAGTTGCAAAGAAGGGTAAACTGCGCTCAGCTACCTTAGCAATAAATCTGTTGAGTGCTACAATTCTGCCAGAGAGTTTTTGCACATCTCTAATGCATTTTGGCTCTTCCATGTTGAGGATTGCATTGATCTTATCTGGGTTGGCTTCGATTTCATTGGCTCACACCAGACAGCCGAGTATCTTCCCTCTGGTCACTCCGAAGACACATTTCTCCGGGTTGAGCTTGAGACCCGCCTGTCTCATTCGAGCGAAGGCAACTGCCAAGTCTGAGACATGATCTTGTCTCTTGACGCTTTTGACCAAGATGTTATCAACATATGCAAGTATGGATTTGAATAGTTCTTCTTTGAATAAGGTGCTGGACATGCGGCAGAAAGTGGTACCAGCATTGCGAAGCCCCTCTGGCATTCTGATGAAGCAAAATGTACCAAGAGGAGTCATGAAGCTGGTTTTTTCTTCGTCTTCTTTTTTCATCCAGATCTGATGATAACCAGAGAAACAATCGAGGAGAGACATCATCTCACTTGCAGCAGCCTGATCAATAATCTTGTCAATTCTTGGGAGTGGGAAATCATCTTTGGGACATGCTTTGTTGAGATCGGTGAAGTCAATGCACATTCTCCACTTGCCATTTTTCTTTTTCATGGGTACAGTGTTTGCTAGCCATTTGGGATATTCAACTTCGCGTATAACGTTCGCATCGAGCAGCCTTTCCACTTCGGCCTTGACTGCGCTCACTTTTTCTTCGGACATTTTCCTCAGTTTCTGCTTCTTCGGCCTCATGTCAGGACTGATTGATAGTTTGTGCTCAACTATGCTTCTGTCAACGCGTGGCAAATCTTTGCTTAACCATGCGAAGACGTCTTTGTTATTTCTCAAGAACTCGATGAGTCTTTCTTCTTCGTCTGGCTCAAGATCTGAGCCGATGATGACTTTTCTATCGAAGACGTCAGGCTGCAATTGCACCTCTTTGGTTTCTGTTGCCCCTTGCATAGTTTTGCTGTCTCTCTCAGCTTTTGGCTTCTCCTCGGGTAAATGGGATCACTTTCTTCGAGGACATGGACTTTTCGCTGGCCTGGGGTGTTGGCATATTCAATTCTTCTTGCCTCTGTTTGGTCACCATAGACTGTGATGACCCCTTTGAGAGCTGGCATTTTCATGCACAAGAAAGCTTGCCTTATGATGATGTCGAAGGCATTTATGACTCCTCTGCCGAAGATAACATTGTAGTCGAAGAACATGTCAACGACGTCGAAGGTAATGAACTCTGTTCTTGCATTTGATGTGTCACCAAAGGATACTGGTAATGTGATTTTCCCCAATGTTGCGGTGCGCTTCCCCCCGAAGCCGACCAAAGGTGTGTCAGATGGCTCCAAGTTATCTGGGTTGATGTTTGTCATCGATCTGAGAGTCTTCACCAAGATGATATCAGCAGAGCTGCCTGTGTCCACTAGCACTTTCCCAATTCTCCAGCCAGCAATGTTGGCTTCAATCGACATTGCGTCATTGTGTGGAAAGTTGTGGAGTTTGAGATCTTCTTCGGTGAAGGTAATTGGCATGTGAGACCATTCCGACTTCTTGTAGGGACCGTCAACCGAGATGTTGTTGACCTGGTGAAAGTAGCTTTTTCTCTGCTTCTTCGTTTCGAAGGCAAATGATGATCCTCCAGTTATAGGCATAATGAGGCCGTAACTGGGCAAGGGATTTGCAGTGTTTGGGTCTTGCTGTTTTTGGGGAGGTGGAGGTGGAGGTGGTAATTCCTCTATCTTGATGTCTTTGTTTTGGGTAGGCTGGGTGTTTTGAGGGTAGAATTGTGGGTACATGGTCTGCGGGTAGTAATGTTGGTAAGTTTGAGGTGAAGGCGAAAATTGAGTCGCCATCGCGGTTGTTGGGTGAACAAAGCTTGAGTTTGTGGCTGGTGTTTGGTGGCGAAGCCAAAAATGGCTTCGTTTGGGTAGCTTGGATTTTTTCTGCTTTCAGTTTGTCGATAGTTCTTTTGATATCTCGGCACTGCTCTGTGCCATGGGTGTGATTTTTGCCATGATATTGACAAAAAAGCTCTGGTCCCGAAGGTGGACCTCTTCCTCTTCCTCGGCCTCGGCCGGTTCTTCCACCTCTTTGGGTAGGCTCATCTCTTTGATTCTGGAACTGGTTTTCTGGGAAGGTGGGTTTACTTTGTGGGAGCGAAGGCTGATTTCCACGCTCATGATGGTTTGGGATGGATAGTTTTGGTAGTGGTTTTGGTTGTAGTGGTGCTGCTTGTTTTGGGAATCATATTGATTTTTCAGGACGGCTTCTCTGGCAATCCTCATTCGATTGTCATTGTCAGATCGACAATACTTTTTGAACTCCTCATAAAGATCTCCAAGAGTTGCTGGTGTCTCCCTTGCAATGTGCTGAGCAAAAGGACCTGGCCGAAGCCCCTGAATTGCAGCAAATTTGGCGGCTTCATCAGGAATATGAGGAGCCTGAGAGCGGAGTCTGACAAACCTGCGAAAGTAGTCCTCCAGGGACTCCTTCGGTTGTTGGTGTAGAGTTAGCTCTGCATATGAGAGTGCCTGGTCTCCCATTATGCTGAAATTCTTGATCAATTCTCTTTTCAGATCATACCAGTTGGTGATGGATAGGCCCGTAAGCTTGGTGTACCAGTTCATTGCCGTGCCATCGCAGACGATGATGAATGATTTTGCCAACACCACATCATCTCCCCCTGCCGAAGCTATTGTAGCTTCATAGCTCATGAGAAATTGCTTGGGGTCGGTGAGGCCATTATACCTTGGTAGAGAGATTGGCTTGTATGAAGGCGGCCATCTTGCCAATTGTAGACTTTCTGAGAGAGGGCAGGTGCGATCAATGGGACGTGTATGCAGCACCTGAAAGCCAGTTTCCGATGTGGAAATGTGATTTGTTCCAGCACTGCCGAAGGCAATTGGATCGTTGAGTTCGGCTTGGAGTTGAGCAACTTGTTTCTTGGCTTTTTCGAGTTCTTCTCGGAGCTTCGCAGAGAACTAGTGGAGTTCAATCTTCTTTGCTTCGCCTGTCTTCCAACTGTTTCCTGACTAGCAGCAGCTGGTGGTGTTGTTCTTCTTCCTCTTCTTGCATTTGTTGTTGTAGCTCGAGCTGAGCAGCCTCGAGCTCTTTTTGCTGCTCGAGACGGCGAAGGAGGAGCCTCTCCTCCAGCCTGCGCAGCTTCTCTTCCTTTGTGAGAGTGTCTTCATTGAGTTCCGTTTCTTCTGTATCGGCTTCGGTTATGGGTGGTAGAGTAATTGGTGGGACTGTGGCTTGGGCATCGGCTTCGCTGGTTGAAGTCGTGCTTTGGTTGCTGGTGATGTTTTTTGGTATAGTCTTTTTTGGTGGCATGGTGGTGTTCGTGGGTTTCTTTCGTGCACAGCACAAGCGGTGGGCGCCAATTGTTGGGTTAGTGCCGAAGCCACTAAGCCCAAACAATAGCCAAGACAGAGAACAGAGACAAGCAACAATAAATTACTTATCAACAGTGTTCTCAGGAATCAGCCCTTTACACGTTGGTAGGAGGCCCCCTTTTATAGGAAGGTCAAGAGGCACTTTTTACATTCCCCTTATACCCCTGGAAATTAGGCATCATCCTCTAGACTTAACAACTTAGACTCCTCAGGGGCATAAGAGTACATTCATGTGTCACAATGTGAATGCGTAGACCAGCAACTCCGTCTTTGACTCGGTTTCGACTTGGTCCACGCTGCCTTCACCATGCGTCCAGTGACCCTTTGCTCGCCTTCACCAGCTGATGCCCGTCTGTCCGAACGACGCCTTCTCCTGGTCAGAGGAGAATAGAACGCCATGCCATCGCCCGGACTCGCCTTCGGCCTGTATAACAAGATGAATCGAGTATACACAATATTTGAACATTACCTTCGCATCTTCATAAAAGGTAGTTGGGTGTAGCGAAGACAATGAGAAGCCACACAATGCCTTCGCCTTAACCACAAATCGTTCGTTAGCGCCGGGGGCAACGTATTGTCTCTCGGCGTCTGATGACTCGGCGAAGGCAAAAGCCTTGCAGTTGTAGGTGGCGAAGGCAAATGCCTTGGGTTTACAATCAAGCCAACGGGTGAAAGGTGTTTCCTAGATAAGCCAGTCCCCCAACAATCTTAAATTGATTAAATACCGGCTCTTTTATTTGTGGAGGTTAAATGACTAAATTCTAGACCCACATATGCCTTATGTTGCTTTGATTTAAGTTTACCGATGATCTTACACCTTGTATTGTTTTATTTAAAACTTGATTCTTATGCTATCTACATTCGTGAATCTGTTGTAAAGTTCTACCTACCAAAGCCTTTACATATACATGATCTTTCATGATGAAACCTTTAGAATTGCAAACTTATATTTTGATGAGTTAGATTAAGATTGATTTCTATGGTTCGAGACTAAGAAGCTGGCCATTCCATTTTTGCGTACCTTCTTTTTGGTAGCCTTTCTATCCATGCATTGTGAGTTCTACACCGGAAACTTCACTGGATATCCACCCTAAACCCAAATATCTTTTTGTGATTACCTCCTTGACCAGAACCCACAATTGAGTATGGATCATTTTGCCGACCAAAATCCACAAGAATCGAGAGCTTAATTTAGAGAACATTAGTTTGGGAGGCATCGAAGAAACTCCCTGAAGAATCAAGTGATTTTCTAGAAGATCAAGATAGACTTTGTGTACTTACTTTAGCAATTATAAACCCTCACTTCTATGCTCGAGGACGAGCAATCGTTTAAGCATGGGGGCGAGGATGCTGAGTAAGTACAATGTTGCCAAAGGTTCCAAGGAGCAAAAAGAAAGAAAAAAGAGGAAAAGAAAAGAAAAGAAAAAATGATGATGAAAGAAAAATATGAAAAAGAAAGAAAAGAAAAGAGGGAAAATAAGAAAAAAGAAAGAAAATGCTCCTTGGTTCTTTTAGCTTCATCAAATTCCAAGTGCTTTGAAGAAAATTCCATACTCAATTTTCCAACCATGTGCAATCCGATAACGAGGACTTCATTTGTGCCTCAGGATCATCCACTTGCCATTTGCACATGTCAACCTATCTAAATGTGTGTGTTCCATCCCTCTCGCGTTCCAACATTTATTCTCCATGGCCTTTTTGACTAGTCTCACTACTAGGAAGTCAAGCAATAGCCACGAGCCTCCCCTTGCAACGGCACTCATGTGGATGCAATAGGGTTTTGTATTGCATCCAAACCATGAAATGGTGGTAATATGTAGTCATAATGCAACGGCATATTTTTGTTGCGATATGTATGGATTTTGGTTGCAAAAGAATGGGGTTACTGGAACCATTTTCCTCTTTCTGTTGCAATTGGTTGGGTGTATTGCCACGGCAATTCGGAGTTGCGTTAGTGATTCTAGGCGTTGTAAAAGAAATGTGATATTGCAACCTCATAAGGTCGCGTTGCTTTAGTTGACCACTATTGCAACCGTTTTCTTGCGTTGCATTATTCTTGGGTGGGGTTGCAAGTGGGCGTTGGATATTGCATCGACGGATGCCACTGGATGCAACAGCATGTTCATATTGCCACGGTTTTTTCTGGATGCAATAAAGTTCAAAGACGTGGCAATTACTAGATGCTTACTGCAAGGAGCATACTACGGGAAACCGGCTGTTTGCCGAGTGCCAGATGCACTCGGCAAAGCGTTTGCCGAGTGTAACACTCGGCAAACAGCACTCGGCAAACACTGCGACGGCAAAGAGCTGTTTGCCGAGTGCCTTTTCTCGGGCACCCGGCAAACCCTTTGCTAAGTGCTATTTGGCACTCGGCAAAATTTATTTTTTCCAGCGCTCAAAAAACCCCCCTTTGCCGAGTGCTATTTGGCACTCGGCAAAGTTTATTTTTCCAGCGCTCAAAAAACCAAAAATAATAGCAAAACAAATTTATTCCAACGTGGGAAGGCCTCCAACCATCCAAGCCATCAAATTGCAAGTCGCGGCATTTTTAGCGAATAATTCGCGCGCTACGCGGTCGGCGGGATTCGAACCCACAACCTCTCTCTCGCACGTGACCTTCTCTACCACTGCACCACACGCTCACTTGTGATTAGATATTGTTTTGATTCCTACCATATTATACTAAACTGAGTGTATATTGCTTATTTGAGGCTCTAAATGATTTCACATTAAAAACTTGTCAACTACAAAGTTTTATAACTTTTTGAAATCTACAAGTTTCATTTTGGTAGTTTCTCCATCCGAGGTCATTTACAAAATTTGAATTTCAAATTTGAGAACATTCAAACTTAGTTTTCGTTGACTATATGATTTCAAATGAAAAGTTGTCAATTACAAAGTTTCATAACTTATTGTGATCTACAACTCTTATTTTGACTGTTTCTTCATCCGAGGTCATTTGAAAAAACTCAAATTTCAAATTTAGAGAACTACAAACGTACTTTTCATTAGCAAAACAAATTCAAATTAAAAAATTTAAACTACAAAGTTGTATAACTTCTGAAGATCTACAACTTTGATATATGTCATTTCTTCATCCGATGTAGTGAGAGTAACATTGTTCACAAATCTTATAGATCTCTCTTATAGTTTCAGGAAACTCTACGAGAGATATAGATTTTGTGAACAACATTCATATGAATTTGTCGAATGAAGAAATGACCAAACTAAAAGTTCTACATCTTGAGAAGTTATCCAATTTTGTAGTTAAAAACTTTTTTAATTTGAATTGATTTACTACTTCAAAATGTGGTTTTAATTATGACTTTGCCAAGTGGCAAACAGTACCTTTAACGCAGAATATTGGGCCGCAATGGGCTGTGCGATGATTAGCTCGTTTTCTAATCTAACAAAAAAAAAGGAATCCACACCTTCCGGAGCCCCCTCAGTGACTCGGTCTTTGTTCGTAGGAGCAGCCGCACCTCGGTCCCTTGACCTCTCGCTCCTCCCGTGACCAAGCCGCACTCCGCAGGTCGCGCCGCCGCCCTGCGCCGACTGCTCGGCTCACCGCCTCCCGACGTCGGCCGCCGCGCCTAACAGGCCAGCCACCGCGCGTCGCGAGTCCACAGCCCCGCGCCCTAGCCCCTGCTCCAGCCGTCCACTGCACCAGGTTGCATATCGTATTGCTTTCCAATCAATCTTGCAAAATTGGAAATTGAAAGTTAGATTCTGACATTCAGTGATTAATTGCTTAATTGGTGACATTCAGATAGTTAAGGTTTTGGAAATTCTCCTCTCCGAGCTAAAGCTAGACATCAAAATCAAGCCCCACCAGGAAAAGAAGCTGCTGTTGAGGTGAGCATTTTGATTGGATGTAAAATTGGGGATTTGGGATTGCATAGCAATTTGCTAAATTGGTCGATTTGTTATTGCAATTATCGGGTGCTTGTGAATTCATTACAACGTGATGGCAATAGCAATACTTGTGAATTGTGATCTTAATTTTGGGTTTGAAAGTGAAACATCAAGAGGAAGATTAGTGTCACAACTGATTCAGTCTATCCTCTATTTATTTCACATGTTGCCACTTTCGTAATGTTGGTCATTTAGTAGTTGGACAATTTTAAATTATGATAAATTTTATTAATCAATGATGCTGCCACTATAAAACTACTGTAGACTGTCAAAAAATTTGGCTAGCGTTAATAATCGTTGTTTCATGTGATCAGATCATTTTTATGCGGAAGAATGTCATCATCATATAATGAAGATAGGAGTTGGATGCGCTTGCCTCGACATGATCCAGTGTTCTTGGAAAAATTGAAAGGATTTATTGAAATCACATTCGTAGACACATCAAGTGGGGAAGCTCTTAAGTGCCCATGTGAGAGATGCCAATGCATTGAATACGCAGTGAAGCATACGGTTCAGACTCATTTGTTTATTAGAGGGTTTGCTGAATGTTTCATAGTGGAAGGCCAAAGTTCATCATCAGCTGCAGGTGTTCCAAACAATGAAAGCGCCACACCTCCTGGTATAGGATTGCCAAATGAAGAGGCGCGACCTGATGATGATGTGCAAAACCAAGTGGCAGCACCAGACAACAATGAAGAAGATGCACCACAAGATTTTGGAGTAGACAATGAAGAAGCCGAACCAAGTGATAACCCTGCTGCCACTAGAACTATGATTCGATCCATTATCAGAGGACAATATGTTGGGAGAATTGATGAAGAACCTGGTAATGAACAGCCCAATGAACATGCCAAGATATTTTTGAAATTATTAAAGGAGGCAGAAAAGGAATTGTATCCAGGTTGCACAGAGGCTACTAAGGTATCGTTTATTGTGCAACTTTTTCAGATTAAGTGCATGTACGGTATATGTAACAGTGCATTAGAGGCCATCCTTAATCTGTTCTCATTGGTTCTGCCTAAAGGCCATTGTATCCCAGACACACTTGAGAAAGTGCGAAAGGTGCTTCGAGATCTAGGCTTGGACTACATAAAGATACACGCTTGCGAGAATGATTGTGTGTTATTTTGGAAGAAAAATGCAGAGCTGGAAGCATGTCCCGTATGTAAAGTGTCTAGGTGGCAAGATCTCAACGACGCTGCAGACAAGTCTGTTGAGGATGCTGGTTCTAATGCAAGAACGACTAAGAAGAAAAGGTTGCCACGTAAAATCCTATGCTACTTTCCTCTTACCCCTAGGTTGCAAAGAATTTATATGTCTGAGAGGGTATCATTGGATATGAGATGGCATAAGGAAGGATTGGCCAAGGATGGAAAAATGCGTCACCCTGCTGACTCAAAGGCGTGGAAGCACGTGAATAACAACTATGATTGGTTTGAACGTGATGCTCACCCTGCTGACTCAAAGGCGTGGAAGCACGTGAATAACAAGTATGATTGGTTTGAACGTGATGCTCGTAATATTAGGCTGGGTCTTGCTTCTGATGGCTTCAATCCCTTTGGGATGCAAAATGTTACATACACGTGCTGGCCGGTTATCCTAATCCCTTACAATTTGCCTCCTTGGTTGTGTCAGAAACAACCTTACTGGATTATGTCAATGTTGATATCTGGTCCCAAATCTCCTGGAATGAATATTGACGTATATTTGAGGCCCCTTATTGATGAGTTGAAGGACAAAGCTACCTGAGTGGACGAATATAATTGATGGGAATGTCGACATGAAGGCAACGTGATGGCTTTGCTGAACTACAAGCCAGATCAAAGAATTATGTGGAATTTTAGCTATTTAGCTTTGGTTGTCCTCGCATATCCGTGTTACAAATATTTTGTCTTCGAGTACTGAGTGTGTTCTGGAATTTAACATTCGATGTTTTCATGAGTGGATATTATGTTATATATGGATTGTGTAATGCTATATTTTTTATCATATATTGTTTTGATTTATCTGGTTGGCCACCAAATTGTGCATGGCAAACTCATGTCCAACATGTAGCAACAAAAAACAAAATTGTGGCAATAGATTGATATAATATGCAACCGCATATTAAGGGTGGCAATAGAGATACACCATAACACAACCAAACATTCAACGTGGCACCACTACTAGATTTTTGGTCTATTGCAAGAGGAAAAAAACGTGGCAAAACGTGCCTATTGCAACGAAATCGTTGCAATAACTAGCAATTGCCACAAAACCATTTCGTGGGATGTCGTGGCAAGTAGTCGCGTGGTATAAACTTTGGGCCACATTTTTTTTCATTTGTTGCAATAGATGTAATTGCAACGTAAGTGAAACGTTGCATTCGATAAGAGTTGCAAGGACCCATGTGGTTGCAGTAGTAATTATTGCCACACAATTAGGCATTGCATTAGACATCATTTGCAACAAACGACACCGTGGCAATAGACCCTTTTGCCACCACCGACACTGCTCTATTGCCACATATTTCAGGATTGCATTACCCAACATTTGCAACGGACGACACTGTGGCAATAGGCTCAATTGCAACGATCATTATGTCATTATTGCCACCACATATTTCGTGGCAACTAACTCTTTTGCCTCGCTAATATTTCGTGGCAACTAGCTCTCTTGCCTCGCAAAGATTTCGTGGCAACTTCGTCTTATTGCCTCGTAAACATTTCATGGCAACGTCATCTTATTGCCTCGCAAACATTTCATGGCAACTCTGTTGTGTTGCCTCACTAACATTTCGTGGCTAATTCATCCTATTGCCTCGCAAACATTTCATGGCAACTCCGTTGTGTTGCCTCCCTAACATTTCGTGGCTACTTCATCTTATTGCCTCGCAAACATTTCATGGCAACTCCATCGTGTTGCCTCGCAAACATTTCGTGGCAACTTTATCTTATGGCCTCGTAAACATTTCATGGCCACTCCATCTTATTGCCTCGCAAACATTTCGTGGCAACTTCGTCTTATTTCCTCGCTAACATTTGGTGGCAATTCCCTCTTATTGGCATGCAAAAATTTTGTGGCAACTTCCTCTTATTGCCACACAAACATTTCATGGCAACTGCGTGTATTGCCTCGCAAACATTTCGTGGCAAGTGCGTCTATTGCCTCGCAAACATTTGGTGGTAACTGCATCTATTGCCTCGCAAACATTTTGTGGCAACTTCCTCTTTGGCCTCGACATGAATATCGTGGCAACTGTAGATATCGCCATGCTAATATTACGTTGTGCCAAATATATTTATCGAACTCACATGACTATGAAAGCACAACATTAATCCATCTGAGCGTATGAAATATAAAGGTGATAATCCTTTGAAATAGTGTGTACAATCAGTTACAAACTATGCATTTAAAACTATGCATTTAATAGTAGAATGTCTATGGAATATTAAGAAAGAAACTTCAACAATGGTAGTTCGACACTTGATTCTTGGGCCACTTGATCTCGCACGCTTCAGCTTCGAGTGCTCCAATCAACTTTTATTTAGCTTCATGCTGGCCATGAAGAGAAAAATGCATTAGCATCTAGTAGTAAACAAATTGTCATGATCACGATGACATTATACAAATTACCAGAAATATCAAACTTTAGTACTGAATACTGTAAATAAAAATGATTAGAAATATATGGATTTGATGGCATGGGGAAACAACAACTGAATGAATGTCCTACTGAATACAGTACCAGAATGGTGCAAATAGCTGAACAGGAAATCTCCAGAAGGCTTATAATTAAGACATGACTGCATACTCAAGTGGCCAGAACATATTAACATAGCAGCTTTGTTAGATCACATCATACATACAACATTTAAATGCCTTATCGAAATTAATATTTTTTTTTTGGTTTGCTTCAGCATGGAACTGCTAATAAAAATTAAGAGTGCTCAAAATTCAGATATGTCTCCAAGAAACAAAAGCTGACCAGCAAAAAGATTCCTATTCCCTCACATAATAGCAGAAAACTATTGATCAAAAAATGCACATTAACAAGATACTATAACCCTCGAGATTTTTGACAACATAAGAAAATAAAAGAAAAAAATTATAGCTCATGGTGGATGCAGCATAAAGAAGGATGTACAACTCGTACGGTAACAAGAAGCTACAATTGACAGGAAAGAAGAATCACATATATGGTCTATTAGCAAGGGTTACAAGACTACTCCCAATATTACTAAAAAACTAAACAATCACATGAAGCAGGAAGACTACTGACTAGGGTTCAGAGAAACAATTTAATCAACACAATACCATGATGTGCCTCCGAGTTTCTGAACTATGCAGTAATCAACAATTATAATCAACACAATTGCAAGTAGTAGCAACTATCTCTCTGTTGGACAGTACTGAATACAGCATGGTGCCATTTGATCATTATACAAAGTACCAGAAATAAAAATGATTAGCAATATATGGATTTGATGGCATATTCTTGCCCGTCTAAGTGTTTCATATTTGGCCATGTAGCAAGAAGTATTATTTAGTAATATTTTTCTTATTTCTCCTTGGAGCTAAGATGTATAGCTTAAACTCATAAATAGAAGTGTAACTTAATTTTTATATACATGCATCACATCGACCTAAAAATGACAAGGTCAATTGCTATCTGCAAACATCACCAAATTATTTAATAATATTTTTTTTTCTTATTAGTCCTTGCAGCTAAGATGTTTAGCTTAAGCTCACAAACAGAAGGGTAACTGAATTTTAGATACATGCAGCATATCCACCTGAAAACAACAAGCTGTATTGCTATCTGCAAACATCACCAAATTCCACTAAAAGCACATCAAATGATTTGATAGGCATAGCATTGAAAATATCTACTAATGACAAAATACATGCAAAAAATTCATTAACATAAACCTGTACTATTTTGTACTGAGATGTGCAATTTATCTTATTCATGGTCTTTTGTACACTTTTTTAGCCAAAAATCAGAAATCAATCATAGATCAGTGAAGCTTCCTACTTCCTCACACTAACAGAGTATGAACCAAAACTTGATCATAGTATAGAATATAGATAGTAAATGGTAGAAGTTAAACTCAGCATTCAGTTGGGTCAATCATATTGCATTTCTTACAGTTTGGTTCCTTGAGCGCAGACTTCTTTTAGCAGCAGTAGTAGCAGCAGTCCTCAATTGTTGTGGAGAAATAAAACTCTGTGACTCTTTGCTATTGGTGTCTTGGAAAAGGGTTCGATTAACAACACTGTTACGAGTGTCTCGATCTTTTTCAGCAATTCTCAGCCTACTATCCTTTTCTGTTGTGAGGACACTTTCTGGGTCATTCTGCATATGAATTAAGAAGGATATAAGTAAGGTCCCATACAGTGTGCAATATCATCATGGATACAAAGCTAATTTGCAATTTATTACCTGCTGCAAACGTTGTTCTCTATGTTGAGCAATCATTGCTAACATCTCTTTTCTCATTTCTTCTCTAAGTGCATCCCTTTTCTTCTCCTCCTCCTCTTGAATTTGTCGCTTGTTTTCTGCAATTACCTTATCCCTGTCAGCAATTACAGTTGCCATTTCTTCTCTTAACTTTTGGATCTCTGTATCTCTTAGTTTTGCTGCAGCTTGTTCCTCCAATCGAGCATTCATCAATTGTTGTCTTGTTGGATATTTGGCCAAGTATCCATGCCCATGGAGCTTGGATGTTTTGCATCCTGTGGTTTGCTTGTAAGTTTCCTGGAAAACAATGTCTTGCTGTTCATTGGAAAGTGGGACTTCGGACTCCAATTCTCTCTCAGCAAGTTTTGAGGATGCATTTTCCTAGTGAAATAACATAATTCAGTTTCAAGTCAGATAACAAATGTTGCAAAATAATAGGAATCATGAAGTGAGTACAATCAAGCATATACTCACATAGACGGCCTTGGATGCTTCGTTTGACCATTCCCCATTTTTCAGGTGAGTTCTCATCCAAAGCACCTTATCATTTGGCTCTTCACCAGTTTCTGGGTCTCTCTAAGAAGGCAAGAACACACCATATGAATATCTCTGAATTGATCAAAATTTCAGATTATGTTATCATACAATTACCTGCTCATAGCTGCATTGGGAAAATGGCTTGGATCC
>CM014270.1:28750626-28762782 GCA_004135705.1 Alloteropsis semialata
GGGACTGGGACCACAGAAGGGATAAGGAGGATGAGAAAGGAAAATCCTCTCAATGTGCCTAGGTCTGCTACAGATTTCAGATTTCATACTTCTTTTCAGCAGGACTACTACCAGACCGTCATTATGAGAAGAGCTAAGGTAGTGGCAGAGGCACAGTGGATAGATTGGGCTGCATTGGAGAGGAAAAATAATCCATTGCTGAATCTAATCATCAAGGAGTGTGAGGACAGAAAGATTAAGAGCATCATGGGATACTCACATGATTGGAACACTGAGATAATAGCCCAGTTCTATGCCACATTACATTTTGGGACTATTCAGGGAGACCAAGTGATGCATTGGAGGACTGAGGGAGTTGCTTATAGCATCACATACACTCAGTTTGCAGAGTGTCTTGGGTTCAGAAAGAAGGATGCCAGGCGTGGCAAGATCCACTTTGAAAACATAATGGCACCTGAAGCAACGAAGTTCATGTACACCAGGAGAGAGCGGTACAACTATGGCAAGGTAAAGGGCTTGTATACCTACTACTCCATCCTAAACAGAATGTTTAGGAAGACTATCTGCCCTAGAGAAGGAAATCCCACAGATATATCCCTATATGGTAGAAATCTCCTTGCTAGAATGAGGCCAAATGGACAGAACTTTTGTGTTGCTGATTTCATTTGGGAAGAGATACGGGCTGTGTCTGAGAGCACTCAGAAGTGCTGTGGTTATGCGCCCTATATCATGAGAATGATTGAAAGGGTAGCAGGGAGGACTTGGGGTATGGATGGTGTGCACTTGCCTCTCACCGTTAAAGTGCCTAAGCATCCCATCCCTATATCAGATGAAGAAGAAGAGCAAGAAGAAGAAATTCATGTGGAAGAAGGAGAAGAGGGGCAGCAGGAGCAGCACTTTCAGCATGGGGCTGCTGGCCTGGGGCCAACCGGTCTGACCGGTTCCCCAGACCGGTTTGACCGGTTTGGGCCTGGGCAGCAGCAGTCGGCGAGTTCGTCTCGGTCCAGTGGGAAGCCATCATCTCCAATGAAGAAATTGCTTAGCTTTCTCACTTGAATATGCAAGAGTCACAGGGACATCAAGGTTGAGCAGCAAAGGGCAAGGAGGGCAAGCAAGAAAGATAGAGATTCAATCAAAATGATGCACAATGCCATGCACTTGGAGCCGGCAAGATCTCCACCCTCTCCAGAGCCTGTTGAGGAAGAAATTCCTTCTGTTGAGGAGATGGTGAGACAGTACAGCTCAGGGGCAGGCTATGAAGATTACTCACATATCTTGGATCCCGCCTTTGGAGCTTCTTCGTCTTCAGTTCCACCACCTCCACCACCTCAGCAGTATGGTGCTCCAGCTCAGGGGGATTTTGGCATTCCCTATGTTGCACCTGCAGATCCTCCAGCTCAACCGGAGCCTTTTGAGAGTTTCGTCACCGGTATCTTCGCCGATCCCACTCTTCCCTCCGGATGGGCTCCTTGGCCTGGACAGTAGTTTACAGCAGCAGTACAAAGACTCTTCTCCATGCTTTTTGGATGATCGATGACAAAGGGGGAGAAGAAGACGGATTTAAAGCTTAATTTGGTGTGCTGTCCAGGTGGAACCAGTCTGACCGGTTCCTGGAACCGGTCTGACCGGTTCCTGTTATCTTTATCTTTGTTGGAAAGTTGGACTTGTAATAAATGTCAAACTTTATCTATTTGTGGGCTTGAGAACTTGTAATGTGTGCTACAATGTGTGATGTACCCTTTAATGCTTATTAAGTAACTTTGTGTTAGTTTGTTATGCATGTTTTGACATGGTGACTGTTATCTTTATCTTTGTTGGAAAGTTGGACTTGTAATAAATGTCAAACTTTATCTATTTGTGGGCTTGAGAACTTGTAATGTGTGCTACAATGTGTGATGTACCCTTTAATGCTTATTAAGTAACTTTGTGTTAGTTTGTTATGCATGTTTTGACATGGTGACTGTTTTTGTATATGTACTGACTGGGGGAACCGGTCTGACCGGTTCCTGAACCGGTCTGACCGGTCTGACCCCAGCCAGCACATATACCCTTTGTTTATTTGTGTGAAAATCCTGTCATACGCATCACGTTGTTTTTGTTATATGTTACACACACTTGTTGCACCCCACGGATTCTGAGATATAGGGGGAGCTCCCATGGTTTCATTTTTATATGTGCTTTTGGCATGAGAGGCCAAAATTGGAAATTTCAAATCCAAGCACATATTTAGGGGGAGCTCATCATATATCTGAGAATTCAAAATGATTTTATTGCTATATTTGTAAGCTTTAATCGGGTTGTCATCAATCACCAAAAAGGGGGAGATTGAAAGTGCATCTAGGCCTCCATGTGGGTTTTGGTGAGTTTAATGACAAAACGATTAAAGGTCTAACTTGTTTGTCTAAGACTATGAGCAGGTTGTTGTTGGTACATTCATAGTGTCATGATTTAATTATATATGAAATGAATGTTATTTGGCTCATAATGTGAAAGGCAAGCAAGTGTGTGATCTCCTTGTGCATAAATAATGAATGACAAGCATGTATGTTGATACATTATGGACAAGTCAACCAAGGTATATCTATGTGGTTCCAATCCATGAGAAAAGCTTGTTGATATATGAAGGGATCATTCAAAGTAGAAATTGCAAGGCTTCATGTATGTACACCGAAGGGACATATGGTTATGTGACATACGTTGGTCTCATTGTTGGAAGCTTGCAATTCATGGGATATTCTTTATCAAGTCAAAACAAGCAATAATGAAGCAATGACTTGGAGATATGCTATGTGGGTCTCCAAGAATATGAGATGATTTATTTGACAAAGAAGAATGATATGCAAGACTTCATGTATGTATGATAAAAGGACATGAGCATATGTGTTACATATTGGTCTTCAATTGGAAGCTTGCATTATGGATATTCTTTGTCAATCAAGAACAAGCATTTGAAGAATCTTTCAAGTGGAATTCATTCAATGGCAAAGCAAAGCTAACTTGATGATGCAAGGGTAAGGTGTGAAGAAACAAATCGAGATGACTAGAGCGAGGGACTAAGCAAGCTTTGGCTAAGTGACGACTTATGACCATGTGCGAATGCTAAGGTGAAGTATCTAGTATCCGGGGGGTTTCGAAGTATCATATCCAAGTGTTGTCAAGAGAAGCAATGCAATGCATATATGTTATGGTTGATGAAGAAAGTGGCTTATGGACTAAAGTGAACTCAAACATAAGTTGTGGAAAATCCTAAGTCACTAGCTCAAGGTTGATCTGCTCAAGATGATGAACAATGTTGAAAGCCTCAAGTGAAGAATATTCAAGTATTGGCATGATTATCAAAATGGAAGCTCAAGTGGTTGAAATATGTTTATTTATATGTCTTGAGTTTAGGTATGCCGTACTATCAAGAGGGATGCAACATTGGTTGATAGACATTCACTGAAAGTGCTCAAAGTCAAACCCATGAGAGTCTAACCATTAGAATTCTAACTTAGTGGGGTTTTCAGGCAAGAACCGGTCTGACCGGTTCTGGGGACCGGTCTGACCGGTTCATGGCTTCTGAGCGTCCAACGGCTAGTTCAGTTTGAAAACCGGTCTGACCGGTTTGGCAAACCGGTCTGACCGGTTTTGTCTGACAGAATAACGGCTAGTTTTGAAAGGGTTGGGTATTTATACCCAAGAGCTCCTCTTTGAGGGGCTGCTGGTTCTGTGCGTCCCTTATACCTTCTTGAGGCCAGCTGAGCTCTCTCCAACCTCTCTTTGTGAGATTTGAGCAATCTTTGTGAGATTTTTGAGTTGGGTTGAGAGAGAATATTGTGTGTGAGCTAATTGTGAGCAATTTGATCTTGAGCACTCTTGGTGGCGTCCAGCAACTTGTGAAGCATTTGTTACTCTTGGAGCTTTGCTCCTAGACGGCTAGGCGTCGCCGTTGAGCACACATTCCTTGTGTGGTTGTGCCACGGAAGTTTGTATCACCCATCCTCCTTGTGAGGAAATCAGTAAGTAAACTCAATCCCCTTGGTGGTCGATTGGGTGAGGAAAGGGTTAGGTGTGACAACCCGGCTCTTCGTGAGCACCTCAACGGAGACTAGGATTCACCTTGCCTTGGTGGCTGCTTAGTGCTTGTGGTGAATCTGAACTTCGGTAAACAAATCCTTGTGTTTGTCTCCATTTACTTACATTTGTCAATTCTAGCATTTACTCGTAATTCCGCATATCTCTACTTTGGTATACTTGTGCTGTGTGCAGGAGCTTCATAAATATACTTGGAAACACCTGGTGAAGCTTGTTGTCCAAAGTGGTTTGTGCTAGAATTGTTAGGGGTTGTTCTTCATTATTGTTCCCTGTCTGTCAGAGGAAACCGGTCTGACCGGTTTCAGGAACCGGTCTGACCGGTTCCAGTGCTGACAGCTGGGTTTCAGTTTTGTAATTTGCAGAAATTCGAAGAAACGCCTATTCACCCCCCTCTAGGCGACATCAAGGTCCTTTCAAGGAGGAGGAGGAGGAGGAGGAGTCGCAGCCATTTGGTTAAGAGGTCCCTCGCAGCTTCCCCAGCGACCCATACCGTTTGAGAGGCGGCCGATGATTCGGCCCATCGCTCCTAGGTAATATGGTTTATATTTGATCGTAACATTTTCATTTCATATTGTTATATCTTGATTGCAAACTTAAAATTTCTCTTAATCACTTATGCAGGAGTTGGATTATGGTCGCTCCTGGGGTTCACGACCGCCATGTCAACGGGATCCTGGGTGGTTTGTGCAGGTTGCACTTCCCAGGCTTCGTTGACAGAGGCGGAAGACAAGAGCCAGCCTACACGTTTGACCACTACATGGCCTTCCCCGACTCGATGGATCGGGACAACAGGATATTCCAGAACAAGGCGGCTCGTGTCACGGGCGAGCTATGGGTAAGTCTTCCTCGCACTACATTGCTTAATTCGTTGCATATTCATTGGATATTTTCTTAAAATATTGAATGTCTACATCGCGTCTGTATGCAGGATTTCTACAGATGCGAACCGGGCTACGAGCAAGCGGCAAATGAGACGGCTCACAGAGCATGTTTCAAGCTTGTGAAGGACATGCACTACGAGGCACGCGTCCAGTCCGTCATCGTGTACTACGCTACATTTCTCCAATAGAAGTGCTCTAAAGCTGAAGCTCGAAACATTAGGCTCACCCGGGAACAATACTTGCAGGTACATATAGAAATTCAATACAAAACATTTAATTTGTTATTCTCATGTCCTAACCTTGATGATGTGTAGGCTCCTGTATGTTGGTGTGCACAACATCGGCAGTGCTGGGAGATCATTGTCGACAAGTGGTTGTCGGAGGAGTGGGTCCAACAGCACGAAGCTTGCCGGGAGCGGCGTTTGCTTATGCCGGGTATACCACACCATCAGGGCAACCTTAGCCTGCCTCTGTACGCGTCTAGATGGGTAAGAGATTCCATATCTTCATTAATATACTCAGTTGTCCATAATTTCTAATTACGTCGATCATTTTTTTGCAGTCGGGGGCCCATGGTGGTGAGTCTTGCTCGACGTTCAAGGCGTATGCTTTGTCCCACAAGGGCAAGGCGACGTCCGACGTCAACTACAACCCGGACGACCCGCCCTCGGCGTACAGCAATGCAAGCATCCACAGCCGCCTCAGTGACTACACATCGATGGCAAGAGAGATCCGCGGGCCAGAGTTCGATGTTGTCAACGAGAACCTCGATGGAGAAGTTGTCATGACGATGGGAGGAGGAAAGAAGCATGGACGCTTCTATATGGGTGACGGTTGCATCGACACGGCCAGTACTCCTACGCTTAACCAGATTAAAGCTAGGAGTATGGACTCCAGCCCCGCCATACGACCAAGGCCGACCGTAGCCCAGCACCAGATACAGGAGCTCCAGGTTGTTTCTGTTCTATTGATCATTCATTGATATTTAAATACGTTTGATTTTCATTCTAACAATTTGGATATTATATTGTAGACCCAGATGCAGCAGATGTTAGAAGAGAGGTTGGCGGCCCAGCGGCAGCAGTTAGAGGCCGATTTCCAGATGCGGTGGACGGTCGAGCAGCAGAAGATGCAGCAGATGTACATGTGGATGCAGAGCATGGCCGCAAAGCAAGGTGTGCCGGGGCCAAACATCCAATTCTCTCCAACGCCGGCATATCCTGGATCACATACACCTGTGAGTCACTTCGGACAACCTTCAAGTTCAATTTCTTACAGAACCTAGAAAATTTAGATAATTAGAGAACTTAGAAGAATTTAGAGAATTAGAGAACCTAGAAGATTTAGAGACTTGTGAGAATTCATATAGCAAAGTACATTTAGAGAATTCAGAAAACATTCACAAATTAGATAACTTAGAGAATTTAGTCCATTTATAAAACTTATATGTTCATCTCATGACTTCTGATGTATAACTTGTCTAACAAATGCATAATCTTGTCCTATGTGCAGAACCAGTCGGCGGGATCCAATGTGCCAAATGAGGACCAAGATTTGTCAAATCCGTCGCAGCCGTGGTCACAGTGGCCTCCTTCTTAGAGTTTATTATGTTCATGTCAACTTAGGTGATGGATGTGATACTTATTTCTAGATTGTGATGGATATTGTGATGGATGTGTGTTTGTGATGGATATTGTGATGGATTTGTTTTTCTGATGGATATTGTGAGATATATTTGCGTTTGTGATGGATATTGTGATATATTCCTGTGCAATGTGATATTTGTGAGTTGGGGTACTTTTAACGAGAGAAAACAGAAAAAACGTTTTTGTTCTGGTCACTTTGCCGAGTGCTTTTACCATAGCACTCGGCAAAGTGACCATACTGGGAGTTGCTAGGAAGGCCCTTTGCCGAGTGCATTTACCATAGCACTCGGCAAAGGGGACATGTATTTGCCGAGTGTCATGGCGGGACACTCGGCAAAGTGGACATCTGTTTGCTGAGTGTCAGGGCGGGACACTCGGCAAAGGGTGTATATTTGCCGAGTGTCAACCATCGGACACTCGGCAAAGGGCGCCTGACGCCGTCTCTGGCCTTACGGCCGTTAGTCCCATTTGCCGAGGGGACCATGTCTTTGCCGTGTGCCAGGAGACACTCGGCAAAAGGTTTGCCGAGTGCCCGATGTTTGGCACTCGGCAAACAGACCTTTGCCGTCACCTCTTTGCCGAGTGCTCGTTTGCCGTGGGCTACACTCGGCAAACCCCTTTGCCGAGTGTATAAGTCCCTTTGCCGAGTGTACTTGACACTCGGCAAAGGGGGGGTTTCCCGTAGTGGATCCATCTGAAAATAGACTTCAAAAGCTTTCCAACAAGTACTCGCCTCAAACAACCTTCGGAGCTAGGAGGTATGGCTTCCCGAAGTTGCTCCTGCGCGGGGGTCCGAACTGGCCGGTCCGATCTGGTTGATGTCCCTCCTATATTGTTCACGTCCCAAGTCCCTAAGCATAAGAAAATCATCACAAGAGTTTAGTAATACCCCATTCATATTAGAACTTGTTTGGACAGCAAGAAACGACTTTACCTGATAATTAAGTTGTCGTGCTCGTGCTCGAGTTAATAGTTCTTGTTGAGCACTAGGCATGGTTGTAGCAATGACAGGGATGTCTTCGTCACCACGATTATGGAATCACCTTGATCTCCCTGTCATAGCTTAATTTCACGTTGTATTCCGTATGCTGATGGACGGCAAAGTCCAAGCCATTAATTTCCAGCCTGTCGATCATGAACTGATGGCCTCCTGTGCCCTATATCGCTTTTAACTTCACGTTCTATTCCATGTTGATGGACCGATAGCAATGTTAAGGGCCTGTTTAGATGAACAACTTTCGGCAAAAAAATGGCATCTTTTTTCACACTGACAACCGTGCCCCCTCTCACAAACACGCTTTTCAATGGCAACTCTTTTTCAGCAACTTTTTGAACTAAACAGGCCCTATGTCGAAGCCATTAATTTCCAGCCTGTCCATCATGAGCTGGCCTCTTACGAGTAAAACGTGCTAATAATGGTCTGAGACCCAGACCAAAGCAGCACCAAACCACCTGCTTTTGCGGCTCACCGATCAAATTAATCGCACCCCACCAAACTGCATGCCACAAAAACCGAACGAAAGTGATCTGCCAACGTTTTTAAACCAAAACCAAATTGAACTTACGGTTTCCACCCAAGACCTGAACTAGTACGTGAGTGAGAAGCACTGCCATTGCACAAAGCCTTTTCATTGCACGAACCGTTACCAGCTTTACCTACGAGCAGAGGTGCATTATTGTCCAAAGAAAATGATTGGTTGGCCACTAAAATTCTTGTATCTCATGTGATATTGAAGTTTCGTTACTACAGAGACTAAAAACGAAGAGCTCAGATAGAGCCAACAAAATAAAAAAAGGTAACCGGTGAGTAAGAAACGATTTGATACATTTTCTTGTACTATGGATAAGCAGATGTTATGATTTTTTATTGTTTTACAGAATAAGTAAAAGTAGATCTGAATCACACGGATAGAGTTAAAAAATTATAGCCCTCACTACGGGAAATCCCGTGTTTGCCGAGTGTCTCCATGTTTGCCGAGTGTTTTTTTCGGGCACTCGGCAAACAACTTGTTTGCCGAGTGTTTTTCAAAAAGCACTCGGCAAAAAAAAACACTCGGCAAAAATAGGGTTTGCCGAGTGTCAAAAAAAAACACTCGGCAAAGAGTACCTTTGCCGAGTGTCAAAAAAAACACTCGGCAAACAATATCTTTGCCGAGTGTTTTTTTGTACACTCGGCAAAGTCATAATTAAAACCACATTTTAAAGTAGTAAATCAATTCAAATTAAAAAGTTTTGAACTACAAAGTTGTATAACTTCTCAAGATGTTGAACTTTTAGTTTGGTCATTTCTTCATTCGACAAATTCATATGAATATTGTTCACAAAATCTAGATCTCTCGTAGAGTTTCTGAAACTATAAGAGAGATCTATAAGATTTGTGAACAATGTTACTCTCACTACATCGGATGAAGAAATGTCATATATCAAAGTTGTAGAACTTCAGAAGTTATACAACTTTGTAGTTTAAAATTTTTTAATTTGAATTTGTTTTGCTAATGAAAAGTACGTTTGTAGTTCTCAAAATTTGAAATTTGAGTTTTTTCAAATGACCTCGGATGAAAAAACAGTCAAAATAAGAGTTGTAGACCACAATAAGTTATGAAACTTTGTAGTTGATAACTTTTTCATTTGAAATCATATAGTCAACGAAATCTAAGTGTGAATGTTCTCAAATTTGAAATTCAAATTTTGTAAACGACCTCGGATGGAGAAACTACTAAAATAAAACTTGTAGATTTCAAAAAGTTATAAAACTTTGTAGTTGACAAGTTTTTAATTTGAAATCATTTAGGGCCTCAAATAAGCAATTTACACTCAGTTTAATATAATACGGTAGGAATCAAAACAATATCTAATCACAAGTGAAAGTGTAGTGCAGTGGTAGAGAAGGTCATGCGCGAGAGAGAGGTCGCGGGTTCGAATCCCACCGACCGCGTAGCGCGCGAATTTTCCGCGAAAAATGGCGCGACTTGCGACTTGATGGCTCGGATGGTTGGAGTCTTTCCCACATAGTGTGATTTTACGAGATATATGGGTACACCAGCCACATACCGGAAAGTCCGTCTTCACATCCAATTTTTCTTTGAAATTTCCTCGAACATTTGCACGGAAACGTGTCCATGCTTCATCAATCAGGTCTAAAACTGCTTGGTAATCCCCTCGTGGTTTCCGCATTGAGTCCAAGACAAAAATTTGACCGGTGTTTATGATTATCACAAGGAGTATCCAGTGGAAGCTGTAGATATATGTATATATAAATACATGCACACGTATTGAGAACAGAGTCTTAAAGTTATACATACATAGAGAGAAGTACTAACTTGAAGTTGTATGGCAAAAGAATGTAAGTCTTACTTCTTTGTCTCTCCAGGTACAAGTATATGTTGTCCACCATGTCTAGTGGCTTACTGGATACAAGTACGGCATTTACCATGCATGGATCCTTGAAGCCGACATCATGATACGATTTTTCGCGGCATGTATGGATTTCCAACCTACATGACAAGAATAGATTGTTATTGTTGCAAATTCTAATTAAGGAAGCAAGTATTGCGAGAATAGATCAGTGAAACAAACTTACACAACCCAGCAGCTTATCAATGAGAGGTCTATGGCATCTTGATGGTACAACATATACACATCCTTGAAATCCAAAATTAAGAGACTACGCCCACGGAAGTAATCACGGTCTTGTATCAAAACATTGAGCATCAGTCTACTCTTTTTGGACACCTTCATGTACCACTCATGAAATCGGAACGCTTGAGTGGGTAGGTACTTCACAGAAAATGAGGGCACCATTGCTTCGCCATATCGAAATTCCCAAGTTTTCACTGGTGTTGCCTTAGGAATTTCGCCCCGTAAAATTTGTGTCGGTGAGAGGCCCGTTTGCGCGCACAACTTCACAAGTTCTTCGTCGTTAATATCCTGTTGCCCTTGTGTCCTCCTAGCAGAACTCTGACCGACTTGTTTCTTCTTAGGAGTGGCTGCCTTCTTCCCCGAGGATCCACTGCTGGCTTTTTTCTGCTTATCATAAAACTTTGCAAGCTGGCGGTCGTAGTTAGAGGGTGAAAATCTCTTCTGATTCGCCACGCTCATTGTTTTGAAAAGGTCTTCGCTGTCGGATCTATGTGTACCGGCTTCTCTGGCACATCTGGTTTGAAATGCTCTTTGACCTGGGCTTCGACCACCAAAGCAGTTTTCTCGTCAGTTTGGTTGTAAGGTAACTTCTTCCTTATGGCGGCTAACTTTTCTTCTTCGATAGGCTCTTTCTCCACCGTTTGGCGCTTCTGGCAAGTAGTCCGCCGTGGGGATGCAGCTTGGCGCTTTGGGGGATGCCGTGCTGGTGGAGGAGGAGACATGTGTGAGCCGGCATCATCCCGACCTAGAGGTGGCCGCTCTGGGTCATCCTCGTCCCTTCTTGAAGGTGACGGTGGCTGCGGGGGATCCCTGGGTGGAGTAGATGATGGCCCTTGACTGCCAAATTTGACGTAACGCTTGTTCCATATAATGGTACTGCCATGGGTAGCATCCGCTAACGTCTTTTCTCCGTCGCCACCTTGGATGTCGAGCTCCAAGTCATCATATCCTTAACAAATTTGCTCGACCCCCACCTTGCAGTAGCCACTTGGAATCTGTGCCCCATGAATGGTCTGCCCTTGCTCCACCGGATAAGCCATACCGTAAGCCACCTTAGTGGATAGGTTCCGGCTTGGTATATGAAGCTCACATGGCGTGCGCAGAGTGATTTCGTCCACTGGATAGCGAGCACTCTTGTCCCCGGCATCGGCAGGTGGGAGCTTCGTGGAAGCAACACTGCAGCGACGTTGGGAGGGCGGGCTAACACCATCAGCTGATCCACCAGCTGGTACAAGTACTGTTCCCGGCACCGTCTACCCTTGGCTCAGCAATGTAACACATTTTTGAAACTAACATTTCCTATAATGAAATTTGATACTATTAATGTAAATTCTAGATTCATATTTCTTAACATTTTCTAATAATCATTTCTAATATAGTATGATTCACACACACACATGAAATAATGTAAATTCTAGATTCATATTTCTATTAATTACATGAAAAATCCTATAATTACATAAAAATCTTATAATTACATAAAAAATCCTATAATTTCCAATAATTACATAAAAAATCTTATAATTACATAAAATGCACAATTCACAATCCCCTGCAAAATTCACACAATGCACAATTCACAATCCCCTGCAATTCTATCAATGCACAATTCACAATGCGGCAAATCTATCAATGCACAATTCATACAATTCCAATAATTCATACAATGCACAATTCACAATCCCCTGCAATTCTATCAATGCACAATTCACAATGCGGCAATTCTATCAATGCACAATTCAAAATCTCCTGCAATTCACACACATACACACAGGGCGGCGCAGGGGAGCTCGGGCCGGCAGCGATCGGGGGCGCGGAGGACCTTCGTGCACAGCAGGGAGGCCAGCGTCGGGGCAGCAGGGCGTCAAGGACCGGGGGTGTCGGGCGTCGGGGCCGGGGGCGACGGCGTCGTAGGG
>CM014270.1:28762977-28816393 GCA_004135705.1 Alloteropsis semialata
ACCCTGCTGACTCAAAGGCGTGGAAGCACGTGAATAACAAGTATGATTGGTTTGAACGTGATGCTCGTAATATTAGGCTGGGTCTTGCTTCTGATGGCTTCAATCCCTTTGGGATGCAAAATGTTACATACACGTGCTGGCCGGTTATCCTAATCCCTTACAATTTGCCTCCTTGGTTGTGTCAGAAACAACCTTACTGGATTATGTCAATGTTGATATCTGGTCCCAAATCTCCTGGAATGAATATTGACGTATATTTGAGGCCCCTTATTGATGAGTTGAAGGACAAAGCTACCTGAGTGGATGAATATAATTGATGGGAATGTCGACATGAAGGCAACGTGATGGCTTTGCTGAACTACAAGCCAGATCAAAGAATTATGTGGAATTTTAGCTATTTAGCTTTGGTTGTCCTCGCATATCCGTGTTACAAATATTTTGTCTTCGAGTACTGAGTGTGTTCTGGAATTTAACATTCGATGTTTTCATGAGTGGATATTATGTTATATATGGATTGTGTAATGCTATATTTTTTATCATATATTGTTTTGATTTATCTGGTTGGCCACCAAATTGTGCATGGCAAACTCATGTCCAACATGTAGCAACAAAAAACAAAATTGTGGCAATAGATTGATATAATATGCAACCGCATATTAAGCGTGGCAATAGAGATACACCATAACACAACCAAACATTCAACGTGGCACTAGAGGCTTCATGTTATTGCAACCCAACATTTTTGGGTGGCAATAGAAGTCCCCACCTATAGCCATCACACAATAATCCTGGCAATAGCAGGGCCCATTTATAGCAACCAAATAAATATAGTGGCAATAGAAGTGCCCACTTGTAGCAACCAAACAATTAGCGTGGCAATAGCGATGCCCACTAGTAGCAACGAAACAATTGCAGTGGTAATAGAGGTGCCCACTTATAGCAACCAATCAATTCTAGTGGCAATAGAGTGCCGACTTATAGCAACCAAACAATTATAGTGGTAATATAGGTACCCACTTATGGCAACCACACAATTAGAGTGGCAATAGAGGTTCCAACTATAGCAACGAGACATGTGTAGCGTGGCAAAAGCTGTACTATAGCAACCAAACTGTGACCATGGCAACAGAGGTCCACCTATTACCACGTTTTAGGTCCGTGGCAATACACATTTTGCAATGCCATTTTGGTGTTGCAAAAGTACTTATTACCACGCTTTGGTGCGATGCAACTAGTTCCTAGGGCAACGACATCTGACGTTGCAAAATGTTCTATTACCACCAACCAACCGTTGCCTTATCTGTTAATTGCCACGGTTCATTCCGTTGCAATAGGAGTTTTTTCGCCAACGGCAAAGTGATCTCGTGGTAAAAACCCTATTACTACGGACTTTTGCGCCACGAGCCCTAACGACAAAAATCCGATGCAATTGCACTTATTGCAACAGTTTTGGGCATATTGCAATTAATTCTGTCTGTTGCATAAGTCCGATTTCCTAGTAGTGTCTCGGTAATTCCAATAGATCTCTCTCTTAGTTTGACAATACTTCAAATATAATGTTTTGCTAGGATTGTTTTTATCTACCAAGCTCTACATAAGCCTTCCGCTTTCATATATGAGTAGAATAGGTTGAAAATAATCTAGTATAGGCTTGAGCGACTTGATGAGATGAGTGTTTCTATGAGCTTTTGCAAGAGAATCTCACTTATGTTGGATATGCATCTTTTTGAAAACTCTTCACGATGGAACAAGGTAAAGGTCTGAAAGTTCGCTTAAGTTCAAGAGCATTGCATTTATTTTAATTGTGGCATGTTCTTTATTGCTAGTCTATCTTCCATAATGAAAAGTAGCCGGTCACAACTTGAACTTTAAATGCTAAACACTTGAGAGCAATGTGTCTTGTTGTGTATAACTAAGTGCAGGGAAGACATTGAAGGCAATGCTGATTTCCCTTTAAGCAAAAATCATGGACTTACTCAAGGACGAGCATGGTTTAAGCATGGGGGGATTATTGACGCTCATTATTGGTACACTTTTAGTGCTATTTAGGTGATGGTTTTAGACTAATTCATATACTAACCCGCCACTTGGCTCTTGAAATAACCCAGTTTTTGCATATACATGTATTTTTGGAGGATTTTGGTTTACGCAGGTATTTGGGCTATAAATGAGCACTTTTGGATGAAGACCAAAGGTCATGCATAGCATGGAGGAATATGAAGGCCAAAAACCTATTACAACTCGGATTTCGTTCGCTCTCATCTATGGTAAACCAACCTTCAAGAATGAGGAAAGGCAAAGACTTGAAGATAAGGTCAGATGACTTCGAGATCAAGGCAAATCAGGCAGACATATGGAAAGCTATCAAGACCCAATCTTATCCTGAAGCAACCGACGTCAAATGCCCACATGCATTGGCAAATCAATTCCTGGAGGATCTAGAAGCTTTCATGCAAAAGATGAGACCGAGGGGCCACAAAAAAGGCCTAGGCCGGCCGGCCTGAGGGGGCCTGTGCCGGCCGGCCTAGCCTCTTTCTCCGCCGTCTCGGCCTCCCCTTCGACCTAGGGTTTCCTCAGACTATTTATAGCACCGATACCCGAAGCCACGCAGATCAATCCACCAGAACTTGGCGAAACCTAGGGCATACACAAAAAGGAGACGACGGCCGCCGCAAGCTCTCGAAGTTGTCTAGGGGATGGCTTAGGCCAACCCTAGCCGCCATGGCCTCCCTGCGTGGTTGTGCCATCACTACTACAGAAACCATTTTTCAAGTCACTATTTTCACAGCCGGTTTTTTGAAAGTGGCGCAGAAAATATTATCACAGTCGGTTTTTCTAGTGCTGCGGCTGGGAAAGGAAAAACCGGCTGTGATAGGTGGTTTTCACAGCCGGTTTTTCATCTGACAAAACCTGACATTTGCAGGCTTTTTTCACAGCCGGTTTTTAAGAAAAACCGGCTGTGATAATGCATTTTCACAGCCGGTTTTCTTTAACCGGCTGTGAAAACGTGTTTTCACAGCCGGTTTTTCTTAAAAACCGGCTGTGAAAATGGCGCACCCATAAATATCTTATCTTATCCAGACTGCAAGCTTGTACATGAGCAATAGCTATTTTATATTGTAAGTGAAAACTGAAATGAACTCAAAAGCTAAAGAAAATCATAGCAGTAGCAACATCCCAATACGGTTTCTGTTAACGCAAAGTTCAAAGGAGAAATAATAACAACTCCTGTGCATCTGATCAGTAACTAAGCCAAATAGGCCATATAAATTTAAATGAACCAAGCACACATCATGATTGGCAGCAAGAAGAGGCAGAAAAAAACTTATATATAGGGAACACAACCAGTAAAACTTATAATAATTAGTATTTATATTCGGCAATTAGTATTTATATTTCCATGAGCCATTATTTTAATACATTTATGTTTCATCTTTCTCTTTTTAATCTGGCATTAAAATTTGTAACTGGTGTTTCTCCCTCATACTAATTCCAAATTTGATGGTTCTTTCTTCTAAATTTTTATAAAATCATGATATTTCATTTAGTAGTGTTTGTTTTATATTAATTTATATGTCTTGGATTTTTTTCATATGACTTGTTTCTTTCCAACTTAGTAGATAATAGAAAAACATGTCTTTGCATAACAATTGCTAATGTAACATCATATTTTCTAATTTTATGGTAAATATAAGGTTGTGTCCACATTTGAGGTGCATATGAGTTTAAAAATGTTATGAGGTATTCAAATATCAAAGTTTGACTTGTGTATCGTCTTATGAACAATGGATGGTCCTCCTTTGTTAAAATCATTTGTATTTATATCAAAGTTGGATTTTTTCCATGAGCCATTATTTCAATCCTTTGTATTTATATCGCAGAGAGATCTTGTCAGTTTGAGAACCCGGTACTGCACATTGTTCACAATCTCAAACATACTCGACAAACTTCTATAGGACTTAGCGTATTCTTTCACGTTTCGGCACCGAGACAACTGTGTATGCTCATATACAAGGTCTATCATTTTTCATAGGTGTTAGGACGCATATAAGTTGCCCCGGACGAGTTTCGGCTTTTTTCGACAACGTTAATGATTTTCCATGCTTTATTTGAATTTCTGGGCATTTTTTTGCAAAAAAAATACGGAAATGACTAAACCTTCTCCGAAAATTGTTGGATTTTTTCCATGAGCCATTATTTCAATGCATGACTCCATCGCAGAGAGATCTTGTCAGTTTGAGAACCCGGTACTGCACATTGTTCACAATCTCAAACATACTCGACAAACTTCTATAGGACTTAGCGTATTCTTTCACGTTTCGGCACCGAGACAACTGTGTATGCTCATATACAAGGTCTATCATTTTTCATAGGTGTTAGGACGCATATAAGTTGCCCCGGACGAGTTTCGGCTTTTTTCAACAACGTTAATGATTTTCCATGCTTTATTTGAATTTCTGGGCATTTTTTTGCAAAAAAAATATGAAAATGGCTAAACCTTCTCCGAAAATTGTTGGATTTTTTCCATGAGCCATTATTTCAATGCATGACTCCATCGCAGAGAGATCTTGTCAGTTTGAGAACCCGGTACTGCACATTGTTCACAATCAATGCATGACTCCATCGCAGAGAGATCTTGTCAGTTTGAGAACCCGGTACTGCACATTGTTCACAATCTCAAACATACTTGACACACTTCTATAGGACTTAGCGTATTCTTTCACGTTTCTGCACCGAGACAACTTTGTATGCTCATATACAAGGTCTATCATTTTTTATAGGTGTTAGGACGCATATAAGTTGCCCCGGACGAGTTTCGGCTTTTTTCGACAACGTTAATGATTTTCCATGCTTTATTTGAATTTCTGGGCATTTTTTGCAAAAAAAAATACGGAAATGGCTAAACCTTCTCCGAAAATTGTTGGATTTTTTCCATGAGCCATTATTTCAATGCATGACTCCATCGCAGAGAGATCTTGTCAGTTTGAGAACCCGGTACTGCACATTGTTCACAATCTCAAACATACTCGACAAACTTCTATAGGACTTAGCGTATTCTTTCACGTTTCGGCACCGAGACAACTGTGTATGCTCATATACAAGGTCTATCATTTTTCATAGGTGTTAGGACGCATATAAGTTGCCCCGGACGAGTTTCGGCTTTTTTCGACAACGTTAATGATTTTCCATGCTTTATTTGAATTTCTGGGCATTTTTTGCAAAAAAAATACGGAAATGGTTAAACCTTCTCCGAAAATTGTTGGATTTTTTCCATGAGCCATTATTTCAATGCATGACTCCATCGCAGAGAGATCTTGTCAGTTTGAGAACCCGGTACTGCACATTGTTCACAATCTCAAACATACTCGACACACTTCTATAGGACTTAGCGTATTCTTTCACGTTTCTGCACCGAGACAACTTTGTATGCTCATATACAAGGTCTATCATTTTTCATAGGTGTTAGGACGCATATAAGTTGCCCCGGACGAGTTTCGGCTTTTTTCGACAACGTTAATGATTTTCCATGCTTTATTTGAATTTCTGGGCATTTTTTTTAAAAAAATACGGAAATGGCTAAACCTTCTCCGAAAATTGTTGGATTTTTTCCATGAGCCATTATTTCAATGCATGACTCCATCGCAGAGAGATCTTGTCAGTTTGAGAACCCGGTACTGCACATTGTTCACAATCTCAAACATACTTGACACACTTCTAGATTTAAGTTTTTGGAACACTAAATGATGTCAAATTAAAAAGTCATGAATACCAAAGATTCATAACTCATCAAGATCTACAAACTTTATATAGGTCATTTTTTCATTTGAGAAAGTGGTTACAACATGTGGTACAAATTTGACAAACCCCTATGTTAGGAATTTCGGTTCCTACGGCAGCGAGTCACGCAGCTGAAGAAATTTTGTAGAGTTTCATGTGATTTTAGTTTGGAACATTAATTTTGACTAATCTTTCTGATTGATTGTTTGCCTGGAAGTACTCATGATCTCCACGATTGATGTGATTGTTTACCCCTAGAAAATTTGGGACTGATTCACATTTTGTCTAATTCATAATTGGTTAGGGGGGAACTATATTTTTAGTTGTTCTATCCATTTCATAGTTTGATGCCTGTTTAGTCAGGAAAGCTTGTTAACATGATGTATGTATGATGTGTTGATTAATATTTTTCCTTGGTCTAGCATAGTAGCTGTTGGCTCTGTGACAAAATGATTGGTGCTTTCTAGTAGTCCATGGTAAAGGAAGCTGGAGCCTTGATTGAACTAGAAATTTGTGGGTGTGATAAGGTTAGAGCTCTACCTCTAGATAGATGTTGAGTCTCTTGTGTAGCTTTGAAACCCGTCAACTTTGGTTTATTGATCAATTAGTGTCAGCTGTAGTAGAGGGCTTGTGGGAGTTGACTTGCATTAGCAGAATAATTTATCTTTGTGCACTTTTATGCTTCCAAGCAATTTTTGGATCCCCTTTACCTACTTCATGATTAAGAGGTCTTGGAATGTGTGATTATTGTAACATTAGTGTCCTGCAGCATATCCATATCTATACGATGCTTTGATGCAGTCTTTTCTTGTTGGATGCTTTGAGCCTGTCTACCCATTTTTCTAGTTGGCATTAGTTAGTATAGCTGCAGCTGGAAAGCAGAGAAAATCAGTATGATTATTTGCCACAGGAGAGGGACAGACAGCAGCAGTGTAGTTTGTTAACGACAAATATCCTATATCGATTACACCTATTATCACCAGACATTCTTGCTCATGTATCAGGTAAATCTTGCAGACCCCAGAGTATAACTGCGAACTTCCCATGCAGATAATGGCTTGGATTTCATATTAATGGTTTGTTGGTTTAGCACTACTGTCAATGCAGATAATGTACAGGAATGGATGGTGGAAGAAATTGTGTAGTAACTGCACTCTTCTCCCTGACATTTCAATTCTTGATTTGTTGTTCTCGATTATTAGTAATAAATTAGTATACTTGTGAGCACTTAGTAGTAGTAGTAGTAATGTTGGACTACAAACTTGTATTAGACTTCATGTAATAAAGTTGATGTATGGATTGCAAATGTACTATGTTGGTGATGAATTGTGAATGCATTATATATTTGTGAATTATTGTGCTGTGAAAATTGAGACATTCTAATTATTTTTTTATTCTGGAAAAACATATCACAGCCGGTTCAAACCGGCTGTGAAAATGAGTTTCACAGGCGGTTTTTATTTGCAGAAAACCGGCTGTGAAAATGCCCTTTCACAGCCGGTTTTGGTTGGAAGAAAACCGGCTGTGAAAATGCACTTTCACAGCCGGTTTTTTGGCAAAAAACCGGCTGTGATAGCGCCTGACGCAGCAGGTTTCCAAGGTTCAAAACCGGCTGTGAAACTGATTTTCACAGCCGGTTCATAACGTAAACCGGCTGTGAAAATGCGATTATCAGCGCCACTTAACCAGCGCCACTTTTGAAAACCGCCTGTGATGTGGGCAACCGAACCGCCTGTGATGCTCCTGCTGTAGTAGTGCATGGTGGAGTTCAAGAGCTAGTTGGAGTCATCAATGGTATGTACTTGGTGGTGGTGATTCAAACGTATCTATTATATGAGTAATGTTCTTCATGTCATCCGATCTCTTAGCGACTCAATGTCTCCTTCTATGCTTTCTACCTATCATGAATATGATTGTTTTTTAGTCTAATCCTAGGTTAGACTATATAGCATGCTTTATGTAATCATGGTGATTAGATCTAGTATGTCGACCCTTCATGATATCTAGACACGTTCACTTGTGGACATACCCTTGTAACTAACCACGTCGATAGGGAGCATCATGATAGGGTGTGATCCCGTGTAAGGTGGAGTTCTCGGGAGGTTGACCGGAGGTAAGAGTTTAAAGATTGCTTTGGATGAGATGCTTGATGCGCTTACTTTTATTTGCTAGAACTACAACTAGAAGACAATAGGCCTGTTTATCCTTTGGTTGCTTTTTACCCTCGACTATGTTTATGGATGTGATCAACCTATACACTTCATTCACAGCTTATAGGTTTACCCATTTTATGCAATCAACGCTTAATGCTTGGAAAAGATCCGTTAGGTTAGATGGGAAACCCTAGTAAGTTCATTGTCGATCCACGGGTTGATAACCTTGGATGGAATACTCTAGGGGAAAAGCTACGATGATCCGTGCGCTTACGGTTCACAATTGTCGCGTCTATAGACCATCAACAACATGCAGTATTGCCTAAACTCATCGCAGTCAAACTGCTTCCTGTTGTCCACTGTGATTTTCCTTGGGACTCCAAATCTGCACACAATTTGCTGCTAGAAGAATTTGATGACTATTTTCGCTGTGATGTTGGCCAAGGGTCTGGCTTCGATCCACTTTGTGAAATACTCTACTACTACAATTGCATATTTCAAATTTTCTAGGGCTGTAGGGAGTGGACCCATGAGATCTATGCCCCATCTTTGCAACGACCAAGTTGGAATTATTAGCTATGATAGCTTCGAAGGCAATTTTCGTGTTGCCGCACATTTTTGACATGCATCGCACGTTCTGACTATGCTTGTTGCATCATTGATGATTGATGGCCAATAGAATCCTTGCCTCATTGCCTTTCCCATGACTTCTCTTGCCCCAAAATGAGCTTCGCACAGGCCACTATGTATCTCTTGTATTAGTTCTTTACCTTCGCCATATGAAATGCAGCGAAGCCAAGGAGTCGGTACACCTTTTTTGTACAAGACATCATCAATAATTTGATAGGACCTTGCTCTTTGCTGCATTCATTTGAGGTCTTCTTCATCGGTGGGTTCATAATATCCCCAAAGGTAAGCCATTATTGGTGATTGCCAATCTTCTGAATTTATTGCATTGATGAGTTTTGGCTGCTCATCAGGATCTTTGATTGAAGGAGTTGTGATTGTTTGGAAGAAAACATCCGGTGGTAAGTTATCTCGTTTTGCTGCTGCCTTGGCTAGTGCATCTGCTTCTTTGTTTCTTGCTCTTTGTATGTATTCGACTGTGAAGCCTTGATTTTTTTCTCCATTGCTCGTACTGTATTCAAGTACTTGATCAACTCGGGTTGTTTTGCAATGCTCTCTTTTTCAATATGATCTGCTACCACCTTCGAATCAGTTTTTACAATGAATCGCTGAGCACCCAATACCTTCGCTTTCCTAATCCCCAGTAATACGGCTTCATACTCAGTGATGTTGTTCGTGCTTCTATCACTGTTTTTGCAGAACTCTAGGTTCCCTACATATCTCATTTTCAATTCCGAAGGCGATGTTACTATTGCTGCAACTCTGGCTCCTTTGCCCCCCAAGCACCATCACAGTGTATTAGCCAGCTTTCTTCTCTACTTAAATTTTCGGCCGAAGGCGATATCCATTCTGTAATGAAATCAGCCAAGACTTGTGATTTTATTGATGTTCTTCTTTCAAAATCCACCACGTATTCTGATAGTTCAGCTGCCCATTTGCGCAGTCTGACTAAGGCTTCTTTGTTGCTTAGCAATTCTTTGAGTGGTTGATCTGTGAGCACTTTCATGTTATGTCCCTCAAAATAATGGCGTAGCTTTCTGGATGCCATCCCTACAACATAGATCATCTTCTCGATCTTTGTGTAAAACAGCTTTGAGCCAGCCAATGCTTCTGAAACATACTACACAGGTTGCTAAACCTTCTTTCCTTCCATCTCCTTCTCAGCGATGAGAGCTGCACTAACGGCAGATTGCAAAGCTGCGATGTACAGTAATAGAGGTGCCTTCGGGTTGGGTACTGTCAGCTTCATTAGTTGCATCAGATATTGCCTTAACTCTTGAAAGACTTTAGACTGCTCCTCTCCCCATTCAAACTTTGATGCATTTCTCCTTCATTTGTTGCGAAGAAGGGTAGGCTTCGTTTGGCTGCTTTTGCGATAAACCTATTAAGTGCTGCAATCCTGCCCGAGAGCGTTTAAACGTCCCTTATGCACTTTGGCTCCTCTATGTCAAGTATTGCATTGATTTTGTCAGGGTTGGCTTCGATTTTGTTAGCTGATACTAGGCATCCTTGTATCTTTCCCTTGGTTGCTTCGAAGACACACTTCTCCGGGTTAAGTTTGAGGCCAGCTTCTCTCATTCTTGTGAAGCAAACGCTAGATCTGAGATGTGATCTTGTCTTTTGACACTTTTTACTAAGATGGTGTCAACATATGCAAGTATAGTTTTGAACATTTCTTCTTTGAATACAGTGTTTGACATGCGACAGAAAGTGGTACTAGCATTGCGAAGCCCCTCGGGCATCCTGATGAAGCAGAATGTTCCAACAAGAGTGATGAAGCTGGTTTTTTCTTCGTCATCTTTCTTCATCTAGATTTGATGGTAGCTAGAGAAGCAATCTAATAGAGATATCATCTCACTTACTGCGGCTTGATTGACGGTTTTGTCAATTTTTGGAAGTGGGAAATCATCATTTGGGCATGCCTTATTGAGGTCGGTGAAGTCAATGCACATTCTCTACTTGCCATTTTTCTTCTGCACTGGCATAGTATTTGCTAGCCAGGTAGGTTATTTTACTTCGCGTATGACGTTGGCATCGAGCAGCCTTTGTACTTCTGCTTTGACTGCATTCACTTTTTCTTCAGACATTTTTCTTAGTTTTTGCTTCTTGGGCCTCACATCAGGACTGGTTGTGAGTTTGTGTTCAATTATGCTTCTGTCTATGCCTGGCAAGTCTTTGCTTGACCATGCGAAGACATCTTTGTTATTTTTCAAAAACTCAATAAGTCTATCTTCTTCGTCTGGTTCAAGATCTGAAGCAATAATCACTTTTTTGTCAAAGACGTTAGGCTGCAACTGCACCTGCTTCGTTTCTGTTGCTCCTTGCATTCTTTTGCTGTCTTTTTCGATACTTAGCTTTTCCTCTGGATAAACTGGTTTCTTTTCATCAAGCATGTGGACTTTGCGTTTCCCTGGGGTGTTGGCATACTCAATGTTTCTGGCTTCTTTTTGATCACCAAAGACGGTGATGACCCCTTTGAGAGCAGGCATTTTCATGCATAAGAAGGCTTGCCTTATAATGACATCGATGGTGTTGATAATGCCTCTGCCAAAGATAACATTGTAGTTGAAGAACATGTCAACGACATCGAAGGTGATATATTCAGTTCGTGCATTTGATGTATCGCCAAAAGATACTGGCAGTGTTATTTTGCCTAGTGTTGGTGTATGCTTCCCCCCGAAGCCAACTAGTGATGTGTCTGATGGTTCTAGATTATCTGGATTGATGTTTGTCATGGACCTCAATGTTTTTGCCAAGATGATGTATTCCGAGCTACCGGTGTCCACTAGCACTTTCCTAATTGTCTAACCAGCAATGTTGGCTTCGATCGACATTGCGTCATTGTGCGGGAAATTATGCAGCTTCAAATCTTCTTCGAAAAAGGTGATTGGCATGTGTGACCATTCGGATTTCTTGTATGGTCCTTCTACTGAGATGTTGTTTACTTGCCGAAAGTAGCTTTTTCTTTGCTTCTTTGTCTCGAAGGCGAGTGAAGGGGAGAATGAGGCCATAACTGGGGAGAGGTGTTGGTGGGTTTGGTTCTTGTGGTTTTTGTGGTGGTGGTGGCAGTTCTTCTACTTTGATGTCTTTGTTTGTGGTTGGTTGGGCAGTTTGAGGATATAAATGTGGATACATGGTTTGTGGGTAGTAGTGTTGGAATGTTTGTGGTGAAGGCAAGTATTGAGTCGCCATCACAGTCATGGGGTGTACAATGTTTGAGCTTAGGGATGGGTAAACTGGACAGTATGGCTGTATGGCTTGGGTTTGTATGGTTTGGGTGTTGGTGGACGAAGCTGAAGGTGGCTTCGGTTGGGTTGCTTGTATTTTGTCTGCTTTCATCTTCTCGATAGTTCTCTTAATGTCTCAGCACTACTCGGTGCCGTGTGTGTGGTTCTTGCCATGGTATTGACAGAACAGTTCTGGGCCCGAAGGCGGACCCCTCTCTTCCTCGGCCTCTGCCGGTTCTTCCTCCTCTTTGAGTGGGCTCACCCATTGGGTTCGAGTGCTGGCTTTCTTGGTAGAAAGATTTGTTCTCTTGGAATGAAGATGGGCTCTCAACATTCATGATGGTTTGGGATGGATAATTTTGGTAGTGGTTTTGGTTGTTGTGGTGTTGCTTGTATTGGGACTCATATTGATTTTTCAAGACAGCTTCTCTGGGTATTCGCCTTCGGTTGTCGTTGTCGGATCGACAATATTTCTTGAACTCCTCATATAGATCTCCAAGAGTAGCTAGTGTTTCTCTTGCAATATGTTGTGCAAATGGTCTAGGGCGAAGCCCCTGGATAGCTGCAAATTTGGCGGCTTCATTGGGTATATGTGGAGCTTGAGATCTTAAGCCCACGAACCTGCGAAAGTAATCTTCCAATGGTTCCTTCGGCTGTTGATGTAGGGTGAGCTCTGCATATGAGAGTGGTTGGTCCCCCATGATGGTGAAATTCTTGACCAGTTCTCTTTTTAGGTTGTACCAGCTATTAATGGATAAGCCTGGTAGCTTCGTATACCAGTTCATTGCAGTGCCATCGCAAACGATGATAAAAGACTTTGCGAGCACCACATCATCTCCTCCAGCCGAAGCTATTGCAGCTTCGTAGCTCATAATGAATTGCTTCGTGTAAGTGAGGCCATTGTATCTTGGTAGAGTGATGGGTTTGTACAAGGGTGGCCATCTTGCCAACTGTAGAGCTTCTGATAAGAGACAGGTGTGATCGATAGGGTGAGTGTACAACATTTGTAAAACGGTTCCCGACTGTTGACGGTCCATAGACATGCCAATTGTGAACCGCAAGCGCACGGATCATCGTAGCTCTTCCCTTAGAGTATTCCCCCAAGGTTTATCAATCTGTGGATCGATAATGAACTTACTAGGGTTTCCCATCTAATCTAATGGATCCATCCTAACATGAAGCAAAGATTGCATATAAGGTAAACCTTTGAGCTATGAGTGAAGTATAGGTTGATCACATCCATAAACATAGGCGAGGGTAAAGAGCAACCAAAAGGGGTAAACGAGCCTATTGCCTTCTAGTTGTAGTTCTAGCTAAATAGAGCAAGCATATCATGCATCTCATCTAAAGCCATCTTTAAACCCTTACCTCCGGTCAACCTCCCAAGAATGCCACCTTACATGGGATCACACCCTGTCACGATGCTCCCTATCAGCGTGGTTAGTTACAAGGGCACGTCCACAAGTGAACGTGTCTAGATGTCATGAAGGGTCAACACACTAGATCTAATCACCATGATTACATAAAGCATGCTATATAGTCTAATCTAGAATTAGACTAAGAAACAATCATATTCATGATAGGTAGAAAGCATAGAAGGAGTTATTGAGTCGCTAAGAGATCAATGACATGAAGAACAATACTCATATAATAGATGCCTTTGGATCATCACCACCAAGTACATAACATTGATGACTCCAACTAGCTCATGAACTCCACCATGGAACAACCACGCAGGGAGGCCATGGCGGCTAGGGTTGGCCTAAGTCATCCCCTAGACAACTTCGAGGACTTGCGGCGGCCGTCTTCTCCCTTTGGTGTATGCCCTAGTTTTCGCCGATTTTTGGTGGATGGATCTGAATCTCCCCTTCTTAAGGGCGCCTAGGGGTTGTACTTATACCCTAGGGGAGCCTTGGGGCGTGCTCCACGTTCCCTTCCACGAGATCCTTGCTTGGGAATTAAGCAAACTTGGTTTCCATAAGATTTGACTCACCTAGATTTTTCTAATTCGCAGCCCTGCCTTCTCAATGTTATATCTTCCACGTCCGGACTCCAAATAGGGCAAACTCAGATTCTAAATTGTGTAGCACGAAATTATCTCCAACTTTGGTTTTCATGAGTTTCCTTGGGATGAAGTTAAGATCCCCAAAACAACACCAGAAGATAATCTGTCTGATTCCGGACTTCTCTATGCAGCATGCATTTCGGGTGCCATATCTCCTAGCTCTATATTCCAAATTATCCTTTCCATTTGTCCAAATCGAAGACCTCAACGATGGCTACAACTTTGGTATTCAACATTCTATCATTATAGGCCATTTACATCTCCGAATCTGCACCGAAAGTCATGTTGTCCTAGGCCGCGCGAATATCTCTGAGGATAACTTTCCAAATCTTCAATTCCTGCATGCTTAAGTCTCTCCTGCCCAAAGTTCATTGAATGTGGACACCTAGGACCATGAGTTGGGCTATGAAAGCCCACATGGTCCGTTAGTTGGGCTCCCTCCGCTAGGCTCGATTCCTTTGGGCTCTTAGTTAGTTTTGGGCTTTGAATATAAATGCCCCAAACTGGGTCGTTTTCCTGCAAAAACACAATATGCTCCAAAACACAACACATATACGAAAATGGGGTTATTTCAAGTGCCAAGTGGCGGGTTAGTATATGAATTAGTCCAAAACCACCACCTAAATAGCACTAAAAGTATACCAATAATGAGCGTCACCAATCCCCCCATGCTTAAACCTTGCTCGTCCTCGAGCAAGTCCAGGATCTTTGCTTAAAGGGAAATCAACGTTGCCTTTCAATGCCTTCCCTGCACTTAGTTATACACAACAAGACAAATTGCTCTCAAGTGTTTAGCATTTAAAGTTCAAGTTGTGACCGTCTACTTTACATTATGGAAGATAGACTAGCTATAAAGAACATGCCACAATTAAAATAAATGCAATGCTCTTGAACTTAAGCGAACTTCAAATCTTCACCTTGTTCCGTCGTGAAGAGTTTTCAAAAAGATGCATATCCAACATAAGTGAGATTCTCTTGCAAAAGCTCATGGAAACACTCATCTCATCAAGTCGCTCAAGCCTCTACTAGATTATTTTCATCCTATTCTACTCATATATAAAAGTGGAAGGCTTATGTGGAGCTTGGTAGGTAAAAACAATCCTAGCAAAACATTATATATGAAATATTGTCAAACTAAGAGAAAGATCTAATTCCAATTACCGAGACTAATAAAAAAGGCCATGGAAAATAAATGTTGGAAAGAGAAAGATGGGTGAAACACACACATTTAGATAGGTGGACATGTGCAAATGGCAAGTGGATGATCCCATGGCACAAATGAAGTCCTTGTTATCGGATTGCACATGGTTGGAAAATTGAGTATGGAATTGTCTTCAAAGCACTTGGGATTTAATGAAGCTAAAAGAACTAAGGAGCATTATTTCTTTTTTTTCTTTCTTTCTTTCATTTTTTTCTTTCATCTTTGTTTCTTTTCTTTCTCTTTTTTTCCACATTTTTTCTTTTTTCTCCTAAGAACTTTTTGCAACATAGTACTTACTTAGCATCCTCCCTCCATGCTTAAACGATTGCTCGTCCTCGAGCATAGAAGTGAGTGTCGATAATTGCTGAAGTAAGTACACAAAATCCATCTTGATCTTCTGGAAAATCACTTGAATCTTCAGGGAGTTTCTTGTCAAAATTTGAAGCTCTCGGAGGAGAAAGGGGGTAGGCCGGTCGGCCTATTGTGCTTGGGCCGGCCGGCCCACTCTCTGTGGACCTCCATTTCTTCTAATTTTTCTGCTGTGAACTCTTCGATGCCTCCCAAATTTATATTCTCTGAATTAAGCTCTTGACTCTTCTGAATTTTCCTCGAGATAATGATCCATACTCAATTGTAGGTTGTGCTCAAGGAGGTAATCACAAAAAGATATTTTTGGGTTTAGGGTGGATATCCAGTGAAGTTTGTGAAGTTTTTGTTGTAGAAACTCACAATGCATGGATAGAAAGGCTAGCAAAAAGAAGGTACGCAAAAATGGAATGACAACTTCTTAGTCTCGAACCACAGAAATCAATCTTAATCTAACTCATCAAAATATAAGTTTGCAATTCTAAAGGTTTCATCATGATAGATCATGTATATGTTAAGGCTTTGGTAGGTAGAACTTTTCAAGAGATTCACGAATGTAGATAGCATAAGAATCAAGTTTTAAATAAAACAATACAAAGTGTAAGGTCATCGGTAAACTTAAATCAAAGAGCAACATGAAATATGTGGGTCTAGAATTTAGTTATTTAATGTCCACAAATAAAAGAGCCGGTATTTAATCAATTTAAGATCATTTAATAGAGAGCAAATGGTCAAGTCATATACAACATGGTGTAGGTAGAGCAAAGCGGCAACTTTCATCATTTTTCCATAAGCAAAAGCATTCAAATTGTATCATCGTGGTGAGCACAAAGTGGTGGTGATCATTATTTATAGAAAAAAAAAGAAAAACAAAACTAGGTTGTCCTCCTAGTAGCCATATTATTAATAAGAGAGATATACAAAGGTTTCTAACCTATGGTCAATGGCATATATATATACAAGCATTTATAAATAGATGAACAAAGAGAAGGTTAAGGTAGAGTTACCTTCGTTTTTGATGCTTGCAATGAAGTGTAGCGTGGCTTTCCCTTGCTTAAGCATTGTGCTTAGCATGGAAAAAGAGTAATGAGCATCTTGTGGTGAACATGATCATTGTACTCTATATGGCTTTTTCCTTTTCGTCCATCGAGTCCTCCCCCATGCTTAGCATGGTGCTAGGCGTGGAAGAAGAAGATGGACCATCCTTGAAGTCCTTCAGCCATGTGTTTGGGGATCATCCTTATGCTTCTTCACCTTTATTGCCTTAATTTTCCTGCAACCCCTTCCCATTGTCACTAAGCCATGGTCTCAATCATTACTCGTATCGTTATCATCTCCTTGCTTGTTGTCTTCATTGCTGCCTCATCTTCCATGAATTTTTCCTCAAATTCTAGAAAAGAACATATACTGAATCATTGCTCCATTGCAAAGTGCACAAATTTCTCTTTCCAACAAGTCATCATTTTCCAAAAACGGATTCCGAACAAAAGAGTTATGCCTATTTTATTCCAGCACTGCAATCTGTCCCGAGCTGATTTCAGAACGTGCAGCGCCCAATATTTTTGCCGTATCTCCTTGTATGGTATTCAAATTCATTGATCTTGGATGCGTTGGAATGAGAATTTAATGGAGTCTCTGAATATCCACTTTTCTTCCTTGTACATCTCTGAGAATGTGCAGAGTTTTGATGAAAACAGCAGCGTCCCTTTCAATCTTCGGAGATGTTAACGGTCTTGATTCCAACTTTGATCATGAATTCATGGGGTTCCTTTGTCATGCCTACAAAACAATTGAGATGCACAAACGACCCCCAGGGTGACGGTTGGAGGTATAAACAAATGCCAACAACCAATGACATCCCTAAGACCTTAACTTGTGGCATAATTCACCTAGTAAAGGAGAAAAACAAAAACCTAATGGGTGCGCGTGTGTGCAAAATGAGTATGCAAATGAGCGGAAAACATATAAATAAAGACAATGTTTACACCTAGTTCTAAACACCATGTTTACATCTAGGTTGCCTAATCTCTCCATAGTCATAAAGATCTATTAACCAAGGTTAAAACACAATGTCTATCCCAAGGTCAATAATTCCTTATAGCACAAGAAAGACAAAGCGCATTGCAAAGCTTTTAAACCGACCAATGCAATATAAATGCTAACAAGGCCTATAAAACTAAATGATGATGGTCCGCGATCAAGTCTAAACACCATGTTTACACAAGATCGTAAAGGGAAAATGACCGATCGAAGCATTGACATGGATATGAAAGCATTCAAATGCATGATGGAACGATGGAATGGATGCAAAATGCGTATGCAAAAAGAGAGCAAAAACAAGGGTTAGCAAGGTTTGAAAGGTCTTTCAATGTTGTTCCGCAATCGATTGATTCAAAAAATTATTGCTTAGAGCGACAAAGCTTGGCCAACCACTTCATAAGAAGCGAAGCATTGTCGTCAAGAAAATCATTCATTAAAAAGAACCAAACAACCTAGCTAACGAGGTTTAGGGGAAGGTTCATGGGTATCATATATTTTTGGTTTAAAACAAGAATTTTGAAGAGAGAAGTCAAGTTTAGAAAATCTACCTAAGGTGGTTGAAAACAAAATGAAAAACAAAGGTTGTTTCATTGGGTGGAAAACAAAACCTATGGTTTTAGGATGGCTATATGTATGAGAGGTTTTCCTAAGGGTTTAGGATCTCGTAGGGAGGCTAGTGAAAGTTTTCAGTTAGGGCAAGGAATAGAGATAGACTTGGCTAATATGAATGGTGACAGCAAGAAAATCAACACAAGTCAATCCTACCCATGTTGGCTCCGGTTTTTCGGCGGGGGTGATAGGAAGGCTTGGGCAAGTTTGACAAAGGTTAGATCAAAACAAAACATGCAATGCAAGGGCGATAACAACATGGCACGAACTGAACACGAGATGAATGAACAAAATGATATGACATGATATGGTGGTCTAAAATCAAAATAAGAGTTAGCCTAAGTTAACTAGCCACAAGTTTAGAATCCAAGGGTGGTGCCATACTTCATATTTCTCTCTAAAAGACTCAAAAAAACTCTAAACATTAATAGCAAAAGGCACAAAAAAAAGGTCTATAAGTTTTCCAAGATCAAATAACAAAGTGCTCCCTCAATAACTTTTAGATCATACAACATAAAGTTGTGGCATTTATTAGAGCAATAGTACAATGTTACTTGATGATTCGATTAATGAGCACAATATAGACCGTCATCTTTCATAAATAATAAATAAAAAGATCAGGTTGCCTCCCGCAAAGAGCTTCATTTAAAGTCATAGAGCTAGACTTTCTCACCTCAATTATGTTCATGCGAAGCCATGGTCTTTTGTGCGAGAATCTAAAATGTCCATGCAGCTTGATGTCACCTTTTGTAATCCATCGTGATTTACTTCTAACATCTTCATGTCTTGAATGTCGCCGGCTTGTGTCTTCATATGCCAATGTTTTGGATGTCTTCATTTTGTTCTAAGCTTCTGAATTTGATCATGTACGCTTGATGAAAGCATTGCCCAAAGTCCTCTTCATTGTTGTCATCATTATCTACTCTACCTTGTTCTCATCACGTTGCTCCTGCCTCTTCTTCATGGATTTTTTCCCCTATTTCTAGAATAGAACATATATCAAAATATAGCTCTATTGAAAAATTTATGAAATTACCTTTCCAAGGAGTGGTCATTCATCGTAAACGGAGTTCAAATGAGAGAGTTATGCTAATTTTACTTTAGTGCTGCGTGCTGCCCAGAAAATTTTAGAATACACAACCTTCGATGTTTTGATCATAACTGCTTGTAGGAATCTCTGATTGACTTGATTCTTATTTCGTTGGAACCAGAAGTTCATGAGGCTTTTAACTATCTAAAAATATTCTGTTGTGTCCTTCAGAGGTCGCATAGAATTTTGATGTGAACAGTACCTTCTTGTAAATTGATCCTGAGATATTGATGATCTTGATCTTGTGGTCTTTGGAGCGTCGCGTTGTGCATCCCTAGGCTTCAAGGTATCACCATTGATTCACCAGTGAGTAGTATGGTTTCAATGATGTGTCTTCTCCATAGTTCTTACTTTACCCAGGGTGTCGGGGTCATAGGGGGCTCTCGTGCTTTATGACAATTACCTGAGTGGTTTCCTTCGTTAGTAGCATCACTCAATTAGAAACTTCTTGAGCATCCTACTAGAGAAAATTTGTGGTGTCATGGTGCTTCTAATTTTGTTGCCTCCAGTTTTGATCAACTTCAAATCATCATCTTTTGTGCTCAAGGACCTCCAATCATCCCTTGACATCATCATCACCTTCTCCGTTGCTTGCTGATGCTTATTCTTCATTGAATTCCTCTTCCCCCACTGTAGAACTCGTATTAAGCGTCTACTCCATTGAAATATGCATCAAATTCCCTTTCCAACGAGTGCTCATTCACTTCAAACGGACTCCGGATGAAAGAGTTACGCTTGTTTTACTCCGGCACTACGTTCTGTCCAGAGCGATTTCAGAACGCATAGTGTTGAAAGATTTTACCATAACTCTTTGCACCGATCTCCAAAATTTACGATTCTTGATGTATTGGAAAGAAGATGGAGCTTTGTATTTTCTAATTTTCCTCCATGGTACCTCTCTGATCATGGGCCAAAAACTGGTCACAGCAGCAACCTTCTAGAGAAGTTGATGATCGGATCTCACGACTTCTTCCAGGCATGATTCATCACCTATAGCTTGGACAAACAAATCTCCAAGAGACATTAGTCTTTAAAAATAAATTGACATGCCGACATACCTTGTTCATCTTCACTTATTTTGGGTGTGGGCTCGATAGCGGATGATGGGCCAGTAACAAAAGTTAGCACCTACCACTAAAGAGCGGGTCTTCACGTAGCCATCAACTTTGTTTGAACGAGATTTAGATTTGTCAAAGTCTAGATGTTGGTGTCGGTTTTTTATACCGGCTAGCCTACTATGGGGGGTCCCTAAGTAGTCGAGTTGTTCGTGGGGGCCTCGCCGGAACCAGAAGCACGATGGTGAACACGAGACGATTTAGACAGGTTCAGGCCGCCTCGAGTAGAGAGCGTAATACCTTATGTCCTGTATGGTGGATCTTCTCGTATTGATGGGTATGATTTTACAAGGGGTCCCTGCCTCACCTTATATACTCGGGAGACAGGGTCTACAAGGCAAGAAATACAAACTCCTAGTCGGATACAATACACAGAGTCCTAACATGAGTAGGCCGGGTTGTTTCCCAGTACCCGACTAGTTTCCTTAAGCTGTACAATCCTTCCTTGTATCAGTCAGGGTTGCCGGCCCAATTTCCTAACGGAACTGTGGCCCATGAGGACTCCCATGGAACCTGGACCGTCAAGCCCTCGAGCATCTTCATGTCTTCACGCCTGCTGGGTTGTTTCTCAATGATTTTAGCATCAGCCGAGTTGTTTCCTCGTCGTCTTGCATGTTGAAAACCTTCAGAAGTGAACATGACGTGCTCCTTTGCCGACTTCTTTTGCAGCCAGCCCCCGGGCCTTAGTTCATGAACCAAGATTGATGCAAAAACTTCCCCATTTACTATAATGGTGTCCAGCTTTTGAAAAAAGATGGACCCATTATGGGTCTAGCCCCGGAGCCTAGAAATATTTTCAAGGATTAAAAACAATTCCAGGGTCTCCATTGAAAAAACTTTCCAAAAGAAATATACTATTTCCCCCCAGCCCCCAAGCTTAAAGCAGATGACAATAAGCTTAAAGACTTCTGTTGAAATATGTATATTCTTTGATATGGAAATAAATCCTATTAAGCATCAGCCCCCAAGAATGAAAATTCATCGGAAAATGACCTAGCTCGTTAGGAAATGGCCGCACAAATATGCATCTGGTTGGGAATCCTCAAACTCTTTTCGCCTCCAGCGCAATCTGCAATCCACTCAAGCCCCGTTCGTATTCTCCTCCCCACCGCCGTCGCTTTCACCACTGAAATCCTCAAACTCTTTTCGCCTCCGCGCGCAATCTGCAATCCACTCAAGCCCCGTTCGAGAATCAATCGAGAATCTCGTCTGGCAAGATGGGTCAGAAACCTGCTTCCAGCAAGCCTACTGAGAGCAAATCCGCCACAAGCAAAAAGAAATCCAAGATCCCAATCACCGATATGCCAGTGTTCAAAAACTCCCCTGCGCCGGCTCTCACCTGGAAACCATCCAAGGCTACAGACGAGATGGTGCAGGGTCTTGTGGAGCAAGGCTACCTGCTGGATAAGTCAATCTCCTGTTGGCGCACTGATGCAGGTAAGGCCTGGCCTTTTGAAGAAATCCATGAGATCGTGGTTTTTGTAGCCTTTTATGAACGCGGATTCGCCCTCCCCGCTCATGATTTTCTCCGAGGGCTTCTTTCTTACTATAAATTGGAATTGGTCCATCTCAATCCCAATTCTATTCTTCAAATTTCCCTCTTCATTCATCTCTGTGAAACCTTCTTGGGGATCGATCCCCACTTCAATATGTTCCGCTGCCTCTTCCGTGTGAAGGCCACCCCAGACAAAGTAGTCGGCGGGGCCGGATTTCAGTTGCGTCAGGGGATGAAAAACGTCTGCTTCGACTTCAAGATGAATGACTCCATTAAAGACTGGAATGACAAGTGGTTCTATGTGGAGAATCAGCCCCCGAGGCTATCCAAGCACTCCGGTCATCTCCCTCGGCCGCAAGATTCATGGAATGAATCCCTCGATAGGGATAAGGTCGACGGAATCTCCAGGCTCATCAAGATGATTGCTGCTCTGAAAGATCAAGGCTTAACCGCCATCGGCATCGCCAGCTCGTTCTTGCGTCGGCGCGTACAACCCTGCCAGAAGCGGGTGCACGCTGGCTATGAGTATACTGGCCCCGAAGACCCGACCAGGATCTCGACCAGCGATTTATCGTCAGATGAAGTCGCCGTCCGCGTCCAGGCACTCTTCATGGATGCCCAGGATCTGCCACGCCGGGTACCCGAGTACTCGGCAAGTCGTCCGTCGTCATTGGTAAGCTTGAAAACAACCCAAATATCAAATATGATATACACCTTCTTGCTTCTTGACAACTGATCAATTGCTGCACTATCCGATGCCAGGAATTGCGGACCAGACTTGCTTCCTCGCCTCCAGACATAGCAGAGAACCAATCCGGGTTGCCTGGATCTCCCCCGCCCCAGCAAACTGCTGAAAGTTCGGGGAAAGGGAAGAAAAAGGCACCGCCAGATATGGACCAGGTGATTCTGGAAGAAGTAGTCGATTCTGATGATGACACACCCCAACCTCCTCTCGGGAACATACTCGGCAAGGAGGATCAGGCTTGAAAAGGCCTTGTGATGACGATGCCCCAAGTCCAACCATCCCCAAGAAAAAACGGGCTATGCGGAAGAGAGTGTCTCCTTCAGTGCAGAAATCATCAGATACCATTCTTGATGAAGCAGAAGCACTTGAAGCAGAGCCTGAAGCCAATGTGGAGATCCCATTGGGAATCCCACTACAGTCTCCTCCGCCCAAGGTACCCCTATTATCTTGTTTGCCAAAAAATCTTGGTTTTATCCTCTTGCCGAGTTGTTTTCTGAATTGAATGTATAATTGCAGAATCCTCAACAAGAAGAACCCGCTCAGTCGGAAGAGCCTCAAGGACCTCAAAACAACCCTTCTGGCGGTTTTGACTTTGCTGTGGAAGAGCCTGAATTCAACATGGAATTTGCCAGGTAGATGATCCAACTTCATGGAGCAAAATTCTGAAACGCGAATATTGCTAATCTTCAATTGTTTATGCAGCCGTCCACCTACTCCTGCTCCTACAGACGTACCAAAGACTCCACACGGAGACAGGAGGAGGAGAAGGGCCAAGCCCCCAAGCATCTTCAACACCCCAACCTCAAGCAGCAAGCAGCAACGTCACGCCACCACCTCCTGTAAGAGAGCAAGCCGCTCCGGGTACTTCTGCTCCTGGGTCTTGGCCCAAAGCAACAGAAAGTATCCGGATGGCTGGCCTCCGCTCTGAAGGATTGGACACCACCACTGGCCTGATGAAGGAGGCTGTTGTTGAAGAAATCATCCGGGAGCAAAAGAAACCCCACGAGCCTTCACCAGAGCCATTCCAGATCTTCACCGGCACACCCGGCGTCAACGCTAATGAGGATGAAGACGCCTTCTTATTCAACTCCGAAGTTGACCACGAAGATCTGGAGAAGGCTGCCGAGCTGTACAAACAACTCTCCAAGCTCACAGAGGTTAGTAAAAATAGCGTAATATTGTAAATACTTATCTCCTTCGTACTGTAATCAACCCTGCTTCCTTTAATCTGGATGTAGAGTATACTTGTACGATCTCAGCAGAAATCTGAGATGCTTCGGAGAGCAAGCACATCCATTGCCCGCGCTGAAAAAGCCACAGCCGATCTGGCCAAGGGACAAGCAGCTTGGGAACAAGAACGCGCCCAATTGCGCTGAGAGCTGGATGAGGCATACAAGAAGATCAACTTGTACCAGGACCAGCGCGATGACATGGTTGAGAAGAATAAGTCTTTACGACAAAAACTCTCAGGTGTGTACGCCGAGTACTTTTTCTCTGCCTGCAGTGATCATATAATGAATAGGATCTGATGTGCTGTCTGCAGAGAATGAAAGGCGCGTCGAAGCTCTAAAAGGCGAGTTCATCGATATGAAGAACCGCTTTTATCGGGAGCAGGAGCGCGCAAACCAAGCAGAGCGGAGGGAGATGGAATGCATGGCAGATCTTGCAGAAGAGCAGAAAATGCGCCAGCATGCCGATGCCCAACTCATTGAAGACCTGACCAAGATCTGCAATCAAGAGGCTGAAATCCAGGCACTTCGCGTGGAGGTCAATCGCCGTGGTGTGGAAATTGAGTCTTGGAAGGAAGCCGCCCTGCCGTTGGTTGATGTATATGCCAAAGTACCCACCGGAAGTGTTGCTCCTCCTCCCCTTGATCGTCTTCGAGCAACTCCTGGGCAAGTGAAGCTGTATTGCCAACGGGTCGCCCATTCGTGTACTAAACAAGTACTCGGGGTTGTCCGGTCATGGTTTCCTTCACAGCCATTAGGTGTTACTGAAGGAAGAATCAACCCGGCTTGTACCCGGGCCATGTATGATACTTACATGGAGGGGAAGAAGGACACTGTAGAGAAGATTGTATCTCGTCTTAAGTTCTAGAGTCTCTTTTGTAAGAAAACCCTTTGTAAAGAACTTGGTTTCAGATGTAAATACTTAATGTTTTTAGTAACAACAAGTATCTTTTTATCTGATTGTGTGTGCCCGATCTCTTTGTTTTGAACAAAAAGTAGATGGCATTTGAATGTAGTCTTTCTGGATTGTTTTTAAACAACCCGACTAGATTCAGATAAATAAGTGCACCCGATCTTTCTGTGTGAAACAGAAAGTAGATGGCTTTTGAAACAACCCTTTCTAGATTGTTTTTAAACAACCCGGGATGAGTCAAAAAAGATGCGCCGGATCCTTCTGTGTGAAACAGAAAGTAGATGGCATTTGAAACAACCCTTTCTAGATTGTTTTTAAACAACCCGGGATGAGTCAAAAAAGATGCGTCCGATCCTTCTGTGTGAAACAGAAAGTAGATGGCATTTGAAACAACCCTTTCTAGATTATTTTTAAACAACCCAGGATGATTCAAATTTGTAAGGCTGTATCTGATTTCCAAGCTTGAAGACAACTTTATTATTATTAGGCTAAGAAGCCGATATCAGTACATAAAGAAGGCTGACTATTTATTGACTCTTTAAAAACTCTAATAATCTTCTTCAAGGGTAAAAACGCCGCAAGTGCTCAATGTTCCATGCATTGGGCACCTCTGTTCCGTCTTCCCGTTGTAGCTGATAAGTACACGGACCGATGACCCTTGATACTATAAATGGACCTTCCCAAGGAGAAGATAGCTTGTGCTGATCTTTTGTACTCTGAATTCTTCGAAGTACCAAATCACCAATGTTAAACGATCGCATTTGGATATTTCGGTCATGATACCTCATGAGTCCTTGCTGGTACGTGGTTGTCCTGATCAACGCAACTAGCCTCGCCTCTTCTAGCATGTCCACATCTTCTGCCCTACTTTGCTCTGCTGCTTCCTCCGAGTAGTTTTGGATTCTTGGAGCATTGTACTCGATGTCCACCGGGAGTACTGCTTCTGAGCCGTAGACCAGAAAGAAGGGTGATTGCCCCGTCGCGCGGCTGGGCTGGGTTCTGAGCCCCCATACCACTGCTGGCAATTCTTGCACCCACTTGCCGCCGTACTTTTTGAGTGGTTCATAGAGCCTTGGCTTGAGACCTTGAAGTATGAGGCCATTAGCTCTCTCAACTTGTCCATTGGTTCGTGGATGCGCCACTGATGCGTAGCGGACTTCAATTCCCAGGTTATCGCAGAAATCAAAGAACTCGCTCCCTGTGAATTCTGAGCCAAGGTCGGTGATAATGCGATTTGGGACGCCAAAACGATGAGCAATGTCTTGGATGAACTCGGCCGCCTTCGCTGCTGTAGCATTGACTAGCGGCTTGACTTCAATCCACTTGGTAAACTTGTCGATCGCCACGTAGAGATACTTGAAACCTCCTGGCGCAGTCTTGAGTGGTCCAACCATATCGAGCCCCCAGCATGCGAAGGGCCAGGAGGGTGGTATGGTGTTGAGGACCGTTGCAGGGACATGAGCTTGCCGGGCAAAGTATTGGCAGCCCTGACAGGTCTTCACGATTTCTTCGGCATCGGCCACAGCGGATGGCCAATAGTACCCGGACCGGAAAGCCTTGCCTACGATCGTGCGGTGAGCAGCATGGTTCCCGCAGATTCCACCATGGATTTCTTCAAGGATTTCCCGTCTGACTTCTGGAGTGACATACTTCATCAAGACTCCAGATGAGGTGCCGCGTCGAAAAAGGGTGGACCCGACTACTATGTAGTGCTTGCTTCGTCTGATAACTTGCTCAGCCTCCACCTTATCTTCGGGCTCCCTCTGGTGCAGTATGTACTCGATGAAGGGCTTTGTCCACTCGGGTGTAATCACCATGACTTGCTGATGGGGTGGTGTTGTAGTCGGCTGTACTTCCTGCTCCTTGTTGGATGGTTGTAACAGCTCATGGACGAAAACGCCGCCTGGTACTTGCGCTCGGTGGGAACCCAGCTTTGAAAGTGCATCAGCAGCCATGTTGTTGTCTCTGATGACGTGATGAAATTCGAGCCCATGAAAGTGCTTCTCGAGTTTGCGCACCTCCATGCAGTATGCATCCATGTTCTCCTTGGTGCAGTCCCAATCTTTATTGACTTGATTGATCACCACAGAGGAGTCGCCGTACACCACCATGTGCTTGATGCCAAGGGAAGCTGCCAAGCGTAACCCGTGCAGTAGAGCTTCGTACTCGGCTTCATTGTTGGTGGCTTTCCACAGGATTTGGAGCACATACTTAAGCTGATCGCCTTTTGGGGATATGAGTAGTACTCCTGCACCTGCCCCTTCAAGCTTCAGTGATCCGTCGAAGTACATGATCCAATGCTCGAGGGGTTCTTCTGGTACTGCGTGTTGTATTTCTGTCCACTCAGCGACGAAGTCCACGAGGGCTTGAGACTTGATGGCAGCTCATGGAACGAAATCGATGGCGTGAGAGCCCAACTCGACTGCCCATTTGGAGATTCGCCCTGTCGCGTCCCGGTTATGTAGTATGTCGCCAATTGGAAAAGAGGTGACTACAACAACCCGGTGGGCGTCGAAGTAGTGGCGCAACTTGCGAGATGTGATCAAGACAGCATATAATAGCTTCTCGACCTGTGGGTATCACACTTTTGATTCTGAAAGCACCTCGCTGATGAAGTAAACGGGCCGTTGTACTTTGTATACGTGGCTGGGTTCCTCCCGCTCGACTACAATAGCAGTACTCACGACGTGAGTTGTTGCTGCTATGTAGAGAAGCAGTGGTTCCTGATCAGCTGGTGCAGTCAGTACTGGTGGTGACTGGAGAAATTTCTTGAGGTCTTCAAATGCCGCATCAGCTTCTGGAGTCCATACGAACTTGTCTTGCTTCTTGAGGAGCTTGAAGAAAGGTAATCCTCTATCACCCAACCTTGAAATGAATCGGTTGAGGGCCGCCATGCATCCAGTCAGCTTCTGAACGTCCTTGAGGGATTTTGGAGGCGCCATGGATGTAATAGCGGTAACTTTCTTGGGATTAGCTTCAATTCCCCGGTGGCTGACTATGAAGCCCAGCAGTTTTCCCGCGGGCACGCCAAACACACATTTGGTAGGATTGAGCTTCCATTGGAATTCCCTGAGATGTGCAAAGGTCTCAGATAGGTCATCGATGAGACTATCCAGGTTCTTTGTCTTGACGACGATGTCATCAACATAGGCTTCCACATTGCGGCCAATCTGAGCCTTGAGACAATTTTGAATTGCACGCTGGTGTGTGGCTCCTGCGTTCTTGAGTCCAAAGGCATTGTAGTGTAGCAGTAGGCGCCGAACGGAGTGATGAACGCCGTCTTGATCTGGTCGTCTTTGTGCAGGCTTATCTGATGATAGCCCGAGTAGCAATCCAGGAAACAGAGTAGAGAGCAGCCAGCTGTAGAATCCACCACCTGATCAATGCGAGGTAGCCCGAAAGGATCCTTTGGGCAATGCTTGTTCAGGTTAGTGTAATCGACACACATTCTCCACTCGTTGTTGTTCTTCTTGCGGACCAGGACAGGATTAGCGAGCCAGTCTGGGTGGAACACCTCTTTAATGAACCCGGCTGCTAAGAGTTTCGCCAGCTCCGAACGGATGGCTTCTTTCTTGTCCTGGGCAAAGCGTCGTAGACGTTGTTTCTTCGGCTTGGCGGCAGGATCAACATTGAGTTTGTGCTCAGCCAACTCCCTTGGGACTCCTGGCATGTCAGACGGCTTCCATGCGAAGATGTCATGGTTGTCCCGTAAGAAGCTGGTGAGCGCGCTTTCCTATTTGATAGGCAGGTCAGCGCCGATCAGCGCCGTCTTGGAGGGGTCGCCCGTCCCTAGGTCGATTGCCTTGATTGGAACTTCCTGGGAGGGCTTCATGTTTGGCACGGCTGGCTTTTTCGTTGGGATTTCCAACTCAGCCTCGCCGAGTTGTTTTGCCATAGCTGCTACGATTGTTGCCTGGCTCGGTTGCTGCATGCTTGCAGCAATCGTCACTGCCTCGGTGTCACAATCGTAGGTGGTCTTCAGGTCGCCCTTTAGGGATAAGATCCCCTTAGGGCCTGGCATCTTCAGGACGAGGTAGATGTAATGTGGGATCGCCATGAATTTCGCCAGAGCGGGTCTTCCCAGGATCGCGTGGTACGATGATTCGAAGTCGGTGACCTCGAATGTGATGTACTCGGTCTTGTAGTTGGCCTCGGTACCAAATGTAACTGGAAGTGATACCTGGCGAAGGGGCACGGCAGCGTTGCCTGGAACAATGCCGTAGAAGGGTGAATCAGTGGGCTTGAGCAGGTTGGTGATGTCTAAGCCCATCTTCTTTAAAGTCTTGGCGAACAGGATGTTGAGTCCGCTTCCTCCGTCGATCAATGTTCTTGTGAGTCGCGCGCCAGCTACCATAGGGTCGAGCACCAGAGGGTATCGCCCCGGGTTCTTGATGTTGGTCCATTGATCGTCGCGAGAGAAGATGATGGAGACTTCTGACCACTTCAGGAAGGTGGGGATGGCAGGCTCAATGCAGGCGATCTCGCGGTGAATAAGCTTTTGCTTGCGCTTTGATTCTGACTGAGTGATTCCCCCAAAGATGACGTTGACAACCTTGTCGGCTTGTTGGTAGCCGGTGTCTTTGTCACCCTTGTCTCCTTTGTTGTCAGGGTTGTTTGGTTTGGTAGCGCCCTCTGCTGAGAACGCCTTCTTAAGCGACCAGCAGTCCCTGCTTGAGTGCTTATCCTTTGGGTGGAAAGGGCACTGCTTGTCGAGTAGTTTTTCGAACTTCCTACGGGAAGAGTTCTTCTCAGCAACATTGACCGTGTCTTCAGGTTTGCGCTTCTTATCGCTGAAGTCGCGTTTGCTGTTGTTCTCAACTTGCTTGCCCTTGTTACGGTCGTTGTTGTTGTTGCGATCTCCTCCCGACTTGTTACGGTTGAATCTCTCACGCTGCATGTCTTCAGCATCTGACCAGCAGCTGATGAGTTCTCGCATTTGCTCTAGTGTCTTTGGCCTGCTCCTTTCGAAATCGAGGTGCAGCACGGGGTCTGTAAGACCGCCGTGGAAGCAATCGATGACATCTTGGTCGGATAGGCCAGCACAGGTTGAACGTTTCTCCCAAAATCGCCAGTTGTAACTGCGCAAGTACTCGTTCTGGCCCTGTTTGCACTGGGCGAGGTCAAAACGAGTACCCGGCTTTTGCCATGAACCTTAGAAGTTGTTGATGAAAGCCTTGCAGAGTTCATCCCAGGAGTCGATGGAGCCTGGTTTGAGCCGTTCTAACCAGGTTAGTGGGGTCTGATCGAGGACTACTGGGAGATAGGTACACATGGTGTCGGTGTTGCCCCTTGCCGCCTTGATTGCTGAGTAGTAGATGCGAATCCACTGCTCGGGGTCGCGTTTCCCATCATATCTATCGATATGAGCTGGTTTGAACTTGTCGGGCCAGGAAGTAGCGCAGATGCGGTCTGAGAAGACCGGGAACCCTTCGTACTTGTGGAGGTTGTGGTGATCCTGACCCGGCGCCCCGTAGACTTGGTCGTACTCCTGGCGTCTACGGCGTTCTTGTTCTTCGCGATCGCGTGCCCGTGACGAGATGATGGTGCGCACGTCTCTGGGTGGCAATTGTTGTCGCAGATCCCTGTTATCATGATTCTCGGGGCGTCTGTCTCTGTTTGGGTTGCCATCACGACCGCCGACGTGGCTTGCTGAACTTCGCGGTTGCTTGGTCCGGCGCCGTGATCACGACCTCCGCCGCTGAGTACTATGCCTCCCTCATTTTGGCGTTGGCGTTGGCGTTGTTCTCCGCTCGGGTGGTGGGACTGGTTGCCTCGGTTTCCAACTTCAGGGTGTGCGCTGCTTGCCTGGCGGCTTGGTGCTCGAGTGATAGTCTTCGCCGGGTTGATTGCGTCATGCTGGATGGCCGCTGTCTCGAGCATTGTTTTCATCCTGAGGATCTCAGGAGTTTCGGGCATCTGTCCCAGCTCTGTGACGACAGCCATGATGTTGGCTGCAGCGCTGGAGTAGACATCTTGGCCGGCAACTTGCCGGAACTTGGCGTTGAGGTCCTGTGGAGGTAGCCTACGGCCGAGGCGGCGACGTCATTCTGCGCGAGCGACATTTCGCTCCCTGCGTTGGTTACGGTCAGCTTCAGCTTTGTTCTCCACAGTTGGCTCGTCGTTGGAGACTTCTTGATCCTGGCCGATGATCACCATGGCTTGGCGCCCTGGTGAGTAGCACCCTGTGCTTGAAGTTATTCGGACAGTTGAGCCGCGGCTGCTTGAAGAATTCAGGGGTTGCCCGTGTTGAAACGGGAGTGGATCGATGCACGCGATGATGCGAGACATGTCCAGGTCCTCCTGTGGTGTTGCTCCAAGTGCTGGCTTGCATCCCGGCCAGTGAACAAATCGTCCTTCGGGGGTTGAAGTGATGACGAGTCCGACTTGTTTCCCGTTCAGGGGAAATTCGTCAAATTCGACCAGAGATCGGAGTTGTTTTGAGGACGCCGCCTGGAAAGCAGAGGTGGGGCCCGCGAGTCCAAAGGGATATTGGCTCGGGGTGTCGGCCTCGTGCTTAACAGTGGCTGGACTCCTTTTCTTCTGGATTTTTGAATTGGCGGATTTTGGCATAGCCGATGGTTCAGAAACCGACTCGGGTTGCCTGGTCCGCTTCGGAAATTTCCCAGCTCGAGTTGAAATCGGGCCAGGAAGGGTGATTCCTTGAGTCCGAGTTGATTTCGAACTCGTGGTTCCCCGAGCCCGAGTTGTATTCGGTCCCAGGGGCGCGATCTCGTCGAGCTTGTCGGCGAGTTGCTCCGGAGTCGGCGATTTGAGGACGCGGTCGAAGTTGCCCGCTACGTCCGCCGTGCAGACCCAGGAGCCGAAAACGAAGGTGGCGCCCTTCTCGAACGCCATGTCGCCGTCGCAGTTGATGATGACTGGTGCCATCGAGCTTGCTGAACGATTCTCGACGAGAGCCCCTACCTGGCGCGCCAGCTGTCGGTTTTTTATACCGGCTAGCCTACTATGGGGGGTCCCTAAGTAGTCGAGTTGTTCGTGGGGGCCTCGCCGGAACCAGAAGCACGATGGTGAACACGAGAGGATTTAGACAGGTTCAGGCCGCCTCGAGTAGAGAGCGTAATACCTTACGTCCCTTATGGTGGATCTTCTCGTATTGATGGGTATGATTTTACAAGGGGTCCCTGCCTCACCTTATATACTCGGGAGACAGGGTCTACAAGGCAAGAAATACAAACTCCTAGTCGGATACAATACACAGAGTCCTAACATGAGTAGGCCGGGTTGTTTCCCAGTACCCGACTAGTTTCCTGAAGCTGTACAGTCCTTCCTTGTATCAGTCAGGGTTGCCGGCCCAATTTTCTAACGGAACTGTGGCCCATGAGGACTCCCATGGATCCTGGACCGTCAGTTGGGAACTTCTCGATCGCTTTGTGTCTAGGGTTTTACCTGCATTCATGGACACAAACAAGAAACACAGGATATATGCAATAATAAAATTAGGGTTAGTCCAAAAAACTTAGATAGATCTACCTAGGGTTCATGTTGCCGATCCCCGGCAACGGCGCCAGAAAAGCTTGTTGACGGTCCATAGACGCGCCAATTGTGAACCGCAAGTGCACGAATCATCGTAGCTCTTCCTTTGGAGTATTCCCCCAAGGTTTTATGAATCCGTGGATCAACAATGAACTTACTAGGGTTTCCCATCTAATCTAACGGATCTATCCTAACATGAATCATAGATTGCAAATAAAGGTAAACCTTTGAGTTATGAGTGAAGTGTATTTTGATCACATCCATAAACATAGGCGAGGGTAAAGAGCAACCAAAAGGGGTAAACAAGCCTATTGCCTTCTAGTTGTAGTTCTAGCCAAATAGAGCAAGCACATCATGCATCTCATCTGAAGCCATCTTTAAACCCTGACCTCCAGTCAACCTCCTGAGAATGCCACCTTACATGGGATCACACACTGTCACAATGCTCCCCATCGGCGTGGTTAGTTACAAGGGCACTTCCACAAGTGAACGTGTCTAGATATCATGAAGGGTCAACACACTAGATCTAATCACTATGATCACAGAAAGCATGCTATATAGTCTAATCAAGAATTAGACTAAGAAACAATCATATTCATAATAGGTATAAAGCATAGAAGGAGTTATTGAGTCACTAAGAGATCGGATGACATGAAGAACATTACTCATATAATAGATGCTTTTGGATCATCACCACCAAGTACATACCGTTGATGAGTCCAACTAGCTCATGAACTCTACCATGGAACAACCATGCTGGGAGGCCATGGCGGCTAGGGTTGGCCTAATCCATCCCCTAGACAACTTCGAGGACTTGCGGCGGTCGTCGTCTCCCTTTGGTGTATGCCCTAGTTTTCGCCGATTTCTGGTGGATGGATCTGAATCTCCCCTTCTTGAGGGCGCCTAGGGGGTTGTATTTATACCCTAGGGGAGCCTTGGGGCATGCTCCACATTCCCTTCCACGAGATCCTTTCTTGGGAGTTAAGCAAACTTGGTTTCCATAAGATTTGACTCACCTAGATTTTCCTAATTCACAGCCCTGCCTTCCCGATGTCATATCTCCCACGTTCCCACTCCAAATAGGGCAAACTCAGATTCTAAATTGTGTAGCACAAAATTATCTCCAACTTTGGTATTCATGAGTTTTCTTGGAATGAAGTTAAGATCCCCAATACAGTGTCGAAAGATAATCTGTCTGATTCCAGACTTCTCTATGCAGCATGCATTTTAGGTGCCATCTCTCCTAGCTCTGTATTCCAAATTATGCGTTCCATATGTTCAAATTGAAGACCTCGACGATGGCTACAACTTTGCTATTCAACATTCTGTCACTAGAGGCCATTTAGATCTCCGTATCTGCACCAAAATATCATGCTGTCCTGGGCTGCGCAATTATCTCTGAGGATAACTTTCCAAATCTTCAATTCCTGCATGCTTAAGTCTCTCCTGCTCAAGGTTCATTGAATGTGGACACCTAGGACCATGTGTTGGGCTATGAAAGCCCACATGGTCCATTAGTTGGGCTCCCTCCGCTAGGCTCAATTCCTTTGGGCTCTTAGTTAGTTTTGGGCTTCGAATATAAATGCCCCAAATTGGATCGTTTTCCTGCAAAAACACAATATGCTCCAAAACACAGCACATATACGAAAACAGGGTTATTTCAAGTGCCAAGTGGCGGGTGAATATATGAATTAGTCCAAAACCACCTCCTAAATAGCACTAAAGTATACCAATAATGAGCGTCAACACCGACGTGGAAACGCGATTTGCTCTGGCATCAACGAAGGCAATTGGCTCATTGAGCTCAGCTTGTAACTTAGCAACTTGTTTCTTGGCTTTCTCGAGCTCTGCACGAAGCTTGGCAGCTCTGGAGCTTGTGGTGTTCAATCTTCTCTGCTTCGCTTGCCTCAATTCTTCCAACTGTTGCTTGATTTGTAACAATTTGTGATGTTGTTCTTCCTCTTCTTCTTGCATTTACTATTGCAACTCAATTTGAGCGGCTTCGAGCTGGTTTTGCTGCTCTAGGCGCTGAAGGCGCAGCCTTTCCTCCATCTTGCGCAGCTTTTCTTCGGTTGTGAGTGTTTCTTCATCATCTTCCTGCTCCACGGAGACGGCTTCAGTTATATTTTGTGTGGGGTTTGGTGGAATTATGGCTTGGGTTTCGGCTTCTCTGGTTAGGGTTGTGTCTTCGGTATTGTTTCTTGGGTTTTTTTTGGTACTCTTTTAGCTTGTGGCATGGTGGTGTTCGTGGGTTTTCTTCGTGCACAGCATAGACGGTGGGCGCTAAATGTTGGGATATCACTGAAGCCAATATGCACAAACAATAGCTAAGACTAAGAAATGGAGACAGGCAACAATATATTGCTCATCAATTGTATTCTTGGGAATCAGCCCATTACACGTTGGTGAGAGGTCTCCTTTTATAGGGAGGTCAAGAGACATCTTTCCATCCCACTAATGCCCCTAAAAGTCAAGCATCATCTTCTAGACTATACAACCTAAATGATCCAGGGACATAGAAGTACATTTACATCTCTCAGTGTGAATGCGTGGACCAACTACACTGGTTTGGACTCAGTTTGGACTTGGTCCACCCAGGCACTGTAGGAGTGCAGACGGACTCGATCTGTCTTTGCGACTAGGCAGCAATGGTCTTCTTCTGTCGAATTCCGAAGCTAAGGACGCCTCTTTTGACCTGTTAGGCATCAAAAATGAAGTAAAGTCCAGCTTACTTATCACAATGAAGGCTCAGAGCTGCCTTCATTTCTTGTAAGTTATCGTTTACACCATCCAATAGCGACAGTCCTTGTGCCGTCCCTGATGACCGACCGAAGGCGACCCTGCCCTTAGTCTCCTGACTGAAGGCAAGCACTGCATCCTCAAAAGCTATGAAGGTGGTTTCTTATTAGAATACCTTTGTTAGGTGTTTCTTGGCGGGCCAATCCCCCAACAACTGGCGGCTCATCTGAGTACCCATCTGGGATTTTGTTGATATGAAGCAAGTGTAAGTAATCCATCTTACTTAGCAAGCATAACATGATTAAATGAGGCTCAAAAGGGCTAGACAAGGTTTAAAGTGCAGTTAGCATTTTTAGTTGATTGATTTTAGAATTAACCTGAATTATGACAGTTATGGTGAGAACCTAGTTGTCGGTGTGAGAAATCACCGACTAGTGAATTTAGTGGATTGTGTGCTAAGGCTCGGATGGTTCGCGAGAGGACACAAGGATTTATACTGGTTCGGGCACGAACGCCCTACTTCCAGTTCAAGGCTTCTCGTGTTATTCACGTTGCTCGCAGTAGGGGTTACAAGCGGTCGAGAGAGGAAGTGCTCCCATGTCTCTGTGAGCGCGTGTCTAAAAGTGTGATGGTTTCGAACCCTTGCTAAGGAAGGCCCCCCTTCCTTTCATAGCTCAAGGAGATGGGTCGGACCGTTTACATGAGAGAGAGAGAGAGAGAAAGCTTTGAGCGGAAGTAAACTGCTTGGCCTTGGCCTTCTCCTGCTCCGAGGGTCCTCTCTTGTGGCACTGTGGATGATGCTCAAGAAGGGTACCCGCAAATGTGCCGAACAGGTCCATTTGACCCCCCACGTCGAGTGTCAGCGCTCCGTCTTTCACCAGGACAGAGTCATTGAAGGCGTGGCAATGAACGGTCATTCGTTAAGGATGGAGCGGCCATTACGTTAGGTGTACCACCTCTATTCCACCTATCCAGGGAAATTAATGCCCATCCCGCCTTATCCATGTCACAGACCGTGCTCGCCTGATCGATCCGACCCCTCCGGGCCCCCCTTTGTGGGACCAGCCTTCGGTCCGGTAAGGCGAGGCGGATTGGAAACCGTGGGACCCATCTCAACCTAGGCACGAGGTCAGGCGAGGCGGAGATTCCTGCCCTACAGGTGAGGCGGAGTGGCTTGGCCAAGGTATGCCCTGTTCCCAATCCTACTATGGGGGTTGAGCGAGTCGGAGTTGGGCACGCCAGGCCGTAGCTGGGCCCTAGTCGGGCTGTATCGGTGAAGGGGTGTTTCGAGGGGCTTCGCATTTTGTGTTTCAAAGGGGAAAATGCCGATTCAAGCGGCGAGCCTATGGGTGAACTCTTGGGGGTGGCGTCTGCTGAAGCGCTCCTGACCTCGCCACCTGTTCGAGTGGCCGAGGACGTCGCGCCCTCGTCAGCCGTTGCCAAGGCCGCTTCGGGGACGGCGTCGGTGACCTCGGGGGAGCAGGGCGAGACCCCTGGGATGAGTCTTGTCCGAGTCCCTTCCTTGGACGCGGGGGTCGCTAGGGGCCGCGAGGTGCTGCAACTGGAGAGGACGCATCTACCTTTGGAGGCCGTCGACTCCGATGGGCTAACCAGCGAAACCCCGACGCCACGGTTTTTGCCTTCGATGACGGCGCGGAGCAAGACGACTGCCGGTGAACGATTTGGTGGTCGGGGCCCTGCACGCCGCGCTGAACACGCTCTAGAACGTGGTTGTCCTGGCCAATGAGGTGAGTATTTCCTACTTCTTGGGCTTTTGATTCTTCTCTTTAATGGGAGATGTTTTTTTATCCTCTTTGTTCTTTCGTAGTCTCTAATGGACCGCAGCCGTGGCAAGTCCATCTTCCTTCACCGGGAGAAGGACGTTTGGGACCGGTCAGCTGCCGAGAGGGAGGAACGCGAGGCGCTGGTGGCACAGTTGGTAGCCGCCCGTCGTGAGGCAGAAGACGCACGCACGCTAGCTTAGGCGGTGTCTGAGGAGCAGTTGGCTGCCGCCCGGCGTGAGGCCAACGCCATCCACGCGCATGCTTGGGACGCGCTTGTGGTGCAGCTAGCCGCTACTCGTCGGGAGGCTGATGCCACCCGCGTGAATGCCCAGGAGGCGCGCGAGCACACCGAGGATGCCGAGGAGAAGAAGAGAGATGTGCTCGCCTCGTGGGCGTCCTAGTCAGCCGCTCGGGACGAGGAGCGTCGTCAGCTGCAGGACAAGCGTGATCGCCTTTGTGCCGAGCAGGACCAGGCCGTGGGCGCCATGCAACAGGTGCGCAAGGAGCTTGTGGAGGCTCGAACGGGTCGGGACGATGCTCTCCAGCTTGTCGGTGTCCGGGACCGGGACCTGGCCGGTGTCCGCGCGGCTTTGGAGGTTGAGAGGAGAGCCCGGTTGAAGCTGAGGGCGTAACCGCCGACCTAGCGACCGCGGCAGTGGGGGACTAGGCAGAAATCGACCGACTCCGAACTGAGCTGTGGCAGCTTGAGGCTGCGCTGAAGCTGGAAGTCAATGAGCATGACACCCTTCGTGTCGCTGCCAACTCCGCGCTTGGCAGCCTTGGGATGAGGACGGAGGTGGGATCGAGCTAGACCCGGGCGCGGGCTTTGGCAGCAGATGGGTTGTACCTTGGCGTGCGACGAGCCTTCGCCGTGGCCCGCTTGCACTATGCCGAGATCGGGTTGGAGTTCCTCGCAGAAGGCTTCGTGCCGGGCTGTACCCTCGATGAGGTGCGAGCGTTGGAGGATGACGTGGCTTCCTTGGTGGCGACCCTAGCTGCATCGACACAGAGGGAGAATGGGTCGTGGGCCCCTTAGTTATTTTATTTTTGTTCATGGTACTTTATGCCTTCGGGCTTATTTTGCAACTTGAACTTGTGACCGAGCAGGAGATGTTCCTGGGTCGGCCGTTATGTGCTTCGTCATTTTAGTTTTATATGCGTCGTTTGCATGTGCGTGTGTTAGCCCCCGAGCCCTTTTCTTGCCATGTGCCCAGGGTCGAGGCTTGCCTCGTAATGGAGTGAGCCATGGTGCGATTGTTGAGCGTCCAGCCACTGCCTTCGAGGCCTTTGGCTTTTTGCTTTCCGACCAATGTGTCCGAGCCCACGCCGCTATGTGCTGTCTTTCCCCTAGCCCATGACGGAAAAAGGAACCGAGCGTTGGCTGAGGCCTGTGCTTCTAGGGAGGGACCCTAGCTAGCCCCCGAGCGACGCCCGACCCCAAGTCTCGGGGTTGGGGGTCGCTCACGAGACTGCAAAAAGTATGTACGTAATTTGAATGGAGTTTAAGGGTAGAAGCAATGTAGCTATTCGATGTTCCAAGCATTGGTATATTCCTCGCCATCGGCATTCTGCAGTTTGTACGAGCTGGGTCGGAGGACTTGAGAGATGATGTATGGACCTTCTCGGGGGGACGAAAGTTTATGGCGGTCTTTGTTACTCTGGACTAGGCGTAGGACTAAGTCACTGACTTGGAACGCCCGCTCCCACACTCAGCAGCTATGGTATCGCCGTAGTGCTTGTTGATACTTAGCCGAGTGGGCCAATGCAACCTCTCGGGCCGCCTTTAACTGGCGTCTTCCAAAGCAGTTTGGTTGCCGGCCTCGTCGTAGGCGCGGACTCGCGGTGATCCACAGTCGAGGTCGGTTGGGAGGATGGCCTCTGAACCGTACACCATAAAAAATGGAGTAAACCCTGTTGCCCGACTGGCTGTAGTCCTTAAGCTCCAGACCACCGTCGGGAGTTCCTCGACCCACCGACCGCCGAATTTGTTCAGTCATTCGATGATTTGGGGCTTGAGGCCCTGAAGGATCATGTCGTTCGCGCGTTCGACCTACCCGTTTGTGCGTGGGTGCGCAACGTCCGTCCAATCCACACGGATTTGGTTTTCGTCGCGGAATCATAGGAATTGCTTCCCAGTGAACTGTGTACCGTTGTCCGTGATGATGGAATTTTGGGATCCCAAAGCGGTGGATGATGTCCAGGAAAAATTTGACGGCTTCCTCAGAGCGGATTGTTGTGATGGGACGGACCTCGATCCACTTACTGAACTTGTCGATGGCGACGAGCAAGTGGGTAAAGCCCTCGGGCGTCCTTTTGAGGGGTCCGACCATATCCAGCCCCCAGACCGCAAATGGCCATGTGATGGGGATGGTTTGAAGGGCCTGGGCTGGCAAGTGAGTTTGTCTTGCATAGAATTGGCACCCTTCGCAGGTGCGTATGATTTGTACAGCATCTTTCATTGCCGTTGGCCAATAAAAGCCCTGGAGGAATGCGTTTCCGACGAGGTTGCGGGGTGCGGCGTGGTGACCACATGTGCCGCCATGGATGTTCCTCAACAACTGTCGTCCCTGCTCGATGGAGATGCAGCGCTGGAGGATTTTGGTGTGGCTCTTTCGGTAGAGCTCCTCTCCTACGATAACATAGGATTTGGAGTGGCGCGCAATGCGTTGTGCTTCGGCCTTGTTTTCATGGAGCTTTTCCCTGATGAGGCAATCAAGGAAGGGTCGGCGCCAGTCTATGGGTTCAGCCTTAGCATCTTCGCCCTGGGTCAGCGTGGCCATGGCCAGGGCTAGGAGGTTTGTCAGGGCTTGGTTAGTCAGGTCGGCGTCAACCGCAGAGTCCTTGATTTCCTTGACGTCGGTCGTGGTCGGGGTTGGGGCGTCGTCAGCCCCCGAGCCTTGGCTAGACGGCTTTGCTGATTCCTGGGTGGGTGGCGTTGAGTCTATTGGCTCTGAGCTCGGGATGCTGATTTATGAACTTTGTTGATCACTGGCGAAGATGCCGATCGGGACTGGCTCCCGGCCAGATGCTTTCTTGGCCAGCTCATCGTCGGCTTCGTTAAACCGCCGTTTGATGCGTTTGAGCTCGAGGTCGTCAAATTTGTCCTCAAGCTTCCGGACCTCTCAGTAGTATGTGGCCATGATCTCGCTTTCGCAAGTTGACTCTTTCATGACTTGGTCGACCATGAGCTGGGAATCGCCTCTGATCTCGAGGCGCCGGATCCCCAATTCGATTGCGATCTTCAGGCCATTGATGAGGGCTTCATATTTGGCAGCGTTGTTCGAGGCCAAGAAGTATAGCCGAACTATGTACTTCATCCGCACCCCCAGGGGGAACGAAGACTAGTCCAACCCTTGTGCCAGTTCTAACCAGCGACCTATCGAAGTACATGATCCAATAGTCCTGGTCAGCGGGCACTGGTGGCATTTGGATTTCAGTCCACTTGGTAATGAAGTTGGCGAGGAGTTGGGATTTGATTGCTGTTCGAGGAGCGTACGTGATCCCTTGACCCATTAGCTCGAGCGCCCATTTAGCGATCCGACCCGTAGAGTCAGGGTTGTTGATGATCTCGCCAAGGGGCAATGAGCTCACCACGGTGACTGGATGTGAGTCAAAGTAATGGCGTAGTTTCCTTTTGGCAATCAAGACAACGTATAACAGATTTTAGATCTGTGGGTACCGCATCTTTGTATCACTGAGTACTTCACTTATGAAATATACTGGGCGCTGAACCTTGAGAGTGTGTCCCTCTTCCTCCCGCTCCACCATGAGTGCCGTGCTTACGACATGCGTCGTGGCTGCGAGGTAGAGCAGGAGGGGTTCGCCTGGGGTCAGTGGGACCAGGATTGGGGCCTTTGTTAGGACAGCCTTGATTTGTGTGAAAGCTTCATGGCCTCTTGAGTCCAAGCGAATCACTCAGATTTTTTTAGGAGGCGGTACAGAGGGAGGACTCGCTCTCCGAGCCTTGAGATGAATCGGCTCAATGCGGTGAGGCACCCCGTGACTCGCTGCACTCCCTTAAGGTTCTGAATCGGGCCCATTTTGTCGATGGCCTCGATTTTTTCCGGATTGGCCTCGATCCCTTGCTGGGAAACAATGAAGTGGAGCAGCATCCCCCTGGGAACCCCGAATACGCACTTCTCAGGGTTGAGTTTGACGCCACTCGCCCGGAGTTTATCGAATGTTTTTTGCAGGTCGGCCACGAGCTGGTCGGCCTGCTTGGACTTGACTATGATGTCGTCCACATATGCCTCTATGGTCTGTCCGATGAGGTCATCGAAACACTTGAGCATACATCTTGTGTACATAGCTCCCGCGTTTTTGAGCCCGAACGGCATTGTCACGTAGCAGTACGAACCGAACAGGGTGATGAAAGAAGTCGCGAGCTGGTTGGATTCTTTCATCACGATCTGATGGTATCCAGAGTACGCATCAAGGAAGCAGAGGGTTTCACACCCCGAGGTTGAGTCGACTATCTGATCTATGCACGGTAAAGGAAACGAATCCTTCGAGCACGCCTTATTAAGATTTGTATAGTCAACACACATTCTCCATTTCTCGTTCTTTTTTTGTACAAGAACAGGACTGGCTAACCACTCGGGATGATACACCTCCTTGATGAATTCGGCCGCCAAAAGCTTTGCGATCTCCTCACCGATGGCCTTCCGCTTCTCGTCATCGAAGCGGCGTAGGCGTTGTTTTTCCGGTTTAGAGCCAGGCCGAATGTCCAAGGAGTGCTCGGCGACTTCCTTCAAGATGCCAAGCATGTCCGAGGGTTTCCACACGAAGATGTCGATGTTCGCACGGGGGAAGTTGACGAGTGCGCTTTCCTATTTGGGGGACAACTTGGTCCCGATCCGAGCCACCTTCTCCTTGCTGTCCTCCGTCGGCTGGAAGGAGGCTGTACCGTGATTGGAGTCTGGAGCCTCTTCCACCAATCGAGCCTGGATCGGTGCAAGCTTCTGCATGGAGGCGATGGTCACCAAGGCCAGTTCAGAACTCTCGGCTTCGCACTGGGCGTTGGAAAGACGAGCCCACAGTGATCACCCCCTTCGGCCCAGGCATCATGAGCTTTAGGTAGGTGTCGTTGGGGACGGCCATGAACTTCGCGTAGCATGGTCGACCCAATATGGTGTGATAGGATCTGTGGAATCCTACTACCTCGAATGTGAGGGTCTCCGTCCTAAAGTTGGATGGGGTCCCGAATGTGACGTGCGGGTCAATCTCTCCGAGGGGGACGGCCTGCTTCCCAGGGACGACCCCGCGGAAGGGCACTCCGGTCGGGTGAATGCGCGCTCGGTTGATGCCCATTTCGTCGAGCGTGTCGGCATAGAGGATGGTGAGCTCGCTCCCACCGTCCATCAGCACCTTGGTGAGTCGTTTCTGATCAATGATCAGATCGACATAGCGTCTCGTTTCTCCGGGGTGTATCTTCTCTGCTTCTGCTTGACTGGTCTGACTCCAGTTCATATGCCAAGCTTGTGCTCTATTACCTCCCTGGGGATCCCGGGCATATCAGATGGTTCCCAAGCGAACACGTCAGCGTTTGCTCGGAGAAAAGCAATGAGCTCGAGTTCCTATTTGTCACCCAGACCAGTTCCCACATTCGTGGTTTTGGTCGGGTCTGTTTCGTCAAGCGCTACCGCTTTGGTGCCTGACTCGACACGCTTCTATGAGGGCGTGATTGAGGAGGCTTCCGCTGGTGAGTCGCCCACAGCTGGTGGTGGCGTATCCTTGTTTTCTGGAGTTTCCAATGTTGTAGGTCTTGCCGCGACGTCCTTGTCCGCCGCGAGCACTGGCTGTGCTTTTGCCCTTGATCGGGCTTCTGCTGCTCGGGAGGTTTTGGCGACGGCGGCCTGCCTGGCAGTGATTGGTTGACTCTTGGACTTTTTCTTCGCAGGTTCGGCAGCCTTGCTGGGTCCTGCTCTCCTCCCTTGATCATGCCCAGGGTTTTCAGATCACATTGAACTGCACCCTTCCGGTCACCACATACGGTGATCAGGCCCAAAGGCCCTGGGATCTTGATCATGGAGTAGGCGAAATGTGCGACCGCCATGAACTTATTCAAGAACGGTTTGCCCAAGATATAGTTGTAAGCTGATGTGAAATCTGCTACCTCAAAGGTGAGGAACTCTGATCGGATGTTTTTCCCTTCCATGAGGGTCACTTGTAGATCGATCCTCCCCAATGGGACAGCTTCAATGCCCGGTATCACCCTGTAAAACGGTTTGTCCACTGGTGACAATGACCTTCTAGGGATGCAGAGCTCATCGTAAGCGTTGACGAACAACAGGTTGAGGGCGCTTCCACTGTCAATCAGGGTTCGCGTGACTTTGCGCGAGCCGATCCATGGTTTGATGCACAATGGTAGCAGTGGCCCATCGTATAGCCTGTTAGGGTGGTCCCTTTGATCGAAGGTGATTGGGATGTCAGACCACCTCAACGGCTGCTTGCAGGGTTCGGTGCTTGCTATCTGCCTCTCGACCAGCTTCAGCTCAGATTTGGAGGTTCGGGTTGAGCAACCACCAAATATGGTGGCGATCTCCAAGTCCTCGGGAAGTTGAGGCTCGTCGTCACCATCCATGTAGTTTGCCAGATGAGGGTGCTGAGGGTTCTAGTCGCGCGGTCCCGCCTGCCTCTGGTTGTCCTCTTCCTGCCTTTGTTTCTTGTACAACGTGCAATCCATGAAGTGGTGCTTTGTCGACCGATGAATAGGGCAGTACATTGCGAGGTCCTCAGGTTTTCCTTGGCGACGGTACAGGGGTTTCCTGTCCACTGCCAAGAATTCCTCTCCCTCAGTCTTGCGCTTTTTGTTCTTGTGCTTGTCTTTCTTCTTGCCTTGCCCGGGTGGCTTGCATGGATCGGGCTTTGACTGAACCCTTGCTCGGGCATCTGCCATCTTGGCAGTCTCCTCGAGGATCTTGTAGAGTTCTACCACCGTCTTCGGGTTCTTCTTGGCAAGCTCTTCTGTCGTCCGTTCATCCCTGCAGCCCTGGTTAAAGGCCACAATCACCCGATCATCCACCACATCGGGGATGGTGTTGCGGGTGTCGCTGAATCAACGGATGTACTCCCGAAGAGACTCCACAGGCTTCTGCACATAGTTGAGCAGATCTCCCTCATGTACAGGGCGTTTATAGGTGCCTTGGAAGTTGGCCTCAAATGTCTCTCAGAGATGAGTCCATGACATGATGCTGGCCTCGGGCAGGTTCATGAGCCATGTTTGGGCTGATCCCTGCAGGACAAGTAGTTGGCTCTGATGTAGTCATCTCCCCCGGTGGCATCGATGATTATGGAATAGATCTGAATCCACTCGAGTGGGTTGGTTGTTCCATCGTACTTTTTGATGTTAGTGGGATGGAACTTTTCAGGGCACCTGACCTTGTGCAAGCCTGGTGAATACGCAAGGCATCCCCCGTCCTTGGTCGAGAGTCACGCAGTGGAGAGTCTGGATGAGACTGGTAGTAGCCCTTGCGTGATCGGTAATCTCGGTTGTAGTTGAGAGTCTCCCGAGCGTCATGATTCCTGCGATTGTACTCAAGTTGCGGCGTCCTTCTTAGGGACGATATCGTGGTGTCCATTGACAGATCGAGAGCGAACCGGCTGGGGCTCACCAGGCCCGTTGAATGGAGTTGGTGGTACGGCGGCGGCTTCTAGCCGCTCCTTGGCCTTGTCCGTAGCTTCCCGAGCCTTCTTGGCAATGGTGGCCATTGGGGTTCCCTCGGCCATAGCTTCCATTGTCTCCAAGAGGGTTCGGATCTGCAGGTTGTCCTCTTCAACCGCCTAAAAATCGGTGTTGAGATTTCGGGGAGCCAACGAGGACAGAGGTAGCTGCGTGCAGGTCTTGGCCGTCTGGTTAGTCAGTGCGCCTCTGAAGCGAGGAGGTGGAGGCCTGAGCGAGCAGGACGACTCTGTGGCAGTGTTCTCCCCATTCGCAGTGACCACGTGGATGCGGCGATCTTCGGGCGGTTCAGACCCATTGCTTGATCCACTGTAGTCGAGATCCAACTGCGTTGTGCGATCAGCAATGTCCTCGGGGGTTGGCTCCTCAAAGACGGTGAAAACTTCCCAACCGGCGCATGTGAGATCGGGATCATATATCCCAGTTAACTTGAGCTCGTAATCGCCCTGGTGCTCGAACACGAGATCCCCGAAGTGGATCGAACGTGCAGGCACTTGGTGGCTCGGAGTGTAGAGATCGGAAGTGAAGGCAGAACTCTCGACGACTTCCGACTTGATGGAACTTGGCATGTAGTGCATCGATGAACTCGACATGTCGGCGAACCAGATTCCGTTGATGATTGGCATGATCTTTCTTCACGCAAGGGCCCCTACCTGGCTCGCCTCTGTCGAAGTTATACTCGGTAGATATTTGTCCGGCAGGCACCTCGCTTTGTGCAAAGATTGACCATAGTAGATGAATAAAGAGACTCGGGATTTTATACTGGTTCGGGCCCTCGATATCGAGTAACAACCCTACGTCCAGTTGCTTGCTTGTATTATCTCGGCGAGTACATATTACAATTGTGCAAAAAGTACCCTAGGGTGGATTGGTGAAAATTGGGATACCCTCACTATTTATATCCGTGGAGACTTGCCTTACAAGGCAGAACATACCTAAATCTAATAGGACTCTAACTATCTTTGAGCCTTTCTCCTGTGGTCCTGCCGCCGCGTCCTGTTCAGAGTCTTCTTCGCGTGGAGTCGGTAGTCGGTAATACTCGTGATCCGGCACCCTTGTATTATGGCCTCAACATATACCTTCACAACAAATGAAGACTGCTGCCCAGTAATGAATTCCCATAAAGCTCCAGCTCACCAGCAAAGGTAGTTTCAGTATCTTCAGGCCCAGAAGCCGAAGGTAAAGGCACCGGGATGACTCCAGAAGTCCGAGCCAGAATCGAAGAGAAGATAGCCTGATCAACCTGAGGAGCCATAGTAGGCCTGCCGAAGGTGCCTGACGAGGCCGAGGAGGTCGGCTAGAAAGTGGAGCAGCAGGAGTAGCAGGAACAGCAACAGACAGGAATGACTGCAATAGCCTGTTCCTGACGGCACTTCTTCTGAGCAGCTTCCAAAGCACTAGTGCTGCTTTGCTTGGCTGATGTAGTAGAAGGTGTCCAGCTTCGTGCTGGAGGCCTTCTTGCCTTCACCACGGCCACCACCTTGTCCACGGCCACCACGGCCAGAACTCCTTCCCCTTTCGTGAGGAGCCCGCGAAGGTGCAACAGAACCAGCTTCGTCAGAGACCTTCCCTTTTCCCTTCTCCCTCTTCGTAGGAACGGGAGCCTCACGATCAGAATAAGCAATCCCAAGCTCTTCAAACACTCTATTTAGCCTTTTTCCATTTACAAATTCTAAGCAGCTTCGGTGCTCCTTCATATTATAAGTGCCTAGAATGTCTTCGGCAGCACGTTCAACAGAAAGAACAAAATCATGCTCGGTCACGCCTTTGGGGATCTTTGCCCCAAATCGGGGAAATGCAACCTTGTCGTGGCCACCGAAAGGTTTGTAATCAACCTTGACTGGCCCCCAGTCAGCCGACAAAAATTTAACTCCGGCAGCAAGTCCTTCCTCCACAAGATCGCGGCTACAGCTTACACGCAAAGCTGACCGGATTGCTTGCCATCATTTCTTGAAACCAGCACCGCCCACATCAAAATCAGGGCAAGAGATAAAGTTGACGGGCTCGACCTTGCCATGCAGGGGATATGTTAACACCTTTGTTCCATCAGCAGAAATAGCCTCTTCTGAAAGCACCTTCACATACAGCCAATATTTTTACCAATCTTTGCTCCACTTGTTCCTTTGAGCGAAGGAAAGCTCTACCTTTGCAAAAGCAAACCCACGGCGACGTCTAGTAAAAGTAACACAACCAAAGTCTGGAGTAAATGACTCACCATCAACCTCGATGGACTCTCTGGTTGTGCCCCTCATACAACTGAAGGAAAGCATCAACATTAAATGGCGAGTCATTGGCCCTGACAGCCCAGAAGAAGCGAAGAAGATGGGAGATGGCATTAGGAGTTAAGTGATGCAGACGCAAACCATAAGGAGTAAGCATCCTAGCAATAACGTTGCCGATCGGCATCCTCAAGCTAGCAATGAAGAAATCATAAAACACCACAGCTTCGTCTTCTTGAGGGCAACGTCTACACCAGGGGCATAGCCGTGTCCGTTGGGAAAATAACCCTTGCTTCCGAGGAAGGTAATATCCTCTTTCCTATCTTTGACTTACCAAAAACCAAACTCTTAGGCCTCTTGGAGGGAACAATCAGATCTTCAGGATCTGTGTTAACTTCCTCCATGTTCTCTTCATCTTCACCGTCAACAGAGCCTTCGACACCATCATCATCATGGTCATCCCCTCCTTCCGGGATATCTTCGACGACAGGAATTTCGTCCTCAATCTGCTTCATGAGACGCTCTGCTTCTGCGTCAGAAAGTCCACTGTGAGAAGGGGAAGTACCCTCGGTGGCCATTGCAAAAATTAGTAAAACAACTTCGATGACCTTCAAGATGAAGCAAACGTAACGATAATGATAAGCTAAAAACAGACAAGCGAAGACGAATTCATTATACAACATATTCATGAGAATAAAAGTTCGGAACAATCACAATACGTCTCGGGTTTGCAAGCGCGGAAGCAAGAATCAAAGATCTTCGCTGAGAGCAAAGGTTTAAAACTAAAGCGAGGGTGAAAGCGTCAACAACAAGCAATCCACTGTAAAAACAAGTGAAGGTAAAACAACCCCCACCCTTTGGTCCTTTATATAGGGGGTAACAAAATATGACCATTACCAGTCTCGAAAAATGAAACGGCACCACTGATTCAGAAATAATAAAATAATAAAGCAAAGCTCTCAGTTACATCTTGAAGAACATTCAAAGCGAAGTCAAAATATAAAATAGAAAATCATGACTTGGTGTTTTCTCCAATGGGAGGAGGCATTTCAGGAGCAGGCGAAGGCAATCCTGATAATTTGAGGACCTCGGCCTGTTGGAGAAACACCTCAGCCGCGAGGGGCTACTGTTGGAGGATTGGCCTGCCAAGAAACCTCTCCAAAAGTAACAAAGATTTATCTCTTAGTATTTGCCTTCACTTCAATGCATAAAAAGCTGATCGCATTTGGCTATAGGTTTGAGGTGGAGCAAACATTGTTGCCTTCGGCAGATGATGCTGTCTTTCTAGGGGCAGCGGAGGCAATTAACGGCTCTTGAGGACTCAGTGTTTTGGACACTTCCTTCATTCTGACTTGTATAGGTTGATACTGGGACGTTGCATGCTTCGTGTCAGGGGAGAGAAGGCAGCCGTTGTTGACGGTCCTTATAACAAAAATTCGACCGTCAATAGGCTCAGAAAACTAATAGAGATCAAGCATAACTTAGGCATTTGTATTCAAATAATGTTGCAACATGCATATATAGAATATATTTGAGTATAGGGACCTTGGCACAAAAGATAGAGGAAATCGGGGCCAGGCCCAGGTCGGCTGACATGGCTAGGTCGGGCGACCTAGCTTGGAACCCGTTCGAGCCAATCTTTCATGAAGGTCAAGAAGCACAGCAAGGGATGATCCTGGCCACTGAATCAAGGTCGGTTGACATCAAGGATGAGGGATGAGCCACGTGTCACTTCCACGGCTTGAAGGGCCCACACCTCAACTCAAATGCACCCAAACCGACGGCACCCACCTGGAACCAACCTTAGGGCCCACCAGGCAGCATCCTAGAGAGAGGTGGACCCGAGAGGCGGCAGGCATGGGTCGACCGACCCCACCAGGTCGGCCGACCTCCCCGCACAGCCGAACCGGTCCTCCCTTGACTAGCGCAACACTACCGACTTTAGGACGACATTTGGACCGTGCACTGGTGGAGGCGGTTCATCGGAGGGTCGGCCGACCTGGCCCCATAGCCAAACGGCCACAACCGCCTATTGTCGACCCCAAACCGTCTATGGATGCTATAAATACCTGCAAGGGGCGCCGGATCCAACACACACCAGAAGAAGAGCTCTCCTTTACTACAAGCTTAGTCTTAGTCTTAGTAGTGATAGTTCTAGTAGTAGAGCTTCTGAAGGGCTTCCAGAGGAGTCTTGGTAAGTTCTAGAGTTCAGCTTTTGTATCTCTTTACTTATTTGTAATACTCTGAGCTTAATGGAAGTATCTTCATACTTATGTTGTAAGCCTTCACTTTACTCTACTTAGTATATACTTCTTATGTCTTGCACCTTATCCAAGCTGACGTATGCTATGACATTGGCTCAATATGCCTTATGGTTACTCTATTTATTAACGTGATAGATAGAGTTATATTTCATTTAGCAAACATGGTGTTTGGAATACGAAGAGTACTGTTGAGGGTATCGCTACCCCACGGATTAGTAGAGGTAGGCGGCAAGTGGTGACATCCCTGTCCGTCCTTTGTAATCTTCCACGTTCGGGAGATGGTATTAGGCCTTTATGATAAGACGTCCTCCTATCGTCCCTTGATGAGGGAACCACTGGACACCTCGATATGTCCTCTGTCATATGTCCCTTGTATGAGCTTGTATAGGATAATGTTGTATATCCAAGTCCCATTTGTATGATGCTAATGTACCCTTTATGATCTTTACTAATGTTCTATTACTAATTAAGACCACTTAATGATGAGCAATGAACTTATGTGTGTCACTTTATCCCTACACTTCCATATCATATACCCTTGCCTATACTATGGTAGATTAATGATGTTGTAAGTAAATACATTGGATGACACCTCTCTTTCACTAAACGTTTTCCCTGCGGCTAAACATATAACGATACTATGGAATACTCTCGGGTGAAATGCTACACCATACTTCTGTGCGCTTGCAGAATAATTGTAAACGTTAAGAAATACTAACAAGCGTTTCTAATGCCGTTGCCGGGGAAAGCATTGGTTAAAGAGTTCTGTTCATCCATGTAGTGTATGACTAGTTTACAATTACCATCCAACTACGTCGAGAACCCGAATACCATAATTAATCGCAAGTAATCTAGCAGGTTTACCGTATGTGAGACAGGGTACTGTATGACTAGTTTCCAATTACCATCCAACTACGTCGAGAACCCGAATACCATAGGAAGGAGGGTACGTTCTCGTGTCGTAATCCCTCGGGTGTTCATAATGGAGACCGAGCCAGTCATCGGAGAATCATCCAACTAGAGAGAACAACCCGTTCCCGTATCACCACAACCGGAAGAAGCTATGGCCAAGAGGATGATCCGTGACTACTCCGCCCCTTTCGCTGCCCAGATCCCAATGGTTCCGGAAGTGGCTGCGGGGGATCACGCCTTCAAGCTCAAGGCCCCGTTGATCAACATGGTGCAGGCCAGTCCCTTCTGTGGGAAGGCCAATGAAGATGCTGGTGCCCACCTGTAGCACTTTTTGGAGGTGCGCAGCACCATCACCATCCGTGGAGTAGATCAAGAGGCAATAAAACTCCACCTATTCCCGTTCTCACTGTTGGGAAGAGACAAACAATGGTTCTATTCCAACCGTGATGAGGTGAACACGTGGACCAAGTGCTCTAATGCATTCTTGGCCAAGTTCTTCCCCATTGGCAAAACCAATGCCCTTATGTGAAGAATTTCCAGCTTCTAGCAAGAGTCTAGAGAGACCGTATCGGAGGCATGGGATCGTTTCCAGGACTATGTCTTGGCATGCCCACACTACGGTATGCAAGAGTGGCACCTGTGATAAGGGGCTGGCTGATCTTCCGAGAGGTAGAGGGTAAGTTCGATTGGTGGAGAACTGGACGTTGGCGATCCGGCTTCAAATCAGACATGATTCGAACCCTGCAACACCACTGCTCCGTTGGTTATCAACCAAGCACAACTTTATTCCGATGGACATTCAAGGTCCAATCACTAGAGCTCGCGCACGACAATTGAATCTAGAGGTGAGCTTGTTCCTAAGCACTTCCTTTTATGAATTTGAGAATTGATTGCTACCTTATGATTATATTGTGATTAGGAACCAAGGAGAGGACCAAAGGATGCATGGAGAGGAGCTTGGAGGCGTGGATGACCAGCAAAGGTCGACCAAGACATGTGGAGGCCCAATACAACTCGACTTCGACTCCATCTCGGAGTCCAGGAGCAGTCTGTCTTAGATTGGACGCCCAGGCCGCATACGGAGTCCGAATTCAACGTTCTATATATGGATGGAAAGATAATTTGATAGATCTTCCAATGGAACTAGTCCCACATCCAAATTCCTTCATAATCAACAGGAATTGTTGAAACAATTGGACATCTAGAATCTATCACGGCGCTGTGTCGCCGTATTTTGGCCTTTGGGCCGTGTATCATGTGAGAGCCCATTAGGGGTGCGTCCAGGGGGTCGACCATGACCCTAAACTCTATAATACAGTAGCCATCTCTCAAGTTAGAGTTTGAGTTTTGCTTAGATTGAATCTGTCAAGAACAGTGTCGCCGTTCATCTGTTTGTGAGACCCCAACTCATGAGTTTAATCATACATCAGCAATTCGGTTGCATTCTTCATGTTATTGCTTGTGTTCTTCGATTTACAGGCAAGAATTAGCCTTCTTGGTGAGGTTGACTGCTGGTCGATAACTTGAGGAGACGTGGTGCTGCGATTGTGGGGTTTAGGACGTGTTGTTCGGAAGCCGGATCGACGTGTGTCAAGTTTCCACCAAATCGAGAGTTACCAGAACCTTTCGAAAGATCAGGAACCCTAGTTCATACCAAGTGGTAATCAGAGCTTCAAGTATATCATTAGGTTCATCCTTACCCTAGTTAGATTTATTTTCACCTTCATCCTAGAGTCCACAGAAAAGCCACAAAAATTTTTTCCCCATCCCAAACCGTGTTTAGTCTTTTGCATAATTCTCTTTCAGAGTCCATAGTGTTGAGTTTGTGTCCTAGTTCATATCTTTGTTGCTGGTTTAGTTCATGTTTTAGTTCAGTTGTGTGATCCTATATTCCGCTGCCATCATCCCACAATTTTTCCCCTGCCCGATTCGCATCCGACTCCGATTCGACCATCACAAAACCTAATTCGGAGGGTCCTCCTTGCAACGGGCATAACTTTTCGCTCGGAACTCCGATTGAGGCGTTCTTTTTTTTTGGAAAGCTCTCAAAATTTTGCACATACGATTCACCAGCATTGCCGGTCATGCCAATTTCAAAAAATTCAAAAAACATCGGGAAGGGAGTCGATTCGAGCTCCGAAGTTCTAGCACCAGTTTTTGAGAAGGCTCGTGGTTTTCTATAGATCACATCTTACACCAGTTTGAGCTGATACTTGGTGGTGTTCCTATTCTTGTGCTCCTAACTAAGAAAAAATATCAAAAAAAATAAAATGAAAAAGAAAAAATTCTGATTTCTACTGGTGCTAAAAGACGAAACAGCAGGAGGCCTAGAGAGGATACACTTGCTGTTTTGGTGTGTGCTGTTGGATACTTGCTGATATTGTCATTGTTATTCATCATAATCATCCTTGTTCCTTTCTTGTTGACACTACTGTTCTTAGAACATGAGTAGACCAACAACTAAGGACAAGTCACTTTGGACATTTATTCAGTATTACTATCTGTTATTGAATTGTGTTCCACTCACATATTTGGCCTTCCTATAGCTCCACATACTACTTCTGGACAGCAGGTTTTTGACGCTTGCAATCGTGGACTACGCCTTCTAGGTGCCCTTTGCCTTGCTGGTAAGAACCTTGTAAGAGCTTGGTAAGGTGTTTCCTCTTGCTGTGTTTGATTGAGAGGCACCACTATACCTGAGTAGTACACTATTAGGGATAACATTCACTGTTTGTTCCTGTTTTGGTGTCTACAATGGCAGGTGATGATGAAAATAACACTCCCAAGGACTTCAACGAGTGTGTGAGTCAAGGGCAACTACAAGCTGCCATCGAGGATGGGTCGAAGGTGATGACAGAGATGGTCACACAGGCAATCACTGCCACGATCAGAGACCTCAAGCTCCCTGACATCATTGAGAGGTTGGAGAAATGATTATCCACACTAATCGATAGGGTTATTGCGTTGGAAACTTGTGCACCGACCAATGACGATGAGGATGTGGTGTATGATGCCAATGGTAATATAGATGAAGCAGCTACGCGACAAGCAGAGCTATGACGTCGTCTTCGCGTCAACACCAGAGGTATGGGTGGTACTCATAACCGTGCTCCTGATGAACCTTATGCTAAGGTTAAATTTACTATACCTTCATTTTCGGGACATTATGATGCTGAGGGATATCTGGATTGGGAGATGACAGTTGAGCAAAAATTTAGTGCCCACCTTGTGCCTGATCAACATAGAGTCAGACAAACCATTAGTGGATTTAAGAATTTTGCTATCATTTGGTGGACTGGTTTAGTTGCAGCGGATGTTTCACCTACTACTTGGGAAGAACTTAAAATTGCTATGCGTGATAGATTTGTTCCCCCTTCTTATCATAGAGACCTGTGTAAGAATTTGATGCGCTTAGAACAGGGAGACAAATCTGTACGAGATTATTATGGCGAACTTCAAAAGGGTTTGATGCGTTGCGGCATAGTGGAGGGAACCGAGGATTCTATTTATCTTTTTTACTCGGGCTTGCGACGCGATATTCAGGACATAGTGGATTATAAGGAATTTAACACTGTCAACCAATTGTTTCAATATGCTATGCTTGTAGAAAAGGAGTTGCAGGGCCGTGATTTGCATGATTATAAGAGCAAGGCTGGCACCACATACCAGC